>JAIUSX010000130.1:0-693856 GCA_026573805.1 Hesperophylax magnus
CCCAAAGTTCGAACCCAAGTCTCAAATTGAGATTTTTTAAATAATTTTTTTTCCACAAATGCTAATTTATGCAGATTTTCACTGTGATTCCGTTGAAGAGAATGATTATTAGTAGTATTCCGAAATATCAGTCCGTTCGGTGACATAGAGCCTGAGAAAACGACTCCCAAATTTCGTACCCTAGTCTCCAAATTGTGATTGTTAAAATAAATATTTTTCCACAAATGCTACATTATGCAGATTTTCATTGTGATTTCGTTAAAGAGAATGATTATTAGTAGGATTCGGAAATATCAGTCCGTTCGGTGCCATAGAGCCTAATAAAACGACTCCCAAATTTCGAACCCAAGTCTTCAAATTGTGCTTGTTAGGGAAAAGATTTTTCCTCAAATGACACTTTATGCAGGTTTTCATTGTGATTTCGTTAAAGAGAATGATTATTAGTAGGATTCCGAAATATTAGTCCGTTCGGTGCCATAGAGCCTGAGAAAACGACTCCCAAAGTTCGAACCCAAGTCTTCAAATTGTGATTGTTAAAATAAATATTTTTCCACAAATGCTACATTATGCAGATTTTCATTGTGATTTCGTTAAAGAGAATGATTATTAGTAGGATTCCGAAATATCAGTCCGTTCGGTGCCATAGAGCCTAAGAAAACGACTCCCAAAGTTCGAACCCAAGTCTCAAATTGAGATTGTTAAAGTAAATATTTTTCCACAAATGCTACATTATACAGATTTTCATTGTGATTTCGTTAAAGAGAATGATTATTAGTAGGATTCCGAAATATCAGTCCGTTCGGTGCCATATAGCCAAAGAAAACGACACCCAAGATTCGAACCCAAGTCTTCAAATTGTGATTTTAAAATAATTTTTTTTCCAAAAATGCTCTTTTATGCAGATTTTCAGTGTGATTTCGGTTAAGCGAATGATTCTTAGAGGGAATCAAAAATTTCAGGACGTTCGGTGCCATAGAGCCGGAGAAAACGACTCCCAAAGTTCGAACCCAAGTCTCAAATTGAGATTTATAAATAATTTTTTTTCCACAAATGCTAATTTATGCAGATTTTCACTGTGATTCCGTTGAAGAGAATGATTATTAGTAGGATTCCGATATATCAGGACGTTCGGTGCCATAGAGCCGGAGAAAACGACTCCCAAAGTTCGAACCCAAGTCTCAAATTGAGATTTTTTAAATAATTTTTTTTCCACAAATGCTAATTTATGCAGATTTTCACTGTGATTCCGTTCAAGAGAATGATTATTAGTAGGATTCCGAAATATCAGTTCGTTCGGTGCCATAGAGCCTAAGAAAACGACTCCCAAATTTCGAACCCAAATCTTCAAATTTAGCTTGTTAGGGGAATGATTTTTCCTCAAATGCAACTTTATGCAGATTTTCAGTGTGATTTCGTTAAAGAGAATGATTATTAGTAGCATTCCGAATTATCAGCCCGTTCGGTTCCATAGAGCCTGAGAAAACGACTCCAAAATTCGAACCCAAGTCTTCAAATTGTGGTTGTTAGGGTAAAGATTTTTCCTCAAATGCCACTTTATGCAGATTTTCAGTGTGATTTCGGCTAAGCACATGATTCTTAGTGAGAATCAAGAATTTCAGTACGTTCGGTACCATAGAGCCTGAGAAAACGACTTCCAAAGTTCGAACCTAAGTCTTCAAATTGGTATTTTTAAAATATTTTTTTTTCCACAAATGCTTATTTATGCAGATTTTCACTGTGATTCCGTTTAAGAGAATTATTATTAGTACTATTCCGAAATATCAGTCCGTTCGGTGACATAGAGCCTGAGAATACGACTCCCAAATTTCGAACCCAAGTCTCCAAATTGTGATTGTTAAAATAAATATTTTTCCACAAATGCTACATTATGCAGATTTTCATTGTGATTTCGTTAAAGAGAATGATTATTAGTAGGATTCGGAAATATCAGTCCGTTCGGTGCCATAGAGCCTAAGAAAACGACTCCCAAATTTCGAACCCAAGTCTTCAAATTGTGCATGTTAGGGGAATGATTTTTCCTCAAATGCAACTTTATGCAGATTTTCAGTGTGATTTCGTTAAAGAGAATGATTATTAGTAGCATTCCGAATTATCAGCCCGTTCGGTTCCATAGAGCCTGAGAAAACGACTCCAAATTTCGAACCCAAGTCTTCAAATTTAGCTTGTTAGGGGAATGATTTTTCCTCAAATGCAACTTTATGCAGATTTGCTTGTTAGGGAAAAGATTTTTCCTCAAATGACACTTTATGCAGGTTTTCATTGTGATTTCGTTAAAGAGAATGATTATTAGTAGGATTCCGAAATATCAGTCCGTTCGGTGCCATAGAGCCCAAGTCTTCAAATTGTGATTGTTAAAATAAATATTTTTCCTCAAATGACACTTTATGCAGGTTTTCATTGTGATTTCGTTAAAGAGAATGATTATTAGTAGGATTCCGAAATATCAGTCCGTTCGGTGCCATAGAGCCTGAGAAAACGACTCCCAAAGTTCGAACCCAAGTCTTCAAATTGTGATTGTAAAAATAAATATTTTTCCACAAATGCTACATTATGCAGATTTTCATTGTGATTTCGTTAAAGAGAATGATTATTAGTAGGATTCCGAAATATCAGTCCGTTCGGTGCCATAGAGCCTAAGAAAACGACTCCCAAAGTTCGAACCCAAGTCTCAAATTGAGATTGTTAAAATAAATATTTTTCCACAAATGCTACATTATACAGATTTTCATTGTGATTTCGTTAAAGAGGATGATTATTAGTAGGATTCCGAAATATCAGTCCGTTCGGTGCCATATAGCCAAAGAAAACGACACCCAAGATTCGAACCCAAGTCTTCAAATTGTGATTTTAAAATAATTTTTTTTCCAAAAATGCTCTTTTATGCAGATTTTCAGTGTGATTTCGGTTAAGCGAATGATTCTTAGAGGGAATCAAAAATTTCAGGACGTTCGGTGCCATAGAGCCGGATAAAACGTCTCCCAAAGTTCGAACCCAAGTCTCAAATTGAGATTTTTTAAATAATTTTTTTTCCACAAATGCTAATTTATGCAGATTTTCACTGTGATTCCGTTGAAGAGAATGATTATTAGTAGGATTCCGAAATATCAGTTCGTTCGGTGCCATAGAGCCTAAGAAAACGACTCCCAAATTTCGAACCCAAGTCTTCAAATTTAGCTTGTTAGGGGAATGATTTTTCCTCAAATGCAACTTTATGCAGATTTTCAGTGTGATTTCGTTAAAGAGAAAGATTATTAGTAGCATTCCGAATTTTCAGCCCGTTCGGTTCCATAGAGCCTGAGAAAACGACTCCAAAATTCGAACCCAAGTCTTCAAATTGTGGTTGTTAGGGTAAAGATTTTTCCTCAAATGCCACTTTATGCAGATTTTCAGTGTGATTTCGGCTAAGCACATGATTCTTAGTGAGAATCAAGAATTTCAGTACGTTCGGTACCATAGAGCCTGAGAAAACGACTTACAAAGTTCGAACCTAAGTCTTCAAATTGGTATTTTTAAAATATTTTTTTTTCCACAAATGCTTATTTATGCAGATTTTCACTGTGATTCCCTTGAAGAGAATTATTATAAGTAGTATTCCGAAATATCAGTCCGTTCGGTGATATAGAGCCTGAGAAAACGACTCCCAAATTTCGAACCCAAGTCTCCAAATTGTGATTGTTAAAATAAATATTTTTCCACAAATGCTACATTATGCAGATTTTCATTGTGATTTCGTTAAAGAGAATGATTATTAGTAGGATTCGGAAATATCAGTCCGTTCGGTGCCATAGAGCCTAAGAAAACGACTCCCAAATTTCGAACCCAAGTCTTCAAATTGTGCTTGTTAGGGAAAAGATTTCTCCTCAAATGACACTTTATGCAGGTTTTCATTGTGATTTCGTTAAAGAGAATGATTATTAGTAGGATTCCGAAATATCAGTCCGTTCGGTGCCATAGAGCCTGAGAAAACGACTCCCAAAGTTCGAACCCAAGTCTTCAAATTGTGATTGTTAAAATAAATATTTTTCCACAAATGCTACATTATGCAGATTTTCATTGTGATTTCGTTAAAGAGAATGATTATTAGTAGGATTCCGAAATATCAGTCCGTTCGGTGCAATAGAGCCTAAGAAAACGACTCCCAAAGTTCGAACCCAAGTCTCAAATTGAGATTGTTAAAATAAATATTTTTCCACAAATGCTACATTATACAGATTTTCATTGTGATTTCGTTAAAGAGAATGATTATTAGTAGGATTCCGAAATATCAGTCCGTTCGGTGCCATATAGCCAAAGAAAACGACACCCAAGATTCGAACCCAAGTCTTCAAATTGTGATTTTAAAATAATTTTTTTTCCAAAAATGCTCTTTTATGCAGATTTTCAGTGTGATTTCGGTTAAGCGAATGATTCTTAGAGGGAATCAAAAATTTCAGGACGTTCGGTGCCATAGAGCCGGAGAAAACGACTCCCAAAGTTCGAACCCAAGTCTCAAATTGAGATTTATAAAATAATTTTTTTTCCACAAATGCTAATTTATGCCGATTTTCACTGTGATTCCGTTGAAGAGAATGATTATTAGTAGGATTCCGATATATCAGGACGTTCGGTGCCATAGAGCCGGAGAAAACGACTCCCAAAGTTCGAACCCAAGTCTCAAATTGAGATTTTTAAAATAATTTTTTTTCCACAAATGCTAATTTATGCAGATTTTCACTGTGATTTCGGTTAAGCGAAAGATTCTTAGAGGGAATCAAAAATTTCAGGACGTTCGGTGCCATAGAGCCGGATAAAACGTCTCCCAAAGTTCGAACCCAAGTCTCAAATTGAGATTTTTTAAATAATTTTTTTTCCACAAATGCTTATTTATGCAGATTTTCACTGTGATTCCGTTGAAGAGAATGATTTTTAGTAGGATTCCGAAATATCAGTTCGTTCGGTGCCATAGAGCCTAAGAAAACGACTCCCAAATTTCGAACCCAAATCTTCAAATTTAGCTTGTTAGGGGAATGATTTTTCCTCAAATGCAACTTTATGCAGATTTTCAGTGTGATTTCGTTAAAGAGAATGATTATTAGTAGCATTCCGAATTATCAGCCCGTTCGGTTCCATAGAGCCTGAGAAAACGACTCCAAAATTCGAACCCAAGTCTTCAAATTGTGGTTGTTAGGGTAAAGATTTTTCCTCAAATGCCACTTTATGCAGATTTTCAGTGTGATTTCGGCTAAGCACATGATTCTTAGTGAGAATCAAGAATTTCAGTACGTTCGGTACCATAGAGCCTGAGAAAACGACTTCCAAAGTTCGAACCTAAGTCTTCAAATTGGTATTTTTAAAATATTTTTTTTTCCACAAATGCTTATTTATGCAGATTTTCACTGTGATTCCGTTGAAGAGAATTATTATAAGTAGTATTCCGAAATATCAGTCCGTTCGGTGACATAGAGCCTGAGAAAACGACTCCCAAATTTCGAACCCAAGTCTCCAAATTGTGATTGTTAAAATAAATATTTTTCCACAAATGCTACATTATGCAGATTTTCATTGTGATTTCGTTAAAGAGAATGATTATTAGTAGGATTCGGAAATATCATTCCGTTCGGTGCCATAGAGCCTAAGAAAACGACTCCCAAATTTCGAACCCAAGTCTTCAAATTGTGCTTGTTAGGGAAAAGATTTTTCCTCAAATGACACTTTATGCAGGTTTTCATTGTGATTTCGTTAAAGAGAATGATTATTAGTAGGATTCCGAAATATCAGTCCGTTCGGTGCCATAGAGCCTGAGAAAACGACTCCCAAAGTTCGAACCCAAGTCTTCAAATTGTGATTGTTAAAATAAATATTTTTCCACAAATGCTACATTATGCAGATTTTCATTGTGATTTCGTTAAAGAGAATGATTATTAGTAGGATTCCGAAATATCAGTCCGTTCGGTGCCATAGAGCCTAAGAAAACGACTCCCAAAGTTCGAACCCAAGTCTCAAATTGAGATTGTTAAAATAAATATTTTTCCACAAATGCTACATTATACAGATTTTCATTGTGGTTTCGTTAAAGAGAATGATTATTAGTTGGATTCCGAAATATCAGTCCGTTCGGTGCCATATATCCAAAGAAAACGACTCCCAAAGTTCGAACCCAAGTCTTCAAATTGTGATTTTAAAATAATTTTTTTTCCACAAATGCTCTTTTATGCAGATTTTCAGTGTGATTTTGGTTAAGCAAATGATTTTTAGTGGGAATCAAAAATTTCAGGACGTTCGGTGCCATAGAGCCGGAGAAAACGTCTCCCAAAGTTCGAACCCAAGTCTCAAATTGAGATTTTTTAAATAATTTTTTTTCCACAAATGCTAATTTATGCAGATTTTCACTGTGATTCCGTTGAAGAGAATGATTATTAGTAGTATTCCGAAATATCAGTCCGTTCGGTGACATAGAGCCTGAGAAAACGACTCCCAAATTTCGAACCCAAGTCTCCAAATTGTGATTGTTAAAATAAATATTTTTCCACAAATGCTACATTATGCAGATTTTCATTGTGATTTCGTTAAAGAGAATGATTATTAGTAGGATTCGGAAATATCAGTCCGTTCGGTGCCATAGAGCCTAAGAAAACGACTCCCAAATTTCGAACCCAAGTCTTCAAATTGTGCTTGTTAGGGAAAAGATTTTTCCTCAAATGACACTTTATGCAGGTTTTCATTGTGATTTCGTTAAAGAGAATGATTATTAGTAGGATTCCGAAATATCAGTCCGTTCGGTGCCATAGAGCCTGAGAAAACGACTCCCAAAGTTCGAACCCAAGTCTTCAAATTGTGATTGTTAAAATAAATATTTTTCCACAAATGCTACATTATGCAGATTTTCATTGTGATTTCGTTAAAGAGAATGATTATTAGTAGGATTCCGAAATATCAGTCCGTTCGGTGCCATAGAGCCTAAGAAAACGACTCCCAAAGTTCGAACCCAAGTCTCAAATTGAGATTGTTAAAGTAAATATTTTTCCACAAATGCTACATTATACAGATTTTCATTGTGATTTCGTTAAAGAGAATGATTATTAGTAGGATTCCGAAATATCAGTCCGTTCGGTGCCATATAGCCAAAGAAAACGACACCCAAGATTCGAACCCAAGTCTTCAAATTGTGATTTTAAAATAATTTTTTTTCCAAAAATGCTCTTTTATGCAGATTTTCAGTGTGATTTCGGTTAAGCGAATGATTCTTAGAGGGAATCAAAAATTTCAGGACGTTCGGTGCCATAGAGCCGGAGAAAACGACTCCCAAAGTTCGAACCCAAGTCTCAAATTGAGATTTATAAAATAATTTTTTTTCCACAAATGCTAATTTATGCAGATTTTCACTGTGATTCCGTTGAAGAGAATGATTATTAGTAGGATTCCGATATATCAGGACGTTCGGTGCCATAGAGCTGGAGAAAACGACTCCCAAAGTTCGAACCCAAGTCTCAAATTGAGATTTTTTAAATAATTTTTTTTCCACAAATGCTAATTTATGCAGATTTTCACTGTTATTCCGTTCAAGAGAATGATTATTAGTAGGATTCCGAAATATCAGTTCGTTCGGTGCCATAGAGCCTAAGAAAACGACTCCCAAATTTCGAACCCAAATCTTCAAATTTAGCTTGTTAGGGGAATGATTTTTCCTCAAATGCAACTTTATGCAGATTTTCAGTGTGATTTCGTTAAAGAGAATGATTATTAGTAGCATTCCGAATTATCAGCCCGTTCGGTTCCATAGAGCCTGAGAAAACGACTCCAAAATTCGAACCCAAGTCTTCAATTTGTGGTTGTTAGGGTAAAGATTTTTCCTCAAATGCCACTTTATGCAGATTTTCAGTGTGATTTCGGCTAAGCACATGATTCTTAGTGAGAATCAAGAATTTCAGTACGTTCGGTACCATAGAGCCTGAGAAAACGACTTCCAAAGTTCGAACCTAAGTCTTCAAATTGGTATTTTTAAAATATTTTTTTTTCCACAAATGCTTATTTATGCAGATTTTCACTGTGATTCCGTTTAAGAGAATTATTATTAGTACTATTCCGAAATATCAGTCCGTTCGGTGACATAGAGCCTGAGAATACGACTCCCAAATTTCGAACCCAAGTCTCCAAATTGTGATTGTTAAAATAAATATTTTTCCACAAATGCTACATTATGCAGATTTTCATTGTGATTTCGTTAAAGAGAATGATTATTAGTAGGATTCGGAAATATCAGTCCGTTCGGTGCCATAGAGCCTAAGAAAACGACTCCCAAATTTCGAACCCAAGTCTTCAAATTGTGCATGTTAGGGAAAAGATTTTTCCTCAAATGACACTTTATGCAGGTTTTCATTGTGATTTCGTTAAAGAGAATGATTATTAGTAGGATTCCGAAATATCAGTCCGTTCGGTGCCATATTGCCAAAGAAAACGGCACCCAAGATTCGAACCCAAGTCTTCAAATTGTGATTTTAAAATATTTTTTTTTCCAAAAATGCTCTTTTATGCAGATTTTCAGTGTGATTTCGGTTAAGCGAATGATTCTTAGAGGGAAACAAAAATTTCAGGACGTTCGGTGCCATAGAGCCGGAGAAAACGACTCCCAAAGTTCGAACCCAAGTCTCAAATTGAGATTTATAAAATAATTTTTTTTCCACAAATGCTAATTTATGCAGATTTTCACTGTGATTCCGTTGAAGAGAATGATTATTAGTAGGATTCCGATATATCAGGACGTTCGGTGCCATAGAGCCGGAGAAAACGACTCCCAAAGTTCGAACCCAAGTCTCAAATTGAGATTTTTAAAAAAATTTTTTTCCACAAATGCTAATTTATGCAGATTTTCACTGTGATTCCGTTCAAGAGAATGATTATTAGTAGGATTCCGAAATATCAGTTCGTTCGGTGCCATAGAGCCTAAGAAAACGACTCCCAAATTTCGAACCCAAGTCTTCAAATTTAGCTTTTTAGGGGAATGATTTTTCCTCAAATGCAACTTTATGCAGATTTTCAGTGTGATTTCGTTAAAGAGAATGATTATTAGTAGCATTCCGAATTATCAGCCCGTTCGGTTCCATAGAGCCTGAGAAAACGACTCCAAAATTCGAACCCAAGTCTTCAAATTGTGGTTGTTAGGGTAAAGATTTTTCCTCAAATGCCACTTTATGCAGATTTTCAGTGTGATTTCGGCTAAGCACATGATTCTTAGTGAGAATCAAAAATTTCAGTACGTTCGGTACCATAGAGCCTAAGAAAACGACTTCCAAAGTTCGAACCTAAGTCTTCAAATTGGTATTTTTAAAATATTTTTTTTCCACAAATGCTTATTTATGCAGATTTTCACTGTGATTCCGTTGAAGAGAATTATTATTAGTAGTATTCCGAAATATCAGTCCGTTCGGTGCCATAGAGCCTGAGAAAACGACTCCCAAAGTTCGAACCCAAGTCTTCAATTTGTGATTGTTAAAATAAATATTTTTCCACAAATGCTACATTATGCAGATTTTCATTGTGATTTCGTTAAAGAGAATGATTATTAGTAGGATTCCGAAATATCAGTCCGTTCGGTGCCATAGAGCCTAAGAAAACGACTCCCAAAGTTCGAACCCAAGTCTCAAATTGAGATTGTTAAAATAAATATTTTTCCACAAATGCTACATTATACAGATTTTCATTGTGGTTTCGTTAAAGAGAATGATTATTAGTAGGATTAAGACATATCAGTCCGTTCGGTGCCATATAGCCAAAGAAAACGACTCCCAAAGTTCGAACCCAAGTCTTCAAATTGTGATTTTAAAATAATTTTTTTTCCACAAATGCTCTTTTATGCAGATTTTCAGTGTGATTTTGGTTAAGCAAATGATTTTTAGTGGGAATCAAAAATTTCAGGACGTTCGGTGCCATAGAGCCGGAGAAAACGTCTCCCAAAGTTCGAACCCAAGTCTCAAATTGAGATTTTTTAAATAATTTTTTTTCCACAAATGCTAATTTATGCAGATTTTCACTGTGATTCCGTTGAAGAGAATGATTATTAGTATGATTCCGAAATATCAATTCGTTCGGTGCCATAGAGCCTAAGAAAACGACTCCCAAATTTCGAACCCAAGTCTTCAAATTTAGCTTGTTAGGGGAATGATTTTTCCACAAATGCAACTTTATGCAGATTTTCAGTGTGATTTCGTTAAAGAGAATGATTATTAGAAGCATTCCGAATTATCAGCCCGTTCGGTTCCATAGAGCCTGAGAAAACGACTCCAAAATTCGAACCCAAGTCTTCAAATTGTGGTTGTTAGGGTAAAGATTTTTCCTCAAATGCCACTTTATGCAGATTTTCAGTGTGATTTCAGCTAAGCACATGATTCTTAGTGAGAATCAAAAATTTCAGTACGTTCGGTACCATAGAGCCTAAGAAAACGACTTCCAAAGTTCGAACCTAAGTCTTCAAATTGGTATTTTTAAAATATTTTTTTTCCACAAATGCTTATTTATGCAGATTTTCACTTTGATTCCATTGAAGAGAATTATTATTAGTAGTATTCCGAAATATCAGTCCGTTCGTTGCCATAGAGCCTGAGAAAACGACTCCCAAAGTTCGAACCCAAGTCTTCAAATTGTGATTTTTAAAATAAATATTTTTCCACAAATGCTACATTATGCAGATTTTCATTGTGATTTCGTTAAAGAGAATGATTATTAGTAGGATTCCGAAATATCAGTCCGTTCGGTGCCATAGAGCCTAAGAAAACGACTCCCAAAGTTCGAACCCAAGTCTCAAATTGAGATTGTTAAAATAAATATTTTTCCACAAATGCTACATTATACAGATTTTCACTGTGGTTTCGTTTAAGAGAATGATTATTAGTAGGATTCCGAAATATCAGTCCGTTCGGTGCCATATAGCCAAAGAAAACGACTCCCAAAGTTTGAACCCAAGTCTCAAATTGAGATTTTTATAATAATTTTTTTTCCACAAATGCTTATTTATGCAGATTTTCACTGTGATTCCGTTGAAGAGAATGATTATTAGTAGGATTCCGAAATATCAGTCCGTTCGGTGCCATATAGCCAAAGAAAACGACTCCCAAAGTTCGAACCCAAGTCTTCAAATTTAGCTTGTTAGGGGAATGATTTTTCCTCAAATGCAACTTTATGCAGATTTTCAGTGTGATTTCGTTAAAGAGAATGATTATTAGTAGCATTCCGAATTATCAGCCCGTTCGGTTCCATAGAGCCTGAGAAAACGACTCCAAAATTCGAACCCAAGTCTTCAAATTGTGGTTGTTAGGGTAAAGATTTTTCCTCAAATGCCACTGTATGCAGATTTTCAGTGTGATTTCGGCTAAGCACATGATTCTTAGTGAGAATCAAGAATTTCAGTACGTTCGGTACCATAGAGCCTGAGAAAACGACTTCCAAAGTTCGAACCTAAGTCTTCAAATTGGTATTTTTAAAATATTTTTTTTTCCACAAATGCTTATTTATGCAGATTTTCACTGTGATTCCGTTAAAGAGAATTATTATAAGTAGTATTCCGAAATATCAGTCCGTTCGGTGACATAGAGCCTGAGAAAACGACTCCCAAATTTCGAACCCAAGTCTCCAAATTGTGATTGTTAAAATAAATATTTTTCCACAAATGCTACATTATGCAGATTTTCATTGTGATTTCGTTAAAGAGAATGATTATTAGTAGGATTCCGAAATATCAGTCCGTTCGGTGCCATAGAGCCTGAGAAAACGACTCCCAAAGGTCGAACCCAAGTCTTCAAATTTAGCTTGTTAGGGGAATGATTTTTCCTCAAATGCAACTTTATGCAGATTTTCAGTGTGATTTCGTTACAGAGAATGATTATTAGTAGCATTCCGAATTATCAGCCCGTTCGGTTCCATAGAGCCTGAGAAAACGACTCCAAAATTCGAACCCAAGTCTTCAAATTGTGCTTGTTAGGGAAAAGATTTCTCCTCAAATGACACTTTATGCAGGTTTTCATTGTGATTTCGTTAAAGAGAATGATTATTAGTAGGATTCCGAAATATCAGTCCGTTCGGTGCCATAGAGCCTGAGAAAACGACTCCCAAAGTTCGAACCCAAGTCTTCAAATTGTGATTGTTAAAATAAATATTTTTCCACAAATGCTACATTATGCAGATTTTCATTGTGATTTCGTTAAAGAGAATGATTATTAGTAGGATTCCGAAATATCAGTCCGTTCGGTGCAATAGAGCCTAAGAAAACGACTCCCAAAGTTCGAACCCAAGTCTCAAATTGAGATTGTTAAAATAAATATTTTTCCACAAATGCTACATTATACAGATTTTCATTGTGATTTCGTTAAAGAGAATGATTATTAGTAGGATTCCGAAATATCAGTCCGTTCGGTGCCATATAGCCAAAGAAAACGACACCCAAGATTCGAACCCAAGTCTTCAAATTGTGATTTTAAAATATTTTTTTTTCCAAAAATGCTCTTTTATGCAGATTTTCAGTGTGATTTCGGTTAAGCGAATGATTCTTAGAGGGAATCAAAAATTTCAGGACGTTCGGTGCCATAGAGCCGGAGAAAACGACTCCCAAAGTTCGAACCCAAGTCTCAAATTGAGATTTATAAAATAATTTTTTTTCCACAAATGCTAATTTATGCCGATTTTCACTGTGATTCCGTTGAAGAGAATGATTATTAGTAGGATTCCGATATATCAGGACGTTCGGTGCCATAGAGCCGGAGAAAACGACTCCCAAAGTTCGAACCCAAGTCTCAAATTGAGATTTTTAAAATAATTTTTTTTCCACAAATGCTAATTTATGCAGATTTTCACTGTGATTTCGGTTAAGCGAAAGATTCTTAGAGGGAATCAAAAATTTCAGGACGTTCGGTGCCATAGAGCCGGATAAAACGTCTCCCAAAGTTCGAACCCAAGTCTCAAATTGAGATTTTTTAAATAATTTTTTTTCCACAAATGCTAATTTATGCAGATTTTCACTGTGATTCCGTTGAAGAGAATGATTTTTAGTAGGATTCCGAAATATCAGTTCGTTCGGTGCCATAGAGCCTAAGAAAACGACTCCCAAATTTCGAACCCAAGTCTTCAAATTTAGCTTGTTAGGGGAATGATTTTTCCTCAAATGCAACTTTATGCAGATTTTCAGTGTGATTTCGTTAAAGAGAATGATTATTAGTAGCATTCCGAATTATCAGCCCGTTCGGTTCCATAGAGCCTGAGAAAACGACTCCAAAATTCGAACCCAAGTCTTCAAATTGTGGTTGTTAGGGTAAAGATTTTTCCTCAAATGCCACTTTATGCAGATTTTCAGTGTGATTTCGGCTAAGCACATGATTCTTAGTGAGAATCAAGAATTTCAGTACGTTCGGTACCATAGAGCCTGAGAAAACGACTTCCAAAGTTCGAACCTAAGTATTCAAATTGGTATTTTTAAAATATTTTTTTTTCCACAAATGCTTATTTATGCAGATTTTCACTGTGATTCCGTTGAAGAGAATTATTATAAGTAGTATTCCGAAATATCAGTCCGTTCGGTGACATAGAGCCTGAGAAAACGACTCCCAAATTTCGAACCCAAGTCTCCAAATTGTGATTGTTAAAATAAATATTTTTCCACAAATGCTACATTATGCAGATTTTCATTGTGATTTCGTTAAAGAGAATGATTATTAGTAGGATTCGGAAATATCAGTCCGTTCGGTGCCATAGAGCCTAAGAAAACGACTCCCAAATTTCGAACCCAAGTCTTCAAATTGTGCTTGTTAGGGAAAAGATTTTTCCTCAAATGACACTTTATGCAGGTTTTCATTGTGATTTCGTTAAAGAGAATGATTATTAGTAGGATTCCGAAATATCAGTCCGTTCGGTGCCATAGAGCCTGAGAAAACGACTCCCAAAGTTCGAACCCAAGTCTTCAAATTGTGATTGTTAAAATAAATATTTTTCCACAAATGCTACATTATGCAGATTTTCATTGTGATTTCGTTAAAGAGAATGATTATTAGTAGGATTCCGAAATATCAGTCCGTTCGGTGCCATAGAGCCTAAGAAAACGACTCCCAAAGTTCGAACCCAAGTCTCAAATTGAGATTGTTAAAATAAATATTTTTCCACAAATGCTACATTATACAGATTTTCATTGTGGTTTCGTTAAAGAGAATGATTATTAGTTGGATTCCGAAATATCAGTCCGTTCGGTGCCATATAGCCAAAGAAAACGACTCCCAAAGTTCGAACCCAAGTCTTCAAATTGTGATTTTAAAATAATTTTTTTTCCACAAATGCTCTTTTATGCAGATTTTCAGTGTGATTTTGGTTAAGCAAATGATTTTTAGTGGGAATCAAAAATTTCAGGACGTTCGGTGCCATAGAGCCGGAGAAAACGTCTCCCAAAGTTCGAACCCAAGTCTCAAATTGAGATTTTTTAAATAATTTTTTTTCCACAAATGCTAATTTATGCAGATTTTCACTGTGATTCCGTTGAAGAGAATGATTATTAGTAGTATTCCGAAATATCAGTCCGTTCGGTGACATAGAGCCTGAGAAAACGACTCCCAAATTTCGTACCCAAGTCTCCAAATTGTGATTGTTAAAATAAATATTTTTCCACAAATGCTACATTATGCAGATTTTCATTGTGATTTCGTTAAAGAGAATGATTATTAGTAGGATTCGGAAATATCAGTCCGTTCGGTGCCATAGAGCCTAAGAAAACGACTCCCAAATTTCGAACCCAAGTCTTCAAATTGTGCTTGTTAGGGAAAAGATTTTTCCTCAAATGACACTTTATGCAGGTTTTCATTGTGATTTCGTTAAAGAGAATGATTATTAGTAGGATTCCGAAATATCAGTCCGTTCGGTGCCATAGAGCCTGAGAAAACGACTCCCAAAGTTCGAACCCAAGTCTTCAAATTGTGATTGTTAAAATAAATATTTTTCCACAAATGCTACATTATGCAGATTTTCATTGTGATTTCGTTAAAGAGAATGATTATTAGTAGGATTCCGAAATATCAGTCCGTTCGGTGCCATAGAGCCTAAGAAAACGACTCCCAAAGTTCGAACCCAAGTCTCAAATTGAGATTGTTAAAGTAAATATTTTTCCACAAATGCTACATTATACAGATTTTCATTGTGATTTCGTTAAAGAGAATGATTATTAGTAGGATTCCGAAATATCAGTCCGTTCGGTGCCATATAGCCAAAGAAAACGACACCCAAGATTCGAACCCAAGTCTTCAAATTGTGATTTTAAAATAATTTTTTTTCCAAAAATGCTCTTTTATGCAGATTTTCAGTGTGATTTCGGTTAAGCGAATGATTCTTAGAGGGAATCAAAAATTTCAGGACGTTCGGTGCCATAGAGCCGGAGAAAACGACTCCCAAAGTTCGAACCCAAGTCTCAAATTGAGATTTATAAAATAATTTTTTTTCCACAAATGCTAATTTATGCAGATTTTCACTGTGATTCCGTTGAAGAGAATGATTATTAGTAGGATTCCGATATATCAGGACGTTCGGTGCCATAGAGCCGGAGAAAACGACTCCCAAAGTTCGAACCCAAGTCTCAAATTGAGATTTTTTAAATAATTTTTTTTCCACAAATGCTAATTTATGCAGATTTTCACTGTGATTCCGTTCAAGAGAATGATTATTAGTAGGATTCCGAAATATCAGTTCGTTCGGTGCCATAGAGCCTAAGAAAACGACTCCCAAATTTCGAACCCAAATCTTCAAATTTAGCTTGTTAGGGGAATGATTTTTCCTCAAATGCAACTTTATGCAGATTTTCAGTGTGATTTCGTTAAAGAGAATGATTATTAGTAGCATTCCGAATTATCAGCCCGTTCGGTTCCATAGAGCCTGAGAAAACGACTCCAAAATTCGAACCCAAGTCTTCAAATTGTGGTTGTTAGGGTAAAGATTTTTCCTCAAATGCCACTTTATGCAGATTTTCAGTGTGATTTCGGCTAAGCACATGATTCTTAGTGAGAATCAAGAATTTCAGTACGTTCGGTACCATAGAGCCTGAGAAAACGACTTCCAAAGTTCGAACCTAAGTCTTCAAATTGGTATTTTTAAAATATTTTTTTTTCCACAAATGCTTATTTATGCAGATTTTCACTGTGATTCCGTTTAAGAGAATTATTATTAGTACTATTCCGAAATATCAGTCCGTTCGGTGACATAGAGCCTGAGAATACGACTCCCAAATTTCGAACCCAAGTCTCCAAATTGTGATTGTTAAAATAAATATTTTTCCACAAATGCTACATTATGCAGATTTTCATTGTGATTTCGTTAAAGAGAATGATTATTAGTAGGATTCGGAAATATCAGTCCGTTCGGTGCCATAGAGCCTAAGAAAACGACTCCCAAATTTCGAACCCAAGTCTTCAAATTGTGCATGTTAGGGGAATGATTTTTCCTCAAATGCAACTTTATGCAGATTTTCAGTGTGATTTCGTTAAAGAGAATGATTATTAGTAGCATTCCGAATTATCAGCCCGTTCGGTTCCATAGAGCCTGAGAAAACGACTCCAAATTTCGAACCCAAGTCTTCAAATTTAGCTTGTTAGGGGAATGATTTTTCCTCAAATGCAACTTTATGCAGATTTGCTTGTTAGGGAAAAGATTTTTCCTCAAATGACACTTTATGCAGGTTTTCATTGTGATTTCGTTAAAGAGAATGATTATTAGTAGGATTCCGAAATATCAGTCCGTTCGGTGCCATAGAGCCCAAGTCTTCAAATTGTGATTGTTAAAATAAATATTTTTCCTCAAATGACACTTTATGCAGGTTTTCATTGTGATTTCGTTAAAGAGAATGATTATTAGTAGGATTCCGAAATATCAGTCCGTTCGGTGCCATAGAGCCTGAGAAAACGACTCCCAAAGTTCGAACCCAAGTCTTCAAATTGTGATTGTAAAAATAAATATTTTTCCACAAATGCTACATTATGCAGATTTTCATTGTGATTTCGTTAAAGAGAATGATTATTAGTAGGATTCCGAAATATGAGTCCGTTCGGTGCCATAGAGCCTAAGAAAACGACTCCCAAAGTTCGAACCCAAGTCTCAAATTGAGATTGTTAAAATAAATATTTTTCCACAAATGCTACATTATACAGATTTTCATTGTGATTTCGTTAAAGAGGATGATTATTAGTAGGATTCCGAAATATCAGTCCGTTCGGTGCCATATAGCCAAAGAAAACGACACCCAAGATTCGAACCCAAGTCTTCAAATTGTGATTTTAAAATAATTTTTTTTCCAAAAATGCTCTTTTATGCAGATTTTCAGTGTGATTTCGGTTAAGCGAATGATTCTTAGAGGGAATCAAAAATTTCAGGACGTTCGGTGCAATAGAGCCGGAGAAAACGACTCCCAAAGTTCGAACCCAAGTCTCAAATTGAGATTTATAAAATAATTTTTTTTCCACAAATGCTAATTTATGCAGATTTTCACTGTGATTCCGTTGAAGAGAATGATTATTAGTAGGATTCCGATATATCAGTTCGTTCGGTGCCATAGAGCCTAAGAAAACGACTCCCAAATTTCGAACCCAAGTCTTCAAATTTAGCTTGTTAGGGGAATGATTTTTCCTCAAATGCAACTTTATGCAGATTTTCAGTGTGATTTCGTTAAAGAGAATGATTATTAGTAGCATTCCGAATTTTCAGCCCGTTCGGTTCCATAGAGCCTGAGAAAACGACTCCAAAATTCGAACCCAAGTCTTCAAATTGTGGTTGTTAGGGTAAAGATTTTTCCTCAAATGCCACTTTATGCAGATTTTCAGTGTGATTTCGGCTAAGCACATGATTCTTAGTGAGAATCAAGAATTTCAGTACGTTCGGTACCATAGAGCCTGAGAAAACGACTTACAAAGTTCGAACCTAAGTCTTCAAATTGGTATTTTTAAAATATTTTTTTTTCCACAAATGCTTATTTATGCAGATTTTCACTGTGATTCCCTTGAAGAGAATTATTATAAGTAGTATTCCGAAATATCAGTCCGTTCGGTGATATAGAGCCTGAGAAAACGACTCCCAAATTTCGAACCCAAGTCTCCAAATTGTGATTGTTAAAATAAATATTTTTCCACAAATGCTACATTATGCAGATTTTCATTGTGATTTCGTTAAAGAGAATGATTATTAGTAGGATTCGGAAATATCAGTCGGTTCGGTGCCATAGAGCCTAAGAAAACGACTCCCAAATTTCGAACCCAAGTCTTCAAATTGTGCTTGTTAGGGAAAAGATTTCTCCTCAAATGACACTTTATGCAGGTTTTCATTGTGATTTCGTTAAAGAGAATGATTATTAGTAGGATTCCGAAATATCAGTCCGTTCGGTGCCATAGAGCCTGAGAAAACGACTCCCAAAGTTCGAACCCAAGTCTTCAAATTGTGATTGTTAAAATAAATATTTTTCCACAAATGCTACATTATGCAGATTTTCATTGTGATTTCGTTAAAGAGAATGATTATTAGTAGGATTCCGAAATATCAGTCCGTTCGGTGCAATAGAGCCTAAGAAAACGACTCCCAAAGTTCGAACCCAAGTCTCAAATTGAGATTGTTAAAATAAATATTTTTCCACAAATGCTACATTATACAGATTTTCATTGTGATTTCGTTAAAGAGAATGATTATTAGTAGGATTCCGAAATATCAGTCCGTTCGGTGCCATATTGCCAAAGAAAACGGCACCCAAGATTCGAACCCAAGTCTTCAAATTGTGATTTTAAAATATTTTTTTTTCCAAAAATGCTCTTTTATGCAGATTTTCAGTGTGATTTCGGTTAAGCGAATGATTCTTAGAGGGAAACAAAAATTTCAGGACGTTCGGTGCCATAGAGCCGGAGAAAACGACTCCCAAAGTTCGAACCCAAGTCTCAAATTGAGATTTATAAAATAATTTTTTTTCCACAAATGCTAATTTATGCAGATTTTCACTGTGATTCCGTTGAAGAGAATGATTATTAGTAGGATTCCGATATATCAGGACGTTCGGTGCCATAGAGCCGGAGAAAACGACTCCCAAAGTTCGAACCCAAGTCTCAAATTGAGATTTTTAAAAAATTTTTTTTCCACAAATGCTAATTTATGCAGATTTTCACTGTGATTCCGTTCAAGAGAATGATTATTAGTAGGATTCCGAAATATCAGTTCGTTCGGTGCCATAGAGCCTAAGAAAACGACTCCCAAATTTCGAACCCAAGTCTTCAAATTTAGCTTTTTAGGGGAATGATTTTTCCTCAAATGCAACTTTATGCAGATTTTCAGTGTGATTTCGTTAAAGAGAATGATTATTAGTAGCATTCCGAATTATCAGCCCGTTCGGTTCCATAGAGCCTGAGAAAACGACTCCAAAATTCGAACCCAAGTCTTCAAATTGTGGTTGTTAGGGTAAAGATTTTTCCTCAAATGCCACTTTATGCAGATTTTCAGTGTGATTTCGGCTAAGCACATGATTCTTAGTGAGAATCAAAAATTTCAGTACGTTCGGTACCATAGAGCCTAAGAAAACGACTTCCAAAGTTCGAACCTAAGTCTTCAAATTGGTATTTTTAAAATATTTTTTTTCCACAAATGCTTATTTATGCAGATTTTCACTGTGATTCCGTTGAAGAGAATTATTATTAGTAGTATTCCGAAATATCAGTCCGTTCGGTGCCATAGAGCCTGAGAAAACGACTCCCAAAGTTCGAACCCAAGTCTTCAATTTGTGATTGTTAAAATAAATATTTTTCCACAAATGCTACATTATGCAGATTTTCATTGTGATTTCGTTAAAGAGAATGATTATTAGTAGGATTCCGAAATATCAGTCCGTTCGGTGCCATAGAGCCTAAGAAAACGACTCCCAAAGTTCGAACCCAAGTCTCAAATTGAGATTGTTAAAATAAATATTTTTCCACAAATGCTACATTATACAGATTTTCATTGTGGTTTCGTTAAAGAGAATGATTATTAGTAGGATTAAGAAATATCAGTCCGTTCGGTGCCATATAGCCAAAGAAAACGACTCCCAAAGTTCGAACCCAAGTCTTCAAATTGTGATTTTAAAATAATTTTTTTTCCACAAATGCTCTTTTATGCAGATTTTCAGTGTGATTTTGGTTAAGCAAATGATTTTTAGTGGGAATCAAAAATTTCAGGACGTTCGGTGCCATAGAGCCGGAGAAAACGTCTCCCAAAGTTCGAACCCAAGTCTCAAATTGAGATTTTTTAAATAATTTTTTTTCCACAAATGCTAATTTATGCAGATTTTCACTGTGATTCCGTTGAAGAGAATGATTATTAGTATGATTCCGAAATATCAATTCGTTCGGTGCCATAGAGCCTAAGAAAACGACTCCCAAATTTCGAACCCAAGTCTTCAAATTTAGCTTGTTAGGGGAATGATTTTTCCACAAATGCAACTTTATGCAGATTTTCAGTGTGATTTCGTTAAAGAGAATGATTATTAGAAGCATTCCGAATTATCAGCCCGTTCGGTTCCATAGAGCCTGAGAAAACGACTCCAAAATTCGAACCCAAGTCTTCAAATTGTGGTTGTTAGGGTAAAGATTTTTCCTCAAATGCCACTTTATGCAGATTTTCAGTGTGATTTCAGCTAAGCACATGATTCTTAGTGAGAATCAAAAATTTCAGTACGTTCGGTACCATAGAGCCTAAGAAAACGACTTCCAAAGTTCGAACCTAAGTCTTCAAATTGGTATTTTTAAAATATTTTTTTTCCACAAATGCTTATTTATGCAGATTTTCACTTTGATTCCATTGAAGAGAATTATTATTAGTAGTATTCCGAAATATCAGTCCGTTCGTTGCCATAGAGCCTGAGAAAACGACTCCCAAAGTTCGAACCCAAGTCTTCAAATTGTGATTTTTAAAATAAATATTTTTCCACAAATGCTACATTATGCAGATTTTCATTGTGATTTCGTTAAAGAGAATGATTATTAGTAGGATTCCGAAATATCAGTCCGTTCGGTGCCATAGAGCCTAAGAAAACGACTCCCAAAGTTCGAACCCAAGTCTCAAATTGAGATTGTTAAAATAAATATTTTTCCACAAATGCTACATTATACAGATTTTCACTGTGGTTTCGTTAAAGAGAATGATTATTAGTAGGATTCCGAAATATCAGTTCGTTCGGTGCCATAGAGCCTAAGAAAACGACTCCCAAATTTCGAACCCAAGTCTTCAAATTTAGCTTGTTAGGGGAATGATTTTTCCTCAAATGCAACTTTATGCAGATTTTCAGTGTGATTTCGTTAAAGAGAATGATTATTAGTAGCATTCCGAATTATCAGCCCGTTCGGTTCCATAGAGCCTGAGAAAACGACTCCAAAATTCGAACCCAAGTCTTCAAATTGTGGTTGTTAGGGTAAAGATTTTTCCTCAAATGCCACTTTATGCAGATTTTCAGTGTGATTTCGGCTAAGCACATGATTCTTAGTGAGAATCAAGAATTTCAGTACGTTCGGTACCATAGAGCCTGAGAAAACGACTTCCAAAGTTCGAACCTAAGTCTTCAAATTGGTATTTTTAAAATATTTTTTTTTCCACAAATGCTTATTTATGCAGATTTTCACTGTGATTCCGTTGAAGAGAATTATTATAAGTAGTATTCCGAAATATCAGTCCGTTCGGTGACATAGAGCCTGAGAAAACGACTCCCAAATTTCGAACCCAAGTCTCCAAATTGTGATTGTTAAAATAAATATTTTTCCACAAATGCTACATTATGCAGATTTTCATTGTGATTTCGTTAAAGAGAATGATTATTAGTAGGATTCGGAAATATCAGTCCGTTCGGTGCCATAGAGCCTAAGAAAACGACTCCCAAATTTCGAACCCAAGTCTTCAAATTGTGCTTGTTAGGGAAAAGATTTTTCCTCAAATGACACTTTATGCAGGTTTTCATTGTGATTTCGTTAAAGAGAATGATTATTAGTAGGATTCCGAAATATCAGTCCGTTCGGTGCCATAGAGCCTGAGAAAACGACTCCCAAAGTTCGAACCCAAGTCTTCAAATTGTGATTGTTAAAATAAATATTTTTCCACAAATGCTACATTATGCAGATTTTCATTGTGATTTCGTTAAAGAGAATGATTATTAGTAGGATTCCGAAATATCAGTCCGTTCGGTGCCATAGAGCCTAAGAAAACGACTCCCAAAGTTCGAACCCAAGTCTCAAATTGAGATTGTTAAAATAAATATTTTTCCACAAATGCTACATTATACAGATTTTCATTGTGGTTTCGTTAAAGAGAATGATTATTAGTTGGATTCCGAAATATCAGTCCGTTCGGTGCCATATAGCCAAAGAAAACGACTCCCAAAGTTCGAACCCAAGTCTTCAAATTGTGATTTTAAAATAATTTTTTTTCCACAAATGCTCTTTTATGCAGATTTTCAGTGTGATTTTGGTTAAGCAAATGATTTTTAGTGGGAATCAAAAATTTCAGGACGTTCGGTGCCATAGAGCCGGAGAAAACGTCTCCCAAAGTTCGAACCCAAGTCTCAAATTGAGATTTTTAAATAATTTTTTTTCCACAAATGCTAATTTATGCAGATTTTCACTGTGATTCCGTTGAAGAGAATGATTATTAGTAGTATTCCGAAATATCAGTCCGTTCGGTGACATAGAGCCTGAGAAAACGACTCCCAAATTTCGTACCCAAGTCTCCAAATTGTGATTGTTAAAATAAATATTTTTCCACAAATGCTACATTATGCAGATTTTCATTGTGATTTCGTTAAAGAGAATGATTATTAGTAGGATTCGGAAATATCAGTCCGTTCGGTGCCATAGAGCCTAAGAAAACGACTCCCAAATTTCGAACCCAAGTCTTCAAATTGTGCTTGTTAGGGAAAAGATTTTTCCTCAAATGACACTTTATGCAGGTTTTCATTGTGATTTCGTTAAAGAGAATGATTATTAGTAGGATTCCGAAATATCAGTCCGTTCGGTGCCATAGAGCCTGAGAAAACGACTCCCAAAGTTCGAACCCAAGTCTTCAAATTGTGATTGTTAAAATAAATATTTTTCCACAAATGCTACATTATGCAGATTTTCATTGTGATTTCGTTAAAGAGAATGATTATTAGTAGGATTCCGAAATATCAGTCCGTTCGGTGCCATAGAGCCTAAGAAAACGACTCCCAAAGTTCGAACCCAAGTCTCAAATTGAGATTGTTAAAGTAAATATTTTTCCACAAATGCTACATTATACAGATTTTCATTGTGATTTCGTTAAAGAGAATGATTATTAGTAGGATTCCGAAATATCAGTCCGTTCGGTGCCATATAGCCAAAGAAAACGACACCCAAGATTCGAACCCAAGTCTTCAAATTGTGATTTTAAAATAATGTTTTTTCCAAAAATGCTCTTTTATGCAGATTTTCAGTGTGATTTCGGTTAAGCGAATGATTCTTAGAGGGAATCAAAAATTTCAGGACGTTCGGTGCCATAGAGCCGGAGAAAACGACTCCCAAAGTTCGAACCCAAGTCTAAAATTGAGATTTATAAAATAATTTTTTTTCCACAAATGCTAATTTATGCAGATTTTCACTGTGATTCCGTTGAAGAGAATGATTATTAGTAGGATTCCGATATATCAGGACGTTCGGTGCCATAGAGCCGGAGAAAACGACTCCCAAAGTTCGAACCCAAGTCTCAAATTGAGATTTTTTAAATAATTTTTTTTCCACAAATGCTAATTTATGCAGATTTTCACTGTGATTCCGTTCAAGAGAATGATTATTAGTAGGATTCCGAAATATCAGTTCGTTCGGTGCCATAGAGCCTAAGAAAACGACTCCCAAATTTCGAACCCAAATCTTCAAATTTAGCTTGTTAGGGGAATGATTTTTCCTCAAATGCAACTTTATGCAGATTTTCAGTGTGATTTCGTTAAAGAGAATGATTATTAGTAGCATTCCGAATTATCAGCCCGTTCGGTTCCATAGAGCCTGAGAAAACGACTCCAAAATTCGAACCCAAGTCTTCAAATTGTGGTTGTTAGGGTAAAGATTTTTCCTCAAATGCCACTTTATGCAGATTTTCAGTGTGATTTCGGCTAAGCACATGATTCTTAGTGAGAATCAAGAATTTCAGTACGTTCGGTACCATAGAGCCTGAGAAAACGACTTCCAAAGTTCGAACCTAAGTCTTCAAATTGGTATTTTTAAAATATTTTTTTTTCCACAAATGCTTATTTATGCAGATTTTCACTGTGATTCCGTTTAAGAGAATTATTATTAGTACTATTCCGAAATATCAGTCCGTTCGGTGACATAGAGCCTGAGAATACGACTCCCAAATTTCGAACCCAAGTCTCCAAATTGTGATTGTTAAAATAAATATTTTTCCACAAATGCTACATTATGCAGATTTTCATTGTGATTTCGTTAAAGAGAATGATTATTAGTAGGATTCGGAAATATCAGTCCGTTCGGTGCCATAGAGCCTAAGAAAACGACTCCCAAATTTCGAACCCAAGTCTTCAAATTGTGCATGTTAGGGGAATGATTTTTCCTCAAATGCAACTTTATGCAGATTTTCAGTGTGATTTCGTTAAAGAGAATGATTATTAGTAGCATTCCGAATTATCAGCCCGTTCGGTTCCATAGAGCCTGAGAAAACGACTCCAAATTTCGAACCCAAGTCTTCAAATTTAGCTTGTTAGGGGAATGATTTTTCCTCAAATGCAACTTTATGCAGATTTGCTTGTTAGGGAAAAGATTTTTCCTCAAATGACACTTTATGCAGGTTTTCATTGTGATTTCGTTAAAGAGAATGATTATTAGTAGGATTCCGAAATATCAGTCCGTTCGGTGCCATAGAGCCCAAGTCTTCAAATTGTGATTGTTAAAATAAATATTTTTCCTCAAATGACACTTTATGCAGGTTTTCATTGTGATTTCGTTAAAGAGAATGATTATTAGTAGGATTCCGAAATATCAGTCCGTTCGGTGCCATAGAGCCTGAGAAAACGACTCCCAAAGTTCGAACCCAAGTCTTCAAATTGTGATTGTAAAAATAAATATTTTTCCACAAATGCTACATTATGCAGATTTTCATTGTGATTTCGTTAAAGAGAATGATTATTTATCAAATGAAAAATACACTTTGTAAAACACCACTTTTATTTTGAATTAATATTAACAGCCAACCAGGTTTCGCTTAGCTCAAGCTTCATCAGGGCTTATTATATCAACTTGATATAATAAGCCCTGATGAAGCTTGAGCTAAGCGAAACCTGGTTGGCTGTTAATATTAATTCAAAATAAAAGTGGTGTTTTACAAAGTGTATTTTTCATTTGATATATAATGTCACATCACAAAGTGTTTGCTTCCTTCGATAGAATGATTATTAGTAGGATTCCGAAATATCAGTCCGTTCGGTGCCATAGAGCCTAAGAAAACGACTCCCAAAGTTCGAACCCAAGTCTCAAATTGAGATTGTTAAAATAAATATTTTTCCACAAATGCTACATTATACAGATTTTCATTGTGATTTCGTTAAAGAGGATGATTATTAGTAGGATTCCGAAATATCAGTCCGTTCGGTGCCATATAGCCAAAGAAAACGACACCCAAGATTCGAACCCAAGTCTTCAAATTGTGATTTTAAAATAATTTTTTTTCCAAAAATGCTCTTTTATGCAGATTTTCAGTGTGATTTCGGTTAAGCGAATGATTCTTAGAGGGAATCAAAAATTTCAGGACGTTCGGTGCAATAGAGCCGGAGAAAACGACTCCCAAAGTTCGAACCCAAGTCTCAAATTGAGATTTATAAAATAATTTTTTTTCCACAAATGCTAATTTATGCAGATTTTCACTGTGATTCCGTTGAAGAGAATGATTATTAGTAGGATTCCGATATATCAGTTCGTTCGGTGCCATAGAGCCTAAGAAAACGACTCCCAAATTTCGAACCCAAGTCTTCAAATTTAGCTTGTTAGGGGAATGATTTTTCCTCAAATGCAACTTTATGCAGATTTTCAGTGTGATTTCGTTAAAGAGAATGATTATTAGTAGCATTCCGAATTTTCAGCCCGTTCGGTTCCATAGAGCTTGAGAAAACGACTCCAAAATTCGAACCCAAGTCTTCAAATTGTGGTTGTTAGGGTAAAGATTTTTCCTCAAATGCCACTTTATGCAGATTTTCAGTGTGATTTCGGCTAAGCACATGATTCTTAGTGAGAATCAAGAATTTCAGTACGTTCGGTACCATAGAGCCTGAGAAAACGACTTACAAAGTTCGAACCTAAGTCTTCAAATTGGTATTTTTAAAATATTTTTTTTTCCACAAATGCTTATTTATGCAGATTTTCACTGTGATTCCCTTGAAGAGAATTATTATAAGTAGTATTCCGAAATATCAGTCCGTTCGGTGCCATAGAGCCTAAGAAAACGACTCCCAAATTTCGAACCCAAGTCTTCAAATTGTGCTTGTTAGGGAAAAGATTTTTCCTCAAATGACACTTTATGCAGGTTTTCATTGTGATTTCGTTAAAGAGAATGATTATTAGTAGGATTCCGAAATATCAGTCCGTTCGGTGCCATAGAGCCTGAGAAAACGACTCCCAAAGTTCGAACCCAAGTCTTCAAATTGTGATTGTTAAAATAAATATTTTTCCACAAATGCTACATTATGCAGATTTTCATTGTGATTTCGTTAAAGAGAATGATTATTAGTAGGATTCCGAAATATCAGTCCGTTCGGTGCCATAGAGCCTAAGAAAACGACTCCCAAAGTTCGAACCCAAGTCTCAAATTGAGATTGTTAAAGTAAATATTTTTCCACAAATGCTACATTATACAGATTTTCATTGTGATTTCGTTAAAGAGAATGATTATTAGTAGGATTCCGAAATATCAGTCCGTTCGGTGCCATATAGCCAAAGAAAACGACACCCAAGATTCGAACCCAAGTCTTCAAATTGTGATTTTAAAATAATTTTTTTTCCAAAAATGCTCTTTTATGCAGATTTTCAGTGTGATTTCGGTTAAGCGAATGATTCTTAGAGGGAATCAAAAATTTCAGGACGTTCGGTGCCATAGAGCCGGAGAAAACGACTCCCAAAGTTCGAACCCAAGTCTAAAATTGAGATTTATAAAATAATTTTTTTTCCACAAATGCTAATTTATGCAGATTTTCACTGTGATTCCGTTGAAGAGAATGATTATTAGTAGGATTCCGATATATCAGGACGTTCGGTGCCATAGAGCCGGAGAAAACGACTCCCAAAGTTCGAACCCAAGTCTCAAATTGAGATTTTTTAAATAATTTTTTTTCCACAAATGCTAATTTATGCAGATTTTCACTGTGATTCCGTTCAAGAGAATGATTATTAGTAGGATTCCGAAATATCAGTTCGTTCGGTGCCATAGAGCCTAAGAAAACGACTCCCAAATTTCGAACCCAAATCTTCAAATTTAGCTTGTTAGGGGAATGATTTTTCCTCAAATGCAACTTTATGCAGATTTTCAGTGTGATTTCGTTAAAGAGAATGATTATTAGTAGCATTCCGAATTATCAGCCCGTTCGGTTCCATAGAGCCTGAGAAAACGACTCCAAAATTCGAACCCAAGTCTTCAAATTGTGGTTGTTAGGGTAAAGATTTTTCCTCAAATGCCACTTTATGCAGATTTTCAGTGTGATTTCGGCTAAGCACATGATTCTTAGTGAGAATCAAGAATTTCAGTACGTTCGGTACCATAGAGCCTGAGAAAACGACTTCCAAAGTTCGAACCTAAGTCTTCAAATTGGTATTTTTAAAATATTTTTTTTTCCACAAATGCTTATTTATGCAGATTTTCACTGTGATTCCGTTTAAGAGAATTATTATTAGTACTATTCCGAAATATCAGTCCGTTCGGTGACATAGAGCCTGAGAATACGACTCCCAAATTTCGAACCCAAGTCTCCAAATTGTGATTGTTAAAATAAATATTTTTCCACAAATGCTACATTATGCAGATTTTCATTGTGATTTCGTTAAAGAGAATGATTATTAGTAGGATTCGGAAATATCAGTCCGTTCGGTGCCATAGAGCCTAAGAAAACGACTCCCAAATTTCGAACCCAAGTCTTCAAATTGTGCATGTTAGGGGAATGATTTTTCCTCAAATGCAACTTTATGCAGATTTTCAGTGTGATTTCGTTAAAGAGAATGATTATTAGTAGCATTCCGAATTATCAGCCCGTTCGGTTCCATAGAGCCTGAGAAAACGACTCCAAATTTCGAACCCAAGTCTTCAAATTTAGCTTGTTAGGGGAATGATTTTTCCTCAAATGCAACTTTATGCAGATTTGCTTGTTAGGGAAAAGATTTTTCCTCAAATGACACTTTATGCAGGTTTTCATTGTGATTTCGTTAAAGAGAATGATTATTAGTAGGATTCCGAAATATCAGTCCGTTCGGTGCCATAGAGCCCAAGTCTTCAAATTGTGATTGTTAAAATAAATATTTTTCCTCAAATGACACTTTATGCAGGTTTTCATTGTGATTTCGTTAAAGAGAATGATTATTAGTAGGATTCCGAAATATCAGTCCGTTCGGTGCCATAGAGCCTGAGAAAACGACTCCCAAAGTTCGAACCCAAGTCTTCAAATTGTGATTGTAAAAATAAATATTTTTCCACAAATGCTACATTATGCAGATTTTCATTGTGATTTCGTTAAAGAGAATGATTATTTATCAAATGAAAAATACACTTTGTAAAACACCACTTTTATTTTGAATTAATATTAACAGCCAACCAGGTTTCGCTTAGCTCAAGCTTCATCAGGGCTTATTATATCAACTTGATATAATAAGCCCTGATGAAGCTTGAGCTAAGCGAAACCTGGTTGGCTGTTAATATTAATTCAAAATAAAAGTGGTGTTTTACAAAGTGTATTTTTCATTTGATATATAATGTCACATCACAAAGTGTTTGCTTCCTTCGATAGAATGATTATTAGTAGGATTCCGAAATATCAGTCCGTTCGGTGCCATAGAGCCTAAGAAAACGACTCCCAAAGTTCGAACCCAAGTCTCAAATTGAGATTGTTAAAATAAATATTTTTCCACAAATGCTACATTATACAGATTTTCATTGTGATTTCGTTAAAGAGGATGATTATTAGTAGGATTCCGAAATATCAGTCCGTTCGGTGCCATATAGCCAAAGAAAACGACACCCAAGATTCGAACCCAAGTCTTCAAATTGTGATTTTAAAATAATTTTTTTTCCAAAAATGCTCTTTTATGCAGATTTTCAGTGTGATTTCGGTTAAGCGAATGATTCTTAGAGGGAATCAAAAATTTCAGGACGTTCGGTGCAATAGAGCCGGAGAAAACGACTCCCAAAGTTCGAACCCAAGTCTCAAATTGAGATTTATAAAATAATTTTTTTTCCACAAATGCTAATTTATGCAGATTTTCACTGTGATTCCGTTGAAGAGAATGATTATTAGTAGGATTCCGATATATCAGTTCGTTCGGTGCCATAGAGCCTAAGAAAACGACTCCCAAATTTCGAACCCAAGTCTTCAAATTTAGCTTGTTAGGGGAATGATTTTTCCTCAAATGCAACTTTATGCAGATTTTCAGTGTGATTTCGTTAAAGAGAATGATTATTAGTAGCATTCCGAATTTTCAGCCCGTTCGGTTCCATAGAGCTTGAGAAAACGACTCCAAAATTCGAACCCAAGTCTTCAAATTGTGGTTGTTAGGGTAAAGATTTTTCCTCAAATGCCACTTTATGCAGATTTTCAGTGTGATTTCGGCTAAGCACATGATTCTTAGTGAGAATCAAGAATTTCAGTACGTTCGGTACCATAGAGCCTGAGAAAACGACTTACAAAGTTCGAACCTAAGTCTTCAAATTGGTATTTTTAAAATATTTTTTTTTCCACAAATGCTTATTTATGCAGATTTTCACTGTGATTCCCTTGAAGAGAATTATTATAAGTAGTATTCCGAAATATCAGTCCGTTCGGTGATATAGAGCCTGAGAAAACGACTCCCAAATTTCGAACCCAAGTCTCCAAATTGTGATTGTTAAAATAAATATTTTTCCACAAATGCTACATTATGCAGATTTTCATTGTGATTTCGTTAAAGAGAATGATTATTAGTAGGATTCGGAAATATCAGTCGGTTCGGTGCCATAGAGCCTAAGAAAACGACTCCCAAATTTCGAACCCAAGTCTTCAAATTGTGCTTGTTAGGGAAAAGATTTCTCCTCAAATGACACTTTATGCAGGTTTTCATTGTGATTTCGTTAAAGAGAATGATTATTAGTAGGATTCCGAAATATCAGTCCGTTCGGTGCCATAGAGCCTGAGAAAACGACTCCCAAAGTTCGAACCCAAGTCTTCAAATTGTGATTGTTAAAATAAATATTTTTCCACAAATGCTACATTATGCAGATTTTCATTGTGATTTCGTTAAAGAGAATGATTATTAGTAGGATTCCGAAATATCAGTCCGTTCGGTGCAATAGAGCCTAAGAAAACGACTCCCAAAGTTCGAACCCAAGTCTCAAATTGAGATTGTTAAAATAAATATTTTTCCACAAATGCTACATTATACAGATTTTCATTGTGATTTCGTTAAAGAGAATGATTATTAGTAGGATTCCGAAATATCAGTCCGTTCGGTGCCATATAGCCAAAGAAAACGACACCCAAGATTCGAACCCAAGTCTTCAAATTGTGATTTTAAAATAATTTTTTTTCCAAAAATGCTCTTTTATGCAGATTTTCAGTGTGATTTCGGTTAAGCGAATGATTCTTAGAGGGAATCAAAAATTTCAGGACGTTCGGTGCCATAGAGCCGGAGAAAACGACTCCCAAAGTTCGAACCCAAGTCTCAAATTGAGATTTATAAAATAATTTTTTTTCCACAAATGCTAATTTATGCCGATTTTCACTGTGATTCCGTTGAAGAGAATGATTATTAGTAGGATTCCGATATATCAGGACGTTCGGTGCCATAGAGCCGGAGAAAACGACTCCCAAAGTTCGAACCCAAGTCTCAAATTGAGATTTTTAAAATAATTTTTTTTCCACAAATGCTAATTTATGCAGATTTTCACTGTGATTTCGGTTAAGCGAAAGATTCTTAGAGGGAATCAAAAATTTCAGGACGTTCGGTGCCATAGAGCCGGATAAAACGTCTCCCAAAGTTCGAACCCAAGTCTCAAATTGAGATTTTTTAAATAATTTTTTTTCCACAAATGCTTATTTATGCAGATTTTCACTGTGATTCCGTTGAAGAGAATGATTTTTAGTAGGATTCCGAAATATCAGTTCGTTCGGTGCCATAGAGCCTAAGAAAACGACTCCCAAATTTCGAACCCAAGTCTTCAAATTTAGCTTGTTAGGGGAATGATTTTTCCTCAAATGCAACTTTATGCAGATTTTCAGTGTGATTTCGTTAAAGAGAATGATTATTAGTAGCATTCCGAATTATCAGCCCGTTCGGTTCCATAGAGCCTGAGAAAACGACTCCAAAATTCGAACCCAAGTCTTCAAATTGTGGTTGTTAGGGTAAAGATTTTTCCTCAAATGCCACTTTATGCAGATTTTCAGTGTGATTTCGGCTAAGCACATGATTCTTAGTGAGAATCAAGAATTTCAGTACGTTCGGTACCATAGAGCCTGAGAAAACGACTTCCAAAGTTCGAACCTAAGTCTTCAAATTGGTATTTTTAAAATATTTTTTTTTCCACAAATGCTTATTTATGCAGATTTTCACTGTGATTCCGTTGAAGAGAATTATTATAAGTAGTATTCCGAAATATCAGTCCGTTCGGTGACATAGAGCCTGAGAAAACGACTCCCAAAGTTCGAACCCAAGTCTTCAAATTGTGATTGTTAAAATAAATTATTAGTAGGATTCGGAAATATCAGTCCGTTCGGTGCCATAGAGCCTAAGAAAACGACTCCCAAATTTCGAACCCAAGTCTTCAAATTGTGCATGTTAGGGAAAAGATTTTTCCTCAAATGACACTTTATGCAGGTTTTCATTGTGATTTCGTTAAAGAGAATGATTATTAGTAGGATTCCGAAATATCAGTCCGTTCGGTGCTATAGAGCCTGAGAAAACGACTCCCAAAGTTCGAACCCAAGTCTTCAAATTGTGATTGTTAAAATAAATTATTAGTAGGATTCGGAAATATCAGTCCGTTCGGTGCCATAGAGCCTAAGAAAACGACTCCCAAATTTCGAACCCAAGTCTTCAAATTGTGCATGTTAGGGAAAAGATTTTTCCTCAAATGACACTTTATGCAGGTTTTCATTGTGATTTCGTTAAAGAGAATGATTATTAGTAGGATTCCGAAATATCAGTCCGTTCGGTGCCATATTGCCAAAGAAAACGGCACCCAAGATTCGAACCCAAGTCTTCAAATTGTGATTTTAAAATATTTTTTTTTCCAAAAATGCTCTTTTATGCAGATTTTCAGTGTGATTTCGGTTAAGCGAATGATTCTTAGAGGGAAACAAAAATTTCAGGACGTTCGGTGCCATAGAGCCGGAGAAAACGACTCCCAAAGTTCGAACCCAAGTCTCAAATTGAGATTTATAAAATAATTTTTTTTCCACAAATGCTAATTTATGCAGATTTTCACTGTGATTCCGTTGAAGAGAATGATTATTAGTAGGATTCCGATATATCAGGACGTTCGGTGCCATAGAGCCGGAGAAAACGACTCCCAAAGTTCGAACCCAAGTCTCAAATTGAGATTTTTAAAATAATTTTTTTTCCACAAATGCTAATTTATGCAGATTTTCACTGTGATTCCGTTCAAGAGAATGATTATTAGTAGGATTCCGAAATATCAGTTCGTTCGGTGCCATAGAGCCTAAGAAAACGACTCCCAAATTTCGAACCCAAGTCTTCAAATTTAGCTTTTTAGGGGAATGATTTTTCCTCAAATGCAACTTTATGCAGATTTTCAGTGTGATTTCGTTAAAGAGAATGATTATTAGTAGCATTCCGAATTATCAGCCCGTTCGGTTCCATAGAGCCTGAGAAAACGACTCCAAAATTCGAACCCAAGTCTTCAAATTGTGGTTGTTAGGGTAAAGATTTTTCCTCAAATGCCACTTTATGCAGATTTTCAGTGTGATTTCGGCTAAGCACATGATTCTTAGTGAGAATCAAAAATTTCAGTACGTTCGGTACCATAGAGCCTAAGAAAACGACTTCCAAAGTTCGAACCTAAGTCTTCAAATTGGTATTTTTAAAATATTTTTTTTCCACAAATGCTTATTTATGCAGATTTTCACTGTGATTCCGTTGAAGAGAATTATTATTAGTAGTATTCCGAAATATCAGTCCGTTCGGTGCCATAGAGCCTGAGAAAACGACTCCCAAAGTTCGAACCCAAGTCTTCAATTTGTGATTGTTAAAATAAATATTTTTCCACAAATGCTACATTATGCAGATTTTCATTGTGATTTCGTTAAAGAGAATGATTATTAGTAGGATTCCGAAATATCAGTCCGTTCGGTGCCATAGAGCCTAAGAAAACGACTCCCAAAGTTCGAACCCAAGTCTTCAAATTGTGATTTTAAAATAATTTTTTTTCCACAAATGCTCTTTTATGCAGATTTTCAGTGTGATTTTGGTTAAGCAAATGATTTTTAGTGGGAATCAAAAATTTCAGGACGTTCGGTGCCATAGAGCCGGAGAAAACGTCTCCCAAAGTTCGAACCCAAGTCTCAAATTGAGATTTTTTAAATAATTTTTTTTCCACAAATGCTAATTTATGCAGATTTTCACTGTGATTCCGTTGAAGAGAATGATTATTAGTATGATTCCGAAATATCAATTCGTTCGGTGCCATAGAGCCTAAGAAAACGACTCCCAAATTTCGAACCCAAGTCTTCAAATTTAGCTTGTTAGGGGAATGATTTTTCCACAAATGCAACTTTATGCAGATTTTCAGTGTGATTTCGTTAAAGAGAATGATTATTAGAAGCATTCCGAATTATCAGCCCGTTCGGTTCCATAGAGCCTGAGAAAACGACTCCAAAATTCGAACCCAAGTCTTCAAATTGTGGTTGTTAGGGTAAAGATTTTTCCTCAAATGCCACTTTATGCAGATTTTCAGTGTGATTTCAGCTAAGCACATGATTCTTAGTGAGAATCAAAAATTTCAGTACGTTCGGTACCATAGAGCCTAAGAAAACGACTTCCAAAGTTCGAACCTAAGTCTTCAAATTGGTATTTTTAAAATATTTTTTTTCCACAAATGCTTATTTATGCAGATTTTCACTTTGATTCCATTGAAGAGAATTATTATTAGTAGTATTCCGAAATATCAGTCCGTTCGGTGCCATAGATCCTGAGAAAACGACTCCCAAATTGCGACCCCAAGTTTTCAAATTGTGCTTCTTATAGTAAAGATTTTTCCCCAAATGCCCCTTTATGCAGATTTTCAGTGTGATTTCGGTTAAACACATGATTCTTAGTGGGAATCAAAAATTTCAGGACGTTCGGTGCCATAGAGCCGGAGAAAACGACTCCCAAAGTTCGAACCCAAGTCTTCAAATTGAGATTTTAAAATAATTTTTTTTCCACAAATGCTCTTTTATGCAGATTTTCATTGTGATTTTGGCTAAGCACATGATTCTTAGTCGGAATCAAAAATTTAAGAACGTTCGGTGCCATTGAGCTTGAGAAAACTTCTCCCAAATTTCGAACCCAAGTCTTCAAATTGAGATTTTAAAATAATTTTTTTTCCACAAATGCTCATTTATGCAGATTTTCATTGTGATTTTGGCTAAGCACATGAATCTTAGTCGGAATCAAAAATTTAAGAACGTTCGGTGCCATAGAGCCTGAGAAAACGACTCCCAAAGTTCGAACCCAATTCAAAAATTGAGAGTTTAAAAATAATTTTTTTTTCCACAAATGCTAATTTATGCAGATTTTCATTTTGATTTCGTTTAAGAGAATGATTATTAGTAAGATTCCGAAATATCAGTCCGTTCGGTGCCATAGAGCCTGAGAAAACGACTCGCAAATTGCGACCCAAAGTCTTCAAATTGTGCTTGTTCGAGTAAAGATTTTTCCCCAATTGCTCTTTTATGCAGAGTTTCATTGTGATTTTGGCTAATCACATGATTCTCAGTCGGAATCAAAAATTTAAGAACTTTCGGTGCCATAGAGCCTGAGAAAACGACCCCCAAATTTCGACCCCAAGTCTTCAAATTGAGATTTTAAAATAATTTTGTTTCCACAAATGCTCTTTTATGCAGATTTTCATTGTGATTTCGGCTAAGCACATGATTCTTAGTCGGAATCAAAAATTTAAGAACGTTCGGTGCCATAGAGCCTGAGAAAACGAATCCCAAATTGCGACCCAAAATCTTCAAATTGTTCTTGTTCGAGTAAAGATTTTTCCCCAAATGCCACTTTATGCAGATTTTCAGTGTGATTTCGATTAAGCACATGATTCTTAGTTGGAATCAAAAATTTCAGTACGTTCGGTGCCATAGAGCGTGAGAAAACGACTCCCAAAGTTCGAACCCAATTCAAAAATTGAGAGTTTAAAAATAATTTTTTTTTCCACAAATGCTAATTTATGCAGATTTTCATTTTGATTTCGTTTAAGAGAATGATTATTAGTAAGATTCCGAAATATCAGTCCGTTCGGTGCCATAGAGCCTGAGAAAACGACTCGCAAATTGCGACCCAAAGTCTTCAAATTGTGCTTGTTCGAGTAAAGATTTTTCCCCAATTGCTCTTTTATGCAGAGTTTCATTGTGATTTTGGCTAAGCACATGATTCTTAGTCGGAATCAAAAATTTAAGAACTTTCGGTGCCATAGAGCCTGAGAAAACGACCCCCAAATTTGGACCCCAAGTCTTCAAATTGAGATTTTAAAATAATTTTTTTTCCACAAATGCTCTTTTATGCAGATTTTCATTGTGATTTCGGCTAAGCACATGATTCTTAGTCGGAATCAAAAATTTAAGAACGTTCGGTGCCATAGAGCCTGAGAAAACGAATCCCAAATTGCGACCCAAAATCTTCAAATTGTTCTTGTTCGAGTAAAGATTTTTCCCCAAATGCCACATTATGCAGATTTTCAGTGTGATTTCGATTAAGCACATGATTCTTAGTTGGAATCAAAAATTTCAGTACGTTCGGTGCCATAGAGCGTGAGAAAACGACTCCCAAAGTTCGAACCCAAGTCTTGAAATGGAGATTTTAAAATATTTTTTTTTCCACAAATGCTCTTTAATGCAGATTTTCATTGTGATTTCGGCTAAGCACATGATTCTCAGTCGGAATCAAAAATTTAAGAACTTTCGGTGCCATAGAGCCTGAGAAAACGACCCCCAAATTTCGACCCCAAGTCTTCAAATTGAGATTTTAAAATAATTTTTTTTCCACAAATGGTCTTTTATGCAGATTTTCATTGTGATTTCGGCTAAGCACATGATTCTTAGTCGGAATCAAAAATTTAAGAACGTTCGGTGCCATAGAGCCTGAGAAAACGAATCCCAAATTGCGACCCAAAATCTTCAAATTGTGCTTGTTCGAGTAAAGATTTTTCCCCAAATGCCACTTTATGCAGATTTTCAGTGTGATTTCGATTAAGCACATGATTTAAGTCGGAATCAAAAATTTAAGGACGATCGGTGACATAAAGCCTGAGAAAACGACTCCCAAAGTTCGAACCCAAGTCTTCAAATTGAGATTTTAAAATAATTTTTTTTCCACAAATGCTAATTTATGCCGATTTTCATTTTGATTTCGTTTAAGAGAATGATTATTAGTAAAATTCAGAAATATCAGTCCGTTCGGTGCCATAGAGCCTGAGAAAACGACTCGCAAATTGCGACCCAAAGTCTTCAAATTGTGCTTGTTCGAGTAAAGATTTTTCCCCAAATGCCACTTTATGCAGATTTTCAGTGTGATTTCGATTAAGCACATGATTCTTAGTTGGAATCAAAAATTTCAGTACGTTCGGTGCCATAGAGCGTGAGAAAACGACTCCCAAAGTTCGAACCCAATTCTCAAATTGAGAGTTTCAAAATAATTTTTTTTTCCACAAATGCTAATTTATGCAGATTTTCATTTTGATTTCGTTTAAGAGAATGATTATTAGTGAGATTCCGAAATATCAGTCCGTTCGGTGCCATAGAGCCTGAGAAAACGACTCGCAAATTGCGACCCAAAGTCTTCAAATTGTGCTTGTTCGAGTAAAGATTTTTCCCCAATTGCTCTTTTATGCAGAGTTTCATTGTGATTTTGGCTAAGCACATGATTCTTAGTCGGAATCAAAAATTTAAGAACGTTCGGTGCCATAGAGCCTGAGAAAACGACCCCCAAATTTCGAACCCAAGTCTTCAAATTGAGATTTTAAAATAATTTTTTTTCCACAAATGCTCTTTTATGCAGATTTTCATTGTGATTTCGGCTAAGCACATGATTCTTAGTCGGAATCAAAAATTTAAGAACGTTCGGTGCCATAGAGCCTGAGAAAACGAATCCCAAATTGCGACCCAAAATCTTCAAATTGTGCTTGTTCGAGTAAAGATTTTTCCCCAAATGCCCCTTTATGCAGATTTTCAGTGTGATTTCGGTTAAACACATGATTCTTAGTGGGAATCAAAAATTTCAGGACGTTCGGTGCCATAGAGCCGGAGAAAACGACTCCCAAAGTTCGAACCCAAGTCTTCAAATTGAGATTTTAAAATAATTTTTTTTCCACAAATGCTCTTTTATGCAGATTTTCATTGTGATTTTGGCTAAGCACATGAATCTTAGTCGGAATCAAAAATTTAAGAACGTTCGGTGCCATAGAGCCTGAGAAAACGACTCCCAAAGTTCGAACCCAATTCAAAAATTGAGAGTTTAAAAATATTTTTTTTTTCCACAAATGCTAATTTATACAGATTTTCATTTTGATTTCGTTTAAGAGAATGATTATTAGAAAGATTCCGAAATATCAGTCCGTTCGGTGCCATAGAGCCTGAGAAAACGACTCGCAAATTGCGACCCAAAGTCTTCAAATTGTGCTTGTTCGAGTAAAGATTTTTCCCCAATTGCTCTTTTATGCAGAGTTTCATTGTGATTTTGGCTAAGCACATGATTCTTAGTCGGAATCAAAAATTTAAGAACGTTCGGTGCCATAGAGCCTGAGAAAACGACCCCCAAATTTCGAACCCAAGTCTTCAAATTGAGATTTTAAAATAATTTTTTTTCCACAAATGCTCTTTTATGCAGATTTTCATTGTGATTTCGGCTAAGCACATGATTCTTAGTCGGAATCAAAAATTTAAGAACGTTCGGTGCCATAGAGCCTGAGAAAACGAATCCCAAATTGCGACCCAAAATCTTCAAATTGTGCTTCTTCGAGTAAAGATTTTTCCCCAAATGCCACTTTATGCAGATTTTCAGTGTGATTTCGATTAAGCAAAGGATTTAAGTCGGAATCAAAAATTTAAGGACGATCGGTGACATAAAGCCTGACAAAACGACTCCCAAAGTTCGAACCCAAGTCTTCAAATTGAGATTTTAAAATAATTTTTTTTCCACAAATGCTAATTTATGCCGATTTTCATTTTGATTTCGTTTAAGAGAATGATTATTAGTAAAATTCCGAAATATCAGTCCGTTCGGTGCCATAGAGCCTGAGAAAACGACTCCCAAATTGCGACCCCAAGTTTTCAAATTGTGCTTCTTATAGTAAAGATTTTTCCCCAAATGCCCCTTTATGCAGATTTTCAGTGTGATTTCGGTTAAACACATGATTCTTAGTCGGAATCAAAAATTTAAGAACGTTCGGTGCCATTGAGCCTGAGAAAACGACTCCCAAATTTCGAACCCAAGTCTTCAAATTGAGATTTTAAAATAATTTTTTTTCCACAAATGCTCTTTTTTGCAGATTTTCATTGTGATTTCGTTTAAGAGAATGATTATTAGAAAGATTCCGAAATATCAGTCCGTTCGGTGCCATAGAGCCTGAGAAAACGACTCGCAAATTGCGACCCAAAGTCTTCAAATTGTGCTTGTTCGAGTAAAGATTTTTCCCCAATTGCTCTTTTATGCAGAGTTTCATTGTGATTTTGGCTAAGCACATGATTCTTAGTCGGAATCAAAAATTTAAGAACGTTCGGTGCCATAGAGCCTGAGAAAACGACCCCCAAATTTCGAACCCAAGTCTTCAAATTGAGATTTTAAAATAATTTTTTTTCCACAAATGCTCTTTTATGCAGATTTTCATTGTGATTTCGGCTAAGCACATGATTCTTAGTCGGAATCAAAAATTTAAGAACGTTCGGTGCCATAGAGCCTGAGAAAACGAATCCCAAATTGCGACCCAAAATCTTCAAATTGTGCTTGTTCGAGTAAAGATTTTTCCCCAAATGCCACTTTATGCAGATTTTCAGAGTGATTTCGTTAAAGAGAATAATTATTAGTAAGATTCCGAAATATCAGTCCGTTCGGTGCCATAGAGCCTGAGAAAACGACTCGCAAATTGCGACCCAAAGTCTTCAAATTGTGCTTGTTCGAGTAAAGATTTTTCCCCAAATGCCACTTTATGCAGATTTTCAGTGTGATTTCGATTAAGCATATGATTTTAGTCGGATTCAAAAATTTAAGGACGATCGGTGACATAGAGCCTGAGAAAACGACTCCCAAAGTTCGAACCCAAGTCTTCAAATTGAGATTTTAAAATAATTTTTTTTCCACAAATGCTAATTTATGCCGATTTTCATTTTGATTTCGTTTAAGAGAATGATTATTAGTAAAATTCAGAAATATCAGTCCGTTCGGTGCCATAGAGCCTGAGAAAACGACTCCCAAATTGCGACCCCAAGTTTTCAAATTGTGCTTCTTATAGTAAAGATTTTTCCCCAAATGCCCCTTTATGCAGATTTTCAGTGTGATTTCGGTTAAACACATGATTCTTAGTGGGAATCAAAAATTTCAGTACGTTCGGTGACATAGAGCGTGCGAAAACGACTCCCAAAGTTCGAACCCAAGTCTTCAAATTGAGATTTTAAAATAATTTTTTTTCCACAAATGCTCTTTTATGCAGATTTTCATTGTGATTTTGGCTAAGCACATAATTCTTAGTCGGAATCAAAAATTTAAGAACGTTAGGTGCCATTGAGCCTGAGAAAACGACTCCCAAATTTCGAAACCAAGTCTTCAAATTGAGATTTTAAAATAATTTTTTTTCCACAAATGCTCTTTTATGCAGATTTTCATTGTGATTTTGGCTAAGCACATGAATCTTAGTCGGAATCAAAAATTTAAGAACGTTCGGTGCCATAGAGCCTGAGAAAACGACTCCCAAAGTTCGAACCCAAGTCTTGAAATGGAGATTTTAAAATAATTTTTTTTCCACAAATGCTCTTTTATGCAGATTTTCATTGTGATTTCGGCTAAGCACATGATTCTTAGTCGGAATCAAAAATTTAAGAACGTTCGGTGCCATAGAGCCTGAGAAAACGAATCCCAAATTGCGACCCAAAATCTTCAAATTGTGCTTGTTCGAGTAAAGATTTTTCCCCAAATGCCACTTTATGCAGATTTTCAGAGTGATTTCGTTAAAGAGAATAATTATTAGTAAGATTCCGAAATATCAGTCCGTTCGGTGCCATAGAGCCTGAGAAAACGACTCGCAAATTGCGACCCAAAGTCTTCAAATTGTGCTTGTTCGAGTAAAGATTTTTCCCCAAATGCCACTTTATGCAGATTTTCAGTGTGATTTCGATTAAGCATATGATTTTAGTCGGATTCAAAAATTTAAGGACGATCGGTGACATAGAGCCTGAGAAAACGACTCCCAAAGTTCGAACCCAAGTCTTCAAATTGAGATTTTAAAATAATTTTTTTTCCACAAATGCTAATTTATGCCGATTTTCATTTTGATTTCGTTTAAGAGAATGATTATTAGTAAAATTCAGAAATATCAGTCCGTTCGGTGCCATAGAGCCTGAGAAAACGACTCCCAAATTGCGACCCCAAGTTTTCAAATTGTGCTTCTTATAGTAAAGATTTTTCCCCAAATGCCCCTTTATGCAGATTTTCAGTGTGATTTCGGTTAAACACATGATTCTTAGTGGGAATCAAAAATTTCAGTACGTTCGGTGACATAGAGCTTGCGAAAACGACTCCCAAAGTTCGAACCCAAGTCTTCAAATTGAGATTTTAAAATAATTTTTTTTCCACAAATGCTCTTTTATGCAGATTTTCATTGTGATTTTGGCTAAGCACATAATTCTTAGTCGGAATCAAAAATTTAAGAACGTTAGGTGCCATTGAGCCTGAGAAAACGACTCCCAAATTTCGAAACCAAGTCTTCAAATTGAGATTTTAAAATAATTTTTTTTCCACAAATGCTCTTTTATGCAGATTTTCATTGTGATTTTGGCTAAGCACATGAATCTTAGTCGGAATCAAAAATTTAAGAACGTTCGGTGCCATAGAGCCTGAGAAAACGACTCCCAAAGTTCGAACCCAAGTCTTGAAATGGAGATTTTAAAATAATTTTTTTTCCACAAATGCTCTTTTATGCAGATTTTCATTGTGATTTCGGCTAAGCACATGATTCTTAGTCGGAATCAAAAATTTAAGAACGTTCGGTGCCATAGAGCCTGAGAAAACGAATCCCAAATTGCGACCCAAAATCTTCAAATTGTGCTTGTTCGAGTAAAGATTTTTCCCCAAATGCCACTTTATGCAGATTTTCAGTGTGATTTCGATTAAGCATATGATTTTAGTCGGATTCAAAAATTTAAGGACGATCGGTGACATAGAGCCTGAGAAAACGACTCCCAAAGTTCGAACCCAAGTCTTCAAATTGAGATTTTAAAATAATTTTTTTTCCACAAATGCTAATTTATGCCGATTTTCATTTTGATTTCGTTTAAGAGAATGATTATTAGTAAAATTCAGAAATATCAGTCCGTTCGGTGCCATAGAGCCTGAGAAAACGACTCCCAAATTGCGACCCCAAGTTTTCAAATTGTGCTTCTTATAGTAAAGATTTTTCCCCAAATGCCCCTTTATGCAGATTTTCAGTGTGATTTCGGTTAAACACATGATTCTTAGTGGGAATCAAAAATTTCAGTACGTTCGGTGACATAGAGCGTGCGAAAACGACTCCCAAAGTTCGAACCCAAGTCTTCAAATTGAGATTTTAAAATAATTTTTTTTCCACAAATGCTCTTTTATGCAGATTTTCATTGTGATTTTGGCTAAGCACATAATTCTTAGTCGGAATCAAAAATTTAAGAACGTTAGGTGCCATTGAGCCTGAGAAAACGACTCCCAAATTTCGAAACCAAGTCTTCAAATTGAGATTTTAAAATAATTTTTTTTCCACAAATGCTCTTTTATGCAGATTTTCATTGTGATTTTGGCTAAGCACATGAATCTTAGTCGGAATCAAAAATTTAAGAACGTTCGGTGCCAAAGAGCCTGAGAAAACGACTCCCAAAGTTCGAACCCAAGTCTTGAAATGGAGATTTTAAAATAATTTTTTTTCCACAAATGCTCTTTTATGCAGATTTTCATTGTGATTTCGGCTAAGCACATGATTCTTAGTCGGAATCAAAAATTTAAGAACGTTCGGTGCCATAGAGCCTGAGAAAACGAATCCCAAATTGCGACCCAAAATCTTCAAATTGTGCTTGTTCGAGTAAAGATTTTTCCCCAAATGCCACTTTATGCAGATTTTCAGAGTGATTTCGTTAAAGAGAATAATTATTAGTAAGATTCCGAAATATCAGTCCGTTCGGTGCCATAGAGCCTGAGAAAACGACTCGCAAATTGCGACCCAAAGTCTTCAAATTGTGCTTGTTCGAGTAAAGATTTTTCCCCAAATGCCACTTTATGCAGATTTTCAGTGTGATTTCGATTAAGCATATGATTTTAGTCGGATTCAAAAATTTAAGGACGATCGGTGACATAGAGCCTGAGAAAACGACTCCCAAAGTTCGAACCCAAGTCTTCAAATTGAGATTTTAAAATAATTTTTTTTCCACAAATGCTAATTTATGCCGATTTTCATTTTGATTTCGTTTAAGAGAATGATTATTAGTAAAATTCAGAAATATCAGTCCGTTCGGTGCCATAGAGCCTGAGAAAACGACTCCCAAATTGCGACCCCAAGTTTTCAAATTGTGCTTCTTATAGTAAAGATTTTTCCCCAAATGCCCCTTTATGCAGATTTTCAGTGTGATTTCGGTTAAACACATGATTCTTAGTGGGAATCAAAAATTTCAGTACGTTCGGTGACATAGAGCTTGCGAAAACGACTCCCAAAGTTCGAACCCAAGTCTTCAAATTGAGATTTTAAAATAATTTTTTTTCCACAAATGCTCTTTTATGCAGATTTTCATTGTGATTTTGGCTAAGCACATAATTCTTAGTCGGAATCAAAAATTTAAGAACGTTAGGTGCCATTGAGCCTGAGAAAACGACTCCCAAATTTCGAAACCAAGTCTTCAAATTGAGATTTTAAAATAATTTTTTTTCCACAAATGCTCTTTTATGCAGATTTTCATTGTGATTTTGGCTAAGCACATGAATCTTAGTCGGAATCAAAAATTTAAGAACGTTCGGTGCCATAGAGCCTGAGAAAACGACTCCCAAAGTTCGAACCCAAGTCTTGAAATGGAGATTTTAAAATATTTTTTTTTCCACAAATGCTCTTTTATGCAGATTTTCATTGTGATTTCGGCTAAGCACATGATTCTTAGTCGGAATCAAAAATTTAAGAACGTTCGGTGCCATAGAGCCTGAGAAAACGAATCCCAAATTGCGACCCAAAATCTTCAAATTGTGCTTGTTCGAGTAAAGATTTTTCCCCAAATGCCACTTTATGCAGATTTTCAGAGTGATTTCGTTAAAGAGAATAATTATTAGTAAGATTCCGAAATATCAGTCCGTTCGGTGCCATAGAGCCTGAGAAAACGACTCGCAAATTGCGACCCAAAGTCTTCAAATTGTGCTTGTTCGAGTAAAGATTCTTCCCCAATTGCTCTTTTATGCAGATTTTCATTGTGATTTTGGCTTAGCACATGATTCTTAGTCGGAATCAAAAATTTAAGAACTTTCGGTGCCATAGAGCCTGAGAAAACGACCCCCTAAATTTCGACCCCAAGTCTTCAAATTGAGATTTTAAAATATTTTTTTTCCACAAATGCTCTTTTATGCAGATTTTCATTGTGATTTCGGCTAAGCACATGATTCTTAGTCGGAATCAAAAATTTAAGAACGTTCGGTGCCATAGAGCCTGAGAAAACGAATCCCAAATTGCGACCCAAAATCTTCAAATTGTGCTTCTTCGAGTAAAGATTTTTCCCCAAATGCCACTTTATGCAGATTTTCAGTGTGATTTCGATTAAGCAAAGGATTTAAGTCGGAATCAAAAATTTAAGGACGATCGGTGACATAAAGCCTGACAAAACGACTCCCAAAGTTCAAACCCAAGTCTTCAAATTGAGATTTTAAAATAATCTTTTTTCCACAAATGCTAATTTATGCCGATTTTCATTTTGATTTCGTTTAAGAGAATGATTATTAGTAAAATTCCGAAATATCAGTCCGTTCGGTGCCATAGAGCCTGAGAAAACGACTCCCAAATTGCGACCCCAAGTTTTCAAATTGTGCTTCTTATAGTAAAGATTTTTCCCCAAATGCCCCTTTATGCAGATTTTCAGTGTGATTTCGGTTAAACACATGATTCTTAGTGGGAATCAAAAATTTAAGAACGTTCGGTGCCGTTGAGCCTGAGAAAACGACTCCCAAATTTCGAACCCAAGTCTTCAAATTGAGATTTTAAAATAATTTTTTTTCCACAAATGCTCTTTTTTGCAGATTTTCATTGTGATTTCGTTTAAGAGAATGATTATTAGAAAGATTCCGAAATATCAGTCCGTTCGGTGCCATAGAGCCTGAGAAAACGACTCGCAAATTGCGACCCAAAGTCTTCAAATTGTGCTTGTTCGAGTAAAGATTTTTCCCCAATTGCTCTTTTATGCAGAGTTTCATTGTGATTTTGGCTAAGCACATGATTCTTAGTCGGAATCAAAAATTTAAGAACGTTCGGTGCCATAGAGCCTGAGAAAACGACCCCCAAATTTCGAACCCAAGTCTTCAAATTGAGATTTTAAAATAATTTTTTTTCCACAAATGCTCTTTTATGCAGATTTTCATTGTGATTTCGGCTAAGCACATGATTCTTAGTCGGAATCAAAAATTTAAGAACGTTCGGTGCCATAGAGCCTGAGAAAACGACTCCCAAAGTTCGAACCCAATTCAAAAATTGAGAGTTTAAAAATAATTTTTTTTTCCACAAATGCTAATTTATGCAGATTTTCATTTTGATTTCGTTTAAGAGAATGATTATTAGAAAGATTCCGAAATATCAGTCCGTTCGGTGCCATAGAGCCTGAGAAAACGACTCCCAAAGTTCGAACCCAAGTCTTCAATTTGTGATTGTTAAAATAAATATTTTTCCACAAATGCTACATTATGCAGATTTTCATTGTGATTTCGTTAAAGAGAATGATTATTAGAAAGATTCCGAAATATCAGTCCGTTCGGTGCCATAGAGCCTGAGAAAACGACTCCCAAAGTTCGAACCCAAGTCTCAAATTGAGATTTATAAAATAATTTTTTTTCCACAAATGCTAATTTATGCAGATTTTCACTGTGATTCCGTTGAAGAGAATGATTATTAGTAGGATTCCGATATATCAGGACGTTCGGTGCCATAGAGCCGGAGAAAACGACTCCCAAAGTTCGAACCCAAGTCTCAAATTGAGATTTATAAAATAATTTTTTTTCCACAAATGCTAATTTATGCAGATTTTCACTGTGATTCCGTTAAAGAGAATGATTATTAGTAGGATTCCGAAATATCAGTCCGTTCGGTGCCATAGAGCCTGAGAAAACGACTCCCAAAGTTCGAACCCAAGTCTTCAAATTGTGATTGTTAAAATAAATATTTTTCCACAAATGCTACATTATGCAGATTTTCATTGTGATTTCGGCTAAGCACATGATTCTTAGTCGGAATCAAAAATTTAAGAACGTTCGGTGCCATAGAGCCTGAGAAAACGAATCCCAAATTGCGACCCAAAATCTTCAAATTGTGCTTGTTCGAGCAAAGATTTTTCCCCAAATGCCACTTTATGCAGATTTTCAGTGTGATTTCGATTAAGCATATGATTTTAGTCGGATTCAAAAATTTAAGGACGATCGGTGACATAGCATAGCAAATTGCGACCCAAAGTCTTCAAATTGTGCTTGTTCGAGTAAAGATTTTTCCCCAATTGCTCTTTTATGCAGATTTTCATTGTGATTTTGGCTAAGCACATGATTCTTAGTCGGAATCAAAAATTTAAGAACTTTCGGTGCCATAGAGCCTGAGAAAACGACCCCCAAATTTCGACCCCAAGTCTTCAAATTGAGATTTTAAAATATTTTTTTTCCACAAATGCTCTTTTATGCAGATTTTCATTGTGATTTCGGCTAAGCACATGATTCTTAGTCGGAATCAAAAATTTAAGAACGTTCGGTGCCATAGAGCCTGAGAAAACGAATCCCAAATTGCGACCCAAAATCTTCAAATTGTGCTTGTTCGAGTAAAGATTTTTCCCCAAATGCCACTTTATGCAGATTTTCAGTGTGATTTCGATTAAGCATATGATTTTAGTCGGATTCAAAAATTTAAGGACGATCGGTGACATAGAGCCTGAGAAAACGACTCCCAAAGTTCGAACCCAAGTCTTCAAATTGAGATTTTAAAATAATTTTTTTTCCACAAATGCTAATTTATGCCGATTTTCATTTTGATTTCGTTTAAGAGAATGATTATTAGTAAAATTCAGAAATATCAGTCCGTTCGGTGCCATAGAGCCTGAGAAAACGACTCCCAAATTGCGACCCCAAGTTTTCAAATTGTGCTTCTTATAGTAAAGATTTTTCCCCAAATGCCCCTTTATGCAGATTTTCAGTGTGATTTCGGTTAAACACATGATTCTTAGTGGGAATCAAAAATTTCAGTACGTTCGGTGACATAGAGCGTGCGAAAACGACTCCCAAAGTTCGAACCCAAGTCTTCAAATTGAGATTTTAAAATAATTTTTTTTCCACAAATGCTCTTTTATGCAGATTTTCATTGTGATTTTGGCTAAGCACATAATTCTTAGTCGGAATCAAAAATTTAAGAACGTTAGGTGCCATTGAGCCTGAGAAAACGACTCCCAAATTTCGAAACCAAGTCTTCAAATTGAGATTTTAAAATAATTTTTTTTCCACAAATGCTCTTTTATGCAGATTTTCATTGTGATTTTGGCTAAGCACATGAATCTTAGTCGGAATCAAAAATTTAAGAACGTTCGGTGCCATAGAGCCTGAGAAAACGACTCCCAAAGTTCGAACCCAAGTCTTGAAATGGAGATTTTAAAATAATTTTTTTTCCACAAATGCTCTTTTATGCAGATTTTCATTGTGATTTCGGCTAAGCACATGATTCTAAGTCGGAATCAAAAATTTAAGAACGTTCGGTGCCATAGAGCCTGAGAAAACGAATCCCAAATTGCGACCCAAAATCTTCAAATTGTGCTTGTTCGAGTAAAGATTTTTCCCCAAATGCCACTTTATGCAGATTTTCAGTGTGATTTCGATTAAGCATATGATTTTAGTCGGATTCAAAAATTTAAGGACGATCGGTGACATAGAGCCTGAGAAAACGACTCCCAAAGTTCGAACCCAAGTCTTCAAATTGAGATTTTAAAATAATTTTTTTTCCACAAATGCTAATTTATGCCGATTTTCATTTTGATTTCGTTTAAGAGAATGATTATTATTAAAATTCAGAAATATCAGTCCGTTCGGTGCCATAGAGCCTGAGAAAACGACTCCCAAATTGCGACCCCAAGTTTTCAAATTGTGCTTCTTATAGTAAAGATTTTTCCCCAAATGCCCCTTTATGCAGATTTTCAGTGTGATTTCGGTTAAACACATGATTCTTAGTGGGAATCAAAAATTTAAGAACGTTCGGTGCCATAGAGCCTTAGAAAACGAATCCCAAATTGGGACCCAAAATCTTCAAATTGTGCTTGTTCGAGTAAAGATTTTTCCCCAAATGCCACTTTATGCAGATTTTCAGTGTGATTTCGATTAAGCACATGATTCTTAGTTGGAATCAAAAATTTCAGTACGTTCGGTGCCATAGAGCGTGAGAAAACGACTCCCAAAGTTCGAACCCAAGTCTTGAAATGGAGATTTTAAAATAATTTTTTTTCCACAAATGCTCTTTAATGCAGATTTTCATTGTGATTTCGGCTAAGCACATGATTCTTAGTCGGAATCAAAAATTTAAGAACGTTCGGTGCCATAGAGCCTGAGAAAACGACCCCCAAATTTCGAACCCAAGTCTTCAAATTGAGATTTTAAAATAATTTTTTTTCCACAAGTGCTAATTTATGCCGATTTTCATTTTGATTTCGTTTAAGAGAATGATTATTAGTAAAATTCCGAAATATCAGTCCGTTCGGTGCCATAGAGCCTGAGAAAACGACTCCCAAATTGCGACCCCAAGTTTTCAAATTGTGCTTCTTATAGTAAAGATTTTTCCCCAAATGCCCCTTTATGCAGATTTTCAGTGTGATTTCGGTTAAACACATGATTCTTAGTGGGAATCAAAAATTTCAGGACGTTCGGTGCCATAGAGCCGGAGAAAACGACTCCCAAAGTTCGAACCCAAGTCTCAAATTGAGATTTTTAAAATAATTTTTTTTCCACAAATGCTAATTTATGCAGATTTTCACTGTGATTTCGGTTAAGCGAAAGATTCTTAGAGGGAATCAAAAATTTCAGGACGTTCGGTGCCATAGAGCCGGATAAAACGTCTCCCAAAGTTCGAACCCAAGTCTCAAATTGAGATTTTTTAAATAATTTTTTTTCCACAAATGCTAATTTATGCAGATTTTCACTGTGATTCCGTTGAAGAGAATGATTATTAGTAGGATTCCGAAATATCAGTTCGTTCGGTGCCATAGAGCCTAAGAAAACGACTCCCAAATTTCGAACCCAAGTCTTGAAATGGAGATTTTAAAATAATTTTTTTCCACAAATGCTCTTTTATGCAGATTTTCATTGTGATTTCGGCTAAGCACATGATTCTTAGTCGGAATCAAAAATTTAAGAACGTTCGGTGCCATAGAGCCTGAGAAAACGAATCCCAAATTGCGACCCAAAATCTTCAAATTGTGCTTGTTCGAGTAAAGATTTTTCCCCAAATGCCACTTTATGCAGATTTTCAGAGTGATTTCGTTAAAGAGAATAATTATTAGTAAGATTCCGAAATATCAGTCCGTTCGGTGCCATAGAGCCTGAGAAAACGACTCGCAAATTGCGACCCAAAGTCTTCAAATTGTGCTTGTTCGAGTAAAGATTTTTCCCCAATTGCTCTTTTATGCAGATTTTCATTGTGATTTTGGCTTAGCACATGATTCTTAGTCGGAATCAAAAATTTAAGAACGTTCGGTGCCATAGAGCCTGAGAAAACGAATCCCAAATTGCGACCCAAAATCTTCAAATTGTGCTTGTTCGAGTAAAGATTTTTCCCCAAATGCCACTTTATGCAGATTTTCAGTGTGATTTCGATTAAGCATATGATTTTAGTCGGATTCAAAAATTTAAGGACGATCGGTGACATAGAGCCTGAGAAAACGACTCCCAAAGTTCGAACCCAAGTCTTCAAATTGAGATTTTAAAATAATTTTTTTTCCACAAATGCTAATTTATGCCGATTTTCATTTTGATTTCGTTAAAGAGAATGATTATTAGTAAAATTCAGAAATATCAGTCCGTTCGGTGCCATAGAGCCTGAGAAAACGACTCCCAAATTGCGACCCCAAGTTTTCAAATTGTGCTTCTTATAGTAAAGATTTTTCCCCAAATGCCCCTTTATGCAGATTTTCAGTGTGATTTCGGTTAAACACATGATTCTTAGTGGGAATCAAAAATTTCAGTACGTTCGGTGACATAGAGCGTGCGAAAACGACTCCCAAAGTTCGAACCCAAGTCTTCAAATTGAGATTTTAAAACAATTTTTTTTCCACAAATGCTCTTTTATGCAGATTTTCATTGTGATTTTGGCTAAGCACATAATTCTTAGTCGGAATCAAAAATTTAAGAACGTTAGGTGCCATTGAGCCTGAGAAAACGACTCCCAAATTTCGAAACCAAGTCTTCAAATTGAGATTTTAAAATAATTTTTTTTCCACAAATGCTCTTTTATGCAGATTTTCATTGTGATTTTGGCTAAGCACATGAATCTTAGTCGGAATCAAAAATTTAAGAACGTTCGGTGCCATAGAGCGTGAGAAAACGACTCCCAAAGTTCGAACCCAAGTCTTGAAATGGAGATTTTAAAATAATTTTTTTTCCACAAATGCTCTTTTATGCAGATTTTCATTGTGATTTCGGCTAAGCACATGATTCTTAGTCGGAATCAAAAATTTAAGAACGTTCGGTGCCATAGAGCCTGAGAAAACGAATCCCAAATTGCGACCCAAAATCTTCAAATTGTGCTTGTTCGAGTAAAGATTTTTCCCCAAATGCCACTTTATGCAGATTTTCAGAGTGATTTAGTTAAAGAGAATAATTATTAGTAAGATTCCGAAATATCAGTCCGTTCGGTGCCATAGAGCCTGAGAAAACGACTCGCAAATTGCGACCCAAAGTCTTCAAATTGTGCTTGTTCGAGTAAAGATTTTTCCCCAATTGCTCTTTTATGCAGAGTTTCATTGTGATTTTGGCTAAGCACATGATTCTTAGTCGGAATCAAAAATTTAAGAACGTTCGGTGCCATAGAGCCTGAGAAAACGACCCCCAAATTTCGAACCCAAGTCTTCAAATTGAGATTTTAAAATAATTTTTTTTCCACAAATGCTCTTTTATGCAGATTTTCATTGTGATTTCGGCTAAGCACATGATTCTTAGTCGGAATCAAAAATTTAAGAACGTTCGGTGCCATAGAGCCTGAGAAAACGAATCCCAAATTGCGACCCAAAATCTTCAAATTGTGCTTGTTCGAGTAAAGATTTTTCCCCAAATGCCACTTTATGCAGATTTTCAGAGTGATTTCGTTAAAGAGAATAATTATTAGTAAGATTCCGAAATATCAGTCCGTTCGGTGCCATAGAGCCTGAGAAAACGACTCGCAAATTGCGACCCAAAGTCTTCAAATTGTGCTTGTTCGAGTAAAGATATTTCCCCAATTGCTCTTTTATGCAGAGTTTCATTGTGATTTTGGCTAAGCACATGATTCTTAGTCGGAATCAAAAATTTAAGAACGTTCGGTGCCATAGAGCCTGAGAAAACGACCCCCAAATTTCGAACCCAAGTCTTCAAATTGAGATTTTAAAATAATTTTTTTTCCACAAGTGCTAATTTATGCCGATTTTCATTTTGATTTCGTTTAAGAGAATGATTATTAGTAAAATTCCGAAATATCAGTCCGTTCGGTGCCATAGAGCCTGAGAAAACGACTCCCAAATTGCGACCCCAAGTTTTCAAATTGTGCTTCTTATAGTAAAGATTTTTCCCCAAATGCCCCTTTATGCAGATTTTCAGTGTGATTTCGGTTAAACACATGATTCTTAGTGGGAATCAAAAATTTCAGGACGTTCGGTGCCATATAGCCGGAGAAAACGACTCCCAAAGTTCGAACCCAAGTCTCAAATTGAGATTTTTAAAATAATTTTTTTTCCACAAATGCTAATTTATGCAGATTTTCACTGTGATTTCGGTTAAGCGAAAGATTCTTAGAGGGAATCAAAAATTTCAGGACGTTCGGTGCCATAGAGCCGGATAAAACGTCTCCCAAAGTTCGAACCCAAGTCTCAAATTGAGATTTTTTAAATAATTTTTTTTCCACAAATGCTAATTTATGCAGATTTTCACTGTGATTCCGTTGAAGAGAATGATTATTAGTAGGATTCCGAAATATCAGTTCGTTCGGTGCCATAGAGCCTAAGAAAACGACTCCCAAATTTCGAACCCAAGTCTTCAAATTTAGCTTGTTAGGGGAATGATTTTTCCTCAAATGCAACTTTATGCAGATTTTCAGTGTGATTTCGTTAAAGAGAATGATTATTAGTAGCATTCCGAATTATCAGCCCGTTCGGTTCCATAGAGCCTGAGAAAACGACTCCAAAATTCGAACCCAAGTCTTCAAATTGTGGTTGTTAGGGTAAAGATTTTTCCTCAAATGCCACTTTATGCAGATTTTCAGTGTGATTTCGGCTAAGCACATGATTCTTAGTGAGAATCAAGAATTTCAGTACGTTCGGTACCATAGAGCCTGAGAAAACGACTTCCAAAGTTCGAACCTAAGTCTTCAAATTGGTATTTTTAAAATATTTTTTTTTCCACAAATGCTTATTTATGCAGATTTTCACTGTGATTCCGTTGAAGAGAATTATTATAAGTAGTATTCCGAAATATCAGTCCGTTCGGTGACATAGAGCCTGAGAAAACGACTCCCAAATTTCGAACCCAAGTCTCCAAATTGTGATTGTTAAAATAAATATTTTTCCACAAATGCTACATTATGCAGATTTTCATTGTGATTTCGTTAAAGAGAATGATTATTAGTAGGATTCGGAAATATCAGTCCGTTCGGTGCCATAGAGCCTAAGAAAACGACTCCCAAATTTCGAACCCAAGTCTTCAAATTGTGCTTGTTAGGGAAAAGATTTTTCCTCAAATGACACTTTATGCAGGTTTTCAAATTGTGATTGTTAAAATAAATATTTTTCCACAAATGCTACATTATGCAGATTTTCATTGTGATTTCGTTAAAGGGAATGATTATTAGTAGGATTCCGAAATATCAGTCCGTTCGGTGCCATAGAGCCTAAGAAAACGACTCCCAAAGTTCGAACCCAAGTCTCAAATTGAGATTGTTAAAATAAATATTTTTCCACAAATGCTACATTATACAGATTTTCATTGTGATTTCGTTAAAGAGAATGATTATTAGTAGGATTCCGAAATATCAGTCCGTTCGGTGCCATATAGCCAAAGAAAACGACTCCCAAAGTTCGAACCCAAGTCTCTAATTGAGATTTTTAAAATAATTTTTTTTCCACAAATGCTAATTTATGCAGATTTTCACTGTGATTTCGGTTAAGCGAAAGATTCTTAGAGGGAATCAAAAATTTCAGGACGTTCGGTGCCATAGAGCCGGATAAAACGTCTCCCAAAGTTCGAACCCAAGTCTCAAATTGAGATTTTTTAAATAATTTTTTTTCCACAAATGCTAATTTATGCAGATTTTCACTGTGATTCCGTTGAAGAGAATGATTATTAGTAGGATTCCGAAATATCAGTTCGTTCGGTGCCATAGAGCCTAAGAAAACGACTCCCAAATTTCGAACCCAAGTCTTCAAATTTAGCTTGTTAGGGGAATGATTTTTCCTCAAATGCAACTTTATGCAGATTTTCAGTGTGATTTCGTTAAAGAGAATGATTATTAGTAGCATTCCGAATTATCAGCCCGTTCGGTTCCATAGAGCCTGAGAAAACGACTCCAAAATTCGAACCCAAGTCTTCAAATTGTGGTTGTTAGGGTAAAGATTTTTCCTCAAATGCCACTTTATGCAGATTTTCAGTGTGATTTCGGCTAAGCACATGATTCTTAGAGGGAATCAAAAATTTCAGGACGTTCGGTGCCATAGAGCCGGAGAAAACGACTCCCAAAGTTCGAACCCAAGTCTCAAAGAGAGATTTATAAAATAATTTTTTTTCCACAAATGCTAATTTATGCAGATTTTCACTGTGATTCCGTTCAAGAGAATGATTATTAGTAGGATTCCGATATATCAGGACGTTCGGTGCCATAGAGCCGGAGAAAACGACTCCCAAAGTTCGAACCCAAGTCTCAAATTGAGATTTATAAAATAATTTTTTTTCCACAAATGCTAATTTATGCAGATTTTCACTGTGATTCCGTTGAAGAGAATGATTATTAGTAGGATTCCGAAATATCAGTCCGTTCGGTGCCATAGAGCCTGAGAAAACGACTCCCAAAGTTCGAACCCAAGTCTTCAAATTGTGATTGTTAAAATAAATATTTTTCCACAAATGCTACATTATGCAGATTTTCATTGTGATTTCGTTAAAGAGAATGATTATTAGTAGGATTCCGAAATATCAGTCTGTTCGGTGCCATAGAGCCTAAGAAAACGACTCCCAAAGTTCGAACCCAAGTCTCAAATTGAGATTGTTAAAATAAATATTTTTCCACAAATGCTACATTATACAGATTTTCATTGTGATTTCGTTAAAGAGAATGATTATTAGTAGGATTCCGAAATATCAGTCCGTTCGGTGCCATATAGCCAAAGAAAACGACACCCAAGATTCGAACCCAAGTCTTCAAATTGTGATTTTCAAATCATTTTTTTTCCAAAAATGCTCTTTTATGCAGATTTTCAGTGTGATTTCGGTTAAGCAAATGATTCTTAGTGGGAATCAAAAATTTCAGGACGTTCGGTGCCATAGAGCCGGAGAAAACGACACCCAAGATTCGAACCCAAGTCTTCAAATTGTGATTTTAAAATAATTTTTTTTCCAAAAATGCTCTTTTATGCAGATTTTCAGTGTGATTTCGGTTAAGCGAATGATTCTTAGAGGGAATCAAAAATTTCAGGACGTTCGGTGCCATAGAGCCGGAGAAAACGACTCCCAAAGTTCGAACCCAAGTCTCAAATTGAGATTTATAAAATAATTTTTTTTCCACAAATGCTAATTTATGCAGATTTTCACTGTGATTCCGTTGAAGAGAATGATTATTAGTAGGATTCCGATATATCAGGACGTTCGGTGCCATAGAGCCGGAGAAAACGACTCCCAAAGTTCGAACCCAAGTCTCAAATTGAGATTTATAAAATATTTTTTTTTCCACAAATGCTAATTTATGCAGATTTTCACTATGATTCCGTTGAAGAGAATGATTATTAGTAGGATTCCGATATATCAGGACGTTCGGTGCCATAGAGCCGGAGAAAACGACTCCCAAAGTTCGAACCCAAGTCTCAAATTGAGATTTATAAAATAATTTTTTTTCCACAAATGCTAATTTATGCAGATTTTCACTGTGATTCCGTTAAAGAGAATGATTATTAGTAGGATTCCGAAATATCAGTCCGTTCGGTGCCATAGAGCCTGAGAAAACGACTCCCAAAGTTCGAACCCAAGTCTTCAAATTGTGATTGTTAAAATAAATATTTTTCCACAAATGCTACATTATGCAGATTTTCATTGTGATTTCGTTAAAGAGAATGATTATTAGTAGGATTCCGAAATATCAGTCTGTTCGGTGCCATAGAGCCTAAGAAAACGACTCCCAAAGTTCGAACCCAAGTCTCAAATTGAGATTGTTAAAATAAATATTTTTCCACAAATGCTACATTATACAGATTTTCATTGTGATTTCGTTAAAGAGAATGATTATTAGTAGGATTCCGATATATCAGGACGTTCGGTGCCATAGAGCCGGAGAAAACGACTCCCAAAGTTCGAACCCAAGTCTCAAATTGAGATTTATAAAATAATTTTTTTTCCACAAATGCTAATTTATGCAGATTTTCACTGTGATTCCGTTGAAGAGAATGATTATTAGTAGGATTCCGAAATATCAGTTCGTTCGGTGCCATAGAGCCTAAGAAAACGACTCCCAAATTTCGAACCCAAGTCTTCAAATTTAGATTGTTAGGGGAATGATTTTTCCTCAAATGCAACTTTATGCAGATTTTCAGTGTGATTTCGTTAAAGAGAATGATTATTAGTAGCATTCCGAATTATCAGCCCGTTCGGTTCCATAGAGTCTGAGAAAACGACTCCAAAATTCGAACCAAAGTCTTCAAATTGTGGTTGTTAGGGTAAAGATTTTTCCTCAAATGCCACTTTATGCAGATTTTCAGTGTGATTTCGGCTAAGCACATGATTCTTAGTGAGAATCAAGAATTTCAGTACGTTCGGTACCATAGAGCCTGAGAAAACGACTCCCAAAGTTCGAACCCAAGTCTCAAATTGAGATTGTTAAAATAAATATTTTTCCACAAATGCTACATTATACAGATTTTCATTGTGATTTCGTTAAAGAGAATGATTATTAGTAGGATTCCGAAATATCAGTCCGTTCGGTGCCATAGAGCCTGAGAAAACGACTCCCAAAGTTCGAACCCAAGTCTTCAAATTGTGATTGTTAAAATAAATATTTTTCCACAAATGCTACATTATGCAGATTTTCATTGTGATTTCGTTAAAGAGAATGATTATTAGTAGGATTCCGAAATATCAGTCCGTTCGGTGCCATAGAGCCTAAGAAAACGACTCCCAAAGTTCGAAACCAAGTCTCAAATTGAGATTGTTAAAATAAATATTTTTCCACAAATGCTACATTATACAGATTTTCATTGTGATTTCGTTAAAGAGAATGATTATTAGTAGGATTCCGAAATATCAGTCCGTTCGGTGCCATATAGCCAAAGAAAACGACACCCAAGATTCGAACCCAAGTCTTCAAATTGTGATTTTAAAATATTTTTTTTTCCAAAAATGCTCTTTTATGCAGATTTTCAGTGTGATTTCGGTTAAGCGAATGATTCTTAGAGGGAATCAAAAATTTCAGGACGTTCGGTGCCATAGAGCCGGAGAAAACGACTCCCAAAGTTCGAACCCAAGTCTCAAAGAGAGATTTATAAAATAATTTTTTTTCCACAAATGCTAATTTATGCAGATTTTCACTGTGATTCCGTTCAAGAGAATGATTATTAGTAGGATTCCGATATATCAGGACGTTCGGTGCCATAGAGCCGGAGAAAACGACTCCCAAAGTTCGAACCCAAGTCTCAAATTGAGATTTATAAAATAATTTTTTTTCCACAAATGCTAATTTATGCAGATTTTCACTGTGATTCCGTTGAAGAGAATGATTATTAGTAGGATTCCGAAATATCAGTCCGTTCGGTGCCATAGAGCCTGAGAAAACGACTCCCAAAGTTCGAACCCAAGTCTCAAATTGAGATTGTTAAAATAAATATTTTTCCACAAATGCTACATTATACAGATTTTCATTGTGATTTCGTTAAAGAGAATGATTATTAGTAGGATTCCGAAATATCAGTCCGTTCGGTGCCATATAGCCAAAGAAAACGACACCCAAGATTCGAACCCAAGTCTTCAAATTGTGATTTTCAAATCATTTTTTTTCCAAAAATGCTCTTTTATGCAGATTTTCAGTGTGATTTCGGTTAAGCAAATGATTCTTAGTGGGAATCAAAAATTTCAGGACGTTCGGTGCCATAGAGCCGGAGAAAACGACACCCAAGATTCGAACCCAAGTCTTCAAATTGTGATTTTAAAATAATTTTTTTTCCAAAAATGCTCTTTTATGCAGATTTTCAGTGTGATTTCGGTTAAGCGAATGATTCTTAGAGGGAATCAAAAATTTCAGGACGTTCGGTGCCATAGAGCCGGAGAAAACGACTCCCAAAGTTCGAACCCAAGTCTCAAATTGAGATTTATAAAATAATTTTTTTTCCACAAATGCTAATTTATGCAGATTTTCACTGTGATTCCGTTGAAGAGAATGATTATTAGTAGGATTCCGATATATCAGGACGTTCGGTGCCATAGAGCCGGAGAAAACGACTCCCAAAGTTCGAACCCAAGTCTCAAATTGAGATTTATAAAATAATTTTTTTTCCACAAATGCTAATTTATGCAGATTTTCACTGTGATTCCGTTAAAGAGAATGATTATTAGTAGGATTCCGAAATATCAGTCCGTTCGGTGCCATAGAGCCTGAGAAAACGACTCCCAAAGTTCGAACCCAAGTCTTCAAATTGTGATTGTTAAAATAAATATTTTTCCACAAATGCTACATTATGCAGATTTTCATTGTGATTTCGGCTAAGCACATGATTCTTAGTCGGAATCAAAAATTTAAGAACGTTCGGTGCCATAGAGCCTGAGAAAACGAATCCCAAATTGCGACCCAAAATCTTCAAATTGTGCTTGTTCGAGTAAAGATTTTTCCCCAAATGCCACTTTATGCAGATTTTCATTGTGATTTTGGCTAAGCACATGATTCTTAGTCGGAATCAAAAATTTAAGAACGTTCGGTGCCATTGAGCCTGAGAAAACGACTCCCAAATTTCGAACCCAAGTCTTCAAATTGAGATTTTAAAATAATTTTTTTTCCACAAATGCTCTTTTATGCAGATTTTCATTGTGATTTTGGCTAAGCACATGAATCTTAGACGGAATCAAAAATTTAAGAACGTTCGGTGCCATAGAGCCTGAGAAAACGACTCCCAAAGTTCGAACCCAATTCAAAAATTGAGAGTTTAAAAATAATTTTTTTTTCCACAAATGCTAATTTATGCAGATTTTCATTTTGATTTCGTTTAAGAGAATGATTATTAGTAAGATTCCGAAATATCAGTCCGTTCGGTGCCATAGAGCCTGAGAAAACGACTCGCAAATTGCGACCCAAAGTCTTCAAATTGTGCTTGTTCGAGTAAAGATTTTTCCCCAATTGCTCTTTTATGCAGAGTTTCATTGTGATTTTGGCTTATCACATGATTCTCAGTCGGTATCAAAAATTTAAGAACTTTCGGTGCCATAGAGCCTGAGAAAACGACCCCCAAATTTCGACCCCAAGTCTTCAAATTGAGATTTTAAAATATTTTTTTTTCCACAAATGCTCTTTTATGCAGATTTTCATTGTGATTTCGGCTAAGCACATGATTCTTAGTCGGAATCAAAAATTTAAGAACGTTCGGTGCCATAGAGCCTGAGAAAACGAATCCCAAATTGCGACCCAAAATCTTCAAATTGTGCTTGTTCGAGTAAAGATTTTTCCCCAAATGCCACTTTATGCAGATTTTCAGTGTGATTTCGATTAAGCACATGATTCTTAGTTGGAATCAAAAATTTCAGTACGTTCGGTGCCATAGAGCGTGAGAAAACGACTCCCAAAGTTCGAACCCAAGTCTTGAAATGGAGATTTTAAAATAATTTTTTTTCCACAAATGCTCTTTAATGCAGATTTTCATTGTGATTTCGGCTAAGCACATGATTCTTAGTCGGAATCAAAAATTTAAGAACGTTCGGTGCCATAGAGCCTGAGAAAACGACCCCCAAATTTCGAACCCAAGTCTTCAAATTGAGATTTTAAAATAATTTTTTTTCCACAAGTGCTAATTTATGCCGATTTTCATTTTGATTTCGTTTAAGAGAATGATTATTAGTAAAATTCCGAAATATCAGTCCGTTCGGTGCCATAGAGCCTGAGAAAACGACTCCCAAATTGCGACCCCAAGTTTTCAAATTGTGCTTCTTATAGTAAAGATTTTTCCCCAAATGCCCCTTTATGCAGATTTTCAGTGTGATTTCGGTTAAACACATGATTCTTAGTGGGAATCAAAAATTTCAGGAAGTTCGGTGCCATATAGCCGGAGAAAACGACTCCCAAAGTTCGAACCCAAGTCTCAAATTGAGATTTTTAAAATAATTTTTTTTCCACAAATGCTAATTTATGCAGATTTTCACTGTGATTTCGGTTAAGCGAAAGATTCTTAGAGGGAATCAAAAATTTCAGGACGTTCGGTGCCATAGAGCCGGATAAAACGTCTCCCAAAGTTCGAACCCAAGTCTCAAATTGAGATTTTTTAAATAATTTTTTTTCCACAAATGCTAATTTATGCAGATTTTCACTGTGATTCCGTTGAAGAGAATGATTATTAGTAGGATTCCGAAATATCAGTTCGTTCGGTGCCATAGAGCCTAAGAAAACGACTCCCAAATTTCGAACCCAAGTCTTCAAATTTAGCTTGTTAGGGGAATGATTTTTCCTCAAATGCAACTTTATGCAGATTTTCAGTGTGATTTCGTTAAAGAGAATGATTATTAGTAGCATTCCGAATTATCAGCCCGTTCGGTTCCATAGAGCCTGAGAAAACGACTCCAAAATTCGAACCCAAGTCTTCAAATTGTGGTTGTTAGGGTAAAGATTTTTCCTCAAATGCCACTTTATGCAGATTTTCAGTGTGATTTCGGCTAAGCACATGATTCTTAGTGAGAATCAAGAATTTCAGTACGTTCGGTACCATAGAGCCTGAGAAAACGACTTCCAAAGTTCGAACCTAAGTCTTCAAATTGGTATTTTTAAAATATTTTTTTTTCCACAAATGCTTATTTATGCAGATTTTCACTGTGATTCCGTTGAAGAGAATTATTATAAGTAGTATTCCGAAATATCAGTCCGTTCGGTGACATAGAGCCTGAGAAAACGACTCCCAAATTTCGAACCCAAGTCTCCAAATTGTGATTGTTAAAATAAATATTTTTCCACAAATGCTACATTATGCAGATTTTCATTGTGATTTCGTTAAAGAGAATGATTATTAGTAGGATTCGGAAATATCAGTCCGTTCGGTGCCATAGAGCCTAAGAAAACGACTCCCAAATTTCGAACCCAAGTCTTCAAATTGTGCTTGTTAGGGAAAAGATTTTTCCTCAAATGACACTTTATGCAGGTTTTCATTGTGATTTCGTTAAAGAGAATGATTATTAGTAGGATTCCGAAATATCAGTCCGTTCGGTGCCATAGAGCCTGAGAAAACGACTCCCAAAGTTCGAACCCAAGTCTTCAAATTGTGATTGTTAAAATAAATATTTTTCCACAAATGCTACATTATGCAGATTTTCATTGTGATTTCGTTAAAGAGAATGATTATTAGTAGGATTCCGAAATATCAGTCCGTTCGGTGCCATAGAGCCTAAGAAAACGACTCCCAAAGTTCGAACCCAAGTCTCAAATTGAGATTGTTAAAATAAATATTTTTCCACAAATGCTACATTATACAGATTTTCATTGTGATTTCGTTAAAGAGAATGATTATTAGTAGGATTCCGAAATATCAGTCCGTTCGGTGCCATATAGCCAAAGAAAACGACTCCCAAAGTTCGAACCCAAGTCTCAAATTGAGATTTTTAAAATAATTTTTTTTCCACAAATGCTAATTTATGCAGATTTTCACTGTGATTTCGGTTAAGCGAAAGATTCTTAGAGGGAATCAAAAATTTCAGGACGTTCGGTGCCATAGAGCCGGATAAAACGTCTCCCAAAGTTCGAACCCAAGTCTCAAATTGAGATTTTTTAAATAATTTTTTTTCCACAAATGCTAATTTATGCAGATTTTCACTGTGATTCCGTTGAAGAGAATGATTATTAGTAGGATTCCGAAATATCAGTTCGTTCGGTGCCATAGAGCCTAAGAAAACGACTCCCAAATTTCGAACCCAAGTCTTCAAATTTAGCTTGTTAGGGGAATGATTTTTCCTCAAATGCAACTTTATGCAGATTTTCAGTGTGATTTCGTTAAAGAGAATGATTATTAGTAGCATTCCGAATTATCAGCCCGTTCGGTTCCATAGAGCCTGAGAAAACGACTCCAAAATTCGAACCCAAGTCTTCAAATTGTGGTTGTTAGGGTAAAGATTTTTCCTCAAATGCCACTTTATGCAGATTTTCAGTGTGATTTCGGCTAAGCACATGATTCTTAGTGAGAATCAAGAATTTCAGTACGTTCGGTACCATAGAGCCTGAGAAAACGACTTCCAAAGTTCGAACCTAAGTCTTCAAATTGGTATTTTTAAAATATTTTTTTTTCCACAAATGCTTATTTATGCAGATTTTCACTGTGATTCCGTTGAAGAGAATTATTATAAGTAGTATTCCGAAATATCAGTCCGTTCGGTGACATAGAGCCTGAGAAAACGACTCCCAAATTTCGAACCCAAGTCTCCAAATTGTGATTGTTAAAATAAATATTTTTCCACAAATGCTACATTATGCAGATTTTCATTGTGATTTCGTTAAAGAGAATGATTATTAGTAGGATTCGGAAATATCAGTCCGTTCGGTGCCATAGAGCCTAAGAAAACGACTCCCAAATTTCGAACCCAAGTCTTCAAATTGTGCTTGTTAGGGAAAAGATTTTTCCTCAAATGACACTTTATGCAGGTTTTCATTGTGATTTCGTTAAAGAGAATGATTATTAGTAGGATTCCGAAATATCAGTCCGTTCGGTGCCATAGAGCCTGAGAAAACGACTCCCAAAGTTCGAACCCAAGTCTTCAAATTGTGATTGTTAAAATAAATATTTTTCCACAAATGCTACATTATGCAGATTTTCATTGTGATTTCGTTAAAGAGAATGATTATTAGTAGGATTCCGAAATATCAGTCCGTTCGGTGCCATAGAGCCTAAGAAAACGACTCCCAAAGTTCGAACCCAAGTCTCAAATTGAGATTGTTAAAATAAATATTTTTCCACAAATGCTACATTATACAGATTTTCATTGTGATTTCGTTAAAGAGAATGATTATTAGTAGGATTCCGAAATATCAGTCCGTTCGGTGCCATATAGCCAAAGAAAACGACACCCAAGATTCGAACCCAAGTCTTCAAATTGTGATTTTAAAATATTTTTTTTTCCAAAAATGCTCTTTTATGCAGATTTTCAGTGTGATTTCGGTTAAGCGAATGATTCTTAGAGGGAATCAAAAATTTCAGGACGTTCGGTGCCATAGAGCCGGAGAAAACGACTCCCAAAGTTCGAACCCAAGTCTCAAAGAGAGATTTATAAAATAATTTTTTTTCCACAAATGCTAATTTATGCAGATTTTCACTGTGATTCCGTTGAAGAGAATGATTATTAGTAGGATTCCGAAATATCAGTCCGTTCGGTGCCATAGAGCCTGAGAAAACGACTCCCAAAGTTCGAACCCAAGTCTTCAAATTGTGATTGTTAAAATAAATATTTTTCCACAAATGCTACATTATGCAGATTTTCATTGTGATTTCGTTAAAGAGAATGATTATTAGTAGGATTCCGAAATATCAGTCTGTTCGGTGCCATAGAGCCTAAGAAAACGACTCCCAAAGTTCGAACCCAAGTCTCAAATTGAGATTGTTAAAATAAATATTTTTCCACAAATGCTACATTATACAGATTTTCATTGTGATTTCGTTAAAGAGAATGATTATTAGTAGGATTCCGAAATATCAGTCCGTTCGGTGCCATATAGCCAAAGAAAACGACACCCAAGATTCGAACCCAAGTCTTCAAATTGTGATTTTCAAATCATTTTTTTTCCAAAAATGCTCTTTTATGCAGATTTTCAGTGTGATTTCGGTTAAGCAAATGATTCTTAGTGGGAATCAAAAATTTCAGGACGTTCGGTGCCATAGAGCCGGAGAAAACGACACCCAAGATTCGAACCCAAGTCTTCAAATTGTGATTTTAAAATAATTTTTTTTCCAAAAATGCTCTTTTATGCAGATTTTCAGTGTGATTTCGGTTAAGCGAATGATTCTTAGAGGGAATCAAAAATTTCAGGACGTTCGGTGCCATAGAGCCGGAGAAAACGACTCCCAAAGTTCGAACCCAAGTCTCAAATTGAGATTTATAAAATAATTTTTTTTCCACAAATGCTAATTTATGCAGATTTTCACTGTGATTCCGTTGAAGAGAATGATTATTAGTAGGATTCCGATATATCAGGACGTTCGGTGCCATAGAGCCGGAGAAAACGACTCCCAAAGTTCGAACCCAAGTCTCAAATTGAGATTTATAAAATAATTTTTTTTCCACAAATGCTAATTTATGCAGATTTTCACTGTGATTCCGTTAAAGAGAATGATTATTAGTAGGATTCCGAAATATCAGTCCGTTCGGTGCCATAGAGCCTGAGAAAACGACTCCCAAAGTTCGAACCCAAGTCTCAAATTGAGATTGTTAAAATAAATATTTTTCCACAAATGCTACATTATGCAGATTTTCATTGTGATTTCGTTAAAGAGAATGATTATTAGTAGGATTCGGAAATATCAGTCCGTTCGGTGCCATAGAGCCTAAGAAAACGACTCCCAAATTTCGAACCCAAGTCTTCAAATTGTGCTTGTTAGGGAAAAGATTTTTCCTCAAATGACACTTTATGCAGGTTTTCATTGTGATTTCGTTAAAGAGAATGATTATTAGTAGGATTCCGAAATATCAGTCCGTTCGGTGCCATAGAGCCTGAGAAAACGACTCCCAAAGTTCGAACCCAAGTCTCAAATTGAGATTGTTAAAATAAATATTTTTCCACAAATGCTACATTATACAGATTTTCATTGTGATTTCGTTAAAGAGAATGATTATTAGTAGGATTCAGAAATATCAGTCCGTTCGGTGCCATAGAGCCTAAGAAAACGACTCCCAAAGTTCGAACCCAAGTCTCAAATTGAGATTGTTAAAATAAATATTTTTCCACAAATGCTACATTATACAGATTTTCATTGTGATTTCGTTAAAGAGAATGATTATTAGTAGGATTCCGAAATATCAGTCCGTTCGGTGCCATATAGCCAAAGAAAACGACACCCAAGATTCGAACCCAAGTCTTCAAATTGTGATTTTAAAATATTTTTTTTTCCAAAAATGCTCTTTTATGCAGATTTTCAGTGTGATTTCGGTTAAGCGAATGATTCTTAGAGGGAATCAAAAATTTCAGGACGTTCGGTGCCATAGAGCCGGAGAAAACGACTCCCAAAGTTCGAACCCAAGTCTCAAAGAGAGATTTATAAAATAATTTTTTTTCCACAAATGCTAATTTATGCAGATTTTCACTGTGATTCCGTTCAAGAGAATGATTATTAGTAGGATTCCGATATATCAGGACGTTCGGTGCCATAGAGCCGGAGAAAACGACTCCCAAAGTTCGAACCCAAGTCTCAAATTGAGATTTATAAAATAATTTTTTTTCCACAAATGCTAATTTATGCAGATTTTCACTGTGATTCCGTTGAAGAGAATGATTATTAGTAGGATTCCGAAATATCAGTCCGTTCGGTGCCATAGAGCCTGAGAAAACGACTCCCAAAGTTCGAACCCAAGTCTTCAAATTGTGATTGTTAAAATAAATATTTTTCCACAAATGCTACATTATGCAGATTTTCATTGTGATTTCGTTAAAGAGAATGATTATTAGTAGGATTCCGAAATATCAGTCTGTTCGGTGCCATAGAGCCTAAGAAAACGACTCCCAAAGTTCGAAACCAAGTCTCAAATTGAGATTGTTAAAATAAATATTTTTCCACAAATGCTACATTATACAGATTTTCATTGTGATTTCGTTAAAGAGAATGATTATTAGTAGGATTCCGAAATATCAGTCCGTTCGGTGCCATATAGCCAAAGAAAACGACACCCAAGATTCGAACCCAAGTCTTCAAATTGTGATTTTCAAATCATTTTTTTTCCAAAAATGCTCTTTTATGCAGATTTTCAGTGTGATTTCGGTTAAGCAAATGATTCTTAGTGGGAATCAAAAATTTCAGGACGTTCGGTGCCATAGAGCCGGAGAAAACGACACCCAAGATTCGAACCCAAGTCTTCAAATTGTGATTTTAAAATAATTTTTTTTCCAAAAATGCTCTTTTATGCAGATTTTCAGTGTGATTTCGGTTAAGCGAATGATTCTTAGAGGGAATCAAAAATTTCAGGACGTTCGGTGCCATAGAGCCGGAGAAAACGACTCCCAAAGTTCGAACCCAAGTCTCAAATTGAGATTTATAAAATAATTTTTTTTCCACAAATGCTAATTTATGCAGATTTTCACTGTGATTCCGTTGAAGAGAATGATTATTAGTAGGATTCCGATATATCAGGACGTTCGGTGCCATAGAGCCGGAGAAAACGACTCCCAAAGTTCGAACCCAAGTCTCAAATTGAGATTTATAAAATAATTTTTTTTCCACAAATGCTAATTTATGCAGATTTTCACTGTGATTCCGTTAAAGAGAATGATTATTAGTAGGATTCCGAAATATCAGTCCGTTCGGTGCCATAGAGCCTGAGAAAACGACTCCCAAAGTTCGAACCCAAGTCTTCAAATTGTGATTGTTAAAATAAATATTTTTCCACAAATGCTACATTATGCAGATTTTCATTGTGATTTCGGCTAAGCACATGATTCTTAGTCGGAATCAAAAATTTAAGAACGTTCGGTGCCAAAGAGCCTGAGAAAACGAATCCCAAATTGCGACCCAAAATCTTCAAATTGTGCTTGTTCGAGTAAAGATTTTTCCCCAAATGCCACTTTATGCAGATTTTCATTGTGATTTTGGCTAAGCACATGATTCTTAGTCGGAATCAAAAATTTAAGAACGATCGGTGCCATTGAGCCTGAGAAAACGACTCCCAAATTTCGAACCCAAGTCTTCAAATTGAGATTTTAAAATAATTTTTTTTCCACAAATGCTCTTTTATGCAGATTTTCATTGTGATTTTGGCTAAGCACATGAATCTTAGACGGAATCAAAAATTTAAGAACGTTCGGTGCCATAGAGCCTGAGAAAACGACTCCCAAAGTTCGAACCCAATTCAAAAATTGAGAGTTTAAAAATAAATTTTTTTTCCACAAATGCTAATTTATGCAGATTTTCATTTTGATTTCGTTTAAGAGAATGATTATTAGTAAGATTCCGAAATATCAGTCCGTTCGGTGCCATAGAGCCTGAGAAAACGACTCGCAAATTGCGACCCAAAGTCTTCAAATTGTGCTTGTTCGAGTAAAGATTTTTCCCCAATTGCTCTTTTATGCAGAGTTTCATTGTGATTTTGGCTAATCACATGATTCTCAGTCGGTATCAAAAATTTAAGAACTTTCGGTGCCATAGAGCCTGAGAAAACGACCCCCAAATTTCGACCCCAAGTCTTCAAATTGAGATTTTAAAATAATTTTTTTTCCACAAATGCTCTTTTATGCAGATTTTCATTGTGATTTCGGCTAAGCACATGATTCTTAGTCGGAATCAAAAATTTAAGAACGTTCGGTGCCATAGAGCCTGAGAAAACGAATCCCAAATTGCGACCCAAAATCTTCAAATTGTGCTTGTTCGAGTAAAGATTTTTCCCCAAATGCCACTTTATGCAGATTTTCAGTGTGATTTCGGTTAAGCGAATGATTCTTAGAGGGAATCAAAAATTTCAGGACGTTCGGTGCCATAGAGCCTGAGAAAACGACTCCCAAAGTTCGAACCCAAGTCTTCAAATTGTGATTGTTAAAATAAATATTTTTCCACAAATGCTACATTATGCAGATTTTCATTGTGATTTCGTTAAAGAGAATGATTATTAGTAGGATTCCGAAATATCAGTCCGTTCGGTGCCATAGAGCCTAAGAAAACGACTCCCAAATTTCGAACCCAAGTCTTCAAATTGTGCTTGTTAGGGAAAAGATTTTTCCTCAAATGACACTTTATGCAGGTTTTCATTGTGATTTCGTTAAAGAGAATGATTATTAGTAGGATTCCGAAATATCAGTCCGTTCGGTGCCATATAGCCAAAGAAAACGACACCCAAGATTCGAACCCAAGTCTTCAAATTGTGATTTTCAAATCATTTTTTTTCCAAAAATGCTCTTTTATGCAGATTTTCAGTGTGATTTCGGTTAAGCAAATGATTCTTAGTGGGAATCAAAAATTTCAGGACGTTCGGTGCCATAGAGCCGGAGAAAACGACACCCAAGATTCGAACCCAAGTCTTCAAATTGTGATTTTAAAATAATTTTTTTTCCAAAAATGCTCTTTTATGCAGATTTTCAGTGTGATTTCGGTTAAGCGAATGATTCTTAGAGGGAATCAAAAATTTCAGGACGTTCGGTGCCATAGAGCCGGAGAAAACGACTCCCAAAGTTCGAACCCAAGTCTCAAATTGAGATTTATAAAATAATTTTTTTTCCACAAATGCTAATTTATGCAGATTTTCACTGTGATTCCGTTGAAGAGAATGATTATTAGTAGGATTCCGATATATCAGGACGTTCGGTGCCATAGAGCCGGAGAAAACGACTCCCAAAGTTCGAACCCAAGTCTCAAATTGAGATTTATAAAATAATTTTTTTTCCACAAATGCTAATTTATGCAGATTTTCACTGTGATTCCGTTAAAGAGAATGATTATTAGTAGGATTCCGAAATATCAGTCCGTTCGGTGCCATAGAGCCTGAGAAAACGACTCCCAAAGTTCGAACCCAAGTCTTCAAATTGTGATTGTTAAAATAAATATTTTTCCACAAATGCTACATTATGCAGATTTTCATTGTGATTTCGGCTAAGCACATGATTCTTAGTCGGAATCAAAAATTTAAGAACGTTCGGTGCCAAAGAGCCTGAGAAAACGAATCCCAAATTGCGACCCAAAATCTTCAAATTGTGCTTGTTCGAGTAAAGATTTTTCCCCAAATGCCACTTTATGCAGATTTTCATTGTGATTTTGGCTAAGCACATGATTCTTAGTCGGAATCAAAAATTTAAGAACGATCGGTGCCATTGAGCCTGAGAAAACGACTCCCAAATTTCGAACCCAAGTCTTCAAATTGAGATTTTAAAATAATTTTTTTTCCACAAATGCTCTTTTATGCAGATTTTCATTGTGATTTTGGCTAAGCACATGAATCTTAGACGGAATCAAAAATTTAAGAACGTTCGGTGCCATAGAGCCTGAGAAAACGACTCCCAAAGTTCGAACCCAATTCAAAAATTGAGAGTTTAAAAATAAATTTTTTTTCCACAAATGCTAATTTATGCAGATTTTCATTTTGATTTCGTTTAAGAGAATGATTATTAGTAAGATTCCGAAATATCAGTCCGTTCGGTGCCATAGAGCCTGAGAAAACGACTCGCAAATTGCGACCCAAAGTCTTCAAATTGTGCTTGTTCGAGTAAAGATTTTTCCCCAATTGCTCTTTTATGCAGAGTTTCATTGTGATTTTGGCTAATCACATGATTCTCAGTCGGTATCAAAAATTTAAGAACTTTCGGTGCCATAGAGCCTGAGAAAACGACCCCCAAATTTCGACCCCAAGTCTTCAAATTGAGATTTTAAAATAATTTTTTTTCCACAAATGCTCTTTTATGCAGATTTTCATTGTGATTTCGGCTAAGCACATGATTCTTAGTCGGAATCAAAAATTTAAGAACGTTCGGTGCCATAGAGCCTGAGAAAACGAATCCCAAATTGCGACCCAAAATCTTCAAATTGTGCTTGTTCGAGTAAAGATTTTTCCCCAAATGCCACTTTATGCAGATTTTCAGTGTGATTTCGGTTAAGCGAATGATTCTTAGAGGGAATCAAAAATTTCAGGACGTTCGGTGCCATAGAGCCTGAGAAAACGACTCCCAAAGTTCGAACCCAAGTCTTCAAATTGTGATTGTTAAAATAAATATTTTTCCACAAATGCTACATTATGCAGATTTTCATTGTGATTTCGTTAAAGAGAATGATTATTAGTAGGATTCCGAAATATCAGTCCGTTCGGTGCCATAGAGCCTAAGAAAACGACTCCCAAATTTCGAACCCAAGTCTTCAAATTGTGCTTGTTAGGGAAAAGATTTTTCCTCAAATGACACTTTATGCAGGTTTTCATTGTGATTTCGTTAAAGAGAATGATTATTAGTAGGATTCCGAAATATCAGTCCGTTCGGTGCCATATAGCCAAAGAAAACGACACCCAAGATTCGAACCCAAGTCTTCAAATTGTGATTTTAAAATAATTTTTTTTCCAAAAATGCTCTTTTATGCAGATTTTCAGTGTGATTTCGGTTAAGCAAATGATTCTTAGAGGGAATCAAAAATTTCAGGACGTTCGGTGCCATAGAGCCGGAGAAAACGACTCCCAAAGTTCGAAACCAAGTCTCAAATTGAGATTTTTAAAATAATTTTTTTTCCACAAATGCTAATTTATGCAGATTTTCACTGTGATTCCGTTGAAGAGAATGATTATTAGTAGGATTCCGAAATATCAGTCCGTTCGGTGCCATATAGCCAAAGAAAACGACTCCCAAAGTTCGAACCCAAGTCTACAAATTGTGATTTAAAAATATTTTTTTTTCCACAAATGCTCTTTTATGCAGATTTTCAGTGTGATTTCGGTTAAGCAAATGATTCTTAGAGGGAATCAAAAATTTCAGGACGTTCGGTGCCATAGAGCCGGAGAAAACGACTCCCAAAGTTCGAACCCAAGTCTCAAATTGAGATTTTTTAAATATTTTTTTTTCCACAAATGCTAATTTATGCAGATTTTCACTGTGATTCCGTTGAAGAGAATGATTATTAGTAGGATTCCGAAATATCAGTTCGTTCGGTGCCATAGAGCCTAAGAAAACGACTCCCAAATTTCGAACCCAAGTCTTCAAATTTAGCTTGTTACGGGAATGATTTTTCCTCAAATGCAACTTTATGCAGATTTTCAGTGTGATTTCGTTAAAGAGAATGATGATTAGTAGCATTCCGAATTATCAGCCCGTTCGGTTCCATAGAGCCTGAGAAAACGACTCCAAAATTCGAACCCAAGTCTTCAAATTGTGGTTGTTAGGGTAAAGATTTTTCCTCAAATGCCACTTTATGCAGATTTTCAGTGTGATTTCGGCTAAGCACATGATTCTTAGTCGGAATCAAAAATTTAAGAACGTTCGGTGCCATAGAGCCTGAGAAAACGAACCCCAAATTTCGAACCCAAGTCTTCAAATTGAGATTTTAAAATAATTTTTTTTCCACAAATGCTCTTTTATGCAGATTTTCATTGTGATTTCGGCTAAGCACATGATTCTTAGTCGGAATCAAAAATTTAAGAACGTTCGGTGCCATAGAGCCTGAGAAAACGAATCCCAAATTGCGACCCAAAATCTTCAAATTGTGCTTGTTCGAGTAAAGATTTTTCCCCAAATGCCACTTTATGCAGATTTTCAGTGTGATTTCGATTAAGCACATGATTTTAGTCGGAATCAAAAATTTAAGGACGATCGGTGACATAGAGCCTGAGAAAACGACTCCCAAAGTTCGAACCCAAGTCTTCAAATTGAGATTTTAAAATAATTTTTTTTCCACAATTCTAATTTATGCCGATTTTCATTTTGATTTCGTTTAAGAGAATGATTATTAGTAAAATTCCGAAATATCAGTCCGTTCGGTGCCATAGAGCCTGAGAAAACGACTCGCAAATTGCGACCCAAAGTCTTCAAATTGTGCTTGTTCGAGTAAAGATTTTTCCCCAATTGCTCTTTTATGCAGAGTTTCATTGTGATTTTGGCTAAGCACATGATTCTTAGTCGGAATCAAAAATTTAAGAACTTTCGGTGCCATAGAGCCTGAGAAAACGACCCCCAAATTTCGACCCCAAGTCTTCAAATTGAGATTTTAAAATAATTTTTTTTCCACAAATGCTCTTTTATGCAGATTTTCATTGTGATTTCGGCTAAGCACATGATTCTTAGTCGGAATCAAAAATTTAAGAACGTTCGGTGCCATAGAGCCTGAGAAAACGAATCCCAAATTGCGACCCAAAATCTTCAAATTGTGCTTGTTCGAGTAAAGATTTTTCCCCAAATGCCACTTTATGCAGATTTTCAGTGTGATTTCGATTAAGCACATGATTCTTAGTTGGAATCAAAAATTTAAGAACGTTCGGTGCCATAGAGCGTGAGAAAACGACTCCCAAAGTTCGAACCCAAGTCTTGAAATGGAGATTTTAAAATAATTTTTTTTCCACAAATGCTCTTTTATGCACATTTTCATTGTGATTTCGGCTAAGCACATGAATCTTAGTCGGAATTAAAAATTTAAGAACGTTCGGTGCCATAGAGCCTGAGAAAACGACTCCCAAAGTTCGAACCCAATTCAAAAATTGAGAGTTTAAAAATAATTTTTTTTTCCACAAATGCTAATTTATGGAGATTTTCATTTTGATTTCGTTTAAGAGAATGATTATTAGTAAGATTCTGAAATATCAGTCCGTTCGGTGCCATAGAGCCTGAGAAAACGACTCGCAAATTGCGACCCAAAGTCTTCAAATTGTGCTTGTTCGAGTAAAGATTTTTCCCCAATTGCTCTTTTATGCAGAGTTTCATTGTGATTTTGGCTAAGCACATGATTCTTAGTCGGAATCAAAAATTTAAGAACTTTCGGTGCCATAGAGCCTGAGAAAACGACCCCCTAATTTCGACCCCAAGTCTTCAAATTGAGATTTTAAAATAATTTTTTTTCCTCAAATGCTCTTTTATGCAGATTTTCATTGTGATTTCGGCTAAGCACATGATTCTTAGTCGGAATCAAAAATTTAAGAACGTTCGGTGCCATAGAGCCTGAGAAAACGACCCCCGAAGTTCGAACCCAAGTCTTCAAATTGAGATTTTAAAATAATTTTTTTTCCACAAATGCTAATTTATGCCGATTTTCATTTTGATTTCGTTTAAGAGAATGATTATTAGTAAAATTCCGAAATATCAGTCCGTTCGGTGCCATAGAGCCTGAGAAAACGACTCCCAAATTGCGACCCCAAGTTTTCAAATTGTGCTTCATATAGTAAAGATTTTTCCCCAAATGCCCCTTTATGCAGCATTTCAGTGTGATTTCGGTTAAACACATGATTCTTAGAGGGAATCAAAAATTTCAGGACGTTCGGTGCCATAGAGCCGGAGAAAACGACTCCCAAATTTCGAACCCAATTCTTCAAATTGAGATTTTAAAATAATTTTTTTTCCACAAATGCTCTTTTATGCAGATTTTCATTGTGATTTCGGCTAAGCACATGATTCTTAGTCGGAATCAAAAATTTCAGGACGTTCGGTGCCATAGAGCCTGAGAAAACGAATCCCAAATTGCGACCCAAAATCTTCAAATTGTGCTTGTTCGAGTAAAGATTTTTCCCCAAATGCCACTTTATGCAGATTTTCAGTGTGATTTCGATTAAGCACATAATTTTAGTCGGATTCAAAAATTTAAGAACTTTCGGTGCCATAGAGCCTGAGAAAACGACCCCCAAATTTCGACCCCAAGTCTTCAAATTGAGATTTTAAAATAATTTTTTTTCCACAAATGCTCTTTTATGCAGATTTTCATTGTGATTTCGGCTAAGCACATGATTCTTAGTCGGAATCAAAAATTTAAGAACGTTCGGTGCCATAGAGCCTGAGAAAACGAATCCCAAATTGCGACCCAAAATCTTCAAATTGTGCTTGTTCGAGTAAAGATTTTTCCCCAAATGCCACTTTATGCAGATTTTCAGTGTGATTTCGATTAAGCACATGATTCTTAGTTGGAATCAAAAATTTAAGAACGTTCGGTGCCATAGAGCGTGAGAAAACGACTCCCAAAGTTCGAACCCAAGTCTTGAAATGGAGATTTTAAAATAATTTTTTTTCCACAAATGCTCTTTTATGCACATTTTCATTGTGATTTCGGCTAAGCACATGAATCTTAGTCGGAATCAAAAATTTAAGAACGTTCGGTGCCATAGAGCCTGAGAAAACGACTCCCAAAGTTCGAACCCAATTCTCAAATTGAGAGTTTCAAAATAATTTTTTTTTCCACAAATGCTAATTTATGCAGATTTTCATTTTGATTTCGTTTAAGAGAATGATTATTAGTAAGATTCCGAAATATCAGTCCGTTCGGTGCCATAGAGCCTGAGAAAACGACTCGCAAATTGCGACCCAAAGTCTTCAAATTGTGCTTGTTCGAGTAAAGATTTTTCCCCAATTGCTCTTTTATGCAGATTTTCATTGTGATTTTGGCTAAGCACATGATTCTTAGTCGGAATCAAAAATTTAAGAACTTTCGGTGCCATAGAGCGTGAGAAAACGACTCCCAAAGTTCGAACCCAAGTCTTCAAATTGAGATTTTAAAATAATTTTTTTTCCACAAATGCTCTTTTATGCAGATTTTCATTGTGATTTTGGCTAAGCACATGAATCTTAGTCGGAATCAAAAATTTAAGAACGTTCGGTGCCATAGAGCCTGAGAAAACGACTCCCAAAGTTCGAACCCAATTCAAAAATTGAGAGTTTAAAAATAATTTTTTTTTCCACAAATGCTAATTTATGGAGATTTTCATTTTGATTTCGTTTAAGAGAATGATTATTAGTAAGATTCTGAAATATCAGTCCGTTCGGTGCCATAGAGCCTGAGAAAACGACTCGCAAATTGCGACCCAAAGTCTTCAAATTGTGCTTGTTCGAGTAAAGATTTTTCCCCAATTGCTCTTTTATGCAGAGTTTCATTGTGATTTTGGCTAAGCACATGATTCTTAGTCGGAATCAAAAATTTAAGAACTTTCGGTGCCATAGAGCCTGAGAAAACGACCCCCTAATTTCGACCCCAAGTCTTCAAATTGAGATTTTAAAATAATTTTTTTTCCTCAAATGCTCTTTTATGCAGATTTTCATTGTGATTTCGGCTAAGCACATGATTCTTAGTCGGAATCAAAAATTTAAGAACGTTCGGTGCCATAGAGCCTGAGAAAACGACCCCCAAAGTTCGAACCCAAGTCTTCAAATTGAGATTTTAAAATAATTTTTTTTCCACAAATGCTAATTTATGCCGATTTTCATTTTGATTTCGTTTAAGAGAATGATTATTAGTAAAATTCCGAAATATCAGTCCGTTCGGTGCCATAGAGCCTGAGAAAACGACTCCCAAATTGCGACCCCAAGTTTTCAAATTGTGCTTCATATAGTAAAGATTTTTCCCCAAATGCCCCTTTATGCAGCATTTCAGTGTGATTTCGGTTAAACACATGATTCTTAGAGGGAATCAAAAATTTCAGGACGTTCGGTGCCATAGAGCCGGAGAAAACGACTCCCAAATTTCGAACCCAATTCTTCAAATTGAGATTTTAAAATAATTTTTTTTCCACAAATGCTCTTTTATGCAGATTTTCATTGTGATTTCGGCTAAGCACATGATTCTTAGTCGGAATCAAAAATTTCAGGACGTTCGGTGCCATAGAGCCTGAGAAAACGAATCCCAAATTGCGACCCAAAATCTTCAAATTGTGCTTGTTCGAGTAAAGATTTTTCCCCAAATGCCACTTTATGCAGATTTTCAGTGTGATTTCGATTAAGCACATAATTTTAGTCGGATTCAAAAATTTAAGGACGATCGGTGACATAGAGCCTGAGAAAACGACTCCCAAAGTTCGAACCCAAGTCTTCAAATTGAGATTTTAAAATAATTTTTTTTCCACAAATGCTAATTTATGCCGATTTTCATTTTGATTTCGTTTAAGAGAATGATTATTAGTAAAATTCCGAAATATCAGTCCGTTCGGTGCCATAGAGCCTGAGAAAACGACCCCCTAATTTCGACCCCAAGTCTTCAAATTGAGATTTTAAAATAATTTTTTTTCCTCAAATGCTCTTTTATGCAGATTTTCATTGTGATTTCGGCTAAGCACATGATTCTTAGTCGGAATCAAAAATTTAAGAACGTTCGGTGCCATAGAGCCTGAGAAAACGACTCCCAAATTTCGAACCCAAGTCTTCAAATTGAGATTTTAAAATAATTTTTTTTCCACAAATGCTCTTTTATGCAGATTTTCATTGTGATTTTGGCTAAGCTCATGATTCTTAGTCGGAATCAAAAATTTAAGAACGTTCGGTGCCATAGAGCCTGAGAAAACGAATCCCAAATTGTGACCCAAAATCTTCAAATTGTGCTTGTTCGAGTAAAGATTTTTCCCCAAATGCCACTTTATGCAGATTTTCAGTGTGATTTCGGTTAAACACATGATTCTTAGTGGGAATCAAAAATTTCAGGACGTTCGGTGCCATAGAGCCTGAGAAAACGACCCCCTAATTTCGACCCCAAGTCTTCAAATTGAGATTTTAAAATAATTTTTTTTCCTCAAATGCTCTTTTATGCAGATTTTCATTGTGATTTCGGCTAAGCACAAGATTCTTAGTCGGAATCAAAAATTTAAGAACGTTCGGTGCCATAGAGCCTGAGAAAACGACCCCCAAATTTCGAACCCAAGTCTTCAAATTGAGATTTTAAAATAATTTTTTTTCCACAAATGCTCTTTTATGCAGATTTTCATTGTGATTTCGGCTAAGCTCATGATTCTTAGTCGGAATCAAAAATTTAAGAACGTTCGGTGCCATAGAGCCTGAGAAAACGAATCCCAAATTGTGACCCAAAATCTTCAAATTGTGCTTGTTCGAGTAAAGATTTTTCCCCAAATGCCACTTTATGCAGATTTTCAGTGTGATTTCGATTAAGCACATGATTTTAGTCGGAATCAAAAATTTAAGGACGATCGGTGACATAGAGCCTGAGAAAACGACTCCCAAAGTTCGAACCCAAGTCTTCAAATTGAGATTTTAAAATAATTTTTTTTCCACAAATGCTAATTTATGCCGATTTTCATTTTGATTTCGTTTAAGAGAATGATTATTAGTAAAATTCCGAAATATCAGTCCGTTCGGTGCCATAGAGCCTGAGAAAACGACTCCCAAATTGCGACCCCAAGTTTTCAAATTGTGCTTCATATAGTAAAGATTTTTCCCCTAATGCCCCTTTATGCAGATTTTCAGTGTGATTTCGGTTAAACACATGATTCTTAGTGGGAATCAAAAATTTCAGGACGTTCGGTGCCATAGAGCCGGAGAAAACGACTCCCAAATTTCGAACCCAATTCTTCAAATTGAGATTTTAAAATAATTTTTTTTCCACAAATGCTCTTTTATGCAGATTTTCATTGTGATTTCGACTAAGCACATGATTCTTAGTCGGAATCAAAAATTTCAGGACGTTCGGTGCCATAGAGCCGGAGAAAACGACTCCCAAAGTTCGAACCCAAGTCTTCAAATTGAGATTTTAAAATTTTTTTTTTTCCACAAATGCTCTTTTATGCAGATTTTCATTGTGATTTTGGCTAAGCACATGATTCTTAGTCGGAATCGAAAATTTAAGAACGTTCGGTGCCATTGAGCCTGAGAAAACGACTCCCAAATTTCGAACCCAATTCTTCAAATTGAGATTTTAAAATATTTTTTTTTCCACAAATGCTCTTTTATGCAGATTTTCATTGTGATTTTGGCTAAGCACATGAATCTTAGTCGGAATCAAAAATTTAAGAACGTTCGGTGCCATAGAGCCTGAGAAAACGACTCCCAAAGTTCGAACCCAATTCAAAAATTGAGAGTTTAAAAATAATTTTTTTTTCCACAAATGCTAATTTATGCAGATTTTCATTTTGATTTCGTTTAAGAGAATGATTATTAGTAAGATTCCGAAATATCAGTCCGTTCGGTGCCATAGAGCCTGAGAAAACGACTCGCAAATTGCGACCCAAAGTCTTCAAATTGTGCTTGTTCGAGTAAAGATTTTTCCCCAATTGCTCTTTTATGCAGAGTTTCATTGTGATTTTGGCTAAGCACATGATTCTTAGTCGGAATCAAAAATTTAAGAACTTTCGGTGCCATGGAGCCTGAGAAAACGACCCCCAAATTTCGACCCCAAGTCTTCAAATTGAGATTTTAAAATAATTTTTTTTCCACAAATGCTCTTTTATGCAGATTTTCATTGTGATTTCGGCTAAGCACATGATTCTTAGTCGAAATCAAAAATTTCAGGACGTTCCGTGCCATAGAGCCGGAGAAAACGACTCCCAAAGTTCGAACCCAAGTCTTGAAATGGAGATTTTAAAATATTTTTTTTTCCACAAATGCTCTTTAATGCAGATTTTCATTGTGATTTCGGCTAAGCACATGAATCTTAGTCGGAATCAAAAATTTAAGAACGTTCGGTGCCATAGAGCCTGAGAAAACGAATCCCAAATTGCGACCCCAAGTCTTCAAATTGAGATTTTAAAATAATTTTTTTTCCACAAATGCTATTTTATGCAGATTTTCATTGTGATTTCGACTAAGCACATGATTCTTAGTCGGAATCGAAAATTTCAGGACGTTCGGTGCCATAGAGCCGGAGAAAACGACTCCCAAAGTTCGAACCCAAGTCTTCAAATTGAGATTTTAAAATAATTTTTTTTCCACAAATGCTCTTTTATGCAGATTTTCATTGTGATTTTGGCTAAGCACATGATTCTTAGTCGGAATCGAAAATTTAAGAACGTTCGGTGCCATTGAGCCTGAGAAAACGACTCCCAAATTTCGAACCCAATTCTTCAAATTGAGATTTTAAAATATTTTTTTTTCCACAAATGCTCTTTTATGCAGATTTTCATTGTGATTTTGGCTAAGCACATGAATCTTAGTCGGAATCAAAAATTTAAGAACGTTCGGTGCCATAGAGCCTGAGAAAACGACTCCCAAAGTTCGAACCCAATTCAAAAATTGAGAGTTTAAAAATAATTTTTTTTTCCACAAATGCTAATTTATGCAAATTTTCATTTTGATTTCGTTTAAGAGAATGATTATTAGTAAGATTCCGAAATATCAGTCCGTTCGGTGCCATAGAGCCTGAGAAAACGACTCGCAAATTGCGACCCAAAGTCTTCAAATTGTGCTTGTTCGAGTAAAGATTTTTCCCCAATTGCTCTTTTATGCAGAGTTTCATTGTGATTTTGGCTAAGCACATGATTCTTAGTCGGAATCAAAAATTTAAGAACTTTCGGTGCCATGGAGCCTGAGAAAACGACCCCCAAATTTCGACCCCAAGTCTTCAAATTGAGATTTTAAAATAATTTTTTTTCCACAAATGCTCTTTTATGCAGATTTTCATTGTGATTTCGGCTAAGCACATGATTCTTAGTCGGAATCAAAAATTTCAGGACGTTCTGTGCCATAGAGCCGGAGAAAACGACTCCCAAAGTTCGAACCCAAGTTTTGAAATGGAGATTTTAAAATAATTTTTTTTCCACAAATGCTCTTTAATGCAGATTTTCATTGTGATTTCGGCTAAGCACATGAATCTTAGTCGGAATCAAAAATTTAAGAACGTTCGGTGCCATAGAGCCTGAGAAAACGACTCCCAAAGTTCGACCCCAAGTCTTCAAATTGAGATTTTAAAATAATTTTTTTTCCACAAATGCTATTTTATGCAGATTTTCAATGTGATTTCGGCTAAGCACATGATTCTTAGTCGGAATCAAAAATTTAAGAACTTTCGGTGCCATAGAGCCTGAGAAAACGAATCCCAAATTGCGACCCCAAGTCTTCAAATTGAGATTTTAAAATAATTTTTTTTCCACAAATGCTATTTTATGCAGATTTTCATTGTGATTTCGACTAAGCACATGATTCTTAGTCGGAATCAAAAATTTCAGGACGTTCGGTGCCATAGAGCCGGAGAAAACGACTCCCAAAGTTCGAACCCAAGTCTTCAAATTGAGATTTTAAAATAATTTTTTTTCCACAAATGCTCTTTTATGCAGATTTTAATTAAGATTTTGGCTAAGCACATGATTCTTAGTCGGAATCAAAAATTTAAGAACGTTCGGTGCCATTGAGCCTGAGAAAACGACTCCCAAATTTCGAACCCAATTCTTCAAATTGAGATTTTAAAATATTTTTTTTTCCACAAATGCTCTTTTATGCAGATTTTCATTGTGATTTTGGCTAAGCACATGAATCTTAGTCGGAATCAAAAATTTAAGAACGTTCGGTGCCATAGAGCCTGAGAAAACGACTCCCAAAGTTCGAACCCAATTCAAAAATTGAGAGTTTAAAAATAATTTTTTTTTCCACAAATGCTAATTTATGCAGATTTTCATTTTGATTTCGTTTAAGAGAATGATTATTAGTAAGATTCCGAAATATCAGTCCGTTCGGTGCCATAGAGCCTGAGAAAACGACTCGCAAATTGCGACCCAAAGTCTTCAAATTGCGCTTGTTCGAGTAAAAATTTTTCCCCAATTGCTCTTTTATGCAGAGTTTCATTGTGATTTTGGCTAAGCACATGATTCTTAGTCGGAATCAAAAATTTAAGAACTTTCGGTGCCATAGAGCCTGAGAAAACGACCCCCAAATTTCGACACCAAGTCTTCAAATTGAGATTTTAAAATAATTTTTTTTCCACAAATGCTCTTTTATGCAGATTTTCATTGTGATTTCGGCTAAGCACATGATTCTTAGTCGGAATCAAAAATTTAAGAACGTTCGGTGCCATAGAGCCTGAGAAAACGAATCCCAAATTGCGACCCAAAATCTTCAAATTGTGCTTGTTCGAGTAAAGATTTTTCCCCAAATGCCACTTTATGCAGATTTTCAGTGTGATTTCGATTAAGCACATGATTTTAGTCGGAATCAAAAATTTAAGGACGATCGGTGACATAGAGCCTGAGAAAACGACTCCCAAAGTTCGAACCCAAGTCTTCAAATTGAGATTTTAAAATAATTTTTTTTCCACAAATGCTAATTTATGCCGATTTTCATTTTGATTTCGTTTAAGAGAATGATTATTAGTAAAATTCCGAAATATCAGTCCGTTCGGTGCCATAGAGCCTGAGAAAACGACTCCCAAATTGCGACCCCAAGTTTTCAAATTGTGCTTCATATAGTAAAGATTTTTCCCCTAATGCCCCTTTATGCAGATTTTCAGTGTGATTTCGGTTAAACACATGATTCTTAGTGGGAATCAAAAATTTCAGGACGTTCGGTGCCATAGAGCCGGAGAAAACGACTCCCAAAGTTCGAACCCAATTCAAAAATTGAGAGTTTAAAAATAATTTTTTATTCCACAAATGCTAATTTATGCAGATTTTCATTTTGATTTCATTTAAGAGAATGATTATTAGTAAGATTCTGAAATATCAGTCCGTTCGGTGCCATAGAGCCTGAGAAAACGACTCGCAAATTGCGACCCAAAGTCTTCAAATTGTGCTTGTTCGAGTAAAGATTTTTCCCCAATTGCTCTTTTATGCAGAGTTTCATTGTGATTTTGGCTAAGCACATGATTCTTAGTCGGAATCAAAAATTTAAGAACTTTCGGTGCCATAGAGCCTGAGAAAACGACCCCCTAATTTCGACCCCAAGTCTTCAAATTGAGATTTTAAAATAATTTTTTTTCCTCAAATGCTCTTTTATGCAGATTTTCATTGTGATTTCGGCTAAGCACAAGATTCTTAGTCGGAATCAAAAATTTAAGAACGTTCGGTGCCATAGAGCCTGAGAAAACGACCCCCAAATTTCGAACCCAAGTCTTCAAATTGAGATTTTAAAATAATTTTTTTTCCACAAATGCTCTTTTATGCAGATTTTCATTGTGATTTCGGCTAAGCTCATGATTCTTAGTCGGAATCAAAAATTTAAGAACGTTCGGTGCCATAGAGCCTGAGAAAACGAATCCCAAATTGTGACCCAAAATCTTCAAATTGTGCTTGTTCGAGTAAAGATTTTTCCCCAAATGCCACTTTATGCAGATTTTCAGTGTGATTTCGATTAAGCACATGATTTTAGTCGGAATCAAAAATTTAAGGACGATCGGTGACATAGAGCCTGAGAAAACGACTCCCAAAGTTCGAACCCAAGTCTTCAAATTGAGATTTTAAAATAATTTTTTTTCCACAAATGCTAATTTATGCCGATTTTCATTTTGATTTCGTTTAAGAGAATGATTATTAGTAAAATTCCGAAATATCAGTCCGTTCGGTGCCATAGAGCCTGAGAAAACGACTCCCAAATTGCGACCCCAAGTTTTCAAATTGTGCTTCATATAGTAAAGATTTTTCCCCTAATGCCCCTTTATGCAGATTTTCAGTGTGATTTCGGTTAAACACATGATTCTTAGTGGGAATCAAAAATTTCAGGACGTTCGGTGCCATAGAGCCGGAGAAAACGACTCCCAAATTTCGAACCCAATTCTTCAAATTGAGATTTTAAAATATTTTTTTTTCCACAAATGCTCTTTTATGCAGATTTTCATTGTGATTTTGGCTAAGCACATGAATCTTAGTCGGAATCAAAAATTTAAGAACGTTCGGTGCCATAGAGCCTGAGAAAACGACTCCCAAAGTTCGAACCCAATTCAAAAATTGAGAGTTTAAAAATAATTTTTTTTTCCACAAATGCTAATTTATGCAGATTTTCATTTTGATTTCGTTTAAGAGAATGATTATTAGTAAGATTCCGAAATATCAGTCCGTTCGGTGCCATAGAGCCTGAGAAAACGACTCGCAAATTGCGACCCAAAGTCTTCAAATTGTGCTTGTTCGAGTAAAGATTTTTCCCCAATTGCTCTTTTATGCAGAGTTTCATTGTGATTTTGGCTAAGCACATGATTCTTAGTCGGAATCAAAAATTTAAGAACTTTCGGTGCCATGGAGCCTGAGAAAACGACCCCCAAATTTCGACCCCAAGTCTTCAAATTGAGATTTTAAAATAATTTTTTTTCCACAAATGCTCTTTTATGCAGATTTTCATTGTGATTTCGGCTAAGCACATGATTCTTAGTCGAAATCAAAAATTTCAGGACGTTCCGTGCCATAGAGCCGGAGAAAACGACTCCCAAAGTTCGAACCCAAGTCTTGAAATGGAGATTTTAAAATATTTTTTTTTCCACAAATGCTCTTTAATGCAGATTTTCATTGTGATTTCGGCTAAGCACATGAATCTTAGTCGGAATCAAAAATTTAAGAACGTTCGGTGCCATAGAGCCTGAGAAAACGAATCCCAAATTGCGACCCCAAGTCTTCAAATTGAGATTTTAAAATAATTTTTTTTCCACAAATGCTATTTTATGCAGATTTTCATTGTGATTTCGACTAAGCACATGATTCTTAGTCGGAATCGAAAATTTCAGGACGTTCGGTGCCATAGAGCCGGAGAAAACGACTCCCAAAGTTCGAACCCAAGTCTTCAAATTGAGATTTTAAAATAATTTTTTTTCCACAAATGCTCTTTTATGCAGATTTTCATTGTGATTTTGGCTAAGCACATGATTCTTAGTCGGAATCGAAAATTTAAGAACGTTCGGTGCCATTGAGCCTGAGAAAACGACTCCCAAATTTCGAACCCAATTCTTCAAATTGAGATTTTAAAATATTTTTTTTTCCACAAATGCTCTTTTATGCAGATTTTCATTGTGATTTTGGCTAAGCACATGAATCTTAGTCGGAATCAAAAATTTAAGAACGTTCGGTGCCATAGAGCCTGAGAAAACGACTCCCAAAGTTCGAACCCAATTCAAAAATTGAGAGTTTAAAAATAATTTTTTTTTCCACAAATGCTAATTTATGCAAATTTTCATTTTGATTTCGTTTAAGAGAATGATTATTAGTAAGATTCCGAAATATCAGTCCGTTCGGTGCCATAGAGCCTGAGAAAACGACTCGCAAATTGCGACCCAAAGTCTTCAAATTGTGCTTGTTCGAGTAAAGATTTTTCCCCAATTGCTCTTTTATGCAGAGTTTCATTGTGATTTTGGCTAAGCACATGATTCTTAGTCGGAATCAAAAATTTAAGAACTTTCGGTGCCATGGAGCCTGAGAAAACGACCCCCAAATTTCGACCCCAAGTCTTCAAATTGAGATTTTAAAATAATTTTTTTTCCACAAATGCTCTTTTATGCAGATTTTCATTGTGATTTCGGCTAAGCACATGATTCTTAGTCGGAATCAAAAATTTCAGGACGTTCTGTGCCATAGAGCCGGAGAAAACGACTCCCAAAGTTCGAACCCAAGTTTTGAAATGGAGATTTTAAAATAATTTTTTTTCCACAAATGCTCTTTAATGCAGATTTTCATTTTGATTTCGGCTAAGCACATGAATCTTAGTCGGAATCAAAAATTTAAGAACGTTCGGTGCCATAGAGCCTGAGAAAACGACTCCCAAAGTTCGACCCCAAGTCTTCAAATTGAGATTTTAAAATAATTTTTTTTCCACAAATGCTATTTTATGCAGATTTTCAATGTGATTTCGGCTAAGCACATGATTCTTAGTCGGAATCAAAAATTTAAGAACTTTCGGTGCCATAGAGCCTGAGAAAACGAATCCCAAATTGCGACCCCAAGTCTTCAAATTGAGATTTTAAAATAATTTTTTTTCCACAAATGCTATTTTATGCAGATTTTCATTGTGATTTCGACTAAGCACATGATTCTTAGTCGGAATCAAAAATTTCAGGACGTTCGGTGCCATAGAGCCGGAGAAAACGACTCCCAAAGTTCGAACCCAAGTCTTCAAATTGAGATTTTAAAATAATTTTTTTTCCACAAATGCTCTTTTATGCAGATTTTAATTAAGATTTTGGCTAAGCACATGATTCTTAGTCGGAATCAAAAATTTAAGAACGTTCGGTGCCATTGAGCCTGAGAAAACGACTCCCAAATTTCGAACCCAATTCTTCAAATTGAGATTTTAAAATATTTTTTTTTCCACAAATGCTCTTTTATGCAGATTTTCATTGTGATTTTGGCTAAGCACATGAATCTTAGTCGGAATCAAAAATTTAAGAACGTTCGGTGCCATAGAGCCTGAGAAAACGACTCCCAAAGTTCGAACCCAATTCAAAAATTGAGAGTTTAAAAATATTTTTTTTTTCCACAAATGCTAATTTATGCAGATTTTCATTTTGATTTCGTTTAAGAGAATGATTATTAGTAAGATTCCGAAATATCAGTCCGTTCGGTGCCATAGAGCCTGAGAAAACGACTCGCAAATTGCGACCCAAAGTCTTCAAATTGTGCTTGTTCGAGTAAAAATTTTTCCCCAATTGCTCTTTTATGCAGAGTTTCATTGTGATTTTGGCTAAGCACATGATTCTTAGTCGGAATCAAAAATTTAAGAACTTTCGGTGCCATAGAGCCTGAGAAAACGACTCGCAAATTGCGACCCAAAGTCTTCAAATTGTGCTTGTTCGAGTAAAAATTTTTCCCCAATTGCTCTTTTATGCAGAGTTTCATTGTGATTTTGGCTAAGCACATGATTCTTAGTCGGAATCAAAAATTTAAGAACTTTCGGTGCCATAGAGCCTGAGAAAACGACCCCCAAATTTCGACACCAAGTCTTCAAATTGAGATTTTAAAATAATTTTTTTTCCACAAATGCTCTTTTATGCAGATTTTCATTGTGATTTCGGCTAAGCACATGATTCTTAGTCGGAATCAAAAATTTAAGAACGTTCGGTGCCATAGAGCCTGAGAAAACGAATCCCAAATTGCGACCCAAAATCTTCAAATTGTGCTTGTTCGAGTAAAGATTTTTCCCCAAATGCCACTTTATGCAGATTTTCAGTGTGATTTCGATTAAGCACATGATTTTAGTCGGAATCAAAAATTTAAGGACGATCGGTGACATAGAGCCTGAGAAAACGACTCCCAAAGTTCGAACCCAAGTCTTCAAATTGAGATTTTAAAATAATTTTTTTTCCACAAATGCTAATTTATGCCGATTTTCATTTTGATTTCGTTTAAGAGAATGATTATTAGTAAAATTCCGAAATATCAGTCCGTTCGGTGCCATAGAGCCTGAGAAAACGACTCCCAAATTGCGACCCCAAGTTTTCAAATTGTGCTTCATATAGTAAAGATTTTTCCCCTAATGCCCCTTTATGCAGATTTTCAGTGTGATTTCGGTTAAACACATGATTCTTAGTGGGAATCAAAAATTTCAGGACGTTCGGTGCCATAGAGCCGGAGAAAACGACTCCCAAATTTCGAACCCAATTCTTCAAATTGAGATTTTAAAATAATTTTTTTTCCACAAATGCTCTTTTATGCAGATTTTCATTGTGATTTCGACTAAGCACATGATTCTTAGTCGGAATCAAAAATTTAAGAACGTTCGGTGCCATAGAGCCTGAGAAAACGAATCCCAAATTGCGACCCAAAATCTTCAAATTGTGCTTGTTCGAGTAAAGATTTTTCCCCAAATGCCACTTTATGCAGATTTTCAGTGTGATTTCGATTAAGCACATGATTTTAGTCGGAATCAAAAATTTAAGGACGATCGGTGACATAGAGCCTGAGAAAACGACTCCCAAAGTTCGAACCCAAGTCTTCAAATTGAGATTTTAAAATAATTTTTTTTCCACAAATGCTAATTTATGCCGATTTTCATTTTGATTTCGTTTAAGAGAATGATTATTAGTAAGATTCTGAAATATCAGTCCGTTCGGTGCCATAGAGCCTGAGAAAACGACTCGCAAATTGCGACCCAAAGTCTTCAAATTGTGCTTGTTCGAGTAAAGATTTTTCCCCAATTGCTCTTTTATGCAGAGTTTCATTGTGATTTTGGCTAAGCACATGATTCTTAGTCGGAATCAAAAATTTAAGAACTTTCGGTGCCATAGAGCCTGAGAAAACGACCCCCTAATTTCGACCCCAAGTCTTCAAATTGAGATTTTAAAATAATTTTTTTTCCTCAAATGCTCTTTTATGCAGATTTTCATTGTGATTTTGGCTAAGCACATGATTCTTAGTCGGAATCGAAAATTTAAGAACGTTCGGTGCCATTGAGCCTGAGAAAACGACTCCCAAATTTCGAACCCAATTCTTCAAATTGAGATTTTAAAATATTTTTTTTTCCACAAATGCTCTTTTATGCAGATTTTCATTGTGATTTTGGCTAAGCACATGAATCTTAGTCGGAATCAAAAATTTAAGAACGTTCGGTGCCATAGAGCCTGAGAAAACGACTCCCAAAGTTCGAACCCAATTCAAAAATTGAGAGTTTAAAAATAATTTTTTTTTCCACAAATGCTAATTTATGCAGATTTTCATTTTGATTTCGTTTAAGAGAATGATTATTAGTAAGATTCCGAAATATCAGTCCGTTCGGTGCCATAGAGCCTGAGAAAACGACTCGCAAATTGCGACCCAAAGTCTTCAAATTGTGCTTGTTCGAGTAAAGATTTTTCCCCAATTGCTCTTTTATGCAGAGTTTCATTGTGATTTTGGCTAAGCACATGATTCTTAGTCGGAATCAAAAATTTAAGAACTTTCGGTGCCATGGAGCCTGAGAAAACGACCCCCAAATTTCGACCCCAAGTCTTCAAATTGAGATTTTAAAATAATTTTTTTTCCACAAATGCTCTTTTATGCAGATTTTCATTGTGATTTCGGCTAAGCACATGATTCTTAGTCGAAATCAAAAATTTCAGGACGTTCCGTGCCATAGAGCCGGAGAAAACGACTCCCAAAGTTCGAACCCAAGTCTTGAAATGGAGATTTTAAAATATTTTTTTTTCCACAAATGCTCTTTAATGCAGATTTTCATTGTGATTTCGGCTAAGCACATGAATCTTAGTCGGAATCAAAAATTTAAGAACGTTCGGTGCCATAGAGCCTGAGAAAACGACTCCCAAAGTTCGACCCTAAGTCTTCAAATTGAGATTTTAAAATAATTTTTTTTCCACAAATGCTATTTTATGCAGATTTTCATTGTGATTTCGGCTAAGCACATGATTCTTAGTCGGAATCAAAAATTTAAGAACGTTCGGTGCCATAGAGCCTGAGTAAACGAATCCCAAATTGCGACCCCAAGTCTTCAAATTGAGATTTTAAAATAATTTTTTTTCCACAAATGCTATTTTATGCAGATTTTCATTGTGATTTCGACTAAGCACATGATTCTTAGTCGGAATCAAAAATTTCAGGACGTTCGGTGCCATAGAGCCGGAGAAAACGACTCCCAAAGTTCGAACCCAAGTCTTCAAATTGAGATTTTAAAATAATTTTTTTTCCACAAATGCTCTTTTATGCAGATTTTCATTGTGATTTTGGCTAAGCACATGATTCTTAGTCGGAATCGAAAATTTAAGAACGTTCGGTGCCATTGAGCCTGAGAAAACGACTCCCAAATTTCGAACCCAATTCTTCAAATTGAGATTTTAAAATTTTTTTTTTTCCACAAATGCTCTTTTATGCAGATTTTCATTGTGATTTTGGCTAAGCACATGAATCTTAGTCGGAATCAAAAATTTAAGAACGTTCGGTGCCATAGAGCCTGAGAAAACGACTCCCAAAGTTCGAACCCAATTCAAAAATTGAGAGTTTAAAAATAATTTTTTTTTCCACAAATGCTAATTTATGCAGATTTTCATTTTGATTTCGTTTAAGAGAATGATTATTAGTAAGATTCCGAAATATCAGTCCGTTCGGTGCCATAGAGCCTGAGAAAACGACTCGCAAATTGCGACCCAAAGTCTTCAAATTGTGCTTGTTCGAGTAAAGATTTTTCCCCAATTGCTCTTTTATGCAGAGTTTCATTGTGATTTTGGCTAAGCACATGATTCTTAGTCGGAATCAAAAATTTAAGAACTTTCGGTGCCATGGAGCCTGAGAAAACGACCCCCAAATTTCGACCCCAAGTCTTCAAATTGAGATTTTAAAATAATTTTTTTTCCACAAATGCTATTTTATGCAGATTTTCAATGTGATTTCGGCTAAGCACATGATTCTTAGTCGGAATCAAAAATTTAAGAACTTTCGGTGCCATAGAGCCTGAGAAAACGAATCCCAAATTGCGACCCCAAGTCTTCAAATTGAGATTTTAAAATAATTTTTTTTCCACAAATGCTATTTTATGCAGATTTTCATTGTGATTTCGACTAAGCACATGATTCTTAGTCGGAATCAAAAATTTCAGGACGTTCGGTGCCATAGAGCCGGAGAAAACGACTCCCAAAGTTCGAACCCAAGTCTTCAAATTGAGATTTTAAAATAATTTTTTTTCCACAAATGCTCTTTTATGCAGATTTTAATTAAGATTTTGGCTAAGCACATGATTCTTAGTCGGAATCAAAAATTTAAGAACGTTCGGTGCCATTGAGCCTGAGAAAACGACTCCCAAATTTCGAACCCAATTCTTCAAATTGAGATTTTAAAATATTTTTTTTTCCACAAATGCTCTTTTATGCAGATTTTCATTGTGATTTTGGCTAAGCACATGAATCTTAGTCGGAATCAAAAATTTAAGAACGTTCGGTGCCATAGAGCCTGAGAAAACGACTCCCAAAGTTCGAACCCAATTCAAAAATTGAGAGTTTAAAAATAATTTTTTTTTCCACAAATGCTAATTTATGCAGATTTTCATTTTGATTTCGTTTAAGAGAATGATTATTAGTAAGATTCCGAAATATCAGTCCGTTCGGTGCCATAGAGCCTGAGAAAACGACTCGCAAATTGCGACCCAAAGTCTTCAAATTGCGCTTGTTCGAGTAAAGATTTTTCCCCAATTGCTCTTTTATGCAGAGTTTCATTGTGATTTTGGCTAAGCACATGATTCTTAGTCGGAATCAAAAATTTAAGAACTTTCGGTGCCATAGAGCCTGAGAAAACGACCCCCAAATTTCGACACCAAGTCTTCAAATTGAGATTTTAAAATAATTTTTTTTCCACAAATGCTCTTTTATGCAGATTTTCATTGTGATTTCGGCTAAGCACATGATTCTTAGTCGGAATCAAAAATTTAAGAACGTTCGGTGCCATAGAGCCTGAGAAAACGAATCCCAAATTGCGACCCAAAATCTTCAAATTGTGCTTGTTCGAGTAAAGATTTTTCCCCAAATGCCACTTTATGCAGATTTTCAGTGTGATTTCGATTAAGCACATGATTTTAGTCGGAATCAAAAATTTAAGGACGATCGGTGACATAGAGCCTGAGAAAACGACTCCCAAAGTTCGAACCCAAGTCTTCAAATTGAGATTTTAAAATAATTTTTTTTCCACAAATGCTAATTTATGCCGATTTTCATATTGATTTCGTTTAAGAGAATGATTATTAGTAAAATTCCGAAATATCAGTCCGTTCGGTGCCATAGAGCCTGAGAAAACGACTCCCAAATTGCGACCCCAAGTTTTCAAATTGTGCTTCTTATAGTAAAGATTTTTCCCCAAATGCCCCTTTATGCAGATTTTCAGTGTGATTTCGGTTAAACACATGATTCTTAGTGGGAATCAAAAATTTCAGTACGTTCGGTGACATAGAGCGTGAGAAAACGACTCCCAAAGTTCGAACCCAAGTCTTCAAATTGAGATTTTAAAATAATTTTTTTTCCACAAATGCTCTTTTATGCAGATTTTCATTGTGATTTTGGCTAAGCTCATGATTCTTAATCGGAATCAAAAATTTAAGAACGTTCGGTGCCATAGAGCCTGAGAAAACGAATCCCAAATTGTGACCCAAAATCTTCAAATTGTGCTTGTTCGAGTAAAGATTTTTCCCCAAATGCCACTTTATGCAGATTTTCAGTGTGATTTCGATTAAGCACATGATTTTAGTCGGAATCAAAAATTTAAGGACGATCGGTGACATAGAGCCTGAGAAAACGACTCCCAAAGTTCGAACCCAAGTCTTCAAATTGAGATTTTAAAATAATTTTTTTTCCACAAATGCTAATTTATGCCGATTTTCATTTTGATTTCGTTTAAGAGAATGATTATTAGTAAAATTCCGAAATATCAGTCCGTTCGGTGCCATAGAGCCTGAGAAAACGACTCCCAAATTGCGACCCCAAGTTTTCAAATTGTGCTTCATATAGTAAAGATTTTTCCCCAAATTCCCCTTTATGCAGATTTTCAGTGTGATTTCGGTTAAACACATGATTCTTAGTGGGAATCAAAAATTTCAGGACGTTCGGTGCCATAGAGCCGGAGAAAACGACTCCCAAATTTCGAACCCAATTCTTCAAATTGAGATTTTAAAGTAATTTTTTTTCCACAAATGCTCTTTTATGCAGATTTTCATTGTGATTTCGGCTAAGCACATGATTCTTAGTCGGAATCAAAAATTTAAGAACGTTCGGTGCCATAGAGCCTGAGAAAACGAATCCCAAATTGCGACCCAAAATCTTCAAATTGTGCTTGTTCGAGTAAAGATTTTTCCCCAAATGCCACTTTATGCAGATTTTCAGTGTGATTTCGATTAAGCACATGATTTTAGTCGGATTCAAAAATTTAAGGACGATCGGTGACATAGAGCCGGAGAAAACGACTCCCAAAGTTCGAACCCAATTCAAAAATTGAGAGTTTAAAAATAATTTTTTTTTCCACAAATGCTAATTTATGCAGATTTTCATTTTGATTTCGTTTAAGAGAATGATTATTAGTAAGATTCTGAAATATCAGTCCGTTCGGTGCCATAGAGCCTGAGAAAACGACTCGCAAATTGCGACCCAAAGTCTTCAAATTGTGCTTGTTCGAGTAAAGATTTTTCCCCAATTGCTCTTTTATGCAGAGTTTCATTGTGATTTTGGCTAAGCACATGATTCTTAGTCGGAATCAAAAATTTAAGAACTTTCGGTGCCATAGAGCCTGAGAAAACGACCCCCTAATTTCGACCCCAAGTCTTCAAATTGAGATTTTAAAATAATTTTCTTTCCTCAAATGCTCTTTTATGCAGATTTTCATTGTGATTTCGGCTAAGCACAAGATTCTTAGTCGGAATCAAAAATTTAAGAACGTTCGGTGCCATAGAGCCTGAGAAAACGACCCCCAAATTTCGAACCCAAGTCTTCAAATTGAGATTTTAAAATAATTTTTTTTCCACAAATGCTCTTTTATGCAGATTTTCATTGTGATTTCGGCTAAGCTCATGATTCTTAGTCGGAATCAAAAATTTAAGAACGTTCGGTGCCATAGAGCCTGAGAAAACGAATCCCAAATTGTGACCCAAAATCTTCAAATTGTGCTTGTTCGAGTAAAGATTTTTCCCCAAATGCCACTTTATGCAGATTTTCAGTGTGATTTCGATTAAGCACATGATTTTAGTCGGAATCAAAAATTTAAGGACGATCGGTGACATAGAGCCTGAGAAAACGACTCCCAAAGTTCGAACCCAAGTCTTCAAATTGAGATTTTAAAATAATTTTTTTTCCACAAATGCTAATTTATGCCGATTTTCATTTTGATTTCGTTTAAGAGAATGATTATTAGTAAAATTCCGAAATATCAGTCCGTTCGGTGCCATAGAGCCTGAGAAAACGACTCCCAAATTGCGACCCCAAGTTTTCAAATTGTGCTTCATATAGTAAAGATTTTTCCCCTAATGCCCCTTTATGCAGATTTTCAGTGTGATTTCGGTTAAACACATGATTCTTAGTGGGAATCAAAAATTTCAGGACGTTCGGTGCCATAGAGCCGGAGAAAACGACTCCCAAATTTCGAACCCAATTCTTCAAATTGAGATTTTAAAATAATTTTTTTTCCACAAATGCTCTTTTATGCAGATTTTCATTGTGATTTCGACTAAGCACATGATTCTTAGTCGGAATCAAAAATTTCAGGACGTTCGGTGCCATAGAGCCGGAGAAAACGACTCCCAAAGTTCGAACCCAAGTCTTCAAATTGAGATTTTAAAATAATTTTTTTTCCACAAATGCTCTTTTATGCAGATTTTCATTGTGATTTTGGCTAAGCACATGATTCTTAGTCGGAATCGAAAATTTAAGAACGTTCGGTGCCATTGAGCCTGAGAAAACGACTCCCAAATTTCGAACCCAATTCTTCAAATTGAGATTTTAAAATATTTTTTTTTCCACAAATGCTCTTTTATGCAGATTTTCATTGTGATTTTGGCTAAGCACATGAATCTTAGTCGGAATCAAAAATTTAAGAACGTTCGGTGCCATAGAGCCTGAGAAAACGACTCCCAAAGTTCGAACCCAATTCAAAAATTGAGAGTTTAAAAATAATTTTTTTTTCCACAAATGCTAATTTATGCAGATTTTCATTTTGATTTCGTTTAAGAGAATGATTATTAGTAAGATTCCGAAATATCAGTCCGTTCGGTGCCATAGAGCCTGAGAAAACGACTCGCAAATTGCGACCCAAAGTCTTCAAATTGTGCTTGTTCGAGTAAAGATTTTTCCCCAATTGCTCTTTTATGCAGAGTTTCATTGTGATTTTGGCTAAGCACATGATTCTTAGTCGGAATCAAAAATTTAAGAACTTTCGGTGCCATGGAGCCTGAGAAAACGACCCCCAAATTTCGACCCCAAGTCTTCAAATTGAGATTTTAAAATAATTTTTTTTCCACAAATGCTCTTTTATGCAGATTTTCATTGTGATTTCGGCTAAGCACATGATTCTTAGTCGGAATCAAAAATTTCAGGACGTTCCGTGCCATAGAGCCGGAGAAAACGACTCCCAAAGTTCGAACCCAAGTCTTGAAATGGAGATTTTAAAATATTTTTTTTTCCACAAATGCTCTTTAATGCAGATTTTCATTGTGATTTCGGCTAAGCACATGAATCTTAGTCGGAATCAAAAATTTAAGAACGTTCGGTGCCATAGAGCCTGAGAAAACGACTCCCAAAGTTCGACCCCAAGTCTTCAAATTGAGATTTTAAAATAATTTTTTTCCACAAATGCTATTTTATGCAGATTTTCATTGTGATTTCGGCTAAGCACATGATTCTTAGTCGGAATCAAAAATTTAAGAACTTTCGGTGCCATAGAGCCTGAGAAAACGACCCCCTAATTTCGACCCCAAGTCTTCAAATTGAGATTTAAAAATAATTTTTTTTCCTCAAATGCTCTTTTATGCAGATTTTCATTGTGATTTTGGCTAAGCACATGATTCTTAGTCGGAATCGAAAATTTAAGAACGTTCGGTGCCATTGAGCCTGAGAAAACGACTCCCAAATTTCGAACCCAATTCTTCAAATTGAGATTTTAAAATATTTTTTTTTCCACAAATGCTCTTTTATGCAGATTTTCATTGTGATTTTGGCTAAGCACATGAATCTTAGTCGGAATCAAAAATTTAAGAACGTTCGGTGCCATAGAGCCTGAGAAAACGACTCCCAAAGTTCGAACCCAATTCAAAAATTGAGAGTTTAAAAATAGTTTTTTTTTCCACAAATGCTAATTTATGCAGATTTTCATTTTGATTTCGTTTAAGAGAATGATTATTAGTAAGATTCCGAAATATCAGTCCGTTCGGTGCCATAGAGCCTGAGAAAACGACTCGCAAATTGCGACCCAAAGTCTTCAAATTGTGCTTGTTCGAGTAAAGATTTTTCCCCAATTGCTCTTTTATGCAGAGTTTCATTGTGATTTTGGCTAAGCACATGATTCTTAGTCGGAATCAAAAATTTAAGAACTTTCGGTGCCATGGAGCCTGAGAAAACGACCCCCAAATTTCGACCCCAAGTCTTCAAATTGAGATTTTAAAATAATTTTTTTTCCACAAATGCTCTTTTATGCAGATTTTCATTGTGATTTCGGCTAAGCACATGATTCTTAGTCGGAATCAAAAATTTCAGGACGTTCCGTGCCATAGAGCCGGAGAAAACGACTCCCAAAGTTCGAACCCAAGTCTTGAAATGGAGATTTTAAAATAATTTTTTTTCCACAAATGCTCTTTAATGCAGATTTTCATTGTGATTTCGGCTAAGCACACGAATCTTAGTCGGAATCAAAAATTTAAGAACGTTCGGTGCCATAGAGCGTGAGAAAACGACTCCCAAAGTTCGACCCCAAGTCTTCAAATTGAGATTTTAAAATAATTTTTTTTCCACAAATGCTATTTTATGCAGATTTTCATTGTGATTTCGGCTAAGCACATGATTCTTAGTCGGAATCAAAAATTTAAGAACTTTCGGTGCCATAGAGCCTGAGAAAACGAATCCCAAATTGCGACCCCAAGTCTTCAAATTGAGATTTTAAAATAATTTTTTTTCCACAAATGCTATTTTATGCAGATTTTCATTGTGATTTCGACTAAGCACATGATTCTTAGTCGGAATCAAAAATTTCAGGACGTTCGGTGGCATAGAGCCGGAGAAAACGACTCCCAAAGTTCGAACCCAAGTCTTCAAATTGAGATTTTAAAATAATTTTTGTTCCACAAATGCTCTTTTATGCAGATTTTAATTAAGATTTTGGCTAAGCACATGATTCTTAGTCGGAATCAAAAATTTAAGAACGTTCGGTGCCATTGAGCCTGAGAAAACGACTCCCAAATTTCGAACCCAATTCTTCAAATTGAGATTTTAAAATTTTTTTTTTTCCACAAATGCTCTTTTATGCAGATTTTCATTGTGATTTTGGCTAAGCACATGAATCTTAGTCGGAATCAAAAATTTAAGAACGTTCGGTGCCATAGAGCCTGAGAAAACGACTCCCAAAGTTCGAACCCAATTCAAAAATTGAGAGTTTAAAAATAATTTTTTTTTCCACAAATGCTAATTTATGCAGATTTTCATTTTGATTTCGTTTAAGAGAATGATTATTAGTAAGATTCCGAAATATCAGTCCGTTCGGTGCCATAGAGCCTGAGAAAACGACTCGCAAATTGCGACCCAAAGTCTTCAAATTGCGCTTGTTCGAGTAAAGATTTTTCCCCAATTGCTCTTTTATGCAGAGTTTCATTGTGATTTTGGCTAAGCACATGATTCTTAGTCGTAATCAAAAATTTAAGAACGTTCGGTGCCATAGAGCCTGAGAAAACGACCCCCAAATTTCGAACCCAAGTCTTCAAATTGAGATTTTAAAATAATTTTTTTTCCACAAATGCTCTTTTATGCAGATTTTCATTGTGATTTCGGCTAAGCACATGATTATTAGTCGGAATCAAAAATTTAAGAACGTTCGGTGCCATAGAGCCTGAGAAAACGAATCCCAAATTGTGACCCAAAATCTTCAAATTGTGCTTGTTCGAGTAAAGATTTTTCCGCAAATGCCACTTTATGCAGATTTTCAGTGTGATTTCGATTAAGAACATGATTTTAGTCGAAATCAAAAATTTAAGGACGATCAGTGACATAGAGCCTGAGAAAACGACTCCCAAAGTTCGAACCCAAGTCTTCAAATTGAGATTTTAAAATAATTTTTTTTCCACAAATGCTAATTTATGCCGATTTTCATTTTGATTTCGTTTAAGAGAATGATTATTAGTAAAATTCCGAAATATCAGTCCGTTCGGTGCCATAGAGCCTGAGAAAACGACTCCCAAATTGCGACCCCAAGTTTTCAAATTGTGCTTCATATAGTAAAGATTTTTCCCCAAATGCCCCTTTATGCAGATTTTCAGTGTGATTTCGGTTAAACACATGATTCTTAGTGGGAATCAAAAATTTCAGGACGTTCGGTGCCATAGAGCCGGAGAAAACGACTCCCAAATTTCGAACCCAATTCTTCAAATTGAGATTTTAAAATAATTTTTTTTCCACAAATGCTCTTTTATGCAGATTTTCATTGTGATTTCGGCTAAGCACATGATTCTTAGTCGGAATCAAAAATTTCAGGACGTTCGGTGCCATAGAGCCGGAGAAAACGACTCCCAAAGTTCGAACCCAAGTCTTCAAATTGAGATTTTAAAATAATTTTTTTTCCACAAATGCTCTTTTATGCAGATTTTCATTGTGATTTTGGCTAAGCACATGATTCTTAGTCGGAATCAAAAATTTAAGAACGTTCGGTGCCATTGAGCCTGAGAAAACGACTCCCAAATTTCGAACCCAATTCTTCAAATTGAGATTTTAAAATGTTTTTTTTTCCACAAATGCTCTTTTATGCAGATTTTCATTGTGATTTTGGCTAAGCACATGAATCTTAGTCGGAATCAAAAATTTAAGAACGTTCGGTGCCATAGAGCCTGAGAAAACGACTCCCAAAGTTCGAACCCAATTCAAAAATTGAGAGTTTAAAAATAATTTTTTTTTCCACAAATGCTAATTTATGCAGATTTTCATTTTGATTTCGTTTAAGAGAATGATTATTAGTAAGATTCCGAAATATCAGTCCGTTCGGTGCCATAGAGCCTGAGAAAACGACTCGCAAATTGCGACCCAAAGTCTTCAAATTGTGCTTGTTCGAGTAAAGATTTTTCCCCAATTGCTCTTTTATGCAGAGTTTCATTGTGATTTTGGCTAAGCACATGATTCTTAGTCGGAATCAAAAATTTAAGAACTTTCGGTGCCATAGAGCCTGAGAAAACGACCCCCAAATTTCGACCCCAAGTCTTCAAATTGAGATTTTAAAATAATTTTTTTTCCACAAATGCTCTTTTATGCAGATTTTCATTGTGATTTCGGCTAAGCACATGATTCTTAGTCGGAATCAAAAATTTCAGGACGTTCGGTGCCATAGAGCCGGAGAAAACGACTCCCAAAGTTCGAACCCAAGTCTTGAAATGGAGATTTTAAAATAATTTTTTTTCCACAATTGCTCTTTAATGCAGATTTTCATTGTGATTTCGGCTAAGCACATGAATCTTAGTCGGAATCAAAAATTTAAGAACGTTCGGTGCCATAGAGCCTGAGAAAACGACTCCCAAAGTTCGACCCCAAGTCTTCAAATTGAGATTTTAAAATAATTTTTTTTCCACAAATGCTATTTTATGCAGATTTTCATTGTGATTTCGGCTAAGCACATGATTCTTAGTCGGAATCAAAAATTTAAGAACGTTCGGTGCCATAGAGCCTGAGAAAACGAATCCCAAATTGCGACCCAAAATCTTCAAATTGTGCTTGTTCGAGTAAAGATTTTTCCCCAAATGCCACTTTATGCAGATTTTCAGTGTGATTTCGATTAAGCACATGATTCTTAGTTGGAATCAAAAATTTCAGTACGTTCGGTGCCATAGAGCGTGAGAAAACGACTCCCAAAGTTCGAACCCAAGTTTTGAAATGGAGATTTTAAAATAATTTTTTTTCCACAAATGCTCTTTTATGCAGATTTTCATTGTGATTTTGGCTAAGCACATGATTCTTAGTCGGAATCAAAAATTTAAGAACTTTCGGTACCATAGAGCCTGAGAAAACGACCCCCAAATTTCGACCCCAAGTCTTCAAATTGAGATTTTAAAATAATTTTTTTTCCACAAATGCTCTTTTATGCAGATTTTCATTGTGATTTCGGCTAAGCACATGATTCTAAGTCGGAATCAAAAATTTAAGAACGTTCGGTGCCATAGAGCCTGAGAAAACGAATCCCAAATTGCGACCCAAAATCTTCAAATTGTGCTTGTTCGAGTAAAGATTTTTCCCCAAATGCCTTTTTATGCAGATTTTCAGTGTGATTTCGATTAAGCACATGATTCTTAGTTGGAATCAAAAATTTAAGAACTTTCGGTACCATAGAGCCTGAGAAAACGACCCCCAAATTTCGACCCCAAGTCTTCAAATTGAGATTTTAAAATAATTTTTTTTCCACAAATGCTAATTTATGCCGATTTTCATTTTGATTTCGTTTAAGAGAATGATTATTAGTAAAATTCCGAAATATCAGTCCGTTCGGTGCCATAGAGCCTGAGAAAACGACTCCCAAATTGCGACCCCAAGTTTTCAAATTGTGCTTCTTATAGTAAAGATTTTTCCCCACATTCCCCTTTATGCAGATTTTCAGTGTGATTTCGGTTAAACACATGATTCTTAGTGGGAATCAAAAATTTCAGGACGTTCGGTGCCATAGAGCCGGAGAAAACGACTCCCAAATTTCGAACCCAATTCTTCAAATTGAGATTTTAAAATAATTTTTTTTCCACAAATGCTCTTTTATGCAGATTTTCATTGTGATTTCGGCTAAGCACATGATTCTTAGTCGGAATCAAAAATTTCAGGACGTTCGGTGCCATAGAGCCGGAGAAAACGACTCCCAAAGTTCGAACCCAAGTCTTCAAATTGAGATTTTAAAATAATTTTTTTTCCACAAATGCTCTTTTATGCAGATTTTCATTGTGATTTTGGCTAAGCACATGATTCTTAGTCGGAATCAAAAATTTAAGAACGTTCGGTGCCATTGAGCCTGAGAAAACGACTCCCAAATTTCGAACCCAAGTCTTCAAATTGAGATTTTAAAATAATTTTTTTTCCACAAATGCTCTTTTATGCAGATTTTCATTGTGATTTTGGCTAAGCACATGAATCTTAGTCGGAATCAAAAATTTAAGAACGTTCGGTGCCATAGAGCCTGAGAAAACGACTCCCAAAGTTCGAACCCAATTCAAAAATTGAGAGTTTAAAAATAATTTTTTTTTCCACAAATGCTAATGTATGCAGATTTTCATTTTGATTTCGTTTAAGAGAATGATTATTAGTAAGATTCCGAAATATCAGTCCGTTCGGTGCCATAGAGTCTGAGAAAACGACTCGCAAATTGCGACCCAAAGTCTTCAAATTGTGCTTGTTCGAGTAAAGATTTTTCCCCAATTGCTCTTTTATGCAGAGTTTCATTGTGATTTTGGCTAAGCACATGATTCTTAGTCGGAATCAAAAATTTAAGAACTTTCGGTACCATAGAGCCTGAGAAAACGACACCCAAATTTCGACCCCAAGTCTTCAAATTGAGATTTTAAAATAATTTTTTTTCCACAAATGCTCTTTTATGCAGATTTTCATTGTGATTTCGGCTAAGCACATGATTCTTAGTCGGAATCAAAAATTTAAGAACGTTCGGTGCCATAGAGCCTGAGAAAACGAATCCCAAATTGCGACCCAAAATCTTCAAATTGTGCTTGTTCGAGTAAAGATTTTTCCCCAAATGCCACTTTATGCAGATTTTCAGTGTGATTTCGATTAAGCTTATGATTCTTAGTGGGAATCAAAAATTTCAGTACGTTCGGTGCTATAGAGCGTGAGAAAACGACTCCCAAAGTTCGAACCCAAGTCTTGAAATGGAGATTTTAAAATATTTTTTTTTCCACAAATGCTCTTTTATGCACATTTTAATTGTCATTTCGGCTAAGCAAATGATTCTTAGTCGGAATCAAAAATTTAAGAACTTTCGGTGCCATAGAGCCTGAGAAAACGACCCCCAAATTTCGACCCCAAGTCTTCAAATTGAGATTTTAAAATAATTTTTTTTCCACAAATGCTCTTTTATGCAGAGTTTCATTGTGATTTTGGCTAAGCACATGATTCTTAGTCGGAATCAAAAATTTAAGAACTTTCGGTGCCATAGAGCCTGAGAAAACGACCCCCAAATTTCGACCCCAAGTCTTCAAATTGAGATTTTAAAATAATTTTTTTTCCACAAATGCTCTTTTATGCAGATTTTCATTGTGATTTCGGCTAAGCACATGATTCTTAGTCGGAATCAAAAATTTAAGAACGTTCGGTGCCATAGAGCCTGAGAAAACGAATCCCAAATTGCGACCCAAAATCTTCAAATTGTGCTTGTTCGAGTAAAGATTTTTCCCCAAATGCCACTTTATGCAGATTTTCAGTGTGATTTCGATTAAGCACATGATTCTTAGTGGGAATCAAAAATTTCAGTACGTTCGGTGCCATAGAGCGTGAGAAAACGACTCCCAAAGTTCGAACCCAAGTCTTGAAATGGAGATTTTAAAATAATTTTTTTTCCACAAATGCTCTTTTATGCACATTTTCATTGTCATTTCGGCTAAGCACATGATTCTTAGTCGGAATCAAAAATTTAAGAACTTTCGGTGCCATAGAGCCTGAGAAAACGACCCCCAAATTTCGACCCCAAGTCTTCAAATTGAGATTTTAAAATAATTTTTTTTCCACAAATGCTCTTTTATGCAGATTTTCATTGTGATTTCGGCTAAGCACATGATTCTTAGTCGGAATCAAAAATTTAAGAACGTTCGGTGCCATAGAGCCTGAGAAAACGAATCCCAAATTGCGACCCAAAATCTTCAAATTGTGCTTGTTCGAGTAAAGATTTTTCCCCAAATGCCACTTTATGCAGATTTTCAGTGTGATTTCGATTAAGCACATGATTCTTAGTGGGAATCAAAAATTTCAGTACGTTCGGTGCCATAGAGCGTGAGAAAACGACTCCCAAAGTTCGAACCCAAGTCTTGAAATGGAGATTTTAAAATAATTTTTTTTCCACAAATGCTCTTTTATGCACATTTTCATTGTCATTTCGGCTAAGCACATGATTCTTAGTCGGAATCAAAAATTTAAGAACTTTCGGTGCCATAGAGCCTGAGAAAACGACCCCCAAATTTCGACCCCAAGTCTTCAAATTGAGATTTTAAAATAATTTTTTTTCCACAAATGCTCTTTTATGCAGATTTTCATTGTGATTTCGGCTAAGCACATGAATCTTAGTCGGAATCAAAAATTTAAGAACGTTCGGTGCCATAGAGCCTGAGAAAACGAATCCCAAATTGCGACCCAAAACCTTCAAATTGTGCTTGTTCGAGTAAAGATTTTTCCCCAAATGCCACTTTATGCAGATTTTCAGTGTGATTTCGATTAAGCACATGATTCTTAGTTGGAATCAAAAATTTCAGTACGTTCGGTGCCATAGAGCGTGAGAAAACGACTCCCAAAGTTCGAACCCAAGTCTTGAAATGGAGATTTTAAAATAATTTTTTTTCCACAAATGCTCTTTTATGCAGATTTTCATTGTGATTTTGGCTAAGCACATGATTCTTAGTCGGAATCAAAAATTTAAGAACTTTCGGTACCATAGAGCCTGAGAAAACGACCCCCAAATTTCGACCCCAAGTCTTCAAATTGAGATTTTAAAATAATTTTTTTTCCACAAATGCTCTTTTATGCAGATTTTCATTGTGATTTCGGCTAAGCACATGATTCTAAGTCGGAATCAAAAATTTAAGAACGTTCGGTGCCATAGAGCCTGAGAAAACGAATCCCAAATTGCGACCCAAAATCTTCAAATTGTGCTTGTTCGAGTAAAGATTTTTCCCCAAATGCCTTTTTATGCAGATTTTCAGTGTGATTTCGATTAAGCACATGATTCTTAGTTGGAATCAAAAATTTAAGAACTTTCGGTACCATAGAGCCTGAGAAAACGACCCCCAAATTTCGACCCCAAGTCTTCAAATTGAGATTTTAAAATAATTTTTTTTCCACAAATGCTAATTTATGCCGATTTTCATTTTGATTTCGTTTAAGAGAATGATTATTAGTAAAATTCCGAAATATCAGTCCGTTCGGTGCCATAGAGCCTGAGAAAACGACTCCCAAATTGCGACCCCAAGTTTTCAAATTGTGCTTCTTATAGTAAAGATTTTTCCCCACATTCCCCTTTATGCAGATTTTCAGTGTGATTTCGGTTAAACACATGATTCTTAGTGGGAATCAAAAATTTCAGGACGTTCGGTGCCATAGAGCCGGAGAAAACGACTCCCAAATTTCGAACCCAATTCTTCAAATTGAGATTTTAAAATAATTTTTTTTCCACAAATGCTCTTTTATGCAGATTTTCATTGTGATTTCGGCTAAGCACATGATTCTTAGTCGGAATCAAAAATTTCAGGACGTTCGGTGCCATAGAGCCGGAGAAAACGACTCCCAAAGTTCGAACCCAAGTCTTCAAATTGAGATTTTAAAATAATTTTTTTTCCACAAATGCTCTTTTATGCAGATTTTCATTGTGATTTTGGCTAAGCACATGATTCTTAGTCGGAATCAAAAATTTAAGAACGTTCGGTGCCATTGAGCCTGAGAAAACGACTCCCAAATTTCGAACCCAAGTCTTCAAATTGAGATTTTAAAATAATTTTTTTTCCACAAATGCTCTTTTATGCAGATTTTCATTGTGATTTTGGCTAAGCACATGAATCTTAGTGGGAATCAAAAATTTAAGAACGTTCGGTGCCATAGAGCCTGAGAAAACGACTCCCAAAGTTCGAACCCAATTCAAAAATTGAGAGTTTAAAAATAATTTTTTTTTCCACAAATGCTAATGTATGCAGATTTTCATTTTGATTTCGTTTAAGAGAATGATTATTAGTAAGATTCCGAAATATCAGTCCGTTCGGTGCCATAGAGTCTGAGAAAACGACTCGCAAATTGCGACCCAAAGTCTTCAAATTGTGCTTGTTCGAGTAAAGATTTTTCCCCAATTGCTCTTTTATGCAGAGTTTCATTGTGATTTTGGCTAAGCACATGATTCTTAGTCGGAATCAAAAATTTAAGAACTTTCGGTACCATAGAGCCTGAGAAAACGACACCCAAATTTCGACCCCAAGTCTTCAAATTGAGATTTTAAAATAATTTTTTTTCCACAAATGCTCTTTTATGCAGATTTTCATTGTGATTTCGGCTAAGCACATGATTCTTAGTCGGAATCAAAAATTTAAGAACGTTCGGTGCCATAGAGCCTGAGAAAACGAATCCCAAATTGCGACCCAAAATCTTCAAATTGTGCTTGTTCGAGTAAAGATTTTTCCCCAAATGCCACTTTATGCAGATTTTCAGTGTGATTTCGATTAAGCTTATGATTCTTAGTGGGAATCAAAAATTTCAGTACGTTCGGTGCCATAGAGCGTGAGAAAACGACTCCCAAAGTTCGAACCCAAGTCTTGAAATGGAGATTTTAAAATATTTTTTTTTCCACAAATGCTCTTTTATGCACATTTTCATTGTCATTTCGGCTAAGCAAATGATTCTTAGTCGGAATCAAAAATTTAAGAACTTTCGGTGACATAGAGCCTGAGAAAACGACCCCCAAATTTCGACCCCAAGTCTTCAAATTGAGATTTTAAAATAATTTTTTTTCCACAAATGCTCTTTTATGCAGAGTTTCATTGTGATTTTGGCTAAGCACATGATTCTTAGTCGGAATCAAAAATTTAAGAACTTTCGGTGCCATAGAGCCTGAGAAAACGACCCCCAAATTTCGACCCCAAGTCTTCAAATTGAGATTTTAAAATAATTTTTTTTCCACAAATGCTCTTTTATGCAGATTTTCATTGTGATTTCGGCTAAGCACATGATTCTTAGTCGGAATCAAAAATTTAAGAACGTTCGGTGCCATAGAGCCTGAGAAAACGAATCCCAAATTGCGACCCAAAATCTTCAAATTGTGCTTGTTCGAGTAAAGATTTTTCCCCAAATGCCACTTTATGCAGATTTTCAGTGTGATTTCGATTAAGCACATGATTCTTAGTGGGAATCAAAAATTTCAGTACGTTCGGTGCCATAGAGCGTGAGAAAACGACTCCCAAAGTTCGAACCCAAGTCTTGAAATGGAGATTTTAAAATAATTTTTTTTCCACAAATGCTCTTTTATGCACATTTTCATTGTCATTTCGGCTAAGCACATGATTCTTAGTCGGAATCAAAAATTTAAGAACTTTCGGTGCCATAGAGCCTGAGAAAACGACCCCCAAATTTCGACCCCAAGTCTTCAAATTGAGATTTTAAAATAATTTTTTTTCCACAAATGCTCTTTTATGCAGATTTTCATTGTGATTTCGGCTAAGCACATGAATCTTAGTCGGAATCAAAAATTTAAGAACGTTCGGTGCCATAGAGCCTGAGAAAACGAATCCCAAATTGCGACCCAAAACCTTCAAATTGTGCTTGTTCGAGTAAAGATTTTTCCCCAAATGCCACTTTATGCAGATTTTCAGTGTGATTTCGATTAAGCACATGATTCTTAGTTGGAATCAAAAATTTCAGTACGTTCGGTGCCATAGAGCGTGAGAAAACGACTCCCAAAGTTCGAACCCAAGTCTTGAAATGGAGATTTTAAAATAATTTTTTTTCCACAAATGCTCTTTTATGCAGATTTTCATTGTGATTTTGGCTAAGCACATGATTCTTAGTCGGAATCAAAAATTTAAGAACTTTCGGTACCATAGAGCCTGAGAAAACGACCCCCAAATTTCGACCCCAAGTCTTCAAATTGAGATTTTAAAATAATTTTTTTTCCACAAATGCTCTTTTATGCAGATTTTCATTGTGATTTCGGCTAAGCACATGATTCTTAGTCGGAATCAAAAATTTAAGAACGTTCGGTGCCATAGAGCCTGAGAAAACGAATCCCAAATTGCGACCCAAAATCTTCAAATTGTGCTTGTTCGAGTAAAGATTTTTCCCCAAATGCCTTTTTATGCAGATTTTCAGTGTGATTTCGATTAAGCACATGATTCTTAGTTGGAATCAAAAATTTCAGTACGTTCGGTGCCATAGAGCGTGAGAAAACGACTCCCAAAGTTCGAACCCAAGTCTTGAAATGGAGATTTTAAAATAATTTTTTTTCCACAAATGCTCTTTTATGCACATTTTCATTGTCATTTCGGCTAAGCACATGATTCTTAGTCGGAATCAAAAATTTAAGAACTTTCGGTGCCATAGAGCCTGAGAAAACGACCCCCAAATTTCGACCCCAAGTCTTCAAATTGAGATTTTAAAATAATTTTTTTTCCACAAATGCTCTTTTATGCAGATTTTCATTGTGATTTCGGCTAAGCACATGATTCTTAGTCGGAATCAAAAATTTAAGAACTTTCGGAACCATAGAGCCTGAGAAAACGACCCCCAAATTTCGACCCCAAGTCTTCAAATTGAGATTTTAAAATAATTTTTTTTCCAAAAATGCTCTTTTATGCAGATTTTCATTGTGATTTCGGCTAAGCACATGATTCTTAGTCGGAATCAAAAATTTAAGAACGTTCGGTGCCATAGAGCCTGAGAAAACGAATCCCAAATTGCGACCCAAAATCTTCAAATTGTGCTTGTTCGAGTAAAGATTTTTCCCCAAATGCCACTTTATGCAGATTTTCAGTGTGATTTCGATTAAGCACATGATTCTTAGTGGGAATCAAAAATTTCAGTACGTTTGGTGCCATAGAGCGTGAGAAAACGACTCCCAAAGTTCGAACACAAGTCTTGAAATGGAGATTTTAAAATATTTTTTTTTCCACAAATGCTCTTTTATGCACATTTTCATTGTCATTTCGGCTAAGCACATGATTCTTAGTCGGAATCAAAAATTTAAGAACGTTCGGTGGCATAGAGCCCGAGAAAACGACTCGCAAATTGCGACCCAAAGTCTTCAAATTGTGCTTGTTCGAGTAAAGATTTTTCCCCAATTGCTCTTTTATGCAGAGTTTCATTGTGATTTTGGCTAAGCACATGATTCTTAGTCGGAATCAAAAATTTAAGAACTTTCGGTGCCATAGAGCCTGAGAAAACGACCCCCAAATTTCGACCCCAAGTCTTCAAATTGAGATTTTAAAATAATTTTTTTTCCACAAATGCTCTTTTATGCAGATTTTCATTGTGATATCGGCTAAGCACATGATTCTTAGTCGGAATCAAAAATTTAAGAACGTTCGGTGCCATAGAGCCTGAGAAAACGAATCCCAAATTGCGACCCAAAATCTTCAAATTGTGCTTGTTCGAGTAAAGATTTTTCCCCAAATGCCACTTTATGCAGATTTTCAGTGTGATTTCGATTAAGCACATGATTCTTAGTGGGAATCAAAAATTTCAGTACGTTCGGTGCCATAGAGCGTGAGAAAACGACTCCCAAAGTTCGAACCCAAGTCTTGAAATGGAGATTTTAAAATAATTTTTTTTCCACAAATGCTCTTTTATGCACATTTTCATTGTCATTTCGGCTAAGCACATGATTCTTAGTCGGAATCAAAAATTTAAGAAGTTTCGGTGCCATAGAGCCTGAGAAAACGACCCCCAAATTTCGACCCCAAGTCTTCAAATTGAGATTTTAATATAATTTTTTTTCCACAAATGCTCTTTTATGCAGATTTTCATTGTGATTTCGGCTAAGCACATGAATCTTAGTCGGAATCAAAAATTTAAGAACGTTCGGTGCCATAGAGCCTGAGAAAACGAATCCCAAATTGCGACCCAAAACCTTCAAATTGTGCTTGTTCGAGTAAAGATTTTTCCCCAAATGCCTTTTTATGCAGATTTTCAGTGTGATTTCGATTAAGCACATGATTCTTAGTTGGAATCAAAAATTTCAGTACGTTCGGTGCCATAGAGCGTGAGAAAACGACTCCCAAAGTTCGAACCCAAGTCTTGAAATGGAGATTTTAAAATATTTTTTTTTCCACAAATGCTCTTTTATGCAGATTTTCATTGTGATTTTGGCTAAGCACATGATTCTTAGTCGGAATCAAAAATTTAAGAACTTTCGGTACCATAGAGCCTGAGAAAACGACCCCCAAATTTCGACCCCAAGTCTTCAAATTGAGATTTTAAAATAATTTTTTTTCCACAAATGCTCTTTTATGCAGATTTTCATTGTGATTTCGGCTAAGCACATGATTCTTAGTCGGAATCAAAAATTTAAGAACGTTCGGTGCCATAGAGCCTGAGAAAACGAATCCCAAATTGCGACCCAAAATCTTCAAATTGTGCTTGTTCGAGTAAAGATTTTTCCCCAAATGCCTTTTTATGCAGATTTTCAGTGTGATTTCGATTAAGCACATGATTCTTAGTTGGAATCAAAAATTTCAGTACGTTCGGTGCCATAGAGCGTGAGAAAACGACTCCCAAAGTTCGAACCCAAGTCTTGAAATGGAGATTTTAAAATAATTTTTTTTCCACAAATGCTCTTTTATGCAGATTTTCATTGTGATTTCGGCTAAGCACATGATTCTTAGTCGGAATCAAAAATTTAAGAACGTTCGGTGCCATAGAGCCTGAGATAACGACCCCCAAATTTCGAACCCAAGTCTTCAAATTGAGATTTTAAAATATTTTTTTTTCCACAAATGCTCTATTATGCAGATTTTCATTATGATTTCGGCTAAGCACATGATTCTTAGTCGGAATCAAAAATTTAAGAACGTTCGGTGCCATAGAGCCTGAGAAAACGAATCCCAAATTGCGACCCAAAATCTTCAAATTGTGCTTGTTCGAGTAAAGATTTTTCCCCAAATGCCACTTTATGCAGATTTTCAGTGTGATTTCGATTAAGCACATGATTCTTAGTGGGAATCAAAAATTTCAGTACGTTCGGTGCCATAGAGCGTGAGAAAACGACTCCCAAAGTTCGAACCCAAGTCTTGAAATGGAGATTTTAAAATAATTTTTTTTCCACAAATGCTCTTTTATGCACATTTTCATTGTCATTTCGGCTAAGCACATGATTCTTAGTTGGAATCAAAAATTTAAGAACTTTCGGTGCCATAGAGCCTGAGAAAACGACCCCCAAATTTCGACCCCAAGTCTTCAAATTGAGATTTTAAAATAATTTTTTTTCCACAAATGCTCTTTTATGCAGATTTTCATTGTGATTTCGGCTAAGCACATGATTCTTAGTCGGAATCAAAAATTTAAGAACGTTCGGTGCCATAGAGCCTGAGAAAACGAATCCCAAATTGCGACCCAAAATCTTCAAATTGTGCTTGTTCGAGTAAAGATTTTTCCCCAAATGCCACTTTATGCAGATTTTCAGTGTGATTTCGATTAAGCACATGAATCTTAGTTGGAATCAAAAATTTCAGTACGTTCGGTGCCATAGAGCGTGAGAAAACGACTCCCAAAGTTCGAACCCAAGTCTTGAAATGGAGATTTTAAAATAATTTTTTTTCCACAAATGCTCTTTTATGCAGATTTTCATTGTGATTTCGGCTAAGCACATGATTCTTAGTCGGAATCAAAAATTTAAGAACGTTCGGTGCCATAGAGCCTGAGAAAACGACCCCCAAATTTCGAACCCAAGTCTTCAAATTGAGATTTTAAAATAATTTTTTTTCCACAAATGCTCTTTTATGCAGATTTTCATTGTGATTTCGGCTAAGCACATGATTCTTAGTCAGAATCAAAAATTTAAGAACGTTCGGTGCCATAGAGCTTGAGAAAACGAATCCCAAATTGCGACCCAAAATCTTCAAATTGTGCTTGTTCGAGTAAAGATTTTTCCCCAAATGCCACTTTATGCATATTTTCAGTGTGATTTCGATTAAGCACATGATTCTTAGTGGCAATCAAAAATTTCAGTACGTTCGGTGCCATAGAGCGTGAGAAAACGACTCCCAAAGTTCGAACCCAAGTCTTGAAATGGAGATTTTAAAATAATTTTTTTTCCACAAATGCTCTTTTATGCAGATTTTCATTGTGATTTCGGCTAAGCACATGAATCTTAGTCGGAATCAAAAATTTAAGAACGTTCGGTGCCATAGAGCCTGAGAAAACGACTCCCAAAGTTCGACCCCAAGTCTTCAAATTGAGATTTTAAAATAATTTTTTTTCCACAAATGCTATTTTATGCAGATTTTCATTGTGATTTCGGCTAAGCACATGATTCTTAGTCGGAATCAAAAATTTAAGAACTTTCGGTGCCATAGAGCCTGAGAAAACGAATCCCAAATTGCGACCCCAAGTCTTCAAATTGAGATTTTAAAATAATTTTTTTTCTACAAATGCTATTTTATGCAGATTTTCATTGTGATTTCGACTAAGCACATGATTCTTAGTCGGAATCAAAAATTTCAGGACGTTCGGTGCCATAGAGCCGGAGAAAACGACTCCCAAAGTTCGAACCCAATTCTTCAAATTGAGATTTTAAAATAATTTTTTTTCCACAAATGCTCTTTTATGCAGATTTTAATTAAGATTTTGGCTAAGCACATGATTCTTAGTCGGAATCAAAAATTTAAGAACGTTCGGTGCCATTGAGCCTGAGAAAACGACTCCAAAATTTCGAACCCAATTCTTCAAATTGAGATTTTAAAATATTTTTTTTTCCACAAATGCTCTTTTATGCAGATTTTCATTGTGATTTTGGCTAAGCACATGAATCTTAGTCGGAATCAAAAATTTAAGAACGTTCGGTGCCATAGAGCCTGAGAAAACGACTCCCAAAGTTCGAACCCAATTCAAAAATTGAGAGTTTAAAAATAATTTTTTTTTCCACAAATGCTAATTTATGCAGATTTTCATTTTGATTTCGTTTAAGAGAATGATTATTAGTAAGATTCCGAAATATCAGTCCGTTCGGTGCCATAGAGCCTGAGAAAACGACTCGCAAATTGCGACCCAAAGTCTTCAAATTGCGCTTGTTCGAGTAAAGATTTTTCCCCAATTGCTCTTTTATGCAGAGTTTCATTGTGATTTTGGCTAAGCACATGATTCTTAGTCGGAATCAAAAATTTAAGAACTTTCGGTGCCATAGAGCCTGAGAAAACGACCCCCAAATTTCGACCCCAAGTCTTCAAATTGAGATTTTAAAATAATTTTTTTTCCACAAATGCTCTTTTATGCAGATTTTCATTGTGATTTCGGCTAAGCACATGATTCTTAGTCGGAATCAAAAATTTAAGAACGTTCGGTGCCATAGAGCCTGAGAAAACGAATCCCAAATTGCGACCCAAAATCTTCAAATTGTGCTTGTTCGAGTAAAGATTTTTCCCCAAATGCCACTTTATGCAGATTTTCAGTGTGATTTCGATTAAGCACATGATTCTTAGTTGGAATCAAAAATTTCAGTACGTTCGGTGCCATAGAGCGTGAGAAAACGACTCCCAAAGTTCGAACCCAATTCTCAAATTGAGAGTTTAAAAATAATTTTTTTTTCCACAAATGCTAATTTATGCAGATTTTCATTTTGATTTCGTTTAAGAGAATGATTATTAGTAAGATTCCGAAATATCAGTCCGTTCGGTGCCATAGAGCCTGAGAAAACGACTCGCAAATTGCGACCCAAAGTCTTCAAATTGTGCTTGTTCGAGTAAAGATTTTTCCCCAATTGCTCTTTTATGCAGATTTTCATTGTGATTTTGGCTAAGCACATGATTCTTAGTCGGAATCAAAAATTTAAGAACTTTCGGAGCCATAGAGCCTGAGAAAACGACCCCCAAATTTCGACCCCAAGTCTTCAAATTGAGATTTTAAAATATTTTTTTTTCCACAAATGCTCTTTTATGCAGATTTTCATTGTGATTTCGGCTAAGCACATGATTCTTAGTCGGAATCAAAAATTTAAGAACGTTCGGTGCCATAGAGCCTGAGAAAACGAATCCCAAATTGCGACCCAAAATCTTCAAATTGTGCTTGTTCGAGTAAAGCTTTTTCCCCAAATGCCACTTTATGCAGATTTTCAGTGTGATTTCGATTAAGCACATGATTTTAGTCGGATTCAAAAATTTAAGGACGATCGGTGACATAGAGCCTGAGAAAACGACTCCCAAAGTTCGAACCCAAGTCTTCAAATTGAGATTTTAAAATAATTTTTTTTCCACAAATGCTCTTTTATGCAGATTTTCATTGTGATTTTGGTTAAGCACATAATTCTTAGTCGGAATCAAAAATTTAAGAACGTTAGGTGCCATTGAGCCTGAGAAAACGACTCCCAAATTTCGAACCCAAGTCTTCAAATTGAGATTTTAAAATAATTTTTTTTCCACAAATGCTCTTTTATGCAGATTTTCATTGTGATTTTGGCTAAGCACATGAATCCTAGTCGGAATCAAAAATTTCAGTACGTTCGGTGCCATAGAGCGTGAGAAAACGACTCCCAAAGTTCGAACCCAATTCTCAAATTGAGAGTTTAAAAATAATTTTTTTTTCCACAAATGCTAATTTATGCAGATTTTCATTTTGATTTCGTTTAAGAGAATGATTATTAGTAAGATTCTGAAATATCAGTCCGTTCGGTGCCATAGAGCCTGAGAAAACGACTCGCAAATTGCGACCCAAAGTCTTCAAATTGTGCTTGTTCGAGTAAAGATTTTTCCCCAATTGCTCTTTTATGCAGATTTTCATTGTGATTTTGGCTAAGCACATGATTCTTAGTCGGAATCAAAAATTTAAGAACTTTCGGAGCCATAGAGCCTGAGAAAACGACCCCCAAATTTCGACCCCAAGTCTTCAAATTGAGATTTTAAAATATTTTTTTTTCCACAAATGCTCTTTTATGCAGATTTTCATTGTGATTTCGGCTAAGCACATGATTCTTAGTCGGAATCAAAAATTTAAGAACGTTCGGTGCCATAGAGCCTGAGAAAACGAATCCCAAATTGCGACCCAAAATCTTCAAATTGTGCTTGTTCGAGTAAAGCTTTTTCCCCAAATGCCACTTTATGCAGATTTTCAGTGTGATTTCGATTAAGCACATGATTTTAGTCGGATTCAAAAATTTAAGGACGATCGGTGACATAGAGCCTGAGAAAACGACTCCCAAAGTTCGAACCCAAGTCTTCAAATTGAGATTTTAAAATAATTTTTTTTCCACAAATGCTCTTTTATGCAGATTTTCATTGTGATTTTGGTTAAGCACATAATTCTTAGTCGGAATCAAAAATTTAAGAACGTTAGGTGCCATTGAGCCTGAGAAAACGACTCCCAAATTTCGAACCCAAGTCTTCAAATTGAGATTTTAAAATAATTTTTTTTCCACAAATGCTCTTTTATGCAGATTTTCATTGTGATTTTGGCTAAGCACATGAATCCTAGTCGGAATCAAAAATTTAAGAACGTTCGGTGCCATAGAGCCTGAGAAAACGACTCCCAAAGTTCGAACCCAATTCAAAAATTAAGAGTTTAAAAATATTTTTTTTTTCCACAAATGCTAATTTATGCAGATTTTCATTTTGATTTCGTTTAAGAGAATGATTATTAGTAAGATTCTGAAATATCAGTCCGTTCGGTGCCATAGAGCCTGAGAAAACGACTCGCAAATTGCGACCCAAAGTCTTCAAATTGTGCTTGTTCGAGTAAAGATTTTTCCCCAATTGCTCTTTTATGCAGAGTTTCATTGTGATTTTGGCTAAGCACATGATTCTTAGTCAGAATCAAAAATTTAAGAACTTTCGGTGCCATAGAGCCTGAGAAAACGACCCCCTAATTTCGACCCCAAGTCTTCAAATTGAGATTTTAAAATAATTTTTTTTCCTCAAATGCTCTTTTATGCAGATTTTCATTGTGATTTCGGCTAAGCACATGATTCTTAGTCGTAATCAAAAATTTAAGAACGTTCGGTGCCATAGAGCCTGAGAAAACGACCCCCAAATTTCGAACCCAAGTCTTCAAATTGAGATTTTAAAATAATTTTTTTTCCACAAATGCTCTTTTATGCAGATTTTCATTGTGATTTCGGCTAAGCACATGATTATTAGTCGGAATCAAAAATTTAAGAACGTTCGGTGCCATAGAGCCTGAGAAAACGAATCCCAAATTGTGACCCAAAATCTTCAAATTGTGCTTGTTCGAGTAAAGATTTTTCCCCAAATGCCACTTTATGCAGATTTTCAGTGTGATTTCGATTAAGAACATGATTTTAGTCGGAATCAAAAATTTAAGGACGATCAGTGACATAGAGCCTGAGAAAACGACTCCCAAAGTTCGAACCCAAGTCTTCAAATTGAGATTTTAAAATAATTTTTTTTCCACAAATGCTAATTTATGCCGATTTTCATTTTGATTTCGTTTAAGAGAATGATTATTAGTAAAATTCCGAAATATCAGTCCGTTCGGTGCCATAGAGCCTGAGAAAACGACTCCCAAATTGCGACCCCAAGTTTTCAAATTGTGCTTCATATAGTAAAGATTTTTCCCCAAATGCCCCTTTATGCAGATTTTCAGTGTGATTTCGGTTAAACACATGATTCTTAGTGGGAATCAAAAATTTCAGGACGTTCGGTGCCATAGAGCCGGAGAAAACGACTCCCAAATTTCGAACCCAATTCTTCAAATTGAGATTTTAAAATAATTTTTTTTCCACAAATGCTCTTTTATGCAGATTTTCATTGTGATTTCGGCTAAGCACATGATTCTTAGTCGGAATCAAAAATTTCAGGACGTTCGGTGCCATAGAGCCGGAGAAAACGACTCCCAAAGTTCGAACCCAAGTCTTCAAATTGAGATTTTAAAATAATTTTTTTTCCACAAATGCTCTTTTATGCAGATTTTCATTGTGATTTTGGCTAAGCACATGATTCTTAGTCGGAATCAAAAATTTAAGAACGTTCGGTGCCATTGAGCCTGAGAAAACGACTCCCAAATTTCGAACCCAATTCTTCAAATTGAGATTTTAAAATGTTTTTTTTTCCACAAATGCTCTTTTATGCAGATTTTCATTGTGATTTTGGCTAAGCACATGAATCTTAGTCGGAATCAAAAATTTAAGAACGTTCGGTGCCATAGAGCCTGAGAAAACGACTCCCAAAGTTCGAACCCAATTCAAAAATTGAGAGTTTAAAAATAATTTTTTTTTCCACAAATGCTAATTTATGCAGATTTTCATTTTGATTTCGTTTAAGAGAATGATTATTAGTAAGATTCCGAAATATCAGTCCGTTCGGTGCCATAGAGCCTGAGAAAACGACTCGCAAATTGCGACCCAAAGTCTTCAAATTGTGCTTGTTCGAGTAAAGATTTTTCCCCAATTGCTCTTTTATGCAGAGTTTCATTGTGATTTTGGCTAAGCACATGATTCTTAGTCGGAATCAAAAATTTAAGAACTTTCGGTGCCATAGAGCCTGAGAAAACGACCCCCAAATTTCGACCCCAAGTCTTCAAATTGAGATTTTAAAATAATTTTTTTTCCACAAATGCTCTTTTATGCAGATTTTCATTGTGATTTCGGCTAAGCACATGATTCTTAGTCGGAATCAAAAATTTCAGGACGTTCGGTGCCATAGAGCCGGAGAAAACGACTCCCAAAGTTCGAACCCAAGTCTTGAAATGGAGATTTTAAAATAATTTTTTTTCCACAAATGCTCTTTAATGCAGATTTTCATTGTGATTTCGGCTAAGCACATGAATCTTAGTCGGAATCAAAAATTTAAGAACGTTCGGTGCCATAGAGCCTGAGAAAACGACTCCCAAAGTTCGACCCCAAGTCTTCAAATTGAGATTTTAAAATAATTTTTTTTCCACAAATGCTATTTTATGCAGATTTTCATTGTGATTTCGGCTAAGCACATGATTCTTAGTCGGAATCAAAAATTTAAGAACGTTCGGTGCCATAGAGCCTGAGAAAACGAATCCCAAATTGCGACCCAAAATCTTCAAATTGTGCTTGTTCGAGTAAAGATTTTTCCCCAAATGCCACTTTATGCAGATTTTCAGTGTGATTTCGATTAAGCACATGATTCTTAGTTGGAATCAAAAATTTCAGTACGTTCGGTGCCATAGAGCGTGAGAAAACGACTCCCAAAGTTCGAACCCAAGTCTTGAAATGGAGATTTTAAAATAATTTTTTTTCCACAAATGCTCTTTTATGCAGATTTTCATTGTGATTTTGGCTAAGCACATGATTCTTAGTCGGAATCAAAAATTTAAGAACTTTCGGTACCATAGAGCCTGAGAAAACGACCCCCAAATTTCGACCCCAAGTCTTCAAATTGAGATTTTAAAATAATTTTTTTTCCACAAATGCTCTTTTATGCAGATTTTCATTGTGATTTCGGCTAAGCACATGATTCTAAGTCGGAATCAAAAATTTAAGAACGTTCGGTGCCATAGAGCCTGAGAAAACGAATCCCAAATTGCGACCCAAAATCTTCAAATTGTGCTTGTTCGAGTAAAGATTTTTCCCCAAATGCCTTTTTATGCAGAATTTCAGTGTGATTTCGATTAAGCACATGATTCGTAGTTGGAATCAAAAATTTAAGAACTTTCGGTACCATAGAGCCTGAGAAAACGACCCCCAAATTTCGACCCCAAGTCTTCAAATTGAGATTTTAAAATAATTTTTTTTCCACAAATGCTAATTTATGCCGATTTTCATTTTGATTTCGTTTAAGAGAATGATTATTAGTAAAATTCCGAAATATCAGTCCGTTCGGTGCCATAGAGCCTGAGAAAACGACTCCCGAATTGCGACCCCAAGTTTTCAAATTGTGCTTCTTATAGTAAAGATTTTTCCCCACATTCCCCTTTATGCAGATTTTCAGTGTGATTTCGGTTAAACACATGATTCTTAGTGGGAATCAAAAATTTCAGGACGTTCGGTGCCATAGAGCCGGAGAAAACGACTCCCAAAGTTCGAACCCAAGTCTTCAAATTGAGATTTTAAAATAATTTTTTTTCCACAAATGCTCTTTTATGCAGATTTTCATTGTGATTTTGGCTAAGCACATGATTCTTAGTCGGAATCAAAAATTTAAGAACGTTCGGTGCCATTGAGCCTGAGAAAACGACTCCCAAATTTCGAACCCAATTCTTCAAATTGAGATTTTAAAATGTTTTTTTTTCCACAAATGCTCTTTTATGCAGATTTTCATTGTGATTTTGGCTAAGCACATGAATCTTAGTCGGAATCAAAAATTTAAGAACGTTCGGTGCCATAGAGCCTGAGAAAACGACTCCCAAAGTTCGAACCCAATTCAAAAATTGAGAGTTTAAAAATAATTTTTTTTTCCACAAATGCTAATTTATGCAGATTTTCATTTTGATTTCGTTTAAGAGAATGATTATTAGTAAGATTCCGAAATATCAGTCCGTTCGGTGCCATAGAGCCTGAGAAAACGACTCGCAAATTGCGACCCAAAGTCTTCAAATTGTGCTTGTTCGAGTAAAGATTTTTCCCCAATTGCTCTTTTATGCAGAGTTTCATTGTGATTTTGGCTAAGCACATGATTCTTAGTCGGAATCAAAAATTTAAGAACTTTCGGTGCCATAGAGCCTGAGAAAACGACCCCCAAATTTCGACCCCAAGTCTTCAAATTGAGATTTTAAAATAATTTTTTTTCCACAAATGCTCTTTTATGCAGATTTTCATTGTGATTTCGGCTAAGCACATGATTCTTAGTCGGAATCAAAAATTTCAGGACGTTCGGTGCCATAGAGCCGGAGAAAACGACTCCCAAAGTTCGAACCCAAGTCTTGAAATGGAGATTTTAAAATAATTTTTTTTCCACAAATGCTCTTTAATGCAGATTTTCATTGTGATTTCGGCTAAGCACATGAATCTTAGTCGGAATCAAAAATTTAAGAACGTTCGGTGCCATAGAGCCTGAGAAAACGACTCCCAAAGTTCGACCCCAAGTCTTCAAATTGAGATTTTAAAATAATTTTTTTTCCACAAATGCTATTTTATGCAGATTTTCATTGTGATTTCGGCTAAGCACATGATTCTTAGTCGGAATCAAAAATTTAAGAACGTTCGGTGCCATAGAGCCTGAGAAAACGAATCCCAAATTGCGACCCAAAATCTTCAAATTGTGCTTGTTCGAGTAAAGATTTTTCCCCAAATGCCACTTTATGCAGATTTTCAGTGTGATTTCGATTAAGCACATGATTCTTAGTTGGAATCAAAAATTTCAGTACGTTCGGTGCCATAGAGCGTGAGAAAACGACTCCCAAAGTTCGAACCCAAGTCTTGAAATGGAGATTTTAAAATAATTTTTTTTCCACAAATGCTCTTTTATGCAGATTTTCATTGTGATTTTGGCTAAGCACATGATTCTTAGTCGGAATCAAAAATTTAAGAACTTTCGGTACCATAGAGCCTGAGAAAACGACCCCCAAATTTCGACCCCAAGTCTTCAAATTGAGATTTTAAAATAATTTTTTTTCCACAAATGCTATTTTATGCAGATTTTCATTGTGATTTCGGCTAAGCACATGATTCTTAGTCGGAATCAAAAATTTAAGAACGTTCGGTGCCATAGAGCCTGAGAAAACGAATCCCAAATTGCGACCCAAAATCTTCAAATTGTGCTTGTTCGAGTAAAGATTTTTCCCCAAATGCCTTTTTATGCAGAATTTCAGTGTGATTTCGATTAAGCACATGAATCGTAGTTGGAATCAAAAATTTAAGAACTTTCGGTACCATAGAGCCTGAGAAAACGACCCCCAAATTTCGACCCCAAGTCTTCAAATTGAGATTTTAAAATAATTTTTTTTCCACAAATGCTAATTTATGCCGATTTTCATTTTGATTTCGTTTAAGAGAATGATTATTAGTAAAATTCCGAAATATCAGTCCGTTCGGTGCCATAGAGCCTGAGAAAACGACTCCCGAATTGCGACCCCAAGTTTTCAAATTGTGCTTCTTATAGTAAAGATTTTTCCCCACATTCCCCTTTATGCAGATTTTCAGTGTGATTTCGGTTAAACACATGATTCTTAGTGGGAATCAAAAATTTCAGGACGTTCGGTGCCATAGAGCCGGAGAAAACGACTCCCAAATTTCGAACCCAATTCTTCAAATTGAGATTTTAAAATAATTTTTTTTTCCACAAATGCTCTTTTATGCAGATTTTCATTGTGATTTCGGCTAAGCACATGATTCTTAGTCGGAATCAAAAATTTCAGGACGTTCGGTGCCATAGAGCCGGAGAAAACGACTCCCAAAGTTCGAACCCAAGTCTTCAAATTGAGATTTTAAAATAATTTTTTTTCCACAAATGCTCTTTTATGCAGATTTTCATTGTGATTTTGGCTAAGCACATGATTCTAAGTCGGAATCAAAAATTTAAGAACGTTCGGTGCCATTGAGCCTGAGAAAACGACTCCCAAATTTCGAACCCAAGTCTTCAAATTGAGATTTTAAAATAATTTTTTTCCACAAATGCTCTTTTATGCAGATTTTCATTGTGATTTTGGCTAAGCACATGAATCTTAGTCGGAATCAAAAATTTAAGAACGTTCGGTGCCATAGAGCCTGAGAAAACGACTCCCAAAGTTCGAACCCAATTCAAAAATTGAGAGTTTAAAAATAATTTTTTTTTCCACAAATGCTAATGTATGCAGATTTTCATTTTGATTTCGTTTAAGAGAATGATTATTAGTAAGATTCCGAAATATCAGTCCGTTCGGTGCCATAGAGTCTGAGAAAACGACTCGCAAATTGCGACCCAAAGTCTTCAAATTGTGCTTGTTCGAGTAAAGATTTTTCCCCAGTTGCTCTTTTATGCAGAGTTTCATTGTGATTTTGGCTAAGCACATGATTCTTAGTCGGAATCAAAAATTTAAGAACTTTCGGTGCCATAGAGCGTGAGAAAACGACTCCCAAAGTTCGAACCCAAGTCTTGAAATGGAGATTTTAAAATAATTTTTTTTCCACAAATGCTCTTTTATGCAGATTTTCATTGTGATTTTGGCTAAGCACATGATTCTTAGTCGGAATCAAAAATTTAAGAACTTTCGGTACCATAGAGCCTGAGAAAACGACACCCAAATTTCGACCCCAAGTCTTCAAATTGAGATTTTAAAATAATTCTTTTTCCACAAATGCTCTTTTATGCAGATTTTCATTGTGATTTCGGCTAAGCACATGATTCTTAGTCGGAATCAAAAATTTAAGAACGTTCGGTGCCATAGAGCCTGAGAAAACGAATCCCAAATTGCGACCCAAAATCTTCAAATTGTGCTTGTTCGAGTAAAGATTTTTCCCCAAATGCCACTTTATGCAGATTTTCATTGTGATTTTGGCTAAGCACATGATTCTTAGTCGGAATCAAAAATTTAAGAACTTTCGGTACCATAGAGCCTGAGAAAACGACACCCAAATGTCGACCCCAAGTCTTCAAATTGAGATTTTAAAATAATTCTTTTTCCACAAATGCTCTTTTATGCAGATTTTCATTGTGATTTCGATTAAGCACATGATTCTTAGTGGGAATCAAAAATTTCAGTACGTTCGGTGCCATAGAGCGTGAGAAAACGACTCCCAAAGTTCGAACCCAAGTCTTGAAATGGAGATTTTAAAATAATTTTTTTTCCACAAATGCTCTTTTATGCAGATTTTCATTGTGATTTTGGCTAAGCACATGATTCTTAGTCGGAATCAAAAATTTAAGAACTTTCGGTACCATAGAGCCTGAGAAAACGACCCCCAAATTTCGACCCCAAGTCTTCAAATTGAGATTTTAAAATAATTTTTTTTCCACAAATGCTCTTTTATGCAGATTTTCATTGTGATTTCGGCTAAGCACATGATTCTTAGTCGGAATCAAAAATTTAAGAACGTTCGGTGCCATAGAGCCTGAGAAAACGAATCCCAAATTGCGACCCAAAATCTTCAAATTGTGCTTGTCCGAGTAAAGATTTTTCCCCAAATGCCACTTTATGCAGATTTTCAGTGTGATTTCGATTAAGCACATGATTCTTAGTGGGAATCAAAAATTTCAGTACGTTCGGTGCCATAGAGCCTGAGAAAACGACTCCCAAAGTTCGAACACAAGTCTTGAAATGGAGATTTTAAAATATTTTTTTTTCCACAAATGCTCTTTTATGCACATTTTCATTGTCATTTCGGCTAAGCACATGATTCTTAGTCGGAATCAAAAATTTAAGAACGTTCGGTGGCATAGAGCCTGAGAAAACGACTCGCAAATTGCGACCCAAAGTCTTCAAATTGTGCTTGTTCGAGTAAAGATTTTTCCCCAATTGCTCTTTTATGCAGAGTTTCATTGTGATTTTGGCTAAGCACATGATTCTTAGTCGGAATCAAAAATTTAAGAACTTTCGGTGCCATAGAGCCTGAGAAAACGACCCCCAAATTTCGACCCCAAGTCTTCAAATTGAGATTTTAAAATAATTTTTTTTCCACAAATGCTCTTTTATGCAGATTTTCATTGTGATTTCGGCTAAGCACATGATTCTTAGTCGGAATCAAAAATTTAAGAACGTTCGGTGCCATAGAGCCTGAGAAAACGAATCCCAAATTGCGACCCAAAATCTTCAAATTGTGCTTGTTCGAGTAAAGATTTTTCCCCAAATGCCACTTTATGCAGATTTTCAGTGTGATTTCGATTAAGCACATGATTCTTAGTGGGAATCAAAAATTTCAGTACGTTCGGTGCCATAGAGCGTGAGAAAACGACTCCCAAAGTTCGAACCCAAGTCTTGAAATGGAGATTTTAAAATAATTTTTTTTCCACAAATGCTCTTTTATGCACATTTTCATTGTCATTTCGGCTAAGCACATTATTCTTAGTCGGAATCAAAAATTTAAGAACTTTCGGTGCCATAGAGCCTGAGAAAACGACCCCCAAATTTCGACCCCAAGTCTTCAAATTGAGATTTTAAAATAATTTTTTTTCCACAAATGCTCTTTTATGCAGATTTTCATTGTGATTTCGGCTAAGCACATGATTCTTAGTCGGAATCAAAAATTTAAGAACGTTCGGTGCCATAGAGCCTGAGAAAACGAATCCCAAATTGCGACCCAAAATCTTCAAATTGTGCTTGTTCGAGTAAAGATTTTTCCCCAAATGCCTTTTTATGCAGATTTTCAGTGTGATTTCGATTAAGCACATGATTCTTAGTTGGAATCAAAAATTTCAGTACGTTCGGTGCCATAGAGCGTGAGAAAACGACTCCCAAAGTTCGAACCCAAGTCTTGAAATGGAGATTTTAAAATATTTTTTTTTCCACAAATGCTCTTTTATGCAGATTTTCATTGTGATTTTGGCTAAGCACATGATTCTTAGTCGGAATCAAAAATTTAAGAACTTTCGGTACCATAGAGCCTGAGAAAACGACCCCCAAATTTCGACCCCAAGTCTTCAAATTGAGATTTTAAAATAATTTTTTTTCCACAAATGCTCTTTTATGCAGATTTTCATTGTGATTTCGGCTAAGCACATGATTCTTAGTCGGAATCAAAAATTTAAGAACGTTCGGTGCCATAGAGCCTGAGAAAACGAATCCCAAATTGCGACCCAAAATCTTCAAATTGTGCTTGTTCGAGTAAAGATTTTTCCCCAAATGCCTTTTTATGCAGATTTTCAGTGTGATTTCGATTAAGCACATGATTCTTAGTTGGAATCAAAAATTTCAGTACGTTCGGTGCCATAGAGCGTGAGAAAACGACTCCCAAAGTTCGAACCCAAGTCTTGAAATGGAGATTTTAAAATAATTTTTTTTCCACAAATGCTCTTTTATGCACATTTTCATTGTCATTTCGGCTAAGCACATGATTCTTAGTCGGAATCAAAAATTTAAGAACTTTCGGTGCCATAGAGCCTGAGAAAACGACCCCCAAATTTCGACCCCAAGTCTTCAAATTGAGATTTTAAAATAATTTTTTTTCCACAAATGCTCTTTTATGCACATTTTCATTGTCATTTCGGCTAAGCACATGATTCTTAGTCGGAATCAAAAATTTAAGAACTTTCGGAACCATAGAGCCTGAGAAAACGACCCCCAAATTTCGACCCCAAGTCTTCAAATTGAGATTTTAAAATAATTTTTTTTCCAAAAATGCTCTTTTATGCAGATTTTCATTGTGATTTCGGCTAAGCACATGATTCTTAGTCGGAATCAAAAATTTAAGAACGTTCGGTGCCATAGAGCCTGAGAAAACGAATCCCAAATTGCGACCCAAAATCTTCAAATTGTGCTTGTCCGAGTAAAGATTTTTCCCCAAATGCCACTTTATGCAGATTTTCAGTGTGATTTCGATTAAGCACATGATTCTTAGTGGGAATCAAAAATTTCAGTACGTTCGGTGCCATAGAGCCTGAGAAAACGACTCCCAAAGTTCGAACACAAGTCTTGAAATGGAGATTTTAAAATATTTTTTTTTCCACAAATGCTCTTTTATGCACATTTTCATTGTCATTTCGGCTAAGCACATGATTCTTAGTCGGAATCAAAAATTTAAGAACGTTCGGTGGCATAGAGCCTGAGAAAACGACTCGCAAATTGCGACCCAAAGTCTTCAAATTGTGCTTGTTCGAGTAAAGATTTTTCCCCAATTGCTCTTTTATGCAGAGTTTCATTGTGATTTTGGCTAAGCACATGATTCTTAGTCGGAATCAAAAATTTAAGAACTTTCGGTGCCATAGAGCCTGAGAAAACGACCCCCAAATTTCGACCCCAAGTCTTCAAATTGAGATTTTAAAATAATTTTTTTTCCACAAATGCTCTTTTATGCAGATTTTCATTGTGATTTCGGCTAAGCACATGATTCTTAGTCGGAATCAAAAATTTAAGAACGTTCGGTGCCATAGAGCCTGAGAAAACGAATCCCAAATTGCGACCCAAAATCTTCAAATTGTGCTTGTTCGAGTAAAGATTTTTCCCCAAATGCCACTTTATGCAGATTTTCAGTGTGATTTCGATTAAGCACATGATTCTTAGTGGGAATCAAAAATTTCAGTACGTTCGGTGCCATAGAGCGTGAGAAAACGACTCCCAAAGTTCGAACCCAAGTCTTGAAATGGAGATTTTAAAATAATTTTTTTTCCACAAATGCTCTTTTATGCACATTTTCATTGTCATTTCGGCTAAGCACATTATTCTTAGTCGGAATCAAAAATTTAAGAACTTTCGGTGCCATAGAGCCTGAGAAAACGACCCCCAAATTTCGACCCCAAGTCTTCAAATTGAGATTTTAAAATAATTTTTTTTCCACAAATGCTCTTTTATGCAGATTTTCATTGTGATTTCGGCTAAGCACATGATTCTTAGTCGGAATCAAAAATTTAAGAACGTTCGGTGCCATAGAGCCTGAGAAAACGAATCCCAAATTGCGACCCAAAATCTTCAAATTGTGCTTGTTCGAGTAAAGATTTTTCCCCAAATGCCTTTTTATGCAGATTTTCAGTGTGATTTCGATTAAGCACATGATTCTTAGTTGGAATCAAAAATTTCAGTACGTTCGGTGCCATAGAGCGTGAGAAAACGACTCCCAAAGTTCGAACCCAAGTCTTGAAATGGAGATTTTAAAATAATTTTTTTTCCACAAATGCTCTTTTATGCAGATTTTCATTGTGATTTTGGCTAAGCACATGATTCTTAGTCGGAATCAAAAATTTAAGAACTTTCGGTACCATAGAGCCTGAGAAAACGACCCCCAAATTTCGACCCCAAGTCTTCAAATTGAGATTTTAAAATAATTTTTTTTCCACAAATGCTCTTTTATGCAGATTTTCATTGTGATTTCGGCTAAGCACATGATTCTTAGTCGGAATCAAAAATTTAAGAACGTTCGGTGCCATAGAGCCTGAGAAAACGAATCCCAAATTGCGACCCAAAATCTTCAAATTGTGCTTGTTCGAGTAAAGATTTTTCCCCAAATGCCTTTTTATGCAGATTTTCAGTGTGATTTCGATTAAGCACATGATTCTTAGTTGGAATCAAAAATTTCAGTACGTTCGGTGCCATAGAGCGTGAGAAAACGACTCCCAAAGTTCGAACCCAAGTCTTGAAATGGAGATTTTAAAATAATTTTTTTTCCACAAATGCTCTTTTATGCACATTTTCATTGTCATTTCGGCTAAGCACATGATTCTTAGTCGGAATCAAAAATTTAAGAACTTTCGGTGCCATAGAGCCTGAGAAAACGACCCCCAAATTTCGACCCCAAGTCTTCAAATTGAGATTTTAAAATAATTTTTTTTCCACAAATGCTCTTTTATGCACATTTTCATTGTCATTTCGGCTAAGCACATGATTCTTAGTCGGAATCAAAAATTTAAGAACTTTCGGAACCATAGAGCCTGAGAAAACGACCCCCAAATTTCGACCCCAAGTCTTCAAATTGAGATTTTAAAATAATTTTTTTTCCAAAAATGCTCTTTTATGCAGATTTTCATTGCGATTTCGGCTAAGCACATGATTCTTAGTCGGAATCAAAAATTTAAGAACGTTCGGTGCCATAGAGCCTGAGAAAACGAATCCCAAATTGCGACCCAAAATCTTCAAATTGTGCTTGTCCGAGTAAAGATTTTTCCCCAAATGCCACTTTATGCAGATTTTCAGTGTGATTTCGATTAAGCACATGATTCTTAGTGGGAATCAAAAATTTCAGTACGTTCGGTGCCATAGAGCGTGAGAAAACGACTCCCAAAGTTCGAACACAAGTCTTGAAATGGAGATTTTAAAATATTTTTTTTTCCACAAATGCTCTTTTATGCACATTTTCATTGTCATTTCGGCTAAACACATGATTCTTAGTCGGAATCAAAAATTTAAGAACGTTCGGTGGCATAGAGCCTGAGAAAACGACTCGCAAATTGCGACCCAAAGTCTTCAAATTGTGCTTGTTCGAGTAAAGATTTTTCCCCAATTGCTCTTTTATGCAGAGTTTCATTGTGATTTTGGCTAAGCACATGATTCTTAGTCGGAATCAAAAATTTAAGAACTTTCGGTGCCATAGAGCCTGAGAAAACGACCCCCAAATTTCGACCCCAAGTCTTCAAATTGAGATTTTAAAATAATTTTTTTTCCACAAATGCTCTTTTATGCAGATTTTCATTGTGATTTCGGCTAAGCACATGATTCTTAGTCGGAATCAAAAATTTAAGAACGTTCGGTGCCATAGAGCCTGAGAAAACGAATCCCAAATTGCGACCCAAAATCTTCAAATTGTGCTTGTTCGAGTAAAGATTTTTCCCCAAATGCCACTTTATGCAGATTTTCAGTGTGATTTCGATTAAGCACATGATTCTTAGTGGGAATCAAAAATTTCAGTACGTTCGGTGCCATAGAGCGTGAGAAAACGACTCCCAAAGTTCGAACCCAAGTCTTGAAATGGAGATTTTAAAATAATTTTTTTTCCACAAATGCTCTTTTATGCACATTTTCATTGTCATTTCGGCTAAGCACATTATTCTTAGTCGGAATCAAAAATTTAAGAACTTTCGGTGCCATAGAGCCTGAGAAAACGACCCCCAAATTTCGACCCCAAGTCTTCAAATTGAGATTTTAAAATAATTTTTTTTCCACAAATGCTCTTTTATGCAGATTTTCATTGTGATTTCGGCTAAGCACATGAATCTTAGTCGGAATCAAAAATTTAAGAACGTTCGGTGCCATAGAGCCTGAGAAAACGAATCCCAAATTGCGACCCAAAACCTTCAAATTGTGCTTGTTCGAGTAAAGATTTTTCCCCAAATGCCACTTTATGCAGATTTTCAGTGTGATTTCGATTAAGCACATGATTCTTAGTTGGAATCAAAAATTTCAGTACGTTCGGTGCCATAGAGCGTGAGAAAACGACTCCCAAAGTTCGAACCCAAGTCTTGAAATGGAGATTTTAAAATAATTTTTTTTCCACAAATGCTCTTTTATGCACATTTTCATTGTCATTTCGGCTAAGCACATGATTCTTAGTCGGAATCAAAAATTTAAGAACTTTCGGTGCCATAGAGCCTGAGAAAACGACCCCCAAATTTCGACCCCAAGTCTTCAAATTGAGATTTTAAAATAATTTTTTTTCCACAAATGCTCTTTTATGAAGATTTTCATTGTGATTTCGGCTAAGCACATGATTCTTAGTCGGAATCAAAAATTTAAGAACGTTCGGTGCCATAGAGCCTGAGAAAACGAATCCCAAATTGCGACCCAAAATCTTCAAATTGTGCTTGTTCGAGTAAAGATTTTTCCCCAAATGCCTTTTTATGCAGATTTTCAGTGTGATTTCGATTAAGCACATGATTCTTAGTTGGAATCAAAAATTTCAGTACGTTCGGTGCCATAGAGCGTGAGAAAACGACTCCCAAAGTTCGAACCCAAGTCTTGAAATGGAGATTTTAAAATAATTTTTTTTCCACAAATGCTCTTTTATGCAGATTTTCATTGTGATTTTGGCTAAGCACATGATTCTTAGTCGGAATCAAAAATTTAAGAACTTTCGGTACCATAGAGCCTGAGAAAACGACCCCCAAATTTCGACCCCAAGTCTTCAAATTGAGATTTTAAAATAATTTTTTTTCCACAAATGCTCTTTTATGCAGATTATCATTGTGATTTCGGCTAAGCACATGATTCTTAGTCGGAATCAAAAATTTAAGAACGTTCGGTGCCATAGAGCCTGAGAAAACGAATCCCAAATTGCGACCCAAAATCTTCAAATTGTGCTTGTTCGAGTAAAGATTTTTCCCCAAATGCCTTTTTATGCAGATTTTCAGTGTGATTTCGATTAAGCACATGATTCTTAGTTGGAATCAAAAATTTCAGTACGTTCGGTGCCATAGAGCGTGAGAAAACGACTCCCAAAGTTCGAACCCAAGTCTTGAAATGGAGATTTTAAAATAATTTTTTTTCCACAAATGCTCTTTTATGCAGATTTTCATTGTGATTTCGGCTAAGCACATGATTCTTAGTCGGAATCAAAAATTTAAGAACGTTCGGTGCCATAGAGCCTGAGATAACGACCCCCAAATTTCGAACCCAAGTCTTCAAATTGAGATTTTAAAATAATTTTTTTTCCACAAATGCTCTATTATGCAGATTTTCATTGTGATTTCGGCTAAGCACATGATTCTTAGTCGGAATCAAAAATTTAAGAACGTTCGGTGCCATAGAGCCTGAGAAAACGAATCCCAAATTGCGACCCAAAATCTTCAAATTGTGCTTGTTCGAGTAAAGATTTTTCCCCAAATGCCACTTTATGCAGATTTTCAGTGTGATTTCGATTAAGCACATGATTCTTAGTGGGAATCAAAAATTTCAGTACGTTCGGTGCCATAGAGCGTGAGAAAACGACTCCCAAAGTTCGAACCCAAGTCTTGAAATGGAGATTTTAAAATAATTTTTTTTCCACAAATGCTCTTTTATGCAGATTTTCATTGTGATTTTGGCTAAGCACATGATTCTTAGTCGGAATCAAAAATTTAAGAACTTTCGGTACCATAGAGCCTGAGAAAACGACCCCCAAATTTCGACCCCAAGTCTTCAAATTGAGATTTTAAAATAATTTTTTTTCCACAAATGCTCTTTTATGCAGATTTTCATTGTGATTTCGGCTAAGCACATGATTCTTAGTCGGAATCAAAAATTTAAGAACGTTCGGTGCCATAGAGCCTGAGAAAACGAATCCCAAATTGCGACCCAAAATCTTCAAATTGTGCTTGTTCGAGTAAAGATTTTTCCCCAAATGCCTTTTTATGCAGATTTTCAGTGTGATTTCGATTAAGCACATGATTCTTAGTTGGAATCAAAAATTTCAGTACGTTCGGTGCCATAGAGCGTGAGAAAACGACTCCCAAAGTTCGAACCCAAGTCTTGAAATGGAGATTTTAAAATAATTTTTTTTCCACAAATGCTCTTTTATGCACATTTTCATTGTCATTTCGGCTAAGCACATGATTCTTAGTCGGAATCAAAAATTTAAGAACTTTCGGTGCCATAGAGCCTGAGAAAACGACCCCCAAATTTCGACCCCAAGTCTTCAAATTGAGATTTTAAAATAATTTTTTTTCCACAAATGCTCTTTTATGCACATTTTCATTGTCATTTCGGCTAAGCACATGATTCTTAGTCGGAATCAAAAATTTAAGAACTTTCGGAACCATAGAGCCTGAGAAAACGACCCCCAAATTTCGACCCCAAGTCTTCAAATTGAGATTTTAAAATAATTTTTTTTCCAAAAATGCTCTTTTATGCAGATTTTCATTGTGATTTCGGCTAAGCACATGATTCTTAGTCGGAATCAAAAATTTAAGAACGTTCGGTGCCATAGAGCCTGAGAAAACGAATCCCAAATTGCGACCCAAAATCTTCAAATTGTGCTTGTCCGAGTAAAGATTTTTCCCCAAATGCCACTTTATGCAGATTTTCAGTGTGATTTCGATTAAGCACATGATTCTTAGTGGGAATCAAAAATATCAGTACGTTCGGTGCCATAGAGCGTGAGAAAACGACTCCCAAAGTTCGAACACAAGTCTTGAAATGGAGATTTTAAAATATTTTTTTTTCCACAAATGCTCTTTTATGCACATTTTCATTGTCATTTCGGCTAAGCACATGATTCTTAGTCGGAATCAAAAATTTAAGAACGTTCGGTGGCATAGAGCCTGAGAAAACGACTCGCAAATTGCGACCCAAAGTCTTCAAATTGTGCTTGTTCGAGTAAAGATTTTTCCCCAATTGCTCTTTTATGCAGAGTTTCATTGTGATTTTGGCTAAGCACATGATTCTTAGTCGGAATCAAAAATTTAAGAACTTTCGGTGCCATAGAGCCTGAGAAAACGACCCCCAAATTTCGACCCCAAGTCTTCAAATTGAGATTTTAAAATAATTTTTTTTCCACAAATGCTCTTTTATGCAGATTTTCATTGTGATTTCGGCTAAGCACATGATTCTTAGTCGGAATCAAAAATTTAAGAACGTTCGGTGCCATAGAGCCTGAGAAAACGAATCCCAAATTGCGACCCAAAATCTTCAAATTGTGCTTGTTCGAGTAAAGATTTTTCCCCAAATGCCACTTTATGCAGATTTTCAGTGTGATTTCGATTAAGCACATGATTCTTAGTGGGAATCAAAAATTTCAGTACGTTCGGTGCCATAGAGCGTGAGAAAACGACTCCCAAAGTTCGAACCCAAGTCTTGAAATGGAGATTTTAAAATAATTTTTTTTCCACAAATGCTCTTTTATGCACATTTTCATTGTCATTTCGGCTAAGCACATTATTCTTAGTCGGAATCAAAAATTTAAGAACTTTCGGTGCCATAGAGCCTGAGAAAACGACTCCCAAAGTTCGAACCCAATTCAAAAATTGAGAGTTTAAAAATAATTTTTTTTTCCACAAATGCTAATTTATGCAGATTTTCATTTTGATTTCGTTTAAGAGAATGATTATTAGTAAGATTCCGAAATATCAGTCCGTTCGGTGCCATAGAGCCTGAGAAAACGACTCGCAAATTGCGACCCAAAGTCTTCAAATTGTGCTTGTTCGAGTAAAGATTTTTCCCCAATTGCTCTTTTATGCAGAGTTTCATTGTGATTTTGGCTAAGCACATGATTCTTAGTCGGAATCAAAAATTTAAGAACTTTCGGTGCCATAGAGCCTGAGAAAACGACCCCCAAATTTCGACCCCAAGTCTTCAAATTGAGATTTTAAAATAATTTTTTTTCCACAAATGCTCTTTTATGCAGATTTTCATTGTGATTTCGGCTAAGCACATGATTCTTAGTCGGAATCAAAAATTTCAGGACGTTCGGTGCCATAGAGCCGGAGAAAACGACTCCCAAAGTTCGAACCCAAGTCTTGAAATGGAGATTTTAAAATAATTTTTTTTCCACAAATGCTCTTTAATGCAGATTTTCATTGTGATTTCGGCTAAGCACATGATTCTTAGTCGGAATCAAAAATTTAAGAACGTTCGGTGCCATAGAGCCTGAGAAAACGAATCCCAAATTGCGACCCAAAATCTTCAAATTGTGCTTGTTCGAGTAAAGATTTTTCCCCAAATGCCACTTTATGCAGATTTTCAGTGTGATTTCGATTAAGCACATGATTCTTAGTTGGAATCAAAAATTTCAGTACGTTCGGTGCCATAGAGCGTGAGAAAACGACTCCCAAAGTTCGAACCCAAGTCTTGAAATGGAGATTTTAAAATAATTTTTTTTCCACAAATGCTCTTTTATGCAGATTTTCATTGTGATTTTGGCTAAGCACATGATTCTTAGTCGGAATCAAAAATTTAAGAACTTTCGGTACCATAGAGCCTGAGAAAACGACCCCCAAATTTCGACCCCAAGTCTTCAAATTGAGATTTTAAAATAATTTTTTTTCCACAAATGCTCTTTTATGCAGATTTTCATTGTGATTTCGGCTAAGCACATGATTCTAAGTCGGAATCAAAAATTTAAGAACGTTCGGTGCCATAGAGCCTGAGAAAACGAATCCCAAATTGCGACCCAAAATCTTCAAATTGTGCTTGTTCGAGTAAAGATTTTTCCCCAAATGCCTTTTTATGCAGAATTTCAGTGTGATTTCGATTAAGCACATGATTCGTAGTTGGAATCAAAAATTTAAGAACTTTCGGTACCATAGAGCCTGAGAAAACGACCCCCAAATTTCGACCCCAAGTCTTCAAATTGAGATTTTAAAATAATTTTTTTTCCACAAATGCTAATTTATGCCGATTTTCATTTTGATTTCGTTTAAGAGAATGATTATTAGTAAAATTCCGAAATATCAGTCCGTTCGGTGCCATAGAGCCTGAGAAAACGACTCCCGAATTGCGACCCCAAGTTTTCAAATTGTGCTTCTTATAGTAAAGATTTTTCCCCACATTCCCCTTTATGCAGATTTTCAGTGTGATTTCGGTTAAACACATGATTCTTAGTGGGAATCAAAAATTTCAGGACGTTCGGTGCCATAGAGCCGGAGAAAACGACTCCCAAAGTTCGAACCCAAGTCTTCAAATTGAGATTTTAAAATAATTTTTTTTCCACAAATGCTCTTTTATGCAGATTTTCATTGTGATTTTGGCTAAGCACATGATTCTTAGTCGGAATCAAAAATTTAAGAACGTTCGGTGCCATTGAGCCTGAGAAAACGACTCCCAAATTTCGAACCCAATTCTTCAAATTGAGATTTTAAAATGTTTTTTTTTCCACAAATGCTCTTTTATGCAGATTTTCATTGTGATTTTGGCTAAGCACATGAATCTTAGTCGGAATCAAAAATTTAAGAACGTTCGGTGCCATAGAGCCTGAGAAAACGACTCCCAAAGTTCGAACCCAATTCAAAAATTGAGAGTTTAAAAATAATTTTTTTTTCCACAAATGCTAATTTATGCAGATTTTCATTTTGATTTCGTTTAAGAGAATGATTATTAGTAAAATTCCGAAATATCAGTCCGTTCGGTGCCATAGAGCCTGAGAAAACGACTCCCGAATTGCGACCCCAAGTTTTCAAATTGTGCTTCTTATAGTAAAGATTTTTCCCCACATTCCCCTTTATGCAGATTTTCAGTGTGATTTCGGTTAAACACATGATTCTTAGTGGGAATCAAAAATTTCAGGACGTTCGGTGCCATAGAGCCGGAGAAAACGACTCCCAAAGTTCGAACCCAAGTCTTCAAATTGAGATTTTAAAATAATTTTTTTTCCACAAATGCTCTTTTATGCAGATTTTCATTGTGATTTTGGCTAAGCACATGATTCTTAGTCGGAATCAAAAATTTAAGAACTTTCGGTACCATAGAGCCTGAGAAAACGACCCCCAAATTTCGACCCCAAGTCTTCAAATTGAGATTTTAAAATAATTTTTTTTCCACAAATGCTCTTTTATGCAGATTTTCATTGTGATTTCGGCTAAGCACATGATTCTAAGTCGGAATCAAAAATTTAAGAACGTTCGGTGCCATAGAGCCTGAGAAAACGAATCCCAAATTGCGACCCAAAATCTTCAAATTGTGCTTGTTCGAGTAAAGATTTTTCCCCAAATGCCTTTTTATGCAGAATTTCAGTGTGATTTCGATTAAGCACATGATTCGTAGTTGGAATCAAAAATTTAAGAACTTTCGGTACCATAGAGCCTGAGAAAACGACCCCCAAATTTCGACCCCAAGTCTTCAAATTGAGATTTTAAAATAATTTTTTTTCCACAAATGCTAATTTATGCCGATTTTCATTTTGATTTCGTTTAAGAGAATGATTATTAGTAAAATTCCGAAATATCAGTCCGTTCGGTGCCATAGAGCCTGAGAAAACGACTCCCGAATTGCGACCCCAAGTTTTCAAATTGTGCTTCTTATAGTAAAGATTTTTCCCCACATTCCCCTTTATGCAGATTTTCAGTGTGATTTCGGTTAAACACATGATTCTTAGTGGGAATCAAAAATTTCAGGACGTTCGGTGCCATAGAGCCGGAGAAAACGACTCCCAAAGTTCGAACCCAAGTCTTCAAATTGAGATTTTAAAATAATTTTTTTTCCACAAATGCTCTTTTATGCAGATTTTCATTGTGATTTTGGCTAAGCACATGATTCTTAGTCGGAATCAAAAATTTAAGAACGTTCGGTGCCATTGAGCCTGAGAAAACGACTCCCAAATTTCGAACCCAATTCTTCAAATTGAGATTTTAAAATGTTTTTTTTTCCACAAATGCTCTTTTATGCAGATTTTCATTGTGATTTTGGCTAAGCACATGAATCTTAGTCGGAATCAAAAATTTAAGAACGTTCGGTGCCATAGAGCCTGAGAAAACGACTCCCAAAGTTCGAACCCAATTCAAAAATTGAGAGTTTAAAAATAATTTTTTTTTCCACAAATGCTAATTTATGCAGATTTTCATTTTGATTTCGTTTAAGAGAATGATTATTAGTAAGATTCCGAAATATCAGTCCGTTCGGTGCCATAGAGCCTGAGAAAACGACTCGCAAATTGCGACCCAAAGTCTTCAAATTGTGCTTGTTCGAGTAAAGATTTTTCCCCAATTGCTCTTTTATGCAGAGTTTCATTGTGATTTTGGCTAAGCACATGATTCTTAGTCGGAATCAAAAATTTAAGAACTTTCGGTGCCATAGAGCCTGAGAAAACGACCCCCAAATTTCGACCCCAAGTCTTCAAATTGAGATTTTAAAATAATTTTTTTTCCACAAATGCTCTTTTATGCAGATTTTCATTGTGATTTCGGCTAAGCACATGATTCTTAGTCGGAATCAAAAATTTCAGGACGTTCGGTGCCATAGAGCCGGAGAAAACGACTCCCAAAGTTCGAACCCAAGTCTTGAAATGGAGATTTTAAAATAATTTTTTTTCCACAAATGCTCTTTAATGCAGATTTTCATTGTGATTTCGGCTAAGCACATGAATCTTAGTCGGAATCAAAAATTTAAGAACGTTCGGTGCCATAGAGCCTGAGAAAACGACTCCCAAAGTTCGACCCCAAGTCTTCAAATTGAGATTTTAAAATAATTTTTTTTCCACAAATGCTATTTTATGCAGATTTTCATTGTGATTTCGGCTAAGCACATGATTCTTAGTCGGAATCAAAAATTTAAGAACGTTCGGTGCCATAGAGCCTGAGAAAACGAATCCCAAATTGCGACCCAAAATCTTCAAATTGTGCTTGTTCGAGTAAAGATTTTTCCCCAAATGCCACTTTATGCAGATTTTCAGTGTGATTTCGATTAAGCACATGATTCTTAGTTGGAATCAAAAATTTCAGTACGTTCGGTGCCATAGAGCGTGAGAAAACGACTCCCAAAGTTCGAACCCAAGTCTTGAAATGGAGATTTTAAAATAATTTTTTTTCCACAAATGCTCTTTTATGCAGATTTTCATTGTGATTTTGGCTAAGCACATGATTCTTAGTCGGAATCAAAAATTTAAGAACTTTCGGTACCATAGAGCCTGAGAAAACGACCCCCAAATTTCGACCCCAAGTCTTCAAATTGAGATTTTAAAATAATTTTTTTTCCACAAATGCTCTTTTATGCAGATTTTCATTGTGATTTCGGCTAAGCACATGATTCTAAGTCGGAATCAAAAATTTAAGAACGTTCGGTGCCATAGAGCCTGAGAAAACGAATCCCAAATTGCGACCCAAAATCTTCAAATTGTGCTTGTTCGAGTAAAGATTTTTCCCCAAATGCCTTTTTATGCAGAATTTCAGTGTGATTTCGATTAAGCACATGAATCGTAGTTGGAATCAAAAATTTAAGAACTTTCGGTACCATAGAGCCTGAGAAAACGACCCCCAAATTTCGACCCCAAGTCTTCAAATTGAGATTTTAAAATAATTTTTTTTCCACAAATGCTAATTTATGCCGATTTTCATTTTGATTTCGTTTAAGAGAATGATTATTAGTAAAATTCCGAAATATCAGTCCGTTCGGTGCCATAGAGCCTGAGAAAACGACTCCCGAATTGCGACCCCAAGTTTTCAAATTGTGCTTCTTATAGTAAAGATTTTTCCCCACATTCCCCTTTATGCAGATTTTCAGTGTGATTTCGGTTAAACACATGATTCTTAGTGGGAATCAAAAATTTCAGGACGTTCGGTGCCATAGAGCCGGAGAAAACGACTCCCAAATTTCGAACCCAATTCTTCAAATTGAGATTTTAAAATAATTTTTTTTTCCACAAATGCTCTTTTATGCAGATTTTCATTGTGATTTCGGCTAAGCACATGATTCTTAGTCGGAATCAAAAATTTCAGGACGTTCGGTGCCATAGAGCCGGAGAAAACGACTCCCAAAGTTCGAACCCAAGTCTTCAAATTGAGATTTTAAAATAATTTTTTTTCCACAAATGCTCTTTTATGCAGATTTTCATTGTGATTTTGGCTAAGCACATGATTCTAAGTCGGAATCAAAAATTTAAGAACGTTCGGTGCCATTGAGCCTGAGAAAACGACTCCCAAATTTCGAACCCAAGTCTTCAAATTGAGATTTTAAAATAATTTTTTTCCACAAATGCTCTTTTATGCAGATTTTCATTGTGATTTTGGCTAAGCACATGAATCTTAGTCGGAATCAAAAATTTAAGAACGTTCGGTGCCATAGAGCCTGAGAAAACGACTCCCAAAGTTCGAACCCAATTCAAAAATTGAGAGTTTAAAAATAATTTTTTTTTCCACAAATGCTAATGTATGCAGATTTTCATTTTGATTTCGTTTAAGAGAATGATTATTAGTAAGATTCCGAAATATCAGTCCGTTCGGTGCCATAGAGTCTGAGAAAACGACTCGCAAATTGCGACCCAAAGTCTTCAAATTGTGCTTGTTCGAGTAAAGATTTTTCCCCAGTTGCTCTTTTATGCAGAGTTTCATTGTGATTTTGGCTAAGCACATGATTCTTAGTCGGAATCAAAAATTTAAGAACTTTCGGTGCCATAGAGCGTGAGAAAACGACTCCCAAAGTTCGAACCCAAGTCTTGAAATGGAGATTTTAAAATAATTTTTTTTCCACAAATGCTCTTTTATGCAGATTTTCATTGTGATTTTGGCTAAGCACATGATTCTTAGTCGGAATCAAAAATTTAAGAACTTTCGGTACCATAGAGCCTGAGAAAACGACACCCAAATTTCGACCCCAAGTCTTCAAATTGAGATTTTAAAATAATTCTTTTTCCACAAATGCTCTTTTATGCAGATTTTCATTGTGATTTCGGCTAAGCACATGATTCTTAGTCGGAATCAAAAATTTAAGAACGTTCGGTGCCATAGAGCCTGAGAAAACGAATCCCAAATTGCGACCCAAAATCTTCAAATTGTGCTTGTTCGAGTAAAGATTTTTCCCCAAATGCCACTTTATGCAGATTTTCATTGTGATTTTGGCTAAGCACATGATTCTTAGTCGGAATCAAAAATTTAAGAACTTTCGGTACCATAGAGCCTGAGAAAACGACACCCAAATGTCGACCCCAAGTCTTCAAATTGAGATTTTAAAATAATTCTTTTTCCACAAATGCTCTTTTATGCAGATTTTCATTGTGATTTCGATTAAGCACATGATTCTTAGTGGGAATCAAAAATTTCAGTACGTTCGGTGCCATAGAGCGTGAGAAAACGACTCCCAAAGTTCGAACCCAAGTCTTGAAATGGAGATTTTAAAATAATTTTTTTTCCACAAATGCTCTTTTATGCAGATTTTCATTGTGATTTTGGCTAAGCACATGATTCTTAGTCGGAATCAAAAATTTAAGAACTTTCGGTACCATAGAGCCTGAGAAAACGACCCCCAAATTTCGACCCCAAGTCTTCAAATTGAGATTTTAAAATAATTTTTTTTCCACAAATGCTCTTTTATGCAGATTTTCATTGTGATTTCGGCTAAGCACATGATTCTTAGTCGGAATCAAAAATTTAAGAACGTTCGGTGCCATAGAGCCTGAGAAAACGAATCCCAAATTGCGACCCAAAATCTTCAAATTGTGCTTGTCCGAGTAAAGATTTTTCCCCAAATGCCACTTTATGCAGATTTTCAGTGTGATTTCGATTAAGCACATGATTCTTAGTGGGAATCAAAAATTTCAGTACGTTCGGTGCCATAGAGCCTGAGAAAACGACTCCCAAAGTTCGAACACAAGTCTTGAAATGGAGATTTTAAAATATTTTTTTTTCCACAAATGCTCTTTTATGCACATTTTCATTGTCATTTCGGCTAAGCACATGATTCTTAGTCGGAATCAAAAATTTAAGAACGTTCGGTGGCATAGAGCCTGAGAAAACGACTCGCAAATTGCGACCCAAAGTCTTCAAATTGTGCTTGTTCGAGTAAAGATTTTTCCCCAATTGCTCTTTTATGCAGAGTTTCATTGTGATTTTGGCTAAGCACATGATTCTTAGTCGGAATCAAAAATTTAAGAACTTTCGGTGCCATAGAGCCTGAGAAAACGACCCCCAAATTTCGACCCCAAGTCTTCAAATTGAGATTTTAAAATAATTTTTTTTCCACAAATGCTCTTTTATGCAGATTTTCATTGTGATTTCGGCTAAGCACATGATTCTTAGTCGGAATCAAAAATTTAAGAACGTTCGGTGCCATAGAGCCTGAGAAAACGAATCCCAAATTGCGACCCAAAATCTTCAAATTGTGCTTGTTCGAGTAAAGATTTTTCCCCAAATGCCACTTTATGCAGATTTTCAGTGTGATTTCGATTAAGCACATGATTCTTAGTGGGAATCAAAAATTTCAGTACGTTCGGTGCCATAGAGCGTGAGAAAACGACTCCCAAAGTTCGAACCCAAGTCTTGAAATGGAGATTTTAAAATAATTTTTTTTCCACAAATGCTCTTTTATGCACATTTTCATTGTCATTTCGGCTAAGCACATTATTCTTAGTCGGAATCAAAAATTTAAGAACTTTCGGTGCCATAGAGCCTGAGAAAACGACCCCCAAATTTCGACCCCAAGTCTTCAAATTGAGATTTTAAAATAATTTTTTTTCCACAAATGCTCTTTTATGCAGATTTTCATTGTGATTTCGGCTAAGCACATGATTCTTAGTCGGAATCAAAAATTTAAGAACGTTCGGTGCCATAGAGCCTGAGAAAACGAATCCCAAATTGCGACCCAAAATCTTCAAATTGTGCTTGTTCGAGTAAAGATTTTTCCCCAAATGCCTTTTTATGCAGATTTTCAGTGTGATTTCGATTAAGCACATGATTCTTAGTTGGAATCAAAAATTTCAGTACGTTCGGTGCCATAGAGCGTGAGAAAACGACTCCCAAAGTTCGAACCCAAGTCTTGAAATGGAGATTTTAAAATATTTTTTTTTCCACAAATGCTCTTTTATGCAGATTTTCATTGTGATTTTGGCTAAGCACATGATTCTTAGTCGGAATCAAAAATTTAAGAACTTTCGGTACCATAGAGCCTGAGAAAACGACCCCCAAATTTCGACCCCAAGTCTTCAAATTGAGATTTTAAAATAATTTTTTTTCCACAAATGCTCTTTTATGCAGATTTTCATTGTGATTTCGGCTAAGCACATGATTCTTAGTCGGAATCAAAAATTTAAGAACGTTCGGTGCCATAGAGCCTGAGAAAACGAATCCCAAATTGCGACCCAAAATCTTCAAATTGTGCTTGTCCGAGTAAAGATTTTTCCCCAAATGCCACTTTATGCAGATTTTCAGTGTGATTTCGATTAAGCACATGATTCTTAGTGGGAATCAAAAATTTCAGTACGTTCGGTGCCATAGAGCCTGAGAAAACGACTCCCAAAGTTCGAACACAAGTCTTGAAATGGAGATTTTAAAATATTTTTTTTTCCACAAATGCTCTTTTATGCACATTTTCATTGTCATTTCGGCTAAGCACATGATTCTTAGTCGGAATCAAAAATTTAAGAACGTTCGGTGGCATAGAGCCTGAGAAAACGACTCGCAAATTGCGACCCAAAGTCTTCAAATTGTGCTTGTTCGAGTAAAGATTTTTCCCCAATTGCTCTTTTATGCAGAGTTTCATTGTGATTTTGGCTAAGCACATGATTCTTAGTCGGAATCAAAAATTTAAGAACTTTCGGTGCCATAGAGCCTGAGAAAACGACCCCCAAATTTCGACCCCAAGTCTTCAAATTGAGATTTTAAAATAATTTTTTTTCCACAAATGCTCTTTTATGCAGATTTTCATTGTGATTTCGGCTAAGCACATGATTCTTAGTCGGAATCAAAAATTTAAGAACGTTCGGTGCCATAGAGCCTGAGAAAACGAATCCCAAATTGCGACCCAAAATCTTCAAATTGTGCTTGTTCGAGTAAAGATTTTTCCCCAAATGCCACTTTATGCAGATTTTCAGTGTGATTTCGATTAAGCACATGATTCTTAGTGGGAATCAAAAATTTCAGTACGTTCGGTGCCATAGAGCGTGAGAAAACGACTCCCAAAGTTCGAACCCAAGTCTTGAAATGGAGATTTTAAAATAATTTTTTTTCCACAAATGCTCTTTTATGCACATTTTCATTGTCATTTCGGCTAAGCACATTATTCTTAGTCGGAATCAAAAATTTAAGAACTTTCGGTGCCATAGAGCCTGAGAAAACGACCCCCAAATTTCGACCCCAAGTCTTCAAATTGAGATTTTAAAATAATTTTTTTTCCACAAATGCTCTTTTATGCAGATTTTCATTGTGATTTCGGCTAAGCACATGATTCTTAGTCGGAATCAAAAATTTAAGAACGTTCGGTGCCATAGAGCCTGAGAAAACGAATCCCAAATTGCGACCCAAAATCTTCAAATTGTGCTTGTTCGAGTAAAGATTTTTCCCCAAATGCCTTTTTATGCAGATTTTCAGTGTGATTTCGATTAAGCACATGATTCTTAGTTGGAATCAAAAATTTCAGTACGTTCGGTGCCATAGAGCGTGAGAAAACGACTCCCAAAGTTCGAACCCAAGTCTTGAAATGGAGATTTTAAAATATTTTTTTTTCCACAAATGCTCTTTTATGCAGATTTTCATTGTGATTTTGGCTAAGCACATGATTCTTAGTCGGAATCAAAAATTTAAGAACTTTCGGTACCATAGAGCCTGAGAAAACGACCCCCAAATTTCGACCCCAAGTCTTCAAATTGAGATTTTAAAATAATTTTTTTTCCACAAATGCTCTTTTATGCAGATTTTCATTGTGATTTCGGCTAAGCACATGATTCTTAGTCGGAATCAAAAATTTAAGAACGTTCGGTGCCATAGAGCCTGAGAAAACGAATCCCAAATTGCGACCCAAAATCTTCAAATTGTGCTTGTTCGAGTAAAGATTTTTCCCCAAATGCCTTTTTATGCAGATTTTCAGTGTGATTTCGATTAAGCACATGATTCTTAGTTGGAATCAAAAATTTCAGTACGTTCGGTGCCATAGAGCGTGAGAAAACGACTCCCAAAGTTCGAACCCAAGTCTTGAAATGGAGATTTTAAAATAATTTTTTTTCCACAAATGCTCTTTTATGCACATTTTCATTGTCATTTCGGCTAAGCACATGATTCTTAGTCGGAATCAAAAATTTAAGAACTTTCGGTGCCATAGAGCCTGAGAAAACGACCCCCAAATTTCGACCCCAAGTCTTCAAATTGAGATTTTAAAATAATTTTTTTTCCACAAATGCTCTTTTATGCACATTTTCATTGTCATTTCGGCTAAGCACATGATTCTTAGTCGGAATCAAAAATTTAAGAACTTTCGGAACCATAGAGCCTGAGAAAACGACCCCCAAATTTCGACCCCAAGTCTTCAAATTGAGATTTTAAAATAATTTTTTTTCCAAAAATGCTCTTTTATGCAGATTTTCATTGTGATTTCGGCTAAGCACATGATTCTTAGTCGGAATCAAAAATTTAAGAACGTTCGGTGCCATAGAGCCTGAGAAAACGAATCCCAAATTGCGACCCAAAATCTTCAAATTGTGCTTGTCCGAGTAAAGATTTTTCCCCAAATGCCACTTTATGCAGATTTTCAGTGTGATTTCGATTAAGCACATGATTCTTAGTGGGAATCAAAAATTTCAGTACGTTCGGTGCCATAGAGCCTGAGAAAACGACTCCCAAAGTTCGAACACAAGTCTTGAAATGGAGATTTTAAAATATTTTTTTTTCCACAAATGCTCTTTTATGCACATTTTCATTGTCATTTCGGCTAAGCACATGATTCTTAGTCGGAATCAAAAATTTAAGAACGTTCGGTGGCATAGAGCCTGAGAAAACGACTCGCAAATTGCGACCCAAAGTCTTCAAATTGTGCTTGTTCGAGTAAAGATTTTTCCCCAATTGCTCTTTTATGCAGAGTTTCATTGTGATTTTGGCTAAGCACATGATTCTTAGTCGGAATCAAAAATTTAAGAACTTTCGGTGCCATAGAGCCTGAGAAAACGACCCCCAAATTTCGACCCCAAGTCTTCAAATTGAGATTTTAAAATAATTTTTTTTCCACAAATGCTCTTTTATGCAGATTTTCATTGTGATTTCGGCTAAGCACATGATTCTTAGTCGGAATCAAAAATTTAAGAACGTTCGGTGCCATAGAGCCTGAGAAAACGAATCCCAAATTGCGACCCAAAATCTTCAAATTGTGCTTGTTCGAGTAAAGATTTTTCCCCAAATGCCACTTTATGCAGATTTTCAGTGTGATTTCGATTAAGCACATGATTCTTAGTGGGAATCAAAAATTTCAGTACGTTCGGTGCCATAGAGCGTGAGAAAACGACTCCCAAAGTTCGAACCCAAGTCTTGAAATGGAGATTTTAAAATAATTTTTTTTCCACAAATGCTCTTTTATGCACATTTTCATTGTCATTTCGGCTAAGCACATTATTCTTAGTCGGAATCAAAAATTTAAGAACTTTCGGTGCCATAGAGCCTGAGAAAACGACCCCCAAATTTCGACCCCAAGTCTTCAAATTGAGATTTTAAAATAATTTTTTTTCCACAAATGCTCTTTTATGCAGATTTTCATTGTGATTTCGGCTAAGCACATGATTCTTAGTCGGAATCAAAAATTTAAGAACGTTCGGTGCCATAGAGCCTGAGAAAACGAATCCCAAATTGCGACCCAAAATCTTCAAATTGTGCTTGTTCGAGTAAAGATTTTTCCCCAAATGCCTTTTTATGCAGATTTTCAGTGTGATTTCGATTAAGCACATGATTCTTAGTTGGAATCAAAAATTTCAGTACGTTCGGTGCCATAGAGCGTGAGAAAACGACTCCCAAAGTTCGAACCCAAGTCTTGAAATGGAGATTTTAAAATAATTTTTTTTCCACAAATGCTCTTTTATGCAGATTTTCATTGTGATTTTGGCTAAGCACATGATTCTTAGTCGGAATCAAAAATTTAAGAACTTTCGGTACCATAGAGCCTGAGAAAACGACCCCCAAATTTCGACCCCAAGTCTTCAAATTGAGATTTTAAAATAATTTTTTTTCCACAAATGCTCTTTTATGCAGATTTTCATTGTGATTTCGGCTAAGCACATGATTCTTAGTCGGAATCAAAAATTTAAGAACGTTCGGTGCCATAGAGCCTGAGAAAACGAATCCCAAATTGCGACCCAAAATCTTCAAATTGTGCTTGTTCGAGTAAAGATTTTTCCCCAAATGCCTTTTTATGCAGATTTTCAGTGTGATTTCGATTAAGCACATGATTCTTAGTTGGAATCAAAAATTTCAGTACGTTCGGTGCCATAGAGCGTGAGAAAACGACTCCCAAAGTTCGAACCCAAGTCTTGAAATGGAGATTTTAAAATAATTTTTTTTCCACAAATGCTCTTTTATGCACATTTTCATTGTCATTTCGGCTAAGCACATGATTCTTAGTCGGAATCAAAAATTTAAGAACTTTCGGTGCCATAGAGCCTGAGAAAACGACCCCCAAATTTCGACCCCAAGTCTTCAAATTGAGATTTTAAAATAATTTTTTTTCCACAAATGCTCTTTTATGCACATTTTCATTGTCATTTCGGCTAAGCACATGATTCTTAGTCGGAATCAAAAATTTAAGAACTTTCGGAACCATAGAGCCTGAGAAAACGACCCCCAAATTTCGACCCCAAGTCTTCAAATTGAGATTTTAAAATAATTTTTTTTCCAAAAATGCTCTTTTATGCAGATTTTCATTGCGATTTCGGCTAAGCACATGATTCTTAGTCGGAATCAAAAATTTAAGAACGTTCGGTGCCATAGAGCCTGAGAAAACGAATCCCAAATTGCGACCCAAAATCTTCAAATTGTGCTTGTCCGAGTAAAGATTTTTCCCCAAATGCCACTTTATGCAGATTTTCAGTGTGATTTCGATTAAGCACATGATTCTTAGTGGGAATCAAAAATTTCAGTACGTTCGGTGCCATAGAGCGTGAGAAAACGACTCCCAAAGTTCGAACACAAGTCTTGAAATGGAGATTTTAAAATATTTTTTTTTCCACAAATGCTCTTTTATGCACATTTTCATTGTCATTTCGGCTAAACACATGATTCTTAGTCGGAATCAAAAATTTAAGAACGTTCGGTGGCATAGAGCCTGAGAAAACGACTCGCAAATTGCGACCCAAAGTCTTCAAATTGTGCTTGTTCGAGTAAAGATTTTTCCCCAATTGCTCTTTTATGCAGAGTTTCATTGTGATTTTGGCTAAGCACATGATTCTTAGTCGGAATCAAAAATTTAAGAACTTTCGGTGCCATAGAGCCTGAGAAAACGACCCCCAAATTTCGACCCCAAGTCTTCAAATTGAGATTTTAAAATAATTTTTTTTCCACAAATGCTCTTTTATGCAGATTTTCATTGTGATTTCGGCTAAGCACATGATTCTTAGTCGGAATCAAAAATTTAAGAACGTTCGGTGCCATAGAGCCTGAGAAAACGAATCCCAAATTGCGACCCAAAATCTTCAAATTGTGCTTGTTCGAGTAAAGATTTTTCCCCAAATGCCACTTTATGCAGATTTTCAGTGTGATTTCGATTAAGCACATGATTCTTAGTGGGAATCAAAAATTTCAGTACGTTCGGTGCCATAGAGCGTGAGAAAACGACTCCCAAAGTTCGAACCCAAGTCTTGAAATGGAGATTTTAAAATAATTTTTTTTCCACAAATGCTCTTTTATGCACATTTTCATTGTCATTTCGGCTAAGCACATTATTCTTAGTCGGAATCAAAAATTTAAGAACTTTCGGTGCCATAGAGCCTGAGAAAACGACCCCCAAATTTCGACCCCAAGTCTTCAAATTGAGATTTTAAAATAATTTTTTTTCCACAAATGCTCTTTTATGCAGATTTTCATTGTGATTTCGGCTAAGCACATGAATCTTAGTCGGAATCAAAAATTTAAGAACGTTCGGTGCCATAGAGCCTGAGAAAACGAATCCCAAATTGCGACCCAAAACCTTCAAATTGTGCTTGTTCGAGTAAAGATTTTTCCCCAAATGCCACTTTATGCAGATTTTCAGTGTGATTTCGATTAAGCACATGATTCTTAGTTGGAATCAAAAATTTCAGTACGTTCGGTGCCATAGAGCGTGAGAAAACGACTCCCAAAGTTCGAACCCAAGTCTTGAAATGGAGATTTTAAAATAATTTTTTTTCCACAAATGCTCTTTTATGCACATTTTCATTGTCATTTCGGCTAAGCACATGATTCTTAGTCGGAATCAAAAATTTAAGAACTTTCGGTGCCATAGAGCCTGAGAAAACGACCCCCAAATTTCGACCCCAAGTCTTCAAATTGAGATTTTAAAATAATTTTTTTTCCACAAATGCTCTTTTATGAAGATTTTCATTGTGATTTCGGCTAAGCACATGATTCTTAGTCGGAATCAAAAATTTAAGAACGTTCGGTGCCATAGAGCCTGAGAAAACGAATCCCAAATTGCGACCCAAAATCTTCAAATTGTGCTTGTTCGAGTAAAGATTTTTCCCCAAATGCCTTTTTATGCAGATTTTCAGTGTGATTTCGATTAAGCACATGATTCTTAGTTGGAATCAAAAATTTCAGTACGTTCGGTGCCATAGAGCGTGAGAAAACGACTCCCAAAGTTCGAACCCAAGTCTTGAAATGGAGATTTTAAAATAATTTTTTTTCCACAAATGCTCTTTTATGCAGATTTTCATTGTGATTTTGGCTAAGCACATGATTCTTAGTCGGAATCAAAAATTTAAGAACTTTCGGTACCATAGAGCCTGAGAAAACGACCCCCAAATTTCGACCCCAAGTCTTCAAATTGAGATTTTAAAATAATTTTTTTTCCACAAATGCTCTTTTATGCAGATTATCATTGTGATTTCGGCTAAGCACATGATTCTTAGTCGGAATCAAAAATTTAAGAACGTTCGGTGCCATAGAGCCTGAGAAAACGAATCCCAAATTGCGACCCAAAATCTTCAAATTGTGCTTGTTCGAGTAAAGATTTTTCCCCAAATGCCTTTTTATGCAGATTTTCAGTGTGATTTCGATTAAGCACATGATTCTTAGTTGGAATCAAAAATTTCAGTACGTTCGGTGCCATAGAGCGTGAGAAAACGACTCCCAAAGTTCGAACCCAAGTCTTGAAATGGAGATTTTAAAATAATTTTTTTTCCACAAATGCTCTTTTATGCAGATTTTCATTGTGATTTCGGCTAAGCACATGATTCTTAGTCGGAATCAAAAATTTAAGAACGTTCGGTGCCATAGAGCCTGAGATAACGACCCCCAAATTTCGAACCCAAGTCTTCAAATTGAGATTTTAAAATAATTTTTTTTCCACAAATGCTCTATTATGCAGATTTTCATTGTGATTTCGGCTAAGCACATGATTCTTAGTCGGAATCAAAAATTTAAGAACGTTCGGTGCCATAGAGCCTGAGAAAACGAATCCCAAATTGCGACCCAAAATCTTCAAATTGTGCTTGTTCGAGTAAAGATTTTTCCCCAAATGCCACTTTATGCAGATTTTCAGTGTGATTTCGATTAAGCACATGATTCTTAGTGGGAATCAAAAATTTCAGTACGTTCGGTGCCATAGAGCGTGAGAAAACGACTCCCAAAGTTCGAACCCAAGTCTTGAAATGGAGATTTTAAAATAATTTTTTTTCCACAAATGCTCTTTTATGCAGATTTTCATTGTGATTTTGGCTAAGCACATGATTCTTAGTCGGAATCAAAAATTTAAGAACTTTCGGTACCATAGAGCCTGAGAAAACGACCCCCAAATTTCGACCCCAAGTCTTCAAATTGAGATTTTAAAATAATTTTTTTTCCACAAATGCTCTTTTATGCAGATTTTCATTGTGATTTCGGCTAAGCACATGATTCTTAGTCGGAATCAAAAATTTAAGAACGTTCGGTGCCATAGAGCCTGAGAAAACGAATCCCAAATTGCGACCCAAAATCTTCAAATTGTGCTTGTTCGAGTAAAGATTTTTCCCCAAATGCCTTTTTATGCAGATTTTCAGTGTGATTTCGATTAAGCACATGATTCTTAGTTGGAATCAAAAATTTCAGTACGTTCGGTGCCATAGAGCGTGAGAAAACGACTCCCAAAGTTCGAACCCAAGTCTTGAAATGGAGATTTTAAAATAATTTTTTTTCCACAAATGCTCTTTTATGCACATTTTCATTGTCATTTCGGCTAAGCACATGATTCTTAGTCGGAATCAAAAATTTAAGAACTTTCGGTGCCATAGAGCCTGAGAAAACGACCCCCAAATTTCGACCCCAAGTCTTCAAATTGAGATTTTAAAATAATTTTTTTTCCACAAATGCTCTTTTATGCACATTTTCATTGTCATTTCGGCTAAGCACATGATTCTTAGTCGGAATCAAAAATTTAAGAACTTTCGGAACCATAGAGCCTGAGAAAACGACCCCCAAATTTCGACCCCAAGTCTTCAAATTGAGATTTTAAAATAATTTTTTTTCCAAAAATGCTCTTTTATGCAGATTTTCATTGTGATTTCGGCTAAGCACATGATTCTTAGTCGGAATCAAAAATTTAAGAACGTTCGGTGCCATAGAGCCTGAGAAAACGAATCCCAAATTGCGACCCAAAATCTTCAAATTGTGCTTGTCCGAGTAAAGATTTTTCCCCAAATGCCACTTTATGCAGATTTTCAGTGTGATTTCGATTAAGCACATGATTCTTAGTGGGAATCAAAAATATCAGTACGTTCGGTGCCATAGAGCGTGAGAAAACGACTCCCAAAGTTCGAACACAAGTCTTGAAATGGAGATTTTAAAATATTTTTTTTTCCACAAATGCTCTTTTATGCACATTTTCATTGTCATTTCGGCTAAGCACATGATTCTTAGTCGGAATCAAAAATTTAAGAACGTTCGGTGGCATAGAGCCTGAGAAAACGACTCGCAAATTGCGACCCAAAGTCTTCAAATTGTGCTTGTTCGAGTAAAGATTTTTCCCCAATTGCTCTTTTATGCAGAGTTTCATTGTGATTTTGGCTAAGCACATGATTCTTAGTCGGAATCAAAAATTTAAGAACTTTCGGTGCCATAGAGCCTGAGAAAACGACCCCCAAATTTCGACCCCAAGTCTTCAAATTGAGATTTTAAAATAATTTTTTTTCCACAAATGCTCTTTTATGCAGATTTTCATTGTGATTTCGGCTAAGCACATGATTCTTAGTCGGAATCAAAAATTTAAGAACGTTCGGTGCCATAGAGCCTGAGAAAACGAATCCCAAATTGCGACCCAAAATCTTCAAATTGTGCTTGTTCGAGTAAAGATTTTTCCCCAAATGCCACTTTATGCAGATTTTCAGTGTGATTTCGATTAAGCACATGATTCTTAGTGGGAATCAAAAATTTCAGTACGTTCGGTGCCATAGAGCGTGAGAAAACGACTCCCAAAGTTCGAACCCAAGTCTTGAAATGGAGATTTTAAAATAATTTTTTTTCCACAAATGCTCTTTTATGCACATTTTCATTGTCATTTCGGCTAAGCACATTATTCTTAGTCGGAATCAAAAATTTAAGAACTTTCGGTGCCATAGAGCCTGAGAAAACGACCCCCAAATTTCGACCCCAAGTCTTCAAATTGAGATTTTAAAATAATTTTTTTTCCACAAATGCTCTTTTATGCAGATTTTCATTGTGATTTCGGCTAAGCACATGAATCTTAGTCGGAATCAAAAATTTAAGAACGTTCGGTGCCATAGAGCCTGAGAAAACGAATCCCAAATTGCGACCCAAAACCTTCAAATTGTGCTTGTTCGAGTAAAGATTTTTCCCCAAATGCCACTTTATGCAGATTTTCAGTGTGATTTCGATTAAGCACATGATTCTTAGTTGGAATCAAAAATTTCAGTACGTTCGGTGCCATAGAGCGTGAGAAAACGACTCCCAAAGTTCGAACCCAAGTCTTGAAATGGAGATTTTAAAATAATTTTTTTTCCACAAATGCTCTTTTATGCACATTTTCATTGTCATTTCGGCTAAGCACATGATTCTTAGTCGGAATCAAAAATTTAAGAACTTTCGGTGCCATAGAGCCTGAGAAAACGACCCCCAAATTTCGACCCCAAGTCTTCAAATTGAGATTTTAAAATAATTTTTTTTCCACAAATGCTCTTTTATGAAGATTTTCATTGTGATTTCGGCTAAGCACATGATTCTTAGTCGGAATCAAAAATTTAAGAACGTTCGGTGCCATAGAGCCTGAGAAAACGAATCCCAAATTGCGACCCAAAATCTTCAAATTGTGCTTGTTCGAGTAAAGATTTTTCCCCAAATGCCTTTTTATGCAGATTTTCAGTGTGATTTCGATTAAGCACATGATTCTTAGTTGGAATCAAAAATTTCAGTACGTTCGGTGCCATAGAGCGTGAGAAAACGACTCCCAAAGTTCGAACCCAAGTCTTGAAATGGAGATTTTAAAATAATTTTTTTTCCACAAATGCTCTTTTATGCAGATTTTCATTGTGATTTTGGCTAAGCACATGATTCTTAGTCGGAATCAAAAATTTAAGAACTTTCGGTACCATAGAGCCTGAGAAAACGACACCCAAATTTCGACCCCAAGTCTTCAAATTGAGATTTTAAAATAATTTTTTTTCCACAAATGCTCTTTTATGCAGATTATCATTGTGATTTCGGCTAAGCACATGATTCTTAGTCGGAATCAAAAATTTAAGAACGTTCGGTGCCATAGAGCCTGAGAAAACGAATCCCAAATTGCGACCCAAAATCTTCAAATTGTGCTTGTTCGAGTAAAGATTTTTCCCCAAATGCCTTTTTATGCAGATTTTCAGTGTGATTTCGATTAAGCACATGATTCTTAGTCGGAATCAAAAATTTCAGGACGTTCGGTGCCATAGAGCCGGAGAAAACGACTCCCAAAGTTCGAACCCAAGTCTTCAAATTGAGATTTTAAAATAATTTTTTTTCCACAAATGCTCTATTATGCAGATTTTCATTGTGATTTCGGCTAAGCACATGATTCTTAGTCGGAATCAAAAATTTAAGAACGTTCGGTGCCATAGAGCCTGAGAAAACGAATCCCAAATTGCGACCCAAAATCTTCAAATTGTGCTTGTTCGAGTAAAGATTTTTCCCCAAATGCCACTTTATGCAGATTTTCAGTGTGATTTCGATTAAGCACATGATTCTTAGTGGGAATCAAAAATTTCAGTACGTTCGGTGCCATAGAGCGTGAGAAAACGACTCCCAAAGTTCGAACCCAAGTCTTGAAATGGAGATTTTAAAATAATTTTTTTTCCACAAATGCTCTTTTATGCACATTTTCATTGTCATTTCGGCTAAGCACATGATTCTTAGTTGGAATCAAAAATTTAAGAACTTTCGGTGCCATAGAGCCTGAGAAAACGACCCCCAAATTTCGACCCCAAGTCTTCAAATTGAGATTTTAAAATAATTTTTTTTCCACAAATGCTCTTTTATGCAGATTTTCATTGTGATTTCGGCTAAGCACATGATTCTTAGTCGGAATCAAAAATTTAAGAACGTTCGGTGCCATAGAGCCTGAGAAAACGAATCCCAAATTGCGACCCAAAATCTTCAAATTGTGCTTGTTCGAGTAAAGATTTTTCCCCAAATGCCACTTTATGCAGATTTTCAGTGTGATTTCGATTAAGCACATGAATCTTAGTTGGAATCAAAAATTTCAGTACGTTCGGTGCCATAGAGCGTGAGAAAACGACTCCCAAAGTTCGAACCCAAGTCTTGAAATGGAGATTTTAAAATAATTTTTTTTCCACAAATGCTCTTTTATGCAGATTTTCATTGTGATTTCGGCTAAGCACATGATTCTTAGTCGGAATCAAAAATTTAAGAACGTTCGGTGCCATAGAGCCTGAGAAAACGACCCCCAAATTTCGAACCCAAGTCTTCAAATTGAGATTTTAAAATAATTTTTTTTCCACAAATGCTCTTTTATGCAGATTTTCATTGTGATTTCGGCTAAGCACATGATTCTTAGTCGGAATCAAAAATTTAAGAACGTTCGGTGCCATAGAGCTTGAGAAAACGAATCCCAAATTGCGACCCAAAATCTTCAAATTGTGCTTGTTCGAGTAAAGATTTTTCCCCAAATGCCACTTTATGCAGATTTTCAGTGTGATTTCGATTAAGCACATGATTCTTAGTGGCAATCAAAAATTTCAGTACGTTCGGTGCCATAGAGCGTGAGAAAACGACTCCCAAAGTTCGAACCCAAGTCTTGAAATGGAGATTTTAAAATAATTTTTTTTCCACAAATGCTCTTTTATGCAGATTTTCATTGTGATTTTGGCTAAGCACATGATTCTTAGTCGGAATCAAAAATTTAAGAACTTTCGGTACCATAGAGCCTGAGAAAACGACCCCCAAATTTCGACCCCAAGTCTTCAAATTGAGATTTTAAAATAATTTTTTTTCCACAAATGCTCTTTTATGCAGATTTTCATTGTGATTTCGGCTAAGCACATGATTCTTAGTCGGAATCAAAAATTTGAGAACGTTCGGTGCCATAGAGCCTGAGAAAACGAATCCCAAATTGCGACCCAAAATCTTCAAATTGTGCTTGTTCGAGTAAAGATTTTTCCCCAAATGCCACTTTATGAAGATTTTCAGTGTGATTTCGATTAAGCACATGATTCTTAGTTGGAATCAAAAATTTCAGTACGTTCGGTGCCATAGAGCGTGAGAAAACGACTCCCAAAGTTCGAACCCAAGTCTTGAAATGGAGATTTTAAAATAATTTTTTTTCCACAAATGCTCTTTTATGCAGATTTTCATTGTGATTTCGGCTAAGCACATGATTCTTAGTCGGAATCAAAAATTTAAGAACGTTCGGTGCCATAGAGCCTGAGAAAACGACCCCCAAATTTCGAACCCAAGTCTTCAAATTGAGATTTTAAAATAATTTTTTTTCCACAAATGCTCTTTTATGCAGATTTTCATTGTGATTTCGGCTAAGCACATGATTCTTAGTCGGAATCAAAAATTTAAGAACGTTCGGTGCCATAGAGCTTGAGAAAACGAATCCCAAATTGCGACCCAAAATCTTCAAATTGTGCTTGTTCGAGTAAAGATTTTTCCCCAAATGCCACTTTATGCAGATTTTCAGTGTGATTTCGATTAAGCACATGATTCTTAGTGGGAATCAAAAATTTCAGTACGTTCGGTGCCATAGAGCGTGAGAAAACGACTCCCAAAGTTCGAACCCAAGTCTTGAAATGGAGATTTTAAAATAATTTTTTTTCCACAAATGCTCTTTTATGCAGATTTTCATTGTGATTTTGGCTAAGCACATGATTCTTAGTCGGAATCAAAAATTTAAGAACGTTCGGTGCCATAGAGCCTGAGAAAACGACTCCCAAAGTTCGAACCCAAGTCTTGAAATGGAGATTTTAAAATAATTTTTTTTCCACAAATGCTCTTTTATGCAGATTTTCATTGTGATTTCGGCTAAGCACATGATTCTTAGTCGGAATCAAAAATTTAAGAACGTTCGGTGCCATAGAGCCTGAGAAAACGAATCCCAAATTGCGACCCAAAATCTTCAAATTGTGCTTGTTCGAGTAAAGATTTTTCCCCAAATGCCACTTTATGCAGATTTTCAGTGTGATTTCGATTAAGCACATGATTCTTAGTGGGAATCAAAAATTTCAGTACGTTCGGTGCCATAGAGCGTGAGAAAACGACTCCCAAAGTTCGAACCCAAGTCTTGAAATGGAGATTTTAAAATAATTTTTTTTCCACAAATGCTCTTTTATGCACATTTTCATTGTCATTTCGGCTAAGCACATGATTCTTAGTTGGAATCAAAAATTTAAGAACTTTCGGTGCCATAGAGCCTGAGAAAACGACCCCCAAATTTCGACCCCAAGTCTTCAAATTGAGATTTTAAAATAATTTTTTTTCCACAAATGCTCTTTTATGCAGATTTTCATTGTGATTTCGGCTAAGCACATGATTCTTAGTCGGAATCAAATATTTAAGAACGTTCGGTGCCATAGAGCCTGAGAAAACGAATCCCAAATTGCGACCCAAAATCTTCAAATTGTGCTTGTTCGAGTAAAGATTTTTCCCCAAATGCCACTTTATGCAGATTTTCAGTGTGATTTCGATTAAGCACATGAATCTTAGTTGGAATCAAAAATTTCAGTACGTTCGGTGCCATAGAGCGTGAGAAAACGACTCCCAAAGTTCGAACCCAAGTCTTGAAATGGAGATTTTAAAATAATTTTTTTTCCACAAATGCTCTTTTATGCAGATTTTCATTGTGATTTCGGCTAAGCACATGATTCTTAGTCGGAATCAAAAATTTAAGAACGTTCGGTGCCATAGAGCCTGAGAAAACGACCCCCAAATTTCGAACCCAAGTCTTCAAATTGAGATTTTAAAATAATTTTTTTTCCACAAATGCTCTTTTATGCAGATTTTCATTGTGATTTCGGCTAAGCACATGATTCTTAGTCGGAATCAAAAATTTAAGAACGTTCGGTGCCATAGAGCTTGAGAAAACGAATCCCAAATTGCGACCCAAAATCTTCAAATTGTGCTTGTTCGAGTAAAGATTTTTCCCCAAATGCCACTTTATGCAGATTTTCAGTGTGATTTCGATTAAGCACATGATTCTTAGTGGCAATCAAAAATTTCAGTACGTTCGGTGCCATAGAGCGTGAGAAAACGACTCCCAAAGTTCGAACCCAAGTCTTGAAATGGAGATTTTAAAATAATTTTTTTTCCACAAATGCTCTTTTATGCAGATTTTCATTGTGATTTTGGCTAAGCACATGATTCTTAGTCGGAATCAAAAATTTAAGAACTTTCGGTACCATAGAGCCTGAGAAAACGACCCCCAAATTTCGACCCCAAGTCTTCAAATTGAGATTTTAAAATAATTTTTTTTCCACAAATGCTCTTTTATGCAGATTTTCATTGTGATTTCGGCTAAGCACATGATTCTTAGTCGGAATCAAAAATTTAAGAACGTTCGGTGCCATAGAGCCTGAGAAAACGAATCCCAAATTGCGACCCAAAATCTTCAAATTGTGCTTGTTCGAGTAAAGATTTTTCCCCAAATGCCACTTTATGAAGATTTTCAGTGTGATTTCGATTAAGCACATGATTCTTAGTTGGAATCAAAAATTTCAGTACGTTCGGTGCCATAGAGCGTGAGAAAACGACTCCCAAAGTTCGAACCCAAGTCTTGAAATGGAGATTTTAAAATAATTTTTTTTCCACAAATGCTCTTTTATGCAGATTTTCATTGTGATTTCGGCTAAGCACATGATTCTTAGTCGGAATCAAAAATTTAAGAACGTTCGGTGCCATAGAGCCTGAGAAAACGACCCCCAAATTTCGAACCCAAGTCTTCAAATTGAGATTTTAAAATAATTTTTTTTCCACAAATGCTCTTTTATGCAGATTTTCATTGTGATTTCGGCTAAGCACATGATTCTTAGTCGGAATCAAAAATTTAAGAACGTTCGGTGCCATAGAGCTTGAGAAAACGAATCCCAAATTGCGACCCAAAATCTTCAAATTGTGCTTGTTCGAGTAAAGATTTTTCCCCAAATGCCACTTTATGCAGATTTTCAGTGTGATTTCGATTAAGCACATGATTCTTAGTGGGAATCAAAAATTTCAGTACGTTCGGTGCCATAGAGCGTGAGAAAACGACTCCCAAAGTTCGAACCCAAGTCTTGAAATGGAGATTTTAAAATAATTTTTTTTCCACAAATGCTCTTTTATGCAGATTTTCATTGTGATTTTGGCTAAGCACATGATTCTTAGTCGGAATCAAAAATTTAAGAACGTTCGGTGCCATAGAGCCTGAGAAAACGACTCCCAAAGTTCGAACCCAAGTCTTGAAATGGAGATTTTAAAATAATTTTTTTTCCACAAATGCTCTTTTATGCAGATTTTCATTGTGATTTCGGCTAAGCACATGATTCTTAGTCGGAATCAAAAATTTAAGAACGTTCGGTGCCATAGAGCCTGAGAAAACGAATCCCAAATTGCGACCCAAAATCTTCAAATTGTGCTTGTTCGAGTAAAGATTTTTCCCCAAATGCCACTTTATGCAGATTTTCAGTGTGATTTCGATTAAGCACATGATTCTTAGTGGGAATCAAAAATTTCAGTACGTTCGGTGCCATAGAGCGTGAGAAAACGACTCCCAAAGTTCGAACCCAAGTCTTGAAATGGAGATTTTAAAATAATTTTTTTTCCACAAATGCTCTTTTATGCAGATTTTCATTGTGATTTCGGCTAAGCACATGATTCTTAGTCGGAATCAAAAATTTAAGAACGTTCGGTGCCATAGAGCCTGAGAAAACGACCCCCAAATTTCGAACCCAAGTCTTCAAATTGAGATTTTAAAATAATTTTTTTTCCACAAATGCTCTTTTATGCACATTTTCATTGTCATTTCGGCTAAGCACATGATTCTTAGTTGGAATCAAAAATTTAAGAACTTTCGGTGCCATAGAGCCTGAGAAAACGACCCCCAAATTTCGACCCCAAGTCTTCAAATTGAGATTTTAAAATAATTTTTTTTCCACAAATGCTCTTTTATGCAGATTTTCATTGTGATTTCGGCTAAGCACATGATTCTTAGTCGGAATCAAAAATTTAAGAACGTTCGGTGCCATAGAGCCTGAGAAAACGAATCCCAAATTGCGACCCAAAATCTTCAAATTGTGCTTGTTCGAGTAAAGATTTTTCCCCAAATGCCTTTTTATGCAGATTTTCAGTGTGATTTCGATTAAGCACATGATTCTTAGTTGGAATCAAAAATTTCAGTACGTTCGGTGCCATAGAGCGTGAGAAAACGACTCCCAAAGTTCGAACCCAAGTCTTGAAATGGAGATTTTAAAATAATTTTTTTTCCACAAATGCTCTTTTATGCAGATTTTCATTGTGATTTTGGCTAAGCACATGATTCTTAGTCGGAATCAAAAATTTAAGAACTTTCGGTACCATAGAGCCTGAGAAAACGACCCCCAAATTTCGACCCCAAGTCTTCAAATTGAGATTTTAAAATAATTTTTTTTCCACAAATGCTCTTTTATGCAGATTTTCATTGTGATTTCGGCTAAGCACATGATTCTTAGTCGGAATCAAAAATTTAAGAACGTTCGGTGCCATAGAGCCTGAGAAAACGAATCCCAAATTGCGACCCAAAATCTTCAAATTGTGCTTGTTCGAGTAAAGATTTTTCCCCAAATGCCTTTTTATGCAGATTTTCAGTGTGATTTCGATTAAGCACATGATTCTTAGTTGGAATCAAAAATTTCAGTACGTTCGGTGCCATAGAGCGTGAGAAAACGACTCCCAAAGTTCGAACCCAAGTCTTGAAATGGAGATTTTAAAATAATTTTTTTTCCACAAATGCTCTTTTATGCAGATTTTCATTGTGATTTCGGCTAAGCACATGATTCTTAGTCGGAATCAAAAATTTAAGAACGTTCGGTGCCATAGAGCCTGAGAAAACGAATCCCAAATTGCGACCCAAAATCTTCAAATTGTGCTTGTTCGAGTAAAGATTTTTCCCCAAATGCCACTTTATGCAGATTTTCAGTGTGATTTCGATTAAGCACATGATTCTTAGTTGGAATCAAAAATTTCAGTACGTTCGGTGCCATAGAGCGTGAGAAAACGACTCCCAAAGTTCGAACCCAAGTCTTGAAATGGAGATTTTAAAATAATTTTTTTTCCACAAATGCTCTTTTATGCAGATTTTCATTGTGATTTCGGCTAAGCACATGATTCTTAGTCGGAATCAAAAATTTAAGAACGTTCGGTGCCATAGAGCCTGAGAAAACGACCCCCAAATTTCGAACCCAAGTCTTCAAATTGAGATTTTAAAATAATTTTTTTTCCACAAATGCTCTTTTATGCAGATTTTCATTGTGATTTCGGCTAAGCACATGATTCTTAGTCGGAATCAAAAATTTAAGAACGTTCGGTGCCATAGAGCTTGAGAAAACGAATCCCAAATTGCGACCCAAAATCTTCAAATTGTGCTTGTTCGAGTAAAGATTTTTCCCCAAATGCCACTTTATGCAGATTTTCAGTGTGATTTCGATTAAGCACATGATTCTTAGTGGGAATCAAAAATTTCAGTACGTTCGGTGCCATAGAGCGTGAGAAAACGACTCCCAAAGTTCGAACCCAAGTCTTGAAATGGAGATTTTAAAATAATTTTTTTTCCACAAATGCTCTTTTATGCAGATTTTCATTGTGATTTTGGCTAAGTACATGATTCTTAGTCGGAATCAAAAATTTAAGAACGTTCGGTGCCATAGAGCCTGAGAAAACGACTCCCAAAGTTCGAACCCAAGTCTTGAAATGGAGATTTTAAAATAATTTTTTTTCCACAAATGCTCTTTTATGCAGATTTTCATTGTGATTTCGGCTAAGCACATGATTCTTAGTCGGAATCAAAAATTTAAGAACGTTCGGTGCCATAGAGCCTGAGAAAACGAATCCCAAATTGCGACCCAAAATCTTCAAATTGTGCTTGTTCGAGTAAAGATTTTTCCCCAAATGCCACTTTATGCAGATTTTCAGTGTGATTTCGATTAAGCACATGATTCTTAGTGGGAATCAAAAATTTCAGTACGTTCGGTGCCATAGAGCGTGAGAAAACGACTCCCAAAGTTCGAACCCAAGTCTTGAAATGGAGATTTTAAAATAATTTTTTTTCCACAAATGCTCTTTTATGCACATTTTCATTGTCATTTCGGCTAAGCACATGATTCTTAGTTGGAATCAAAAATTTAAGAACTTTCGGTGCCATAGAGCCTGAGAAAACGACCCCCAAATTTCGACCCCAAGTCTTCAAATTGAGATTTTAAAATAATTTTTTTTCCACAAATGCTCTTTTATGCAGATTTTCATTGTGATTTCGGCTAAGCACATGATTCTTAGTCGGAATCAAAAATTTAAGAACGTTCGGTGCCATAGAGCCTGAGAAAACGAATCCCAAATTGCGACCCAAAATCTTCAAATTGTGCTTGTTCGAGTAAAGATTTTTCCCCAAATGCCACTTTATGCAGATTTTCAGTGTGATTTCGATTAAGCACATGATTCTTAGTTGGAATCAAAAATTTCAGTACGTTCGGTGCCATAGAGCGTGAGAAAACGACTCCCAAAGTTCGAACCCAAGTCTTGAAACGGAGATTTTAAAATAATTTTTTTTCCACAAATGCTCTTTTATGCAGATTTTCATTGTGATTTTGGCTAAGCACATGATTCTTAGTCGGCATCAAAAATTTAAGAACGTTCGGTGCCATAGAGCCTGAGAAAACGACTCCCAAAGTTCGAACCCAAGTCTTGAAATGGAGATTTTAAAATAATTTTTTTTCCACAAATGCTCTTTTATGCAGATTTTCATTGTGATTTCGGCTAAGCACATGATTCTTAGTCGGAATCAAAAATTTAAGAACGTTCGGTGCCATAGAGCCTGAGAAAACGACCCCCAAATTTCGAACCCAAGTCTTCAAATTGAGATTTTAAAATAATTTTTTTTCCACAAATGCTCTTTTATGCACATTTTCATTGTCATTTCGGCTAAGCACATGATTCTTAGTTGGAATCAAAAATTTAAGAACTTTCGGTGCCATAGAGCCTGAGAAAACGACTCCCAAAGTTCGAACCCAAGTCTTGAAATGGAGATTTTAAAATAATTTTTTTTCCACAAATGCTCTTTTATGCAGATTTTCATTGTGATTTCGGCTAAGCACATGATTCTTAGTCGGAATCAAAAATTTAAGAACGTTCGGTGCCATAGAGCTTGAGAAAACGAATCCCAAATTGCGACCCAAAATCTTCAAATTGTGCTTGTTCGAGTAAAGATTTTTCCCCAAATGCCACTTTATGCAGATTTTCAGTGTGATTTCGATTAAGCACATGATTCTTAGTGGCAATCAAAAATTTCAGTACGTTCGGTGCCATAGAGCGTGAGAAAACGACTCCCAAAGTTCGAACCCAAGTCTTGAAATGGAGATTTTAAAATAATTTTTTTTCCACAAATGCTCTTTTATGCAGATTTTCATTGTGATTTTGGCTAAGCACATGATTCTTAGTCGGAATCAAAAATTTAAGAACTTTCGGTACCATAGAGCCTGAGAAAACGACCCCCAAATTTCGACCCCAAGTCTTCAAATTGAGATTTTAAAATATTTTTTTTTCCACAAATGCTCTTTTATGCAGATTTTCATTGTGATTTCGGCTAAGCACATGATTCTTAGTCGGAATCAAAAATTTAAGAACGTTCGGTGCCATAGAGCCTGAGAAAACGAATCCCAAATTGCGACCCAAAATCTTCAAATTGTGCTTGTTCGAGTAAAGATTTTTCCCCAAATGCCACTTTATGCAGATTTTCAGTGTGATTTCGATTAAGCACATGATTCTTAGTTGGAATCAAAAATTTCAGTACGTTCGGTGCCATAGAGCGTGAGAAAACGACTCCCAAAGTTCGAACCCAAGTCTTGAAATGGAGATTTTAAAATAATTTTTTTTCCACAAATGCTCTTTTATGCAGATTTTCATTGTGATTTTGGCTAAGCACATGATTCTTAGTCGGAATCAAAAATTTAAGAACGTTCGGTGCCATAGAGCCTGAGAAAACGACTCCCAAAGTTCGAACCCAAGTCTTGAAATGGAGATTTTAAAATAATTTTTTTTCCACAAATGCTCTTTTATGCAGATTTTCATTGTGATTTCGGCTAAGCACATGATTCTTAGTCGGAATCAAAAATTTAAGAACGTTCGGTGCCATAGAGCCTGAGAAAACGACCCCCAAATTTCGAACCCAAGTCTTCAAATTGAGATTTTAAAATAATTTTTTTTCCACAAATGCTCTTTTATGCACATTTTCATTGTCATTTCGGCTAAGCACATGATTCTTAGTCGGAATCAAAAATTTAAGAACGTTCGGTGCCATAGAGCCTGAGAAAACGAATCCCAAATTGCGACCCAAAATCTTCAAACTGTGCTTGTTCGAGTAAAGATTTTTCCCCAAATGCCACTTTATGCAGATTTTCAGTGTGATTTCGATTAAGCACATGATTCTTAGTGGGAATCAAAAATTTCAGTACGTTCGGTGCCATAGAGCGTGAGAAAACGACTCCCAAAGTTCGAACCCAAGTCTTGAAATGGAGATTTTAAAATAATTTTTTTTCCACAAATGCTCTTTTATGCACATTTTCATTGTCATTTCGGCTAAGCACATGATTCTTAGTTGGAATCAAAAATTTAAGAACTTTCGGTGCCATAGAGCCTGAGAAAACGACCCCCAAATTTCGACCCCAAGTCTTCAAATTGAGATTTTAAAATAATTTTTTTTCCACAAATGCTCTTTTATGCAGATTTTCATTGTGATTTCGGCTAAGCACATGATTCTTAGTCGGAATCAAAAATTTAAGAACGTTCGGTGCCATAGAGCCTGAGAAAACGAATCCCAAATTGCGACCCAAAATCTTCAAATTGTGCTTGTTCGAGTAAAGATTTTTCCCCAAATGCCACTTTATGCAGATTTTCAGTGTGATTTCGATTAAGCACATGATTCTTAGTTGGAATCAAAAATTTCAGTACGTTCGGTGCCATAGAGCGTGAGAAAACGACTCCCAAAGTTCGAACCCAAGTCTTGAAATGGAGATTTTAAAATAATTTTTTTTCCACAAATGCTCTTTTATGCACATTTTCATTGTCATTTCGGCTAAGCACATGATTCTTAGTTGGAATCAAAAATTTAAGAACTTTCGGTGCCATAGAGCCTGAGAAAACGACCCCCAAATTTCGACCCCAAGTCTTCAAATTGAGATTTTAAAATAATTTTTTTTCCACAAATGCTCTTTTATGCAGATTTTCATTGTGATTTCGGCTAAGCACATGATTCTTAGTCGGAATCAAAAATTTAAGAACGTTCGGTGCCATAGAGCCTGAGAAAACGAATCCCAAATTGCGACCCAAAATCTTAAAATTGTGCTTGTTCGAGTAAAGATTTTTCCCCAAATGCCACTTTATGCAGATTTTCAGTGTGATTTCGATTAAGCACATGATTCTTAGTTGGAATCAAAAATTTAAGAACGTTCGGTGCCATAGAGCCTGAGAAAACGACCCCCAAATTTCGAACCCAAGTCTTCAAATTGAGATTTTAAAATAATTTTTTTTCCACAAATGCTCTTTTATGCACATTTTCATTGTCATTTCGGCTAAGCACATGATTCTTAGTTGGAATCAAAAATTTAAGAACTTTCGGTGCCATAGAGCCTGAGAAAACGACTCCCAAAGTTCGAACCCAAGTCTTGAAATGGAGATTTTAAAATAATTTTTTTTCCACAAATGCTCTTTTATGCAGATTTTCATTGTGATTTCGGCTAAGCACATGATTCTTAGTCGGAATCAAAAATTTAAGAACGTTCGGTGCCATAGAGCCTGAGAAAACGAATCCCAAATTGCGACCCAAAATCTTCAAATTGTGCTTGTTCGAGTAAAGATTTTTCCCCAAATGCCACTTTATGCAGATTTTCAGTGTGATTTCGATTAAGCACATGATTCTTAGTTGGAATCAAAAATTTCAGTACGTTCGGTGCCATAGAGCGTGAGAAAACGACTCCCAAAGTTCGAACCCAAGTCTTGAAATGGAGATTTTAAAATAATTTTTTTTCCACAAATGCTCTTTTATGCAGATTTTCATTGTGATTTTGGCTAAGCACATGATTCTTAGTCGGAATCAAAAATTTAAGAACGTTCGGTGCCATAGAGCCTGAGAAAACGACTCCCAAAGTTCGAACCCAAGTCTTGAAATGGAGATTTTAAAATAATTTTTTTTCCACAAATGCTCTTTTATGCAGATTTTCATTGTGATTTCGGCTAAGCACATGATTCTTAGTCGGAATCAAAAATTTAAGAACGTTCGGTGCCATAGAGCCTGAGAAAACGAATCCCAAATTGCGACCCAAAATCTTCAAATTGTGCTTGTTCGAGTAAAGATTTTTCCCCAAATGCCACTTTATGCAGATTTTCAGTGTGATTTCGATTAAGCACATGATTCTTAGTGGGAATCAAAAATTTCAGTACGTTCGGTGCCATAGAGCGTGAGAAAACGACTCCCAAAGTTCGAACCCAAGTCTTGAAATGGAGATTTTAAAATAATTTTTTTTCCACAAATGCTCTTTTATGCACATTTTCATTGTCATTTCGGCTAAGCACATGATTCTTAGTTGGAATCAAAAATTTAAGAACTTTCGGTGCCATAGAGCCTGAGAAAACGACCCCCAAATTTCGACCCCAAGTCTTCAAATTGAGATTTTAAAATAATTTTTTTTCCACAAATGCTCTTTTATGCAGATTTTCATTGTGATTTCGGCTAAGCACATGATTCTTAGTCGGAATCAAAAATTTAAGAACGTTCGGTGCCATAGAGCCTGAGAAAACGAATCCCAAATTGCGACCCAAAATCTTCAAATTGTGCTTGTTCGAGTAAAGATTTTTCCCCAAATGCCACTTTATGCAGATTTTCAGTGTGATTTCGATTAAGCACATGATTCTTAGTTGGAATCAAAAATTTCAGTACGTTCGGTGCCATAGAGCGTGAGAAAACGACTCCCAAAGTTCGAACCCAAGTCTTGAAATGGAGATTTTAAAATAATTTTTTTTCCACAAATGCTCTTTTATGCACATTTTCATTGTCATTTCGGCTAAGCACATGATTCTTAGTTGGAATCAAAAATTTAAGAACTTTCGGTGCCATAGAGCCTGAGAAAACGACTCCCAAAGTTCGAACCCAAGTCTTGAAATGGAGATTTTAAAATAATTTTTTTTCCACAAATGCTCTTTTATGCAGATTTTCATTGTGATTTCGGCTAAGCACATGATTCTTAGTTGGAATCAAAAATTTCAGTACGTTCGGTGCCATAGAGCGTGAGAAAACGACTCCCAAAGTTCGAACCCAAGTCTTGAAATGGAGATTTTAAAATAATTTTTTTTCCACAAATACTCTTTTATGCAGATTTTCATTGTGATTTCGGCTAAGCACATGATTCTTAGTCGGAATCAAAAATTTAAGAACGTTCGGTGCCATAGAGCCTGAGAAAACGAATCCCAAATTGCGACCCAAAATCTTCAAATTGTGCTTGTTCGAGTAAAGATTTTTCCCCAAATGCCACTTTATGCAGATTTTCAGTGTGATTTCGATTAAGCACATGATTCTTAGTTGGAATCAAAAATTTCAGTACGTTCGGTGCCATAGAGCGTGAGAAAACGACTCCCAAAGTTCGAACCCAAGTCTTGAAATGGAGATTTTAAAATAATTTTTTTTCCACAAATGCTCTTTTATGCACATTTTCATTGTCATTTCGGCTAAGCACATGATTCTTAGTTGGAATCAAAAATTTAAGAACTTTCGGTGCCATAGAGCCTGAGAAAACGACTCCCAAAGTTCGAACCCAAGTCTTGAAATGGAGATTTTAAAATAAATTTTTTTCCACAAATGCTCTTTTATGCAGATTTTCATTGTGATTTCGGCTAAGCACATGATTCTTAGTCGGAATCAAAAATTTAAGAACGTTCGGTGCCATAGAGCCTGAGAAAACGAATCCCAAATTGCGACCCAAAATCTTCAAATTGTGCTTGTTCGAGTAAAGATTTTTCCCCAAATGCCACTTTATGCAGATTTTCAGTGTGATTTCGATTAAGCACATGATTCTTAGTTGGAATCAAAAATTTCAGTACGTTCGGTGCCATAGAGCGTGAGAAAAGGACTCCCAAAGTTCGAACCCAAGTCTTGAAATGGAGATTTTAAAATAATTTTTTTTGCACAAATGCTCTTTTATGCAGATTTTCATTGTGATTTTGGCTAAGCACATGATTCTTAGTCGGAATCAAAAATTTAAGAACGTTCGGTGCCATAGAGCCTGAGAAAACGACTCCCAAAGTTCGAACCCAAGTCTTGAAATGGAGATTTTAAAATAATTTTTTTTCCACAAATACTCTTTTATGCAGATTTTCATTGTGATTTCGGCTAAGCACATGATTCTTAGTCGGAATCAAAAATTTAAGAACGTTCGGTGCCATAGAGCCTGAGAAAACGAATCCCAAATTGCGACCCAAAATCTTCAAATTGTGCTTGTTCGAGTAAAGATTTTTCCCCAAATGCCACTTTATGCAGATTTTCAGTGTGATTTCGATTAAGCACATGATTCTTAGTGGGAATCAAAAATTTCAGTACGTTCGGTGCCATAGAGCGTGAGAAAACGACTCCCAAAGTTCGAACCCAAGTCTTGAAATGGAGATTTTAAAATAATTTTTTTTCCACAAATACTCTTTTATGCAGATTTTCATTGTGATTTCGGCTAAGCACATGATTCTTAGTCGGAATCAAAAATTTAAGAACGTTCGGTGCCATAGAGCCTGAGAAAACGACCCCCAAATTTCGAACCCAAGTCTTCAAATTGAGATTTTAAAATAATTTTTTTTCCACAAATGCTCTTTTATGCACATTTTCATTGTCATTTCGGCTAAGCACATGATTCTTAGTCGGAATCAAAAATTTAAGAACGTTCGGTGCCATAGAGCCTGAGAAAACGAATCCCAAATTGCGACCCAAAATCTTCAAACTGTGCTTGTTCGAGTAAAGATTTTTCCCCAAATGCCACTTTATGCAGATTTTCAGTGTGATTTCGATTAAGCACATGATTCTTAGTGGGAATCAAAAATTTCAGTACGTTCGGTGCCATAGAGCGTGAGAAAACGACTCCCAAAGTTCGAACCCAAGTCTTGAAATGGAGATTTTAAAATAATTTTTTTTCCACAAATGCTCTTTTATGCACATTTTCATTGTCATTTCGGCTAAGCACATGATTCTTAGTTGGAATCAAAAATTTAAGAACTTTCGGTGCCATAGAGCCTGAGAAAACGACCCCCAAATTTCGACCCCAAGTCTTCAAATTGAGATTTTAAAATAATTTTTTTTCCACAAATGCTCTTTTATGCAGATTTTCATTGTGATTTCGGCTAAGCACATGATTCTTAGTCGGAATCAAAAATTTAAGAACGTTCGGTGCCATAGAGCCTGAGAAAACGAATCCCAAATTGCGACCCAAAATCTTCAAATTGTGCTTGTTCGAGTAAAGATTTTTCCCCAAATGCCACTTTATGCAGATTTTCAGTGTGATTTCGATTAAGCACATGATTCTTAGTTGGAATCAAAAATTTCAGTACGTTCGGTGCCATAGAGCGTGAGAAAACGACTCCCAAAGTTCGAACCCAAGTCTTGAAATGGAGATTTTAAAATAATTTTTTTTCCACAAATGCTCTTTTATGCACATTTTCATTGTCATTTCGGCTAAGCACATGATTCTTAGTTGGAATCAAAAATTTAAGAACTTTCGGTGCCATAGAGCCTGAGAAAACGACCCCCAAATTTCGACCCCAAGTCTTCAAATTGAGATTTTAAAATAATTTTTTTTCCACAAATGCTCTTTTATGCAGATTTTCATTGTGATTTCGGCTAAGCACATGATTCTTAGTCGGAATCAAAAATTTAAGAACGTTCGGTGCCATAGAGCCTGAGAAAACGAATCCCAAATTGCGACCCAAAATCTTAAAATTGTGCTTGTTCGAGTAAAGATTTTTCCCCAAATGCCACTTTATGCAGATTTTCAGTGTGATTTCGATTAAGCACATGATTCTTAGTTGGAATCAAAAATTTAAGAACGTTCGGTGCCATAGAGCCTGAGAAAACGACCCCCAAATTTCGAACCCAAGTCTTCAAATTGAGATTTTAAAATAATTTTTTTTCCACAAATGCTCTTTTATGCACATTTTCATTGTCATTTCGGCTAAGCACATGATTCTTAGTTGGAATCAAAAATTTAAGAACTTTCGGTGCCATAGAGCCTGAGAAAACGACTCCCAAAGTTCGAACCCAAGTCTTGAAATGGAGATTTTAAAATAATTTTTTTTCCACAAATGCTCTTTTATGCAGATTTTCATTGTGATTTCGGCTAAGCACATGATTCTTAGTCGGAATCAAAAATTTAAGAACGTTCGGTGCCATAGAGCCTGAGAAAACGAATCCCAAATTGCGACCCAAAATCTTCAAATTGTGCTTGTTCGAGTAAAGATTTTTCCCCAAATGCCACTTTATGCAGATTTTCAGTGTGATTTCGATTAAGCACATGATTCTTAGTTGGAATCAAAAATTTCAGTACGTTCGGTGCCATAGAGCGTGAGAAAACGACTCCCAAAGTTCGAACCCAAGTCTTGAAATGGAGATTTTAAAATAATTTTTTTTCCACAAATGCTCTTTTATGCAGATTTTCATTGTGATTTTGGCTAAGCACATGATTCTTAGTCGGAATCAAAAATTTAAGAACGTTCGGTGCCATAGAGCCTGAGAAAACGACTCCCAAAGTTCGAACCCAAGTCTTGAAATGGAGATTTTAAAATAATTTTTTTTCCACAAATGCTCTTTTATGCAGATTTTCATTGTGATTTCGGCTAAGCACATGATTCTTAGTCGGAATCAAAAATTTAAGAACGTTCGGTGCCATAGAGCCTGAGAAAACGAATCCCAAATTGCGACCCAAAATCTTCAAATTGTGCTTGTTCGAGTAAAGATTTTTCCCCAAATGCCACTTTATGCAGATTTTCAGTGTGATTTCGATTAAGCACATGATTCTTAGTGGGAATCAAAAATTTCAGTACGTTCGGTGCCATAGAGCGTGAGAAAACGACTCCCAAAGTTCGAACCCAAGTCTTGAAATGGAGATTTTAAAATAATTTTTTTTCCACAAATGCTCTTTTATGCACATTTTCATTGTCATTTCGGCTAAGCACATGATTCTTAGTTGGAATCAAAAATTTAAGAACTTTCGGTGCCATAGAGCCTGAGAAAACGACCCCCAAATTTCGACCCCAAGTCTTCAAATTGAGATTTTAAAATAATTTTTTTTCCACAAATGCTCTTTTATGCAGATTTTCATTGTGATTTCGGCTAAGCACATGATTCTTAGTCGGAATCAAAAATTTAAGAACGTTCGGTGCCATAGAGCCTGAGAAAACGAATCCCAAATTGCGACCCAAAATCTTCAAATTGTGCTTGTTCGAGTAAAGATTTTTCCCCAAATGCCACTTTATGCAGATTTTCAGTGTGATTTCGATTAAGCACATGATTCTTAGTTGGAATCAAAAATTTCAGTACGTTCGGTGCCATAGAGCGTGAGAAAACGACTCCCAAAGTTCGAACCCAAGTCTTGAAATGGAGATTTTAAAATAATTTTTTTTCCACAAATGCTCTTTTATGCACATTTTCATTGTCATTTCGGCTAAGCACATGATTCTTAGTTGGAATCAAAAATTTAAGAACTTTCGGTGCCATAGAGCCTGAGAAAACGACTCCCAAAGTTCGAACCCAAGTCTTGAAATGGAGATTTTAAAATAATTTTTTTTCCACAAATGCTCTTTTATGCAGATTTTCATTGTGATTTCGGCTAAGCACATGATTCTTAGTTGGAATCAAAAATTTCAGTACGTTCGGTGCCATAGAGCGTGAGAAAACGACTCCCAAAGTTCGAACCCAAGTCTTGAAATGGAGATTTTAAAATAATTTTTTTTCCACAAATACTCTTTTATGCAGATTTTCATTGTGATTTCGGCTAAGCACATGATTCTTAGTCGGAATCAAAAATTTAAGAACGTTCGGTGCCATAGAGCCTGAGAAAACGAATCCCAAATTGCGACCCAAAATCTTCAAATTGTGCTTGTTCGAGTAAAGATTTTTCCCCAAATGCCACTTTATGCAGATTTTCAGTGTGATTTCGATTAAGCACATGATTCTTAGTTGGAATCAAAAATTTCAGTACGTTCGGTGCCATAGAGCGTGAGAAAACGACTCCCAAAGTTCGAACCCAAGTCTTGAAATGGAGATTTTAAAATAATTTTTTTTCCACAAATGCTCTTTTATGCAGATTTTCATTGTGATTTCGGCTAAGCACATGATTCTTAGTCGGAATCAAAAATTTAAGAACGTTCGGTGCCATAGAGCCTGAGAAAACGACCCCCAAATTTCGAACCCAAGTCTTCAAATTGAGATTTTAAAATAATTTTTTTTCCACAAATGCTCTTTTATGCACATTTTCATTGTCATTTCGGCTAAGCACATGATTCTTAGTCGGAATCAAAAATTTAAGAACGTTCGGTGCCATAGAGCCTGAGAAAACGAATCCCAAATTGCGACCCAAAATCTTCAAACTGTGCTTGTTCGAGTAAAGATTTTTCCCCAAATGCCACTTTATGCAGATTTTCAGTGTGATTTCGATTAAGCACATGATTCTTAGTGGGAATCAAAAATTTCAGTACGTTCGGTGCCATAGAGCGTGAGAAAACGACTCCCAAAGTTCGAACCCAAGTCTTGAAATGGAGATTTTAAAATAATTTTTTTTCCACAAATGCTCTTTTATGCACATTTTCATTGTCATTTCGGCTAAGCACATGATTCTTAGTTGGAATCAAAAATTTAAGAACTTTCGGTGCCATAGAGCCTGAGAAAACGACCCCCAAATTTCGACCCCAAGTCTTCAAATTGAGATTTTAAAATAATTTTTTTTCCACAAATGCTCTTTTATGCAGATTTTCATTGTGATTTCGGCTAAGCACATGATTCTTAGTCGGAATCAAAAATTTAAGAACGTTCGGTGCCATAGAGCCTGAGAAAACGAATCCCAAATTGCGACCCAAAATCTTCAAATTGTGCTTGTTCGAGTAAAGATTTTTCCCCAAATGCCACTTTATGCAGATTTTCAGTGTGATTTCGATTAAGCACATGATTCTTAGTTGGAATCAAAAATTTCAGTACGTTCGGTGCCATAGAGCGTGAGAAAACGACTCCCAAAGTTCGAACCCAAGTCTTGAAATGGAGATTTTAAAATAATTTTTTTTCCACAAATGCTCTTTTATGCACATTTTCATTGTCATTTCGGCTAAGCACATGATTCTTAGTTGGAATCAAAAATTTAAGAACTTTCGGTGCCATAGAGCCTGAGAAAACGACCCCCAAATTTCGACCCCAAGTCTTCAAATTGAGATTTTAAAATAATTTTTTTTCCACAAATGCTCTTTTATGCAGATTTTCATTGTGATTTCGGCTAAGCACATGATTCTTAGTCGGAATCAAAAATTTAAGAACGTTCGGTGCCATAGAGCCTGAGAAAACGAATCCCAAATTGCGACCCAAAATCTTAAAATTGTGCTTGTTCGAGTAAAGATTTTTCCCCAAATGCCACTTTATGCAGATTTTCAGTGTGATTTCGATTAAGCACATGATTCTTAGTTGGAATCAAAAATTTAAGAACGTTCGGTGCCATAGAGCCTGAGAAAACGACCCCCAAATTTCGAACCCAAGTCTTCAAATTGAGATTTTAAAATAATTTTTTTTCCACAAATGCTCTTTTATGCACATTTTCATTGTCATTTCGGCTAAGCACATGATTCTTAGTTGGAATCAAAAATTTAAGAACTTTCGGTGCCATAGAGCCTGAGAAAACGACTCCCAAAGTTCGAACCCAAGTCTTGAAATGGAGATTTTAAAATAATTTTTTTTCCACAAATGCTCTTTTATGCAGATTTTCATTGTGATTTCGGCTAAGCACATGATTCTTAGTCGGAATCAAAAATTTAAGAACGTTCGGTGCCATAGAGCCTGAGAAAACGAATCCCAAATTGCGACCCAAAATCTTCAAATTGTGCTTGTTCGAGTAAAGATTTTTCCCCAAATGCCACTTTATGCAGATTTTCAGTGTGATTTCGATTAAGCACATGATTCTTAGTTGGAATCAAAAATTTCAGTACGTTCGGTGCCATAGAGCGTGAGAAAACGACTCCCAAAGTTCGAACCCAAGTCTTGAAATGGAGATTTTAAAATAATTTTTTTTCCACAAATGCTCTTTTATGCAGATTTTCATTGTGATTTTGGCTAAGCACATGATTCTTAGTCGGAATCAAAAATTTAAGAACGTTCGGTGCCATAGAGCCTGAGAAAACGACTCCCAAAGTTCGAACCCAAGTCTTGAAATGGAGATTTTAAAATAATTTTTTTTCCACAAATGCTCTTTTATGCAGATTTTCATTGTGATTTCGGCTAAGCACATGATTCTTAGTCGGAATCAAAAATTTAAGAACGTTCGGTGCCATAGAGCCTGAGAAAACGAATCCCAAATTGCGACCCAAAATCTTCAAATTGTGCTTGTTCGAGTAAAGATTTTTCCCCAAATGCCACTTTATGCAGATTTTCAGTGTGATTTCGATTAAGCACATGATTCTTAGTGGGAATCAAAAATTTCAGTACGTTCGGTGCCATAGAGCGTGAGAAAACGACTCCCAAAGTTCGAACCCAAGTCTTGAAATGGAGATTTTAAAATAATTTTTTTCCACAAATGCTCTTTTATGCACATTTTCATTGTCATTTCGGCTAAGCACATGATTCTTAGTTGGAATCAAAAATTTAAGAACTTTCGGTGCCATAGAGCCTGAGAAAACGACCCCCAAATTTCGACCCCAAGTCTTCAAATTGAGATTTTAAAATAATTTTTTTTCCACAAATGCTCTTTTATGCAGATTTTCATTGTGATTTCGGCTAAGCACATGATTCTTAGTCGGAATCAAAAATTTAAGAACGTTCGGTGCCATAGAGCCTGAGAAAACGAATCCCAAATTGCGACCCAAAATCTTCAAATTGTGCTTGTTCGAGTAAAGATTTTTCCCCAAATGCCACTTTATGCAGATTTTCAGTGTGATTTCGATTAAGCACATGATTCTTAGTTGGAATCAAAAATTTCAGTACGTTCGGTGCCATAGAGCGTGAGAAAACGACTCCCAAAGTTCGAACCCAAGTCTTGAAATGGAGATTTTAAAATAATTTTTTTTCCACAAATGCTCTTTTATGCACATTTTCATTGTCATTTCGGCTAAGCACATGATTCTTAGTTGGAATCAAAAATTTAAGAACTTTCGGTGCCATAGAGCCTGAGAAAACGACTCCCAAAGTTCGAACCCAAGTCTTGAAATGGAGATTTTAAAATAATTTTTTTTCCACAAATGCTCTTTTATGCAGATTTTCATTGTGATTTCGGCTAAGCACATGATTCTTAGTTGGAATCAAAAATTTCAGTACGTTCGGTGCCATAGAGCGTGAGAAAACGACTCCCAAAGTTCGAACCCAAGTCTTGAAATGGAGATTTTAAAATAATTTTTTTTCCACAAATACTCTTTTATGCAGATTTTCATTGTGATTTCGGCTAAGCACATGATTCTTAGTCGGAATCAAAAATTTAAGAACGTTCGGTGCCATAGAGCCTGAGAAAACGAATCCCAAATTGCGACCCAAAATCTTCAAATTGTGCTTGTTCGAGTAAAGATTTTTCCCCAAATGCCACTTTATGCAGATTTTCAGTGTGATTTCGATTAAGCACATGATTCTTAGTTGGAATCAAAAATTTCAGTACGTTCGGTGCCATAGAGCGTGAGAAAACGACTCCCAAAGTTCGAACCCAAGTCTTGAAATGGAGATTTTAAAATAATTTTTTTTCCACAAATGCTCTTTTATGCACATTTTCATTGTCATTTCGGCTAAGCACATGATTCTTAGTTGGAATCAAAAATTTAAGAACTTTCGGTGCCATAGAGCCTGAGAAAACGACCCCCAAATTTCGACCCCAAGTCTTCAAATTGAGATTTTAAAATAATTTTTTTTCCACAAATGCTCTTTTATGCAGATTTTCATTGTGATTTCGGCTAAGCACATGATTCTTAGTCGGAATCAAAAATTTAAGAACGTTCGGTGCCATAGAGCCTGAGAAAACGAATCCCAAATTGCGACCCAAAATCTTCAAATTGTGCTTGTTCGAGTAAAGATTTTTCCCCAAATGCCACTTTATGCAGATTTTCAGTGTGATTTCGATTAAGCACATGATTCTTAGTTGGAATCAAAAATTTCAGTACGTTCGGTGCCATAGAGCGTGAGAAAACGACTCCCAAAGTTCGAACCCAAGTCTTGAAATGGAGATTTTAAAATAATTTTTTTTCCACAAATGCTCTTTTATGCACATTTTCATTGTCATTTCGGCTAAGCACATGATTCTTAGTTGGAATCAAAAATTTAAGAACTTTCGGTGCCATAGAGCCTGAGAAAACGACCCCCAAATTTCGACCCCAAGTCTTCAAATTGAGATTTTAAAATAATTTTTTTTCCACAAATGCTCTTTTATGCAGATTTTCATTGTGATTTCGGCTAAGCACATGATTCTTAGTCGGAATCAAAAATTTAAGAACGTTCGGTGCCATAGAGCCTGAGAAAACGAATCCCAAATTGCGACCCAAAATCTTAAAATTGTGCTTGTTCGAGTAAAGATTTTTCCCCAAATGCCACTTTATGCAGATTTTCAGTGTGATTTCGATTAAGCACATGATTCTTAGTTGGAATCAAAAATTTAAGAACGTTCGGTGCCATAGAGCCTGAGAAAACGACCCCCAAATTTCGAACCCAAGTCTTCAAATTGAGATTTTAAAATAATTTTTTTTCCACAAATGCTCTTTTATGCACATTTTCATTGTCATTTCGGCTAAGCACATGATTCTTAGTTGGAATCAAAAATTTAAGAACTTTCGGTGCCATAGAGCCTGAGAAAACGACTCCCAAAGTTCGAACCCAAGTCTTGAAATGGAGATTTTAAAATAATTTTTTTTCCACAAATGCTCTTTTATGCAGATTTTCATTGTGATTTCGGCTAAGCACATGATTCTTAGTCGGAATCAAAAATTTAAGAACGTTCGGTGCCATAGAGCCTGAGAAAACGAATCCCAAATTGCGACCCAAAATCTTCAAATTGTGCTTGTTCGAGTAAAGATTTTTCCCCAAATGCCACTTTATGCAGATTTTCAGTGTGATTTCGATTAAGCACATGATTCTTAGTTGGAATCAAAAATTTCAGTACGTTCGGTGCCATAGAGCGTGAGAAAACGACTCCCAAAGTTCGAACCCAAGTCTTGAAATGGAGATTTTAAAATAATTTTTTTTCCACAAATGCTCTTTTATGCAGATTTTCATTGTGATTTTGGCTAAGCACATGATTCTTAGTCGGAATCAAAAATTTAAGAACGTTCGGTGCCATAGAGCCTGAGAAAACGACTCCCAAAGTTCGAACCCAAGTCTTGAAATGGAGATTTTAAAATAATTTTTTTTCCACAAATGCTCTTTTATGCAGATTTTCATTGTGATTTCGGCTAAGCACATGATTCTTAGTCGGAATCAAAAATTTAAGAACGTTCGGTGCCATAGAGCCTGAGAAAACGAATCCCAAATTGCGACCCAAAATCTTCAAATTGTGCTTGTTCGAGTAAAGATTTTTCCCCAAATGCCACTTTATGCAGATTTTCAGTGTGATTTCGATTAAGCACATGATTCTTAGTGGGAATCAAAAATTTCAGTACGTTCGGTGCCATAGAGCGTGAGAAAACGACTCCCAAAGTTCGAACCCAAGTCTTGAAATGGAGATTTTAAAATAATTTTTTTTCCACAAATGCTCTTTTATGCACATTTTCATTGTCATTTCGGCTAAGCACATGATTCTTAGTTGGAATCAAAAATTTAAGAACTTTCGGTGCCATAGAGCCTGAGAAAACGACCCCCAAATTTCGACCCCAAGTCTTCAAATTGAGATTTTAAAATAATTTTTTTTCCACAAATGCTCTTTTATGCAGATTTTCATTGTGATTTCGGCTAAGCACATGATTCTTAGTCGGAATCAAAAATTTAAGAACGTTCGGTGCCATAGAGCCTGAGAAAACGAATCCCAAATTGCGACCCAAAATCTTCAAATTGTGCTTGTTCGAGTAAAGATTTTTCCCCAAATGCCACTTTATGCAGATTTTCAGTGTGATTTCGATTAAGCACATGATTCTTAGTTGGAATCAAAAATTTCAGTACGTTCGGTGCCATAGAGCGTGAGAAAACGACTCCCAAAGTTCGAACCCAAGTCTTGAAATGGAGATTTTAAAATAATTTTTTTTCCACAAATGCTCTTTTATGCACATTTTCATTGTCATTTCGGCTAAGCACATGATTCTTAGTTGGAATCAAAAATTTAAGAACTTTCGGTGCCATAGAGCCTGAGAAAACGACTCCCAAAGTTCGAACCCAAGTCTTGAAATGGAGATTTTAAAATAATTTTTTTTCCACAAATGCTCTTTTATGCAGATTTTCATTGTGATTTCGGCTAAGCACATGATTCTTAGTTGGAATCAAAAATTTCAGTACGTTCGGTGCCATAGAGCGTGAGAAAACGACTCCCAAAGTTCGAACCCAAGTCTTGAAATGGAGATTTTAAAATAATTTTTTTTCCACAAATACTCTTTTATGCAGATTTTCATTGTGATTTCGGCTAAGCACATGATTCTTAGTCGGAATCAAAAATTTAAGAACGTTCGGTGCCATAGAGCCTGAGAAAACGAATCCCAAATTGCGACCCAAAATCTTCAAATTGTGCTTGTTCGAGTAAAGATTTTTCCCCAAATGCCACTTTATGCAGATTTTCAGTGTGATTTCGATTAAGCACATGATTCTTAGTTGGAATCAAAAATTTCAGTACGTTCGGTGCCATAGAGCGTGAGAAAACGACTCCCAAAGTTCGAACCCAAGTCTTGAAATGGAGATTTTAAAATAATTTTTTTTCCACAAATGCTCTTTTATGCACATTTTCATTGTCATTTCGGCTAAGCACATGATTCTTAGTTGGAATCAAAAATTTAAGAACTTTCGGTGCCATAGAGCCTGAGAAAACGACTCCCAAAGTTCGAACCCAAGTCTTGAAATGGAGATTTTAAAATAAATTTTTTTCCACAAATGCTCTTTTATGCAGATTTTCATTGTGATTTCGGCTAAGCACATGATTCTTAGTCGGAATCAAAAATTTAAGAACGTTCGGTGCCATAGAGCCTGAGAAAACGAATCCCAAATTGCGACCCAAAATCTTCAAATTGTGCTTGTTCGAGTAAAGATTTTTCCCCAAATGCCACTTTATGCAGATTTTCAGTGTGATTTCGATTAAGCACATGATTCTTAGTTGGAATCAAAAATTTCAGTACGTTCGGTGCCATAGAGCGTGAGAAAAGGACTCCCAAAGTTCGAACCCAAGTCTTGAAATGGAGATTTTAAAATAATTTTTTTTCCACAAATGCTCTTTTATGCAGATTTTCATTGTGATTTTGGCTAAGCACATGATTCTTAGTCGGAATCAAAAATTTAAGAACGTTCGGTGCCATAGAGCCTGAGAAAACGACTCCCAAAGTTCGAACCCAAGTCTTGAAATGGAGATTTTAAAATAATTTTTTTTCCACAAATACTCTTTTATGCAGATTTTCATTGTGATTTCGGCTAAGCACATGATTCTTAGTCGGAATCAAAAATTTAAGAACGTTCGGTGCCATAGAGCCTGAGAAAACGAATCCCAAATTGCGACCCAAAATCTTCAAATTGTGCTTGTTCGAGTAAAGATTTTTCCCCAAATGCCACTTTATGCAGATTTTCAGTGTGATTTCGATTAAGCACATGATTCTTAGTGGGAATCAAAAATTTCAGTACGTTCGGTGCCATAGAGCGTGAGAAAACGACTCCCAAAGTTCGAACCCAAGTCTTGAAATGGAGATTTTAAAATAATTTTTTTTCCACAAATGCTCTTTTATGCACATTTTCATTGTCATTTCGGCTAAGCACATGATTCTTAGTTGGAATCAAAAATTTAAGAACTTTCGGTGCCATAGAGCCTGAGAAAACGACCCCCAAATTTCGACCCCAAGTCTTCAAATTGAGATTTTAAAATAATTTTTTTTCCACAAATGCTCTTTTATGCAGATTTTCATTGTGATTTCGGCTAAGCACATGATTCTTAGTCGGAATCAAAAATTTAAGAACGTTCGGTGGCATAGAGCCTGAGAAAACGAATCCCAAATTGCGACCCAAAATCTTCAAATTGTGCTTGTTCGAGTAAAGATTTTTCCCCAAATGCCACTTTATGCAGATTTTCAGTGTGATTTCGATTAAGCACATGATTCTTAGTTGGAATCAAAAATTTCAGTACGTTCGGTGCCATAGAGCGTGAGAAAACGACTCCCAAAGTTCGAACCCAAGTCTTGAAATGGAGATTTTAAAATAATTTTTTTTCCACAAATGCTCTTTTATGCAGATTTTCATTGTGATTTCGGCTAAGCACATGATTCTTAGTCGGAATCAAAAATTTAAGAACGTTCGGTGCCATAGAGCCTGAGAAAACGACCCCCAAATTTCGAACCCAAGTCTTCAAATTGAGATTTTAAAATAATTTTTTTTCCACAAATGCTCTTTTATGCAGATTTTCATTGTGATTTCGGCTAAGCACATGATTCTTAGTCGGAATCAAAAATTTAAGAACTTTCGGTGCCATAGAGCTTGAGAAAACGAATCCCAAATTGCGACCCAAATTCTTCAAATTGAGATTATAAAATAATTTTTTTTCCACAAATGCTCTTTTATGCAGATTTTCATTGTGATTTCGGCTAAGCACATGATTCTTAGTCGGAATCAAAAATTTAAGAACGTTCGGTGCCATAGAGCCTGAGAAAACGAATCCCAAATTGCGACCCAAAATCTTCAAATTGTGCTTGTTCGAGTAAAGATTTTTCCCCAAATGCCACTTTATGCAGATTTTCAGTGTGATTTCGATTAAGCACATGATTCTTAGTTGGAATCAAAAATTTCAGTACGTTCGGTGCCATAGAGCGTGAGAAAACGACTCCCAAAGTTCGAACCCAAGTCTTGAAATGGAGATTTTAAAATAATTTTTTTTCCACAAATGCTCTTTTATGCACATTTTCATTGTCATTTCGGCTAAGCACATGATTCTTAGTTGGAATCAAAAATTTAAGAACTTTCGGTGCCATAGAGCCTGAGAAAACGACTCCCAAAGTTCGAACCCAAGTCTTGAAATGGAGATTTTAAAATAATTTTTTTTCCACAAATGCTCTTTTATGCAGATTTTCATTGTGATTTCGGCTAAGCACATGATTCTTAGTCGGAATCAAAAATTTAAGAACGTTCGGTGCCATAGAGCCTGAGAAAACGACCCCCAAATTTCGAACCCAAGTCTTCAAATTGAGATTTTAAAATAATTTTTTTTCCACAAATGCTCTTTTATGCAGATTTTCATTGTGATTTTGGCTAAGCACATGATTCTTAGTCGGAATCAAAAATTTAAGAACGTTCGGTGCCATAGAGCCTGAGAAAACGACTCCCAAAGTTCGAACCCAAGTCTTGAAATGGAGATTTTAAAATAATTTTTTTTCCACAAATACTCTTTTATGCAGATTTTCATTGTGATTTCGGCTAAGCACATGATTCTTAGTCGGAATCAAAAATTTAAGAACGTTCGGTGCCATAGAGCCTGAGAAAACGAATCCCAAATTGCGACCCAAAATCTTCAAATTGTGCTTGTTCGAGTAAAGATTTTTCCCCAAATGCCACTTTATGCAGATTTTCAGTGTGATTTCGATTAAGCACATGATTCTTAGTGGGAATCAAAAATTTCAGTACGTTCGGTGCCATAGAGCGTGAGAAAACGACTCCCAAAGTTCGAACCCAAGTCTTGAAATGGAGATTTTAAAATAATTTTTTTTCCACAAATGCTCTTTTATGCACATTTTCATTGTCATTTCGGCTAAGCACATGATTCTTAGTTGGAATCAAAAATTTAAGAACTTTCGGTGCCATAGAGCCTGAGAAAACGACCCCCAAATTTCGACCCCAAGTCTTCAAATTGAGATTTTAAAATAATTTTTTTTCCACAAATGCTCTTTTATGCAGATTTTCATTGTGATTTCGGCTAAGCACATGATTCTTAGTCGGAATCAAAAATTTAAGAACGTTCGGTGGCATAGAGCCTGAGAAAACGAATCCCAAATTGCGACCCAAAATCTTCAAATTGTGCTTGTTCGAGTAAAGATTTTTCCCCAAATGCCACTTTATGCAGATTTTCAGTGTGATTTCGATTAAGCACATGATTCTTAGTTGGAATCAAAAATTTCAGTACGTTCGGTGCCATAGAGCGTGAGAAAACGACTCCCAAAGTTCGAACCCAAGTCTTGAAATGGAGATTTTAAAATAATTTTTTTTCCACAAATGCTCTTTTATGCAGATTTTCATTGTGATTTCGGCTAAGCACATGATTCTTAGTCGGAATCAAAAATTTAAGAACGTTCGGTGCCATAGAGCCTGAGAAAACGACCCCCAAATTTCGAACCCAAGTCTTCAAATTGAGATTTTAAAATAATTTTTTTTCCACAAATGCTCTTTTATGCAGATTTTCATTGTGATTTCGGCTAAGCACATGATTCTTAGTCGGAATCAAAAATTTAAGAACTTTCGGTGCCATAGAGCTTGAGAAAACGAATCCCAAATTGCGACCCAAATTCTTCAAATTGAGATTATAAAATAATTTTTTTTCCACAAATGCTCTTTTATGCAGATTTTCATTGTGATTTCGGCTAAGCACATGATTCTTAGTCGGAATCAAAAATTTAAGAACGTTCGGTGCCATAGAGCCTGAGAAAACGAATCCCAAATTGCGACCCAAAATCTTCAAATTGTGCTTGTTCGAGTAAAGATTTTTCCCCAAATGCCACTTTATGCAGATTTTCAGTGTGATTTCGATTAAGCACATGATTCTTAGTTGGAATCAAAAATTTCAGTACGTTCGGTGCCATAGAGCGTGAGAAAACGACTCCCAAAGTTCGAACCCAAGTCTTGAAATGGAGATTTTAAAATAATTTTTTTTCCACAAATGCTCTTTTATGCACATTTTCATTGTCATTTCGGCTAAGCACATGATTCTTAGTTGGAATCAAAAATTTAAGAACTTTCGGTGCCATAGAGCCTGAGAAAACGACTCCCAAAGTTCGAACCCAAGTCTTGAAATGGAGATTTTAAAATAATTTTTTTTCCACAAATGCTCTTTTATGCAGATTTTCATTGTGATTTCGGCTAAGCACATGATTCTTAGTCGGAATCAAAAATTTAAGAACGTTCGGTGCCATAGAGCCTGAGAAAACGACCCCCAAATTTCGAACCCAAGTCTTCAAATTGAGATTTTAAAATAATTTTTTTTCCACAAATGCTCTTTTATGCAGATTTTCATTGTGATTTCGGCTAAGCACATGATTCTTAGTCGGAATCAAAAATTTAAGAACGTTCGGTGCCATAGAGCTTGAGAAAACGAATCCCAAATTGCGACCCAAATTCTTCAAATTGAGATTTTAAAATAATTTTTTTTCCACAAATGCTCTTTTATGCAGATTTTCATTGTGATTTCGGCTAAGCACATGATTCTTAGTCGGAATCAAAAATTTAAGAACGTTCGGTGCCATAGAGCCTGAGAAAACGAATCCCAAATTGCGACCCAAAATCTTCAAATTGTGCTTGTTCGAGTAAAGATTTTTCCCCAAATGCCACTTTATGCAGATTTTCAGTGTGATTTCGATTAAGCACATGATTCTTAGTTGGAATCAAAAATTTCAGTACGTTCGGTGCCATAGAGCGTGAGAAAACGACTCCCAAAGTTCGAACCCAAGTCTTGAAATGGAGATTTTAAAATAATTTTTTTTCCACAAATGCTCTTTTATGCACATTTTCATTGTCATTTCGGCTAAGCACATGATTCTTAGTTGGAATCAAAAATTTAAGAACTTTCGGTGCCATAGAGCCTGAGAAAACGACTCCCAAAGTTCGAACCCAAGTCTTGAAATGGAGATTTTAAAATAATTTTTTTTCCACAAATGCTCTTTTATGCAGATTTTCATTGTGATTTCGGCTAAGCACATGATTCTTAGTCGGAATCAAAAATTTAAGAACGTTCGGTGCCATAGAGCCTGAGAAAACGAATCCCAAATTGCGACCCAAAATCTTCAAATTGTGCTTGTTCGAGTAAAGATTTTTCCCCAAATGCCACTTTATGCAGATTTTCAGTGTGATTTCGATTAAGCACATGATTCTTAGTTGGAATCAAAAATTTCAGTACGTTCGGTGCCATAGAGCGTGAGAAAACGACTCCCAAAGTTCGAACCCAAGTCTTGAAATGGAGATTTTAAAATAATTTTTTTTCCACAAATGCTCTTTTATGCAGATTTTCATTGTGATTTTGGCTAAGCACATGATTCTTAGTCGGAATCAAAAATTTAAGAACGTTCGGTGCCATAGAGCCTGAGAAAACGACTCCCAAAGTTCGAACCCAAGTCTTGAAATGGAGATTTTAAAATAATTTTTTTTCCACAAATACTCTTTTATGCAGATTTTCATTGTGATTTCGGCTAAGCACATGATTCTTAGTCGGAATCAAAAATTTAAGAACGTTCGGTGCCATAGAGCCTGAGAAAACGAATCCCAAATTGCGACCCAAAATCTTCAAATTGTGCTTGTTCGAGTAAAGATTTTTCCCCAAATGCCACTTTATGCAGATTTTCAGTGTGATTTCGATTAAGCACATGATTCTTAGTGGGAATCAAAAATTTCAGTACGTTCGGTGCCATAGAGCGTGAGAAAAAGAATCCCAAATTGCGACCCAAAATCTTCAAATTGTGCTTGTTCGAGTAAAGATTTTTCCCCAAATGCCACTTTATGCAGATTTTCAGTGTGATTTCGATTAAGCACATGATTCTTAGTTGGAATCAAAAATTTCAGTACGTTCGGTGCCATAGAGCGTGAGAAAACGACTCCCAAAGTTCGAACCCAAGTCTTGAAATGGAGATTTTAAAATAATTTTTTTTCCACAAATGCTCTTTTATGCAGATTTTCATTGTGATTTCGGCTAAGCACATGATTCTTAGTCGGAATCAAAAATTTAAGAACGTTCGGTGCCATAGAGCCTGAGAAAACGACCCCCAAATTTCGAACCCAAGTCTTCAAATTGAGATTTTAAAATAATTTTTTTTCCACAAATGCTCTTTTATGCAGATTTTCATTGTGATTTCGGCTAAGCACATGATTCTTAGTCGGAATCAAAAATTTAAGAACGTTCGGTGCCATAGAGCTTGAGAAAACGAATCCCAAATTGCGACCCAAATTCTTCAAATTGAGATTATAAAATAATTTTTTTTCCACAAATGCTCTTTTATGCAGATTTTCATTGTGATTTCGGCTAAGCACATGATTCTTAGTCGGAATCAAAAATTTAAGAACGTTCGGTGCCATAGAGCCTGAGAAAACGAATCCCAAATTGCGACCCAAAATCTTCAAATTGTGCTTGTTCGAGTAAAGATTTTTCCCCAAATGCCACTTTATGCAGATTTTCAGTGTGATTTCGATTAAGCACATGATTCTTAGTTGGAATCAAAAATTTCAGTACGTTCGGTGCCATAGAGCGTGAGAAAACGACTCCCAAAGTTCGAACCCAAGTCTTGAAATGGAGATTTTAAAATAATTTTTTTTCCACAAATGCTCTTTTATGCACATTTTCATTGTCATTTCGGCTAAGCACATGATTCTTAGTTGGAATCAAAAATTTAAGAACTTTCGGTGCCATAGAGCCTGAGAAAACGACTCCCAAAGTTCGAACCCAAGTCTTGAAATGGAGATTTTAAAATAATTTTTTTTCCACAAATGCTCTTTTATGCAGATTTTCATTGTGATTTCGGCTAAGCACATGATTCTTAGTCGGAATCAAAAATTTAAGAACGTTCGGTGCCATAGAGCCTGAGAAAACGAATCCCAAATTGCGACCCAAAATCTTCAAATTGTGCTTGTTCGAGTAAAGATTTTTCCCCAAATGCCACTTTATGCAGATTTTCAGTGTGATTTCGATTAAGCACATGATTCTTAGTTGGAATCAAAAATTTCAGTACGTTCGGTGCCATAGAGCGTGAGAAAACGACTCCCAAAGTTCGAACCCAAGTCTTGAAATGGAGATTTTAAAATAATTTTTTTTCCACAAATGCTCTTTTATGCAGATTTTCATTGTGATTTTGGCTAAGCACATGATTCTTAGTCGGAATCAAAAATTTAAGAACGTTCGGTGCCATAGAGCCTGAGAAAACGACTCCCAAAGTTCGAACCCAAGTCTTGAAATGGAGATTTTAAAATAATTTTTTTTCCACAAATACTCTTTTATGCAGATTTTCATTGTGATTTCGGCTAAGCACATGATTCTTAGTCGGAATCAAAAATTTAAGAACGTTCGGTGCCATAGAGCCTGAGAAAACGAATCCCAAATTGCGACCCAAAATCTTCAAATTGTGCTTGTTCGAGTAAAGATTTTTCCCCAAATGCCACTTTATGCAGATTTTCAGTGTGATTTCGATTAAGCACATGATTCTTAGTGGGAATCAAAAATTTCAGTACGTTCGGTGCCATAGAGCGTGAGAAAACGACTCCCAAAGTTCGAACCCAAGTCTTGAAATGGAGATTTTAAAATAATTTTTTTTCCACAAATGCTCTTTTATGCACATTTTCATTGTCATTTCGGCTAAGCACATGATTCTTAGTTGGAATCAAAAATTTAAGAACTTTCGGTGCCATAGAGCCTGAGAAAACGACCCCCAAATTTCGACCCCAAGTCTTCAAATTGAGATTTTAAAATAATTTTTTTTCCACAAATGCTCTTTTATGCAGATTTTCATTGTGATTTCGGCTAAGCACATGATTCTTAGTCGGAATCAAAAATTTAAGAACGTTCGGTGGCATAGAGCCTGAGAAAACGAATCCCAAATTGCGACCCAAAATCTTCAAATTGTGCTTGTTCGAGTAAAGATTTTTCCCCAAATGCCACTTTATGCAGATTTTCAGTGTGATTTCGATTAAGCACATGATTCTTAGTTGGAATCAAAAATTTCAGTACGTTCGGTGCCATAGAGCGTGAGAAAACGACTCCCAAAGTTCGAACCCAAGTCTTGAAATGGAGATTTTAAAATAATTTTTTTTCCACAAATGCTCTTTTATGCAGATTTTCATTGTGATTTCGGCTAAGCACATGATTCTTAGTCGGAATCAAAAATTTAAGAACGTTCGGTGCCATAGAGCCTGAGAAAACGACCCCCAAATTTCGAACCCAAGTCTTCAAATTGAGATTTTAAAATAATTTTTTTTCCACAAATGCTCTTTTATGCACATTTTCATTGTCATTTCGGCTAAGCACATGATTCTTAGTTGGAATCAAAAATTTAAGAACTTTCGGTGCCATAGAGCCTGAGAAAACGACTCCCAAAGTTCGAACCCAAGTCTTGAAATGGAGATTTTAAAATAATTTTTTTTCCACAAATGCTCTTTTATGCAGATTTTCATTGTGATTTCGGCTAAGCACATGATTCTTAGTCGGAATCAAAAATTTAAGAACGTTCGGTGCCATAGAGCCTGAGAAAACGAATCCCAAATTGCGACCCAAAATCTTCAAATTGTGCTTGTTCGAGTAAAGATTTTTCCCCAAATGCCACTTTATGCAGATTTTCAGTGTGATTTCGATTAAGCACATGATTCTTAGTGGGAATCAAAAATTTCAGTACGTTCGGTGCCATAGAGCGTGAGAAAACGACTCCCAAAGTTCGAACCCAAGTCTTGAAATGGAGATTTTAAAATAATTTTTTTTCCACAAATGCTCTTTTATGCACATTTTCATTGTCATTTCGGCTAAGCACATGATTCTTAGTTGGAATCAAAAATTTAAGAACTTTCGGTGCCATAGAGCCTGAGAAAACGACCCCCAAATTTCGACCCCAAGTCTTCAAATTGAGATTTTAAAATATTTTTTTTTCCACAAATGCTCTTTTATGCAGATTTTCATTGTGATTTCGGCTAAGCACATGATGCTTAGTCGGAATCAAAAATTTAAGAACGTTCGGTGCTATAGAGCCTGAGAAAACGAATCCCAAATTGCGACCCAAAATCTTCAAATTGTGCTTGTTCGAGTAAAGATTTTTCCCCAAATGCCACTTTATGCAGATTTTCAGTGTGATTTCGATTAAGCACATGATTCTTAGTTGGAATCAAAAATTTCAGTACGTTCGGTGCCATAGAGCGTGAGAAAACGACTCCCAAAGTTCGAACCCAAGTCTTGAAATGGAGATTTTAAAATAATTTTTTTTCCACAAATGCTCTTTTATGCAGATTTTCATTGTGATTTCGGCTAAGCACATGATTCTTAGTCGGAATCAAAAATTTAAGAACGTTCGGTGCCATAGAGCCTGAGAAAACGACCCCCAAATTTCGAACCCAAGTCTTCAAATTGAGATTTTAAAATAATTTTTTTTCCACAAATGCTCTTTTATGCAGATTTTCATTGTGATTTCGGCTAAGCACATGATTCTTAGTCGGAATCAAAAATTTAAGAACTTTCGGTGCCATAGAGCTTGAGAAAACGAATCCCAAATTGCGACCCAAATTCTTCAAATTGAGATTATAAAATAATTTTTTTTCCACAAATGCTCTTTTATGCAGATTTTCATTGTGATTTCGGCTAAGCACATGATTCTTAGTCGGAATCAAAAATTTAAGAACGTTCGGTGCCATAGAGCCTGAGAAAACGAATCCCAAATTGCGACCCAAAATCTTCAAATTGTGCTTGTTCGAGTAAAGATTTTTCCCCAAATGCCACTTTATGCAGATTTTCAGTGTGATTTCGATTAAGCACATGATTCTTAGTTGGAATCAAAAATTTCAGTACGTTCGGTGCCATAGAGCGTGAGAAAACGACTCCCAAAGTTCGAACCCAAGTCTTGAAATGGAGATTTTAAAATAATTTTTTTTCCACAAATGCTCTTTTATGCACACTTTCATTGTCATTTCGGCTAAGCACATGATTCTTAGTTGGAATCAAAAATTTAAGAACTTTCGGTGCCATAGAGCCTGAGAAAACGACTCCCAAAGTTCGAACCCAAGTCTTGAAATGGAGATTTTAAAATAATTTTTTTTCCACAAATGCTCTTTTATGCAGATTTTCATTGTGATTTCGGCTAAGCACATGATTCTTAGTCGGAATCAAAAATTTAAGAACGTTCGGTGCCATAGAGCCTGAGAAAACGAATCCCAAATTGCGACCCAAAATCTTCAAATTGTGCTTGTTCGAGTAAAGATTTTTCCCCAAATGCCACTTTATGCAGATTTTCAGTGTGATTTCGATTAAGCACATGATTCTTAGTTGGAATCAAAAATTTCAGTACGTTCGGTGCCATAGAGCGTGAGAAAACGACTCCCAAAGTTCGAACCCAAGTCTTGAAATGGAGATTTTAAAATAATTTTTTTTCCACAAATGCTCTTTTATGCAGATTTTCATTGTGATTTTGGCTAAGCACATGATTCTTAGTCGGAATCAAAAATTTAAGAACGTTCGGTGCCATAGAGCCTGAGAAAACGACTCCCAAAGTTCGAACCCAAGTCTTGAAATGGAGATTTTAAAATAATTTTTTTTCCACAAATACTCTTTTATGCAGATTTTCATTGTGATTTCGGCTAAGCACATGATTCTTAGTCGGAATCAAAAATTTAAGAACGTTCGGTGCCATAGAGCGTGAGAAAACGACTCCCAAAGTTCGAACCCAAGTCTTGAAATGGAGATTTTAAAATAATTTTTTTTCCACAAATGCTCTTTTATGCAGATTTTCATTGTGATTTCGGCTAAGCACATGATTCTTAGTCGGAATCAAAAATTTAAGAACGTTCGGTGCCATAGAGCCTGAGAAAACGACCCCCAAATTTCGAACCCAAGTCTTCAAATTGAGATTTTAAAATAATTTTTTTTCAACAAATGCTCTTTTATGCAGATTTTCATTGTGATTTCGGCTAAGCACATGATTCTTAGTCGGAATCAAAAATTTAAGAACGTTCGGTGCCATAGAGCCTGAGAAAACGAATCCCAAATTGCGACCCAAAATCTTCAAATTGTGCTTGTTCGAGTAAAGATTTTTCCCCAAATGCCACTTTATGCAGATTTTCAGTGTGATTTCGATTAAGCACATGATTCTTAGTGGGAATCAAAAATTTCAGTACGTTCGGTGCCATAGAGCGTGAGAAAACGACTCCCAAAGTTCGAACCCAAGTCTTGAAATGGAGATTTTAAAATAATTTTTTTTCCACAAATGCTCTTTTATGCACATTTTCATTGTCATTTCGGCTAAGCACATGATTCTTAGTTGGAATCAAAAATTTAAGAACTTTCGGTGCCATAGAGCCTGAGAAAACGACCCCCAAATTTCGACCCCAAGTCTTCAAATTGAGATTTTAAAATAATTTTTTTTCCACAAATGCTCTTTTATGCAGATTTTCATTGTGATTTCGGCTAAGCACATGATTCTTAGTCGGAATCAAAAATTTAAGATCGTTCGGTGCTATAGAGCCTGAGAAAACGAATCCCAAATTGCGACCCAAAATCTTCAAATTGTGCTTGTTCGAGTAAAGATTTTTCCCCAAATGCCACTTTATGCAGATTTTCAGTGTGATTTCGATTAAGCACATGATTCTTAGTTGGAATCAAAAATTTCAGTACGTTCGGTGCCATAGAGCGTGAGAAAACGACTCCCAAAGTTCGAACCCAAGTCTTGAAATGGAGATTTTAAAATAATTTTTTTTCCACAAATGCTCTTTTATGCAGATTTTCATTGTGATTTCGGCTAAGCACATGATTCTTAGTCGGAATCAAAAATTTAAGAACGTTCGGTGCCATAGAGCCTGAGAAAACGACCCCCAAATTTCGAACCCAAGTCTTCAAATTGAGATTTTAAAATAATTTTTTTTCCACAAATGCTCTTTTATGCAGATTTTCATTGTGATTTCGGCTAAGCACATGATTCTTAGTCGGAATCAAAAATTTAAGAACGTTCGGTGCCATAGAGCTTGAGAAAACGAATCCCAAATTGCGACCCAAAATCTTCAAATTGTGCTTGTTCGAGTAAAGATTTTTCCCCAAATGCCACTTTATGCAGATTTTCAGTGTGATTTCGATTAAGCACATGATTCTTAGTGGCAATCAAAAATTTCAGTACGTTCGGTGCCATAGAGCGTGAGAAAACGACTCCCAAAGTTCGAACCCAAGTCTTGAAATGGAGATTTAAAAATAATTTTTTTTCCACAAATGCTCTTTTCTGCAGATTTTCATTGTGATTTTGGCTAAGCACATGATTCTTAGTCGGAATCAAAAATTTAAGAACGTTCGGTGCCATAGAGCCTGAGAAAACGACTCCCAAAGTTCGAACCCAAGTCTTGAAATGGAGATTTTAAAATAATTTTTTTTCCACAAATGCTCTTTTATGCAGATTTTCATTGTGATTTCGGCTAAGCACATGATTCTTAGTCGGAATTCAGAATTTAAGAACGTTCGGTGCCATAGAGCCTGAGAAAACGAATCCCAAATTGCGACCCAAAACCTTCAAATTGTGCTTGTTCGAGAAAAGATTTTTCCCCAAATGCCACTTTATGCAGATTTTCAGTGTGATTTCGATTAAGCACATGATTCTTAGTTGGAATCAAAAATTTCAGTACGTTCGGTGCCATAGAGCGTGAGAAAACGACTCCCATAGTTGGAACCCAAGTCTTGAAATGGAGATTTTAAAATAATTTTTTTTCCACAAATGCTCTTTTATGCAGATTTTCATTGTGATTTTGGCTAAACACATGATTCTTAGTCGGAATCAAAAATTTAAGAACTTTCGGTACCATAGAGCCTGAGAAAACGACCCCCAAATTTCGACCCCAAGTCTTCAAATTGAGATTTTAAAATAATTTTTTTTCCACAAATGCTCTTTTATGCAGATTTTCATTAAGATTTCGGCTAAGCACATGATTCTTAGTCGGAATCAAAAATTTAAGAACGTTCGGTGCCATAGAGCCTGAGAAAACGAATCCCAAATTGCGACCCAAAATCTTCAAATTGTGCTTGTTCGAGTAAAGATTTTTCCCCAAATGCCACTTTATGCAGATTTTCAGTGTGATTTCGATTAAGCACATGATTCTTAGTTGGAATCAAAAATTTCAGTACGTTCGGTGCCATAGAGCGTGAGAAAACGACTCCCAAAGTTCGAACCCAAGTCTTGAAATGGAGATTTTAAAATAATTTTTTTTCCACAAATGCTCTTTTATGCAGATTTTCATTGTGATTTCGGCTAAGCACATGATTCTAAGTCGGAATCAAAAATTTAAGAACGTTCGGTGCCATAGAGCCTGAGAAAACGACCCCCAAATTTCGAACCCAAGTCTTCAAATTGAGATTTTAAAATAATTTTTTTTCCACAAATGCTCTTTTATGCAGATTTTCATTGTGATTTCGGCTAAGCACATGATTCTTAGTCGGAATCAAAAATTTAAGAACGTTCGGTGCCATAGAGCTTGAGAAAACGAATCCCAAATTGCGACCCAAAATCTTCAAATTGTGCTTGTTCGAGTAAAGATTTTTCCCCAAATGCCACTTTATGCAGATTTTCAGTGTGATTTCGATTAAGCACATGATTCTTAGTGGGAATCAAAAATTTCAGTACGTTCGGTGCCATAGAGCGTGAGAAAACGACTCCCAAAGTTCGAACCCAAGTCTTGAAATGGAGATTTTAAAATAATTTTTTTTCCACAAATGCTCTTTTATGCAGATTTTCATTGTGATTTTGGCTAAGCACATGATTCTTAGTCGGAATCAAAAATTTAAGAACGTTCGGTGCCATAGAGCCTGAGAAAACGACTCCCAAAGTTCGAACCCAAGTCTTGAAATGGAGATTTTAAAATAATTTTTTTTCCACAAATGCTCTTTTATGCAGATTTTCATTGTGATTTCGGCTAAGCACATGATTCTTAGTCGGAATCAAAAATTTAAGAACGTTCGGTGCCATAGAGCCTGAGAAAACGAATCCCAAATTGCGACCCAAAACCTTCAAATTGTGCTTGTTCGAGTAAAGATTTTTCCCCAAATGCCACTTTATGCAGATTTTCAGTGTGATTTCGATTAAGAACATGATTCTTAGTTGGAATCAAAAATTTCAGTACGTTCGGTGCCATAGAGCGTGAGAAAACGACTCCCAAAGTTCGAACCCAAGTCTTGAAATGGAGATTTTAAAATAATTTTTTTTCCACAAATGCTCTTTTATGCAGATTTTCATTGTGATTTCGGCTAAGCACATGATTCTTAGTCGGAATCAAAAATTTAAGAACCTTCGGTGCCATAGAGCCTGAGATAACGACCCCCAAATTTCGAACCCAAGTCTTCAAATTGAGATTTTAAAATAATTTTTTTTCCACAAATGCTCTTTTATGCAGATTTTCATTGTGATTTCGGCTAAGCACATGATTCTTAGTCGGAATCAAAAATTTAAGAACGTTCGGTGCCATAGAGCCTGAGAAAACGAATCCCAAATTGCGACCCAAAATCTTCAAATTGTGCTTGTTTGAGTAAAGATTTTTCCCCAAATGCCACTTTATGCAGATTTTCAGTGTGATTTCGATTAAGCACATGATTCTTAGTGGGAATCAAAAATTTCAGTACGTTCGGTGCCATAGAGCGTGAGAAAACGACTCCCAAAGTTCGAACCCAAGTCTTGAAATGGAGATTTTAAAATAATTTTTTTTCCACAAATGCTCTTTTATGCAGATTTTCATTGTGATTTCGGCTAAGCACATGATTCTTAGTCGGAATCAAAAATTTAAGAACGTTCGGTGCCATAGAGCCTGAGAAAACGACCCCCAAATTTCGAACCCAAGTCTTCAAATTGAGATTTTAAAATAATTTTTTTTCCACAAATGCTCTTTTATGCAGATTTTCATTGTGATTTCGGCTAAGCACATGATTCTTAGTCGGAATCAAAAATTTAAGAACGTTCGGTGCCATAGAGCTTGAGAAAACGAATCCCAAATTGCGACCCAAAATCTTCAAATTGTGCTTGTTCGAGTAAAGATTTTTCCCCAAATGCCACTTTATGCAGATTTTCAGTGTGATTTCGATTAAGCACATGATTCTTAGTGGCAATCGAAAATTTCAGTACGTTCGGTGCCATAGAGCGTGAGAAAACGACTCCCAAAGTTCGAACCCAAGTCTTGAAATGGAGATTTTAAAATAATTTTTTTTCCACAAATGCTCTTTTATGCAGATTTTCATTGTGATTTTGGCTAAGCACATGATTCTTAGTCGGAATCAAAAATTTAAGAACTTTCGGTACCATAGAGCCTGAGAAAACGACCCCCAAATTTCGACCCCAAGTCTTCAAATTGAGATTTTAAAATAATTTTTTTTCCACAAATGCTCTTTTATGCAGATTTTCATTGTGATTTCGGCTAAGCACATGATTCTTAGTCGGAATCAAAAATTTAAGAACGTTCGGTGCCATAGAGCCTGAGAAAACGAATCCCAAATTGCGACCCAAAATCTTCAAATTGTGCTTGTTCGAGTAAAGATTTTTCCCCAAATGCCACTTTATGCAGATTTTCAGTGTGATTTCGATTAAGCACATGATTCTTAGTTGGAATCAAAAATTTCAGTACGTTCGGTGCCATAGAGCGTGAGAAAACGACTCCCAAAGTTCGAACCCAAGTCTTGAAATGGAGATTTTAAAATAATTTTTTTTCCACAAATGCTCTTTTATGCAGATTTTCATTGTGATTTCGGCTAAGCACATGATTCTTAGTCGGAATCAAAAATTTAAGAACGTTCGGTGCCATAGAGCCTGAGAAAACGAATCCCAAATTGCGACCCAAAATCTTCAAATTGTGCTTGTTCGAGTAAAGATTTTTCCCCAAATGCCACTTTATGCAGATTTTCAGTGTGATTTCGATTAAGCACATGATTCTTAGTTGGAATCAAAAATTTCAGTACGTTCGGTGCCATAGAGCGTGAGAAAACGACTCCCAAAGTTCGAACCCAAGTCTTGAAATGGAGATTTTAAAATAATTTTTTTTCCACAAATGCTCTTTTATGCACATTTTCATTGTCATTTCGGCTAAGCACATGATTCTTAGTTGGAATCAAAAATTTAAGAACTTTCGGTGCCATAGAGCCTGAGAAAACGACTCCCAAAGTTCGAACCCAAGTCTTGAAATGGAGATTTTAAAATAATTTTTTTTCCACAAATGCTCTTTTATGCAGATTTTCATTGTGATTTCGGCTAAGCACATGATTCTTAGTCGGAATCAAAAATTTAAGAACGTTCGGTGCCATAGAGCCTGAGAAAACGAATCCCAAATTGCGACCCAAAATCTTCAAATTGTGCTTGTTCGAGTAAAGATTTTTCCCCAAATGCCACTTTATGCAGATTTTCAGTGTGATTTCGATTAAGCACATGATTCTTAGTTGGAATCAAAAATTTCAGTACGTTCGGTGCCATAGAGCGTGAGAAAACGACTCCCAAAGTTCGAACCCAAGTCTTGAAATGGAGATTTTAAAATAATTTTTTTTCCACAAATGCTCTTTTATGCACATTTTCATTGTCATTTCGGCTAAGCACATGATTCTTAGTTGGAATCAAAAATTTAAGAACTTTCGGTGCCATAGAGCCTGAGAAAACGACTCCCAAAGTTCGAACCCAAGTCTTGAAATGGAGATTTTAAAATAATTTTTTTTCCACAAATGCTCTTTTATGCAGATTTTCATTGTGATTTCGGCTAAGCACATGATTCTTAGTTGGAATCAAAAATTTCAGTACGTTCGGTGCCATAGAGCGTGAGAAAACGACTCCCAAAGTTCGAACCCAAGTCTTGAAATGGAGATTTTAAAATAATTTTTTTTCCACAAATACTCTTTTATGCAGATTTTCATTGTGATTTCGGCTAAGCACATGATTCTTAGTCGGAATCAAAAATTTAAGAACGTTCGGTGCCATAGAGCCTGAGAAAACGAATCCCAAATTGCGACCCAAAATCTTCAAATTGTGCTTGTTCGAGTAAAGATTTTTCCCCAAATGCCACTTTATGCAGATTTTCAGTGTGATTTCGATTAAGCACATGATTCTTAGTTGGAATCAAAAATTTCAGTACGTTCGGTGCCATAGAGCGTGAGAAAACGACTCCCAAAGTTCGAACCCAAGTCTTGAAATGGAGATTTTAAAATAATTTTTTTTCCACAAATGCTCTTTTATGCACATTTTCATTGTCATTTCGGCTAAGCACATGATTCTTAGTTGGAATCAAAAATTTAAGAACTTTCGGTGCCATAGAGCCTGAGAAAACGACTCCCAAAGTTCGAACCCAAGTCTTGAAATGGAGATTTTAAAATAATTTTTTTTCCACAAATGCTCTTTTATGCAGATTTTCATTGTGATTTCGGCTAAGCACATGATTCTTAGTCGGAATCAAAAATTTAAGAACGTTCGGTGCCATAGAGCCTGAGAAAACGAATCCCAAATTGCGACCCAAAATCTTCAAATTGTGCTTGTTCGAGTAAAGATTTTTCCCCAAATGCCACTTTATGCAGATTTTCAGTGTGATTTCGATTAAGCACATGATTCTTAGTTGGAATCAAAAATTTCAGTACGTTCGGTGCCATAGAGCGTGAGAAAAGGACTCCCAAAGTTCGAACCCAAGTCTTGAAATGGAGATTTTAAAATAATTTTTTTTCCACAAATGCTCTTTTATGCAGATTTTCATTGTGATTTTGGCTAAGCACATGATTCTTAGTCGGAATCAAAAATTTAAGAACGTTCGGTGCCATAGAGCCTGAGAAAACGACTCCCAAAGTTCGAACCCAAGTCTTGAAATGGAGATTTTAAAATAATTTTTTTTCCACAAATACTCTTTTATGCAGATTTTCATTGTGATTTCGGCTAAGCACATGATTCTTAGTCGGAATCAAAAATTTAAGAACGTTCGGTGCCATAGAGCCTGAGAAAACGAATCCCAAATTGCGACCCAAAATCTTCAAATTGTGCTTGTTCGAGTAAAGATTTTTCCCCAAATGCCACTTTATGCAGATTTTCAGTGTGATTTCGATTAAGCACATGATTCTTAGTGGGAATCAAAAATTTCAGTACGTTCGGTGCCATAGAGCGTGAGAAAACGACTCCCAAAGTTCGAACCCAAGTCTTGAAATGGAGATTTTAAAATAATTTTTTTTCCACAAATGCTCTTTTATGCACATTTTCATTGTCATTTCGGCTAAGCACATGATTCTTAGTTGGAATCAAAAATTTAAGAACTTTCGGTGCCATAGAGCCTGAGAAAACGACCCCCAAATTTCGACCCCAAGTCTTCAAATTGAGATTTTAAAATATTTTTTTTTCCACAAATGCTCTTTTATGCAGATTTTCATTGTGATTTCGGCTAAGCACATGATTCTTAGTCGGAATCAAAAATTTAAGAACGTTCGGTGGCATAGAGCCTGAGAAAACGAATCCCAAATTGCGACCCAAAATCTTCAAATTGTGCTTGTTCGAGTAAAGATTTTTCCCCAAATGCCACTTTATGCAGATTTTCAGTGTGATTTCGATTAAGCACATGATTCTTAGTTGGAATCAAAAATTTCAGTACGTTCGGTGCCATAGAGCGTGAGAAAACGACTCCCAAAGTTCGAACCCAAGTCTTGAAATGGAGATTTTAAAATAATTTTTTTTCCACAAATGCTCTTTTATGCAGATTTTCATTGTGATTTCGGCTAAGCACATGATTCTTAGTCGGAATCAAAAATTTAAGAACGTTCGGTGCCATAGAGCCTGAGAAAACGACCCCCAAATTTCGAACCCAAGTCTTCAAATTGAGATTTTAAAATAATTTTTTTTCCACAAATGCTCTTTTATGCAGATTTTCATTGTGATTTCGGCTAAGCACATGATTCTTAGTCGGAATCAAAAATTTAAGAACTTTCGGTGCCATAGAGCTTGAGAAAACGAATCCCAAATTGCGACCCAAATTCTTCAAATTGAGATTATAAAATAATTTTTTTTCCACAAATGCTCTTTTATGCAGATTTTCATTGTGATTTCGGCTAAGCACATGATTCTTAGTCGGAATCAAAAATTTAAGAACGTTCGGTGCCATAGAGCCTGAGAAAACGAATCCCAAATTGCGACCCAAAATCTTCAAATTGTGCTTGTTCGAGTAAAGATTTTTCCCCAAATGCCACTTTATGCAGATTTTCAGTGTGATTTCGATTAAGCACATGATTCTTAGTTGGAATCAAAAATTTCAGTACGTTCGGTGCCATAGAGCGTGAGAAAACGACTCCCAAAGTTCGAACCCAAGTCTTGAAATGGAGATTTTAAAATAATTTTTTTTCCACAAATGCTCTTTTATGCACACTTTCATTGTCATTTCGGCTAAGCACATGATTCTTAGTTGGAATCAAAAATTTAAGAACTTTCGGTGCCATAGAGCCTGAGAAAACGACTCCCAAAGTTCGAACCCAAGTCTTGAAATGGAGATTTTAAAATAATTTTTTTTCCACAAATGCTCTTTTATGCAGATTTTCATTGTGATTTCGGCTAAGCACATGATTCTTAGTCGGAATCAAAAATTTAAGAACGTTCGGTGCCATAGAGCCTGAGAAAACGAATCCCAAATTGCGACCCAAAATCTTCAAATTGTGCTTGTTCGAGTAAAGATTTTTCCCCAAATGCCACTTTATGCAGATTTTCAGTGTGATTTCGATTAAGCACATGATTCTTAGTTGGAATCAAAAATTTCAGTACGTTCGGTGCCATAGAGCGTGAGAAAACGACTCCCAAAGTTCGAACCCAAGTCTTGAAATGGAGATTTTAAAATAATTTTTTTTCCACAAATGCTCTTTTATGCAGATTTTCATTGTGATTTTGGCTAAGCACATGATTCTTAGTCGGAATCAAAAATTTAAGAACGTTCGGTGCCATAGAGCCTGAGAAAACGACTCCCAAAGTTCGAACCCAAGTCTTGAAATGGAGATTTTAAAATAATTTTTTTTCCACAAATACTCTTTTATGCAGATTTTCATTGTGATTTCGGCTAAGCACATGATTCTTAGTCGGAATCAAAAATTTAAGAACGTTCGGTGCCATAGAGCCTGAGAAAACGAATCCCAAATTGCGACCCAAAATCTTCAAATTGTGCTTGTTCGAGTAAAGATTTTTCCCCAAATGCCACTTTATGCAGATTTTCAGTGTGATTTCGATTAAGCACATGATTCTTAGTGGGAATCAAAAATTTCAGTACGTTCGGTGCCATAGAGCGTGAGAAAACGACTCCCAAAGTTCGAACCCAAGTCTTGAAATGGAGATTTTAAAATAATTTTTTTTCCACAAATGCTCTTTTATGCACATTTTCATTGTCATTTCGGCTAAGCACATGATTCTTAGTTGGAATCAAAAATTTAAGAACTTTCGGTGCCATAGAGCCTGAGAAAACGACCCCCAAATTTCGACCCCAAGTCTTCAAATTGAGATTTTAAAATAATTTTTTTTCCACAAATGCTCTTTTATGCAGATTTTCATTGTGATTTCGGCTAAGCACATGATTCTTAGTCGGAATCAAAAATTTAAGAACGTTCGGTGCTATAGAGCCTGAGAAAACGAATCCCAAATTGCGACCCAAAATCTTCAAATTGTGCTTGTTCGAGTAAAGATTTTTCCCCAAATGCCACTTTATGCAGATTTTCATTGTGATTTCGATTAAGCACATGATTCTTAGTTGGAATCAAAAATTTCAGTACGTTCGGTGCCATAGAGCGTGAGAAAACGACTCCCAAAGTTCGAACCCAAGTCTTGAAATGGAGATTTTAAAATAATTTTTTTTCCACAAATGCTCTTTTATGCAGATTTTCATTGTGATTTCGGCTAAGCACATGATTCTTAGTCGGAATCAAAAATTTAAGAACGTTCGGTGCCATAGAGCCTGAGAAAACGACCCCCAAATTTCGAACCCAAGTCTTCAAATTGAGATTTTAAAATAATTTTTTTTCCACAAATGCTCTTTTATGCAGATTTTCATTGTGATTTCGGCTAAGCACATGATTCTTAGTCGGAATCAAAAATTTAAGAACGTTCGGTGCCATAGAGCTTGAGAAAACGAATCCCAAATTGCGACCCAAATTCTTCAAATTGAGATTTTAAAATAATTTTTTTTCCACAAATGCTCTTTTATGCAGATTTTCATTGTGATTTCGGCTAAGCACATGATTCTTAGTCGGAATCAAAAATTTAAGAACGTTCGGTGCCATAGAGCCTGAGAAAACGAATCCCAAATTGCGACCCAAAATCTTCAAATTGTGCTTGTTCGAGTAAAGATTTTTCCCCAAATGCCACTTTATGCAGATTTTCAGTGTGATTTCGATTAAGCACATGATTCTTAGTTGGAATCAAAAATTTCAGTACGTTCGGTGCCATAGAGCGTGAGAAAACGACTCCCAAAGTTCGAACCCAAGTCTTGAAATGGAGATTTTAAAATAATTTTTTTTCCACAAATGCTCTTTTATGCACATTTTCATTGTCATTTCGGCTAAGCACATGATTCTTAGTTGGAATCAAAAATTTAAGAACTTTCGGTGCCATAGAGCCTGAGAAAACGACTCCCAAAGTTCGAACCCAAGTCTTGAAATGGAGATTTTAAAATAATTTTTTTTCCACAAATGCTCTTTTATGCAGATTTTCATTGTGATTTCGGCTAAGCACATGATTCTTAGTCGGAATCAAAAATTTAAGAACGTTCGGTGCCATAGAGCCTGAGAAAACGAATCCCAAATTGCGACCCAAAACCTTCAAATTGTGCTTGTTCGAGTAAAGATTTTTCCCCAAATGCCACTTTATGCAGATTTTCAGTGTGATTTCGATTAAGAACATGATTCTTAGTTGGAATCAAAAATTTCAGTACGTTCGGTGCCATAGAGCGTGAGAAAACGACTCCCAAAGTTCGAACCCAAGTCTTGAAATGGAGATTTTAAAATAATTTTTTTTCCACAAATGCTCTTTTATGCAGATTTTCATTGTGATTTCGGCTAAGCACATGATTCTTAGTCGGAATCAAAAATTTAAGAACCTTCGGTGCCATAGAGCCTGAGATAACGACCCCCAAATTTCGAACCCAAGTCTTCAAATTGAGATTTTAAAATAATTTTTTTTCCACAAATGCTCTTTTATGCAGATTTTCATTGTGATTTCGGCTAAGCACATGATTCTTAGTCGGAATCAAAAATTTAAGAACGTTCGGTGCCATAGAGCCTGAGAAAACGAATCCCAAATTGCGACCCAAAATCTTCAAATTGTGCTTGTTTGAGTAAAGATTTTTCCCCAAATGCCACTTTATGCAGATTTTCAGTGTGATTTCGATTAAGCACATGATTCTTAGTGGGAATCAAAAATTTCAGTACGTTCGGTGCCATAGAGCGTGAGAAAACGACTCCCAAAGTTCGAACCCAAGTCTTGAAATGGAGATTTTAAAATAATTTTTTTTCCACAAATGCTCTTTTATGCAGATTTTCATTGTGATTTCGGCTAAGCACATGATTCTTAGTCGGAATCAAAAATTTAAGAACGTTCGGTGCCATAGAGCCTGAGAAAACGACCCCCAAATTTCGAACCCAAGTCTTCAAATTGAGATTTTAAAATAATTTTTTTTCCACAAATGCTCTTTTATGCAGATTTTCATTGTGATTTCGGCTAAGCACATGATTCTTAGTCGGAATCAAAAATTTAAGAACGTTCGGTGCCATAGAGCTTGAGAAAACGAATCCCAAATTGCGACCCAAAATCTTCAAATTGTGCTTGTTCGAGTAAAGATTTTTCCCCAAATGCCACTTTATGCAGATTTTCAGTGTGATTTCGATTAAGCACATGATTCTTAGTGGCAATCGAAAATTTCAGTACGTTCGGTGCCATAGAGCGTGAGAAAACGACTCCCAAAGTTCGAACCCAAGTCTTGAAATGGAGATTTTAAAATAATTTTTTTTCCACAAATGCTCTTTTATGCAGATTTTCATTGTGATTTTGGCTAAGCACATGATTCTTAGTCGGAATCAAAAATTTAAGAACTTTCGGTACCATAGAGCCTGAGAAAACGACCCCCAAATTTCGACCCCAAGTCTTCAAATTGAGATTTTAAAATAATTTTTTTTCCACAAATGCTCTTTTATGCAGATTTTCATTGTGATTTCGGCTAAGCACATGATTCTTAGTCGGAATCAAAAATTTAAGAACGTTCGGTGCCATAGAGCCTGAGAAAACGAATCCCAAATTGCGACCCAAAATCTTCAAATTGTGCTTGTTCGAGTAAAGATTTTTCCCCAAATGCCACTTTATGCAGATTTTCAGTGTGATTTCGATTAAGCACATGATTCTTAGTTGGAATCAAAAATTTCAGTACGTTCGGTGCCATAGAGCGTGAGAAAACGACTCCCAAAGTTCGAACCCAAGTCTTGAAATGGAGATTTTAAAATAATTTTTTTTCCACAAATGCTCTTTTATGCAGATTTTCATTGTGATTTCGGCTAAGCACATGATTCTTAGTCGGAATCAAAAATTTAAGAACGTTCGGTGCCATAGAGCCTGAGAAAACGAATCCCAAATTGCGACCCAAAATCTTCAAATTGTGCTTGTTCGAGTAAAGATTTTTCCCCAAATGCCACTTTATGCAGATTTTCAGTGTGATTTCGATTAAGCACATGATTCTTAGTTGGAATCAAAAATTTCAGTACGTTCGGTGCCATAGAGCGTGAGAAAACGACTCCCAAAGTTCGAACCCAAGTCTTGAAATGGAGATTTTAAAATAATTTTTTTTCCACAAATGCTCTTTTATGCACATTTTCATTGTCATTTCGGCTAAGCACATGATTCTTAGTTGGAATCAAAAATTTAAGAACTTTCGGTGCCATAGAGCCTGAGAAAACGACTCCCAAAGTTCGAACCCAAGTCTTGAAATGGAGATTTTAAAATAATTTTTTTTCCACAAATGCTCTTTTATGCAGATTTTCATTGTGATTTCGGCTAAGCACATGATTCTTAGTCGGAATCAAAAATTTAAGAACGTTCGGTGCCATAGAGCCTGAGAAAACGAATCCCAAATTGCGACCCAAAATCTTCAAATTGTGCTTGTTCGAGTAAAGATTTTTCCCCAAATGCCACTTTATGCAGATTTTCAGTGTGATTTCGATTAAGCACATGATTCTTAGTTGGAATCAAAAATTTCAGTACGTTCGGTGCCATAGAGCGTGAGAAAACGACTCCCAAAGTTCGAACCCAAGTCTTGAAATGGAGATTTTAAAATAATTTTTTTTCCACAAATGCTCTTTTATGCACATTTTCATTGTCATTTCGGCTAAGCACATGATTCTTAGTTGGAATCAAAAATTTAAGAACTTTCGGTGCCATAGAGCCTGAGAAAACGACTCCCAAAGTTCGAACCCAAGTCTTGAAATGGAGATTTTAAAATAATTTTTTTTCCACAAATGCTCTTTTATGCAGATTTTCATTGTGATTTCGGCTAAGCACATGATTCTTAGTTGGAATCAAAAATTTCAGTACGTTCGGTGCCATAGAGCGTGAGAAAACGACTCCCAAAGTTCGAACCCAAGTCTTGAAATGGAGATTTTAAAATAATTTTTTTTCCACAAATACTCTTTTATGCAGATTTTCATTGTGATTTCGGCTAAGCACATGATTCTTAGTCGGAATCAAAAATTTAAGAACGTTCGGTGCCATAGAGCCTGAGAAAACGAATCCCAAATTGCGACCCAAAATCTTCAAATTGTGCTTGTTCGAGTAAAGATTTTTCCCCAAATGCCACTTTATGCAGATTTTCAGTGTGATTTCGATTAAGCACATGATTCTTAGTTGGAATCAAAAATTTCAGTACGTTCGGTGCCATAGAGCGTGAGAAAACGACTCCCAAAGTTCGAACCCAAGTCTTGAAATGGAGATTTTAAAATAATTTTTTTTCCACAAATGCTCTTTTATGCACATTTTCATTGTCATTTCGGCTAAGCACATGATTCTTAGTTGGAATCAAAAATTTAAGAACTTTCGGTGCCATAGAGCCTGAGAAAACGACTCCCAAAGTTCGAACCCAAGTCTTGAAATGGAGATTTTAAAATAATTTTTTTTCCACAAATGCTCTTTTATGCAGATTTTCATTGTGATTTCGGCTAAGCACATGATTCTTAGTCGGAATCAAAAATTTAAGAACGTTCGGTGCCATAGAGCCTGAGAAAACGAATCCCAAATTGCGACCCAAAATCTTCAAATTGTGCTTGTTCGAGTAAAGATTTTTCCCCAAATGCCACTTTATGCAGATTTTCAGTGTGATTTCGATTAAGCACATAATTCTTAGTTGGAATCAAAAATTTCAGTACGTTCGGTGCCATAGAGCGTGAGAAAAGGACTCCCAAAGTTCGAACCCAAGTCTTGAAATGGAGATTTTAAAATAATTTTTTTTCCACAAATGCTCTTTTATGCAGATTTTCATTGTGATTTTGGCTAAGCACATGATTCTTAGTCGGAATCAAAAATTTAAGAACGTTCGGTGCCATAGAGCCTGAGAAAACGACTCCCAAAGTTCGAACCCAAGTCTTGAAATGGAGATTTTAAAATAATTTTTTTTCCACAAATACTCTTTTATGCAGATTTTCATTGTGATTTCGGCTAAGCACATGATTCTTAGTCGGAATCAAAAATTTAAGAACGTTCGGTGGCATAGAGCCTGAGAAAACGAATCCCAAATTGCGACCCAAAATCTTCAAATTGTGCTTGTTCGAGTAAAGATTTTTCCCCAAATGCCACTTTATGCAGATTTTCAGTGTGATTTCGATTAAGCACATGATTCTTAGTTGGAATCAAAAATTTCAGTACGTTCGGTGCCATAGAGCGTGAGAAAACGACTCCCAAAGTTCGAACCCAAGTCTTGAAATGGAGATTTTAAAATAATTTTTTTTCCACAAATGCTCTTTTATGCAGATTTTCATTGTGATTTCGGCTAAGCACATGATTCTTAGTCGGAATCAAAAATTTAAGAACGTTCGGTGCCATAGAGCCTGAGAAAACGACCCCCAAATTTCGAACCCAAGTCTTCAAATTGAGATTTTAAAATAATTTTTTTTCCACAAATGCTCTTTTATGCAGATTTTCATTGTGATTTCGGCTAAGCACATGATTCTTAGTCGGAATCAAAAATTTAAGAACTTTCGGTGCCATAGAGCTTGAGAAAACGAATCCCAAATTGCGACCCAAATTCTTCAAATTGAGATTATAAAATAATTTTTTTTCCACAAATGCTCTTTTATGCAGATTTTCATTGTGATTTCGGCTAAGCACATGATTCTTAGTCGGAATCAAAAATTTAAGAACGTTCGGTGCCATAGAGCCTGAGAAAACGAATCCCAAATTGCGACCCAAAATCTTCAAATTGTGCTTGTTCGAGTAAAGATTTTTCCCCAAATGCCACTTTATGCAGATTTTCAGTGTGATTTCGATTAAGCACATGATTCTTAGTTGGAATCAAAAATTTCAGTACGTTCGGTGCCATAGAGCGTGAGAAAACGACTCCCAAAGTTCGAACCCAAGTCTTGAAATGGAGATTTTAAAATAATTTTTTTTCCACAAATGCTCTTTTATGCACACTTTCATTGTCATTTCGGCTAAGCACATGATTCTTAGTTGGAATCAAAAATTTAAGAACTTTCGGTGCCATAGAGCCTGAGAAAACGACTCCCAAAGTTCGAACCCAAGTCTTGAAATGGAGATTTTAAAATAATTTTTTTTCCACAAATGCTCTTTTATGCAGATTTTCATTGTGATTTCGGCTAAGCACATGATTCTTAGTCGGAATCAAAAATTTAAGAACGTTCGGTGCCATAGAGCCTGAGAAAACGAATCCCAAATTGCGACCCAAAATCTTCAAATTGTGCTTGTTCGAGTAAAGATTTTTCCCCAAATGCCACTTTATGCAGATTTTCAGTGTGATTTCGATTAAGCACATGATTCTTAGTTGGAATCAAAAATTTCAGTACGTTCGGTGCCATAGAGCGTGAGAAAACGACTCCCAAAGTTCGAACCCAAGTCTTGAAATGGAGATTTTAAAATAATTTTTTTTCCACAAATGCTCTTTTATGCAGATTTTCATTGTGATTTTGGCTAAGCACATGATTCTTAGTCGGAATCAAAAATTTAAGAACGTTCGGTGCCATAGAGCCTGAGAAAACGACTCCCAAAGTTCGAACCCAAGTCTTGAAATGGAGATTTTAAAATAATTTTTTTTCCACAAATACTCTTTTATGCAGATTTTCATTGTGATTTCGGCTAAGCACATGATTCTTAGTCGGAATCAAAAATTTAAGAACGTTCGGTGCCATAGAGCCTGAGAAAACGAATCCCAAATTGCGACCCAAAATCTTCAAATTGTGCTTGTTCGAGTAAAGATTTTTCCCCAAATGCCACTTTATGCAGATTTTCAGTGTGATTTCGATTAAGCACATGATTCTTAGTGGGAATCAAAAATTTCAGTACGTTCGGTGCCATAGAGCGTGAGAAAACGACTCCCAAAGTTCGAACCCAAGTCTTGAAATGGAGATTTTAAAATAATTTTTTTTCCACAAATGCTCTTTTATGCACATTTTCATTGTCATTTCGGCTAAGCACATGATTCTTAGTTGGAATCAAAAATTTAAGAACTTTCGGTGCCATAGAGCCTGAGAAAACGACCCCCAAATTTCGACCCCAAGTCTTCAAATTGAGATTTTAAAATAATTTTTTTTCCACAAATGCTCTTTTATGCAGATTTTCATTGTGATTTCGGCTAAGCACATGATTCTTAGTCGGAATCAAAAATTTAAGAACGTTCGGTGCTATAGAGCCTGAGAAAACGAATCCCAAATTGCGACCCAAAATCTTCAAATTGTGCTTGTTCGAGTAAAGATTTTTCCCCAAATGCCACTTTATGCAGATTTTCATTGTGATTTCGATTAAGCACATGATTCTTAGTTGGAATCAAAAATTTCAGTACGTTCGGTGCCATAGAGCGTGAGAAAACGACTCCCAAAGTTCGAACCCAAGTCTTGAAATGGAGATTTTAAAATAATTTTTTTTCCACAAATGCTCTTTTATGCAGATTTTCATTGTGATTTCGGCTAAGCACATGATTCTTAGTCGGAATCAAAAATTTAAGAACGTTCGGTGCCATAGAGCCTGAGAAAACGACCCCCAAATTTCGAACCCAAGTCTTCAAATTGAGATTTTAAAATAATTTTTTTTCCACAAATGCTCTTTTATGCAGATTTTCATTGTGATTTCGGCTAAGCACATGATTCTTAGTCGGAATCAAAAATTTAAGAACGTTCGGTGCCATAGAGCTTGAGAAAACGAATCCCAAATTGCGACCCAAATTCTTCAAATTGAGATTTTAAAATAATTTTTTTTCCACAAATGCTCTTTTATGCAGATTTTCATTGTGATTTCGGCTAAGCACATGATTCTTAGTCGGAATCAAAAATTTAAGAACGTTCGGTGCCATAGAGCCTGAGAAAACGAATCCCAAATTGCGACCCAAAATCTTCAAATTGTGCTTGTTCGAGTAAAGATTTTTCCCCAAATGCCACTTTATGCAGATTTTCAGTGTGATTTCGATTAAGCACATGATTCTTAGTTGGAATCAAAAATTTCAGTACGTTCGGTGCCATAGAGCGTGAGAAAACGACTCCCAAAGTTCGAACCCAAGTCTTGAAATGGAGATTTTAAAATAATTTTTTTTCCACAAATGCTCTTTTATGCACATTTTCATTGTCATTTCGGCTAAGCACATGATTCTTAGTTGGAATCAAAAATTTAAGAACTTTCGGTGCCATAGAGCCTGAGAAAACGACTCCCAAAGTTCGAACCCAAGTCTTGAAATGGAGATTTTAAAATAATTTTTTTTCCACAAATGCTCTTTTATGCAGATTTTCATTGTGATTTCGGCTAAGCACATGATTCTTAGTCGGAATCAAAAATTTAAGAACGTTCGGTGCCATAGAGCCTGAGAAAACGAATCCCAAATTGCGACCCAAAATCTTCAAATTGTGCTTGTTCGAGTAAAGATTTTTCCCCAAATGCCACTTTATGCAGATTTTCAGTGTGATTTCGATTAAGCACATGATTCTTAGTTGGAATCAAAAATTTCAGTACGTTCGGTGCCATAGAGCGTGAGAAAACGACTCCCAAAGTTCGAACCCAAGTCTTGAAATGGAGATTTTAAAATAATTTTTTTTCCACAAATGCTCTTTTATGCAGATTTTCATTGTGATTTTGGCTAAGCACATGATTCTTAGTCGGAATCAAAAATTTAAGAACGTTCGGTGCCATAGAGCCTGAGAAAACGACTCCCAAAGTTCGAACCCAAGTCTTGAAATGGAGATTTTAAAATAATTTTTTTTCCACAAATACTCTTTTATGCAGATTTTCATTGTGATTTCGGCTAAGCACATGATTCTTAGTCGGAATCAAAAATTTAAGAACGTTCGGTGCCATAGAGCCTGAGAAAACGAATCCCAAATTGCGACCCAAAATCTTCAAATTGTGCTTGTTCGAGTAAAGATTTTTCCCCAAATGCCACTTTATGCAGATTTTCAGTGTGATTTCGATTAAGCACATGATTCTTAGTGGGAATCAAAAATTTCAGTACGTTCGGTGCCATAGAGCGTGAGAAAACGAATCCCAAATTGCGACCCAAAATCTTCAAATTGTGCTTGTTCGAGTAAAGATTTTTCCCCAAATGCCACTTTATGCAGATTTTCAGTGTGATTTCGATTAAGCACATGATTCTTAGTTGGAATCAAAAATTTCAGTACGTTCGGTGCCATAGAGCGTGAGAAAACGACTCCCAAAGTTCGAACCCAAGTCTTGAAATGGAGATTTTAAAATAATTTTTTTTCCACAAATGCTCTTTTATGCAGATTTTCATTGTGATTTCGGCTAAGCACATGATTCTTAGTCGGAATCAAAAATTTAAGAACGTTCGGTGCCATAGAGCCTGAGAAAACGACCCCCAAATTTCGAACCCAAGTCTTCAAATTGAGATTTTAAAATAATTTTTTTTCCACAAATGCTCTTTTATGCAGATTTTCATTGTGATTTCGGCTAAGCACATGATTCTTAGTCGGAATCAAAAATTTAAGAACGTTCGGTGCCATAGAGCTTGAGAAAACGAATCCCAAATTGCGACCCAAATTCTTCAAATTGAGATTATAAAATAATTTTTTTTCCACAAATGCTCTTTTATGCAGATTTTCATTGTGATTTCGGCTAAGCACATGATTCTTAGTCGGAATCAAAAATTTAAGAACGTTCGGTGCCATAGAGCCTGAGAAAACGAATCCCAAATTGCGACCCAAAATCTTCAAATTGTGCTTGTTCGAGTAAAGATTTTTCCCCAAATGCCACTTTATGCAGATTTTCAGTGTGATTTCGATTAAGCACATGATTCTTAGTTGGAATCAAAAATTTCAGTACGTTCGGTGCCATAGAGCGTGAGAAAACGACTCCCAAAGTTCGAACCCAAGTCTTGAAATGGAGATTTTAAAATAATTTTTTTTCCACAAATGCTCTTTTATGCACATTTTCATTGTCATTTCGGCTAAGCACATGATTCTTAGTTGGAATCAAAAATTTAAGAACTTTCGGTGCCATAGAGCCTGAGAAAACGACTCCCAAAGTTCGAACCCAAGTCTTGAAATGGAGATTTTAAAATAATTTTTTTTCCACAAATGCTCTTTTATGCAGATTTTCATTGTGATTTCGGCTAAGCACATGATTCTTAGTCGGAATCAAAAATTTAAGAACGTTCGGTGCCATAGAGCCTGAGAAAACGAATCCCAAATTGCGACCCAAAATCTTCAAATTGTGCTTGTTCGAGTAAAGATTTTTCCCCAAATGCCACTTTATGCAGATTTTCAGTGTGATTTCGATTAAGCACATGATTCTTAGTTGGAATCAAAAATTTCAGTACGTTCGGTGCCATAGAGCGTGAGAAAACGACTCCCAAAGTTCGAACCCAAGTCTTGAAATGGAGATTTTAAAATAATTTTTTTTCCACAAATGCTCTTTTATGCAGATTTTCATTGTGATTTTGGCTAAGCACATGATTCTTAGTCGGAATCAAAAATTTAAGAACGTTCGGTGCCATAGAGCCTGAGAAAACGACTCCCAAAGTTCGAACCCAAGTCTTGAAATGGAGATTTTAAAATAATTTTTTTTCCACAAATACTCTTTTATGCAGATTTTCATTGTGATTTCGGCTAAGCACATGATTCTTAGTCGGAATCAAAAATTTAAGAACGTTCGGTGCCATAGAGCCTGAGAAAACGAATCCCAAATTGCGACCCAAAATCTTCAAATTGTGCTTGTTCGAGTAAAGATTTTTCCCCAAATGCCACTTTATGCAGATTTTCAGTGTGATTTCGATTAAGCACATGATTCTTAGTGGGAATCAAAAATTTCAGTACGTTCGGTGCCATAGAGCGTGAGAAAACGACTCCCAAAGTTCGAACCCAAGTCTTGAAATGGAGATTTTAAAATAATTTTTTTTCCACAAATGCTCTTTTATGCACATTTTCATTGTCATTTCGGCTAAGCACATGATTCTTAGTTGGAATCAAAAATTTAAGAACTTTCGGTGCCATAGAGCCTGAGAAAACGACCCCCAAATTTCGACCCCAAGTCTTCAAATTGAGATTTTAAAATAATTTTTTTTCCACAAATGCTCTTTTATGCAGATTTTCATTGTGATTTCGGCTAAGCACATGATTCTTAGTCGGAATCAAAAATTTAAGAACGTTCGGTGGCATAGAGCCTGAGAAAACGAATCCCAAATTGCGACCCAAAATCTTCAAATTGTGCTTGTTCGAGTAAAGATTTTTCCCCAAATGCCACTTTATGCAGATTTTCAGTGTGATTTCGATTAAGCACATGATTCTTAGTTGGAATCAAAAATTTCAGTACGTTCGGTGCCATAGAGCGTGAGAAAACGACTCCCAAAGTTCGAACCCAAGTCTTGAAATGGAGATTTTAAAATAATTTTTTTTCCACAAATGCTCTTTTATGCAGATTTTCATTGTGATTTCGGCTAAGCACATGATTCTTAGTCGGAATCAAAAATTTAAGAACGTTCGGTGCCATAGAGCCTGAGAAAACGACCCCCAAATTTCGAACCCAAGTCTTCAAATTGAGATTTTAAAATAATTTTTTTTCCACAAATGCTCTTTTATGCACATTTTCATTGTCATTTCGGCTAAGCACATGATTCTTAGTTGGAATCAAAAATTTAAGAACTTTCGGTGCCATAGAGCCTGAGAAAACGACTCCCAAAGTTCGAACCCAAGTCTTGAAATGGAGATTTTAAAATAATTTTTTTTCCACAAATGCTCTTTTATGCAGATTTTCATTGTGATTTCGGCTAAGCACATGATTCTTAGTCGGAATCAAAAATTTAAGAACGTTCGGTGCCATAGAGCCTGAGAAAACGAATCCCAAATTGCGACCCAAAATCTTCAAATTGTGCTTGTTCGAGTAAAGATTTTTCCCCAAATGCCACTTTATGCAGATTTTCAGTGTGATTTCGATTAAGCACATGATTCTTAGTGGGAATCAAAAATTTCAGTACGTTCGGTGCCATAGAGCGTGAGAAAACGACTCCCAAAGTTCGAACCCAAGTCTTGAAATGGAGATTTTAAAATAATTTTTTTTCCACAAATGCTCTTTTATGCACATTTTCATTGTCATTTCGGCTAAGCACATGATTCTTAGTTGGAATCAAAAATTTAAGAACTTTCGGTGCCATAGAGCCTGAGAAAACGACCCCCAAATTTCGACCCCAAGTCTTCAAATTGAGATTTTAAAATAATTTTTTTTCCACAAATGCTCTTTTATGCAGATTTTCATTGTGATTTCGGCTAAGCACATGATGCTTAGTCGGAATCAAAAATTTAAGAACGTTCGGTGCTATAGAGCCTGAGAAAACGAATCCCAAATTGCGACCCAAAATCTTCAAATTGTGCTTGTTCGAGTAAAGATTTTTCCCCAAATGCCACTTTATGCAGATTTTCAGTGTGATTTCGATTAAGCACATGATTCTTAGTTGGAATCAAAAATTTCAGTACGTTCGGTGCCATAGAGCGTGAGAAAACGACTCCCAAAGTTCGAACCCAAGTCTTGAAATGGAGATTTTAAAATAATTTTTTTTCCACAAATGCTCTTTTATGCAGATTTTCATTGTGATTTCGGCTAAGCACATGATTCTTAGTCGGAATCAAAAATTTAAGAACGTTCGGTGCCATAGAGCCTGAGAAAACGACCCCCAAATTTCGAACCCAAGTCTTCAAATTGAGATTTTAAAATAATTTTTTTTCAACAAATGCTCTTTTATGCAGATTTTCATTGTGATTTCGGCTAAGCACATGATTCTTAGTCGGAATCAAAAATTTAAGAACGTTCGGTGCCATAGAGCTTGAGAAAACGAATCCCAAATTGCGACCCAAATTCTTCAAATTGAGATTTTAAAATAATTTTTTTTCCACAAATGCTCTTTTATGCAGATTTTCATTGTGATTTCGGCTAAGCACATGATTCTTAGTCGGAATCAAAAATTTAAGAACGTTCGGTGCCATAGAGCCTGAGAAAACGAATCCCAAATTGCGACCCAAAATCTTCAAATTGTGCTTGTTCGAGTAAAGATTTTTCCCCAAATGCCACTTTATGCAGATTTTCAGTGTGATTTCGATTAAGCACATGATTCTTAGTGGGAATCAAAAATTTCAGTACGTTCGGTGCCATAGAGCGTGAGAAAACGACTCCCAAAGTTCGAACCCAAGTCTTGAAATGGAGATTTTAAAATAATTTTTTTTCCACAAATGCTCTTTTATGCACATTTTCATTGTCATTTCGGCTAAGCACATGATTCTTAGTTGGAATCAAAAATTTAAGAACTTTCGGTGCCATAGAGCCTGAGAAAACGACCCCCAAATTTCGACCCCAAGTCTTCAAATTGAGATTTTAAAATAATTTTTTTTCCACAAATGCTCTTTTATGCAGATTTTCATTGTGATTTCGGCTAAGCACATGATTCTTAGTCGGAATCAAAAATTTAAGATCGTTCGGTGCTATAGAGCCTGAGAAAACGAATCCCAAATTGCGACCCAAAATCTTCAAATTGTGCTTGTTCGAGTAAAGATTTTTCCCCAAATGCCACTTTATGCAGATTTTCAGTGTGATTTCGATTAAGCACATGATTCTTAGTTGGAATCAAAAATTTCAGTACGTTCGGTGCCATAGAGCGTGAGAAAACGACTCCCAAAGTTCGAACCCAAGTCTTGAAATGGAGATTTTAAAATATTTTTTTTTCCACAAATGCTCTTTTATGCAGATTTTCATTGTGATTTCGGCTAAGCACATGATTCTTAGTCGGAATCAAAAATTTAAGAACGTTCGGTGCCATAGAGCCTGAGAAAACGACCCCCAAATTTCGAACCCAAGTCTTCAAATTGAGATTTTAAAATAATTTTTTTTCCACAAATGCTCTTTTATGCAGATTTTCATTGTGATTTCGGCTAAGCACATGATTCTTAGTCGGAATCAAAAATTTAAGAACGTTCGGTGCCATAGAGCTTGAGAAAACGAATCCCAAATTGCGACCCAAAATCTTCAAATTGTGCTTGTTCGAGTAAAGATTTTTCCCCAAATGCCACTTTATGCAGATTTTCAGTGTGATTTCGATTAAGCACATGATTCTTAGTGGCAATCAAAAATTTCAGTACGTTCGGTGCCATAGAGCGTGAGAAAACGACTCCCAAAGTTCGAACCCAAGTCTTGAAATGGAGATTTAAAAATAATTTTTTTTCCACAAATGCTCTTTTCTGCAGATTTTCATTGTGATTTTGGCTAAGCACATGATTCTTAGTCGGAATCAAAAATTTAAGAACGTTCGGTGCCATAGAGCCTGAGAAAACGACTCCCAAAGTTCGAACCCAAGTCTTGAAATGGAGATTTTAAAATAATTTTTTTTCCACAAATGCTCTTTTATGCAGATTTTCATTGTGATTTCGGCTAAGCACATGATTCTTAGTCGGAATCAAAAATTTAAGAACGTTCGGTGCCATAGAGCCTGAGAAAACGAATCCCAAATTGCGACCCAAAACCTTCAAATTGTGCTTGTTCGAGAAAAGATTTTTCCCCAAATGCCACTTTATGCAGATTTTCAGTGTGATTTCGATTAAGCACATGATTCTTAGTTGGAATCAAAAATTTCAGTACGTTCGGTGCCATAGAGCGTGAGAAAACGACTCCCATAGTTCGAACCCAAGTCTTGAAATGGAGATTTTAAAATAATTTTTTTTCCACAAATGCTCTTTTATGCAGATTTTCATTGTGATTTTGGCTAAACACATGATTCTTAGTCGGAATCAAAAATTTAAGAACTTTCGGTACCATAGAGCCTGAGAAAACGACCCCCAAATTTCGACCCCAAGTCTTCAAATTGAGATTTTAAAATAATTTTTTTTCCACAAATGCTCTTTTATGCAGATTTTCATTGTGATTTCGGCTAAGCACATGATTCTTAGTCGGAATCAAAAATTTAAGAACGTTCGGTGCCATAGAGCCTGAGAAAACGAATCCCAAATTGCGACCCAAAATCTTCAAATTGTGCTTGTTCGAGTAAAGATTTTTCCCCAAATGCCACTTTATGCAGATTTTCAGTGTGATTTCGATTAAGCACATGATTCTTAGTTGGAATCAAAAATTTCAGTACGTTCGGTGCCATAGAGCGTGAGAAAACGACTCCCAAAGTTCGAACCCAAGTCTTGAAATGGAGATTTTAAAATAATTTTTTTTCCACAAATGCTCTTTTATGCAGATTTTCATTGTGATTTCGGCTAAGCACATGATTCTAAGTCGGAATCAAAAATTTAAGAACGTTCGGTGCCATAGAGCCTGAGAAAACGACCCCCAAATTTCGAACCCAAGTCTTCAAATTGAGATTTTAAAATAATTTTTTTTCCACAAATGCTCTTTTATGCAGATTTTCATTGTGATTTCGGCTAAGCACATGATTCTTAGTCGGAATCAAAAATTTAAGAACGTTCGGTGCCATAGAGCTTGAGAAAACGAATCCCAAATTGCGACCCAAAATCTTCAAATTGTGCTTGTTCGAGTAAAGATTTTTCCCCAAATGCCACTTTATGCAGATTTTCAGTGTGATTTCGATTAAGCACATGATTCTTAGTGGGAATCAAAAATTTCAGTACGTTCGGTGCCATAGAGCGTGAGAAAACGACTCCCAAAGTTCGAACCCAAGTCTTGAAATGGAGATTTTAAAATAATTTTTTTTCCACAAATGCTCTTTTATGCAGATTTTCATTGTGATTTTGGCTAAGCACATGATTCTTAGTCGGAATCAAAAATTTAAGAACGTTCGGTGCCATAGAGCCTGAGAAAACGACTCCCAAAGTTCGAACCCAAGTCTTGAAATGGAGATTTTAAAATAATTTTTTTTCCACAAATGCTCTTTTATGCAGATTTTCATTGTGATTTCGGCTAAGCACATGATTCTTAGTCGGAATCAAAAATTTAAGAACGTTCGGTGCCATAGAGCCTGAGAAAACGAATCCCAAATTGCGACCCAAAACCTTCAAATTGTGCTTGTTCGAGTAAAGATTTTTCCCCAAATGCCACTTTATGCAGATTTTCAGTGTGATTTCGATTAAGAACATGATTCTTAGTTGGAATCAAAAATTTCAGTACGTTCGGTGCCATAGAGCGTGAGAAAACGACTCCCAAAGTTCGAACCCAAGTCTTGAAATGGAGATTTTAAAATAATTTTTTTTCCACAAATGCTCTTTTATGCAGATTTTCATTGTGATTTCGGCTAAGCACATGATTCTTAGTCGGAATCAAAAATTTAAGAACCTTCGGTGCCATAGAGCCTGAGATAACGACCCCCAAATTTCGAACCCAAGTCTTCAAATTGAGATTTTAAAATAATTTTTTTTCCACAAATGCTCTTTTATGCAGATTTTCATTGTGATTTCGGCTAAGCACATGATTCTTAGTCGGAATCAAAAATTTAAGAACGTTCGGTGCCATAGAGCCTGAGAAAACGAATCCCAAATTGCGACCCAAAATCTTCAAATTGTGCTTGTTTGAGTAAAGATTTTTCCCCAAATGCCACTTTATGCAGATTTTCAGTGTGATTTCGATTAAGCACATGATTCTTAGTGGGAATCAAAAATTTCAGTACGTTCGGTGCCATAGAGCGTGAGAAAACGACTCCCAAAGTTCGAACCCAAGTCTTGAAATGGAGATTTTAAAATAATTTTTTTTCCACAAATGCTCTTTTATGCACATTTTCATTGTCATTTCGGCTTAGCACATGATTATTAGTCGGAATCAAAAATTTAAGAACTTTCGGTGCCATAGAGCCTGAGAAAACGACCCCCAAATTTCGACCCCAAGTCTTCAAATTGAGATTTTAAAATAATTTTTTTTCCACAAATGCTCTTTAATGCAGATTTTCATTGTGATTTCGGCTAAGCACATGATTCTTAGTCGGAATCAAAAATTTAAGAACGTTCGGTGCCATAGAGCCTGAGAAAACGAATCCCAAATTGCGACCCAAAATCTTCAAATTGTGCTTGTTCGAGTAAAGATTTTTCCCCAAATGCCACTTTATGCAGATTTTCAGTGTGATTTCGATTAAGCACATGAATCTTAGTTGGAATCAAAAATTTCAGTACGTTCGGTGCCATAGAGCGTGAGAAAACGACTCCCAAAGTTCGAACCCAAGTCTTGAAATGGAGATTTTAAAATAATTTTTTTTCCACAAATGCTCTTTTATGCAGATTTTCATTGTGATTTCGGCTAAGCACATGATTCTTAGTCGGAATCAAAAATTTATGAACGTTCGGTGCCATAGAGCCTGAGAAAACGACCCCCAAATTTCGAACCCAAGTCTTCAAATTGAGATTTTAAAATAATTTTTTTTCCACAAATGCTCTTTTATGCAGATTTTCATTGTGATTTCGGCTAAGCACATGATTCTTAGTCGGAATCAAAAATTTAAGAACGTTCGGTGCCATAGAGCTTGAGAAAACGAATCCCAAATTGCGACCCAAAATCTTCAAATTGTGCTTGTTCGAGTAAAGATTTTTCCCCAAATGCCACTTTATGCAGATTTTCAGTGTGATTTCGATTAAGCACATGATTCTTAGTGGCAATCGAAAATTTCAGTACGTTCGGTGCCATAGAGCGTGAGAAAACGACTCCCAAAGTTCGAACCCAAGTCTTGAAATGGAGATTTTAAAATAATTTTTTTTCCACAAATGCTCTTTTATGCAGATTTTCATTGTGATTTTGGCTAAGCACATGATTCTTAGTCGGAATCAAAAATTTAAGAACTTTCGGTACCATAGAGCCTGAGAAAACGACCCCCAAATTTCGACCCCAAGTCTTCAAATTGAGATTTTAAAATAATTTTTTTTCCACAAATGCTCTTTTATGCAGATTTTCATTGTGATTTCGGCTAAGCACATGATTCTTAGTCGGAATCAAAAATTTAAGAACGTTCGGTGCCATAGAGCCTGAGAAAACGAATCCCAAATTGCGACCCAAAATCTTCAAATTGTGCTTGTTCGAGTAAAGATTTTTCCCCAAATGCCACTTTATGCAGATTTTCAGTGTGATTTCGATTAAGCACATGATTCTTAGTTGGAATCAAAAATTTCAGTACGTTCGGTGCCATAGAGCGTGAGAAAACGACTCCCAAAGTTCGAACCCAAGTCTTGAAATGGAGATTTTAAAATAATTTTTTTTCCACAAATGCTCTTTTATGCAGATTTTCATTGTGATTTCGGCTAAGCACATGATTCTTAGTCGGAATCAAAAATTTAAGAACGTTCGGTGCCATAGAGCCTGAGAAAACGACCCCCAAATTTCGAACCCAAGTCTTCAAATTGAGATTTTAAAATAATTTTTTTTCCACAAATGCTCTTTTATGCAGATTTTCATTGTGATTTCGGCTAAGCACATGATTCTTAGTCGGAATCAAAAATTTAAGAACGTTCGGTGCCATAGAGCTTGAGAAAACGAATCCCAAATTGCGACCCAAAATCTTCAAATTGTGCTTGTTCGAGTAAAGATTTTTCCCCAAATGCCACTTTATGCAGATTTTCAGTGTGATTTCGATTAAGCACATGATTCTTAGTGGGAATCAAAAATTTCAGTACGTTCGGTGCCATAGAGCGTGAGAAAACGACTCCCAAAGTTCGAACCCAAGTCTTGAAATGGAGATTTTAAAATAATTTTTTTTCCACAAATGCTCTTTTATGCAGATTTTCATTGTGATTTTGGCTAAGCACATGATTCTTAGTCGGAATCAAAAATTTAAGAACTTTCGGTACCATAGAGCCTGAGAAAACGACCCCCAAATTTCGACCCCAACTCTTCAAATTGAGATTTTAAAATAATTTTTTTTCCACAAATGCTCTTTTATGCAGATTTTCATTGTGATTTCGGCTAAGCACATGATTCTTAGTCGGAATCAAAAATTTAAGAACGTTCGGTGCCATAGAGCCTGAGAAAACGAATCCCAAATTGCGACCCAAAATCTTCAAATTGTGCTTGTTCGAGTAAAGATTTTTCCCCAAATGCCTTTTTATGCAGATTTTCAGTGTGATTTCGATTAAGCACATGATTCTTAGTTGGAATCAAAAATTTCAGTACGTTCGGTGCCATAGAGCGTGAGAAAACGACTCCCAAAGTTCGAACCCAAGTCTTGAAATGGAGATTTTAAAATAATTTTTTTTCCACAAATGCTCTTTTATGCAGATTTTCATTGTGATTTCGGCTAAGCACATGATTCTTAGTCGGAATCAAAAATTTAAGAACGTTCGGTGCCATAGAGCCTGAGATAACGACCCCCAAATTTCGAACCCAAGTCTTCAAATTGAGATTTTGAAATAATTTTTTTTCCACAAATGCTCTTTTATGCAGATTTTCATTGTGATTTCGGCTAAGCACATGATTCTTAGTCGGAATCAAAAATTTAAGAACGTTCGGTGCCATAGAGCCTGAGAAAACGAATCCCAAATTGCGACCCAAAATCTTCAAATTGTGCTTGTTTGAGTAAAGATTTTTCCCCAAATGCCACTTTATGCAGATTTTCAGTGTGATTTCGATTAAGCACATGATTCTTAGTGGGAATCAAAAATTTCAGTACGTTCGGTGCCATAGAGCGTGAGAAAACGACTCCCAAAGTTCGAACCCAAGTCTTGAAATGGAGATTTTAAAATAATTTTTTTTCCACAAATGCTCTTTTATTCAGATTTTCATTGTGATTTTGGCTAAGCACATGATTCTTAGTCGGAATCAAAAATTTAAGAACGTTCGGTGCCATAGAGCCTGAGAAAACGACCCCCAAATTTCGAACCCAAGTCTTCAAATTGAGATTTTAAAATAATTTTTTTTCCACAAATGCTCTTTTATGCAGATTTTCATTGTGATTTCGGCTAAGCACATGATTCTTAGTCGGAATCAAAAATTTAAGAACGTTCGGTGCCATAGAGCTTGAGAAAACGAATCCCAAATTGCGACCCAAAATCTTCAAATTGTGCTTGTTCGAGTAAAGATTTTTCCCCAAATGCCACTTTATGCAGATTTTCAGTGTGATTTCGATTAAGCACATGATTCTTAGTGGCAATCAAAAATTTCAGTACGTTCGGTGCCATAGAGCGTGAGAAAACGACTCCCAAAGTTCGAACCCAAGTCTTGAAATGGAGATTTTAAAATAATTTTTTTTCCACAAATGCTCTTTTATGCAGATTTTCATTGTGATTTTGGCTAAGCACATGATTCTTAGTCGGAATCAAAAATTTAAGAACTTTCGGTACCATAGAGCCTGAGAAAACGACCCCCAAATTTCGACCCCAAGTCTTCAAATTGAGATTTTAAAATAATTTTTTTTCCACAAATGCTCTTTTATGCAGATTTTCATTGTGATTTCGGCTAAGCACATGATTCTTAGTCGGAATCAAAAATTTAAGAACGTTCGGTGCCATAGAGCCTGAGAAAACGAATCCCAAATTGCGACCCAAAATCTTCAAATTGTGCTTGTTTGAGTAAAGATTTTTCCCCAAATGCCACTTTATGCAGATTTTCAGTGTGATTTCGATTAAGCACATGATTCTTAGTGGGAATCAAAAATTTCAGTACGTTCGGTGCCATAGAGCGTGAGAAAACGACTCCCAAAGTTCGAACCCAAGTCTTGAAATGGAGATTTTAAAATAATTTTTTTTCCACAAATGCTCTTTTATGCAGATTTTCATTGTGATTTTGACTAAGCACATGATTCTTAGTCGGAATCAAAAATTTAAGAACGTTCGGTGCCATAGAGCCTGAGAAAACGACCCCCAAATTTCGAACCCAAGTCTTCAAATTGAGATTTTAAAATAATTTTTTTTCCACAAATGCTCTTTTATGCAGATTTTCATTGTGATTTCGGCTAAGCACATGATTCTTAGTCGGAATCAAAAATTTAAGAACGTTCGGTGCCATAGAGCTTGAGAAAACGAATCCCAAATTGCGACCCAAAATCTTCAAATTGTGCTTGTTCGAGTAAAGATTTTTCCCCAAATGCCACTTTATGCAGATTTTCAGTGTGATTTCGATTAAGCACATGATTCTTAGTGGCAATCGAAAATTTCAGTACGTTCGGTGCCATAGAGCGTGAGAAAACGACTCCCAAAGTTCGAACCCAAGTCTTGAAATGGAGATTTTAAAATAATTTTTTTTCCACAAATGCTCTTTTATGCAGATTTTCATTGTGATTTTGGCTAAGCACATGATTCTTAGTCGGAATCAAAAATTTATGAACGTTCGGTGCCATAGAGCCTGAGAAAACGACCCCCAAATTTCGAACCCAAGTCTTCAAATTGAGATTTTAAAATAATTTTTTTTCCACAAATGCTCTTTTATGCAGATTTTCATTGTGATTTCGGCTAAGCACATGATTCTTAGTCGGAATCAAAAATTTAAGAACGTTCGGTGCCATAGAGCTTGAGAAAACGAATCCCAAATTGCGACCCAAAATCTTCAAATTGTGCTTGTTCGAGTAAAGATTTTTCCCCAAATGCCACTTTATGCAGATTTTCAGTGTGATTTCGATTAAGCACATGATTCTTAGTGGCAATCGAAAATTTCAGTACGTTCGGTGCCATAGAGCGTGAGAAAACGACTCCCAAAGTTCGAACCCAAGTCTTGAAATGGAGATTTTAAAATAATTTTTTTTCCACAAATGCTCTTTTATGCAGATTTTCATTGTGATTTCGGCTAAGCACATGATTCTTAGTCGGAATCAAAAATTTAAGAACGTTCGGTGCCATAGAGCCTGAGAAAACGAATCCCAAATTGCGACCCAAAATCTTCAAATTGTGCTTGTTCGAGTAAAGATTTTTCCCCAAATGCCACTTTATGCAGATTTTCAGTGTGATTTCGATTAAGCACATGATTCTTAGTTGGAATCAAAAATTTCAGTACGTTCGGTGCCATAGAGCGTGAGAAAACGACTCCCAAAGTTCGAACCCAAGTCTTGAAATGGAGATTTTAAAATAATTTTTTTTCCACAAATGCTCTTTTATGCAGATTTTCATTGTGATTTCGGCTAAGCACATGATTCTTAGTCGGAATCAAAAATTTAAGAACGTTCGGTGCCATAGAGCCTGAGAAAACGACCCCCAAATTTCGAACCCAAGTCTTCAAATTGAGATTTTAAAATAATTTTTTTTCCACAAATGCTCTTTTATGCAGATTTTCATTGTGATTTCGGCTAAGCACATGATTCTTAGTCGGAATCAAAAATTTAAGAACGTTCGGTGCCATAGAGCTTGAGAAAACGAATCCCAAATTGCGACCCAAAATCTTCAAATTGTGCTTGTTCGAGTAAAGATTTTTCCCCAAATGCCACTTTATGCAGATTTTCAGTGTGATTTCGATTAAGCACATGATTCTTAGTGGGAATCAAAAATTTCAGTACGTTCGGTGCCATAGAGCGTGAGAAAACGACTCCCAAAGTTCGAACCCAAGTCTTGAAATGGAGATTTTAAAATAATTTTTTTTCCACAAATGCTCTTTTATGCAGATTTTCATTGTGATTTTGGCTAAGCACATGATTCTTAGTCGGAATCAAAAATTTAAGAACTTTCGGTACCATAGAGCCTGAGAAAACGACCCCCAAATTTCGACCCCAACTCTTCAAATTGAGATTTTAAAATAATTTTTTTTCCACAAATGCTCTTTTATGCAGATTTTCATTGTGATTTCGGCTAAGCACATGATTCTTAGTCGGAATCAAAAATTTAAGAACGTTCGGTGCCATAGAGCCTGAGAAAACGAATCCCAAATTGCGACCCAAAATCTTCAAATTGTGCTTGTTCGAGTAAAGATTTTTCCCCAAATGCCTTTTTATGCAGATTTTCAGTGTGATTTCGATTAAGCACATGATTCTTAGTTGGAATCAAAAATTTCAGTACGTTCGGTGCCATAGAGCGAGAGAAAACGACTCCCAAAGTTCGAACCCAAGTCTTGAAATGGAGATTTTAAAATAATTTTTTTTCCACAAATGCTCTTTTATGCAGATTTTCATTGTGATTTCGGCTAAGCACATGATTCTTAGTCGGAATCAAAAATTTAAGAACGTTCGGTGCCATAGAGCCTGAGATAACGACCCCCAAATTTCGAACCCAAGTCTTCAAATTGAGATTTTGAAATAATTTTTTTTCCACAAATGCTCTTTTATGCAGATTTTCATTGTGATTTCGGCTAAGCACATGATTCTTAGTCGGAATCAAAAATTTAAGAACGTTCGGTGCCATAGAGCCTGAGAAAACGAATCCCAAATTGCGACCCAAAATCTTCAAATTGTGCTTGTTTGAGTAAAGATTTTTCCCCAAATGCCACTTTATGCAGATTTTCAGTGTGATTTCGATTAAGCACATGATTCTTAGTGGGAATCAAAAATTTCAGTACGTTCGGTGCCATAGAGCGTGAGAAAACGACTCCCAAAGTTCGAACCCAAGTCTTGAAATGGAGATTTTAAAATAATTTTTTTTCCACAAATGCTCTTTTATGCAGATTTTCATTGTGATTTTGGCTAAGCACATGATTCTTAGTCGGAATCAAAAATTTAAGAACGTTCGGTGCCATAGAGCCTGAGAAAACGACCCCCAAATTTCGAACCCAAGTCTTCAAATTGAGATTTTAAAATAATTTTTTTTCCACAAATGCTCTTTTATGCAGATTTTCATTGTGATTTCGGCTAAGCACATGATTCTTAGTCGGAATCAAAAATTTAAGAACGTTCGGTGCCATAGAGCTTGAGAAAACGAATCCCAAATTGCGACCCAAAATCTTCAAATTGTGCTTGTTCGAGTAAAGATTTTTCCCCAAATGCCACTTTATGCAGATTTTCAGTGTGATTTCGATTAAGCACATGATTCTTAGTGGCAATCAAAAATTTCAGTACGTTCGGTGCCATAGAGCGTGAGAAAACGACTCCCAAAGTTCGAACCCAAGTCTTGAAATGGAGATTTTAAAATAATTTTTTTTCCACAAATGCTCTTTTATGCAGATTTTCATTGTGATTTTGGCTAAGCACATGATTCTTAGTCGGAATCAAAAATTTAAGAACTTTCGGTACCATAGAGCCTGAGAAAACGACCCCCAAATTTCGACCCCAAGTCTTCAAATTGAGATTTTAAAATAATTTTTTTTCCACAAATGCTCTTTTATGCAGATTTTCATTGTGATTTCGGCTAAGCACATGATTCTTAGTCGGAATCAAAAATTTAAGAACGTTCGGTGCCATAGAGCCTGAGAAAACGAATCCCAAATTGCGACCCAAAATCTTCAAATTGTGCTTGTTTGAGTAAAGATTTTTCCCCAAATGCCACTTTATGCAGATTTTCAGTGTGATTTCGATTAAGCACATGATTCTTAGTGGGAATCAAAAATTTCAGTACGTTCGGTGCCATAGAGCGTGAGAAAACGACTCCCAAAGTTCGAACCCAAGTCTTGAAATGGAGATTTTAAAATAATTTTTTTTCCACAAATGCTCTTTTATGCAGATTTTCATTGTGATTTTGGCTAAGCACATGATTCTTAGTCGGAATCAAAAATTTAAGAACGTTCGGTGCCATAGAGCCTGAGAAAACGACCCCCAAATTTCGAACCCAAGTCTTCAAATTGAGATTTTAAAATAATTTTTTTTCCACAAATGCTCTTTTATGCAGATTTTCATTGTGATTTCGGCTAAGCACATGATTCTTAGTCGGAATCAAAAATTTAAGAACGTTCGGTGCCATAGAGCTTGAGAAAACGAATCCCAAATTGCGACCCAAAATCTTCAAATTGTGCTTGTTCGAGTAAAGATTTTTCCCCAAATGCCACTTTATGCAGATTTTCAGTGTGATTTCGATTAAGCACATGATTCTTAGTTGGAATCAAAAATTTCAGTACGTTCGGTGCCATAGAGCCTGAGAAAACGACTCCCAAATTTCGACCCCAAGTCTTCAAATTGAGATTTTAAAATAATTTTTTTTCCACAAATGCTCTTTAATGCAGATTTTCATTGTGATTTCGGCTAAGCACATGATTCTTAGTCGGAATCAAAAATTTCAGTACGTTCGGTGCCATAGAGCGTGAGAAAACGACTCCCAAAGTTCGAACCCAAGTCTTGAAATGGAGATTTTAAAATAATTTTTTTTCCACAAATGCTCTTTTATGCAGATTTTCATTGTGATTTCGGCTAAGCACATGATTCTTAGTCGGAATCAAAAATTTAAGAACGTTCGGTGCCATAGAGCCTGAGAAAACGACCCCCAAATTTCGAACCCAAGTCTTCAAATTGAGATTTTAAAATAATTTTTTTTCCACAAATGCTCTTTTATGCAGATTTTCATTGTGATTTCGGCTAAGCACATGATTCTTAGTCGGAATCAAAAATTTAAGAACGTTCGGTGCCATAGAGCTTGAGAAAACGAATCCCAAATTGCGACCCAAAATCTTCAAATTGTGCTTGTTCGAGTAAAGATTTTTCCCCAAATGCCACTTTATGCAGATTTTCAGTGTGATTTCGATTAAGCACATGATTCTTAGTGGCAATCAAAAATTTCAGTACGTTCGGTGCCATAGAGCGTGAGAAAACGACTCCCAAAGTTCGAACCCAAGTCTTGAAATGGAGATTTTAAAATAATTTTTTTTCCACAAATGCTCTTTTATGCAGATTTTCATTGTGATTTTGGCTAAGCACATGATTCTTAGTCGGAATCAAAAATTTAAGAACTTTCGGTACCATAGAGCCTGAGAAAACGACCCCCAAATTTCGACCCCAAGTCTTCAAATTGAGATTTTAAAATAATTTTTTTTCCACAAATGCTCTTTTATGCAGATATTCATTGTGATTTCGGCTAAGCACATGATTCTTAGTCGGAATCAAAAATTTAAGAACGTTCGGTGCCATAGAGCCTGAGAAAACGAATCCCAAATTGCGACCCAAAATCTTCAAATTGTGCTTGTTCGAGTAAAGATTTTTCCCCAAATGCCACTTTATGCAGATTTTCAGTGTGATTTCGATTAAGCACATGATTCTTAGTTGGAATCAAAAATTTCAGTACGTTCGGTGCCATAGAGCGTGAGAAAACGACTCCCAAAGTTCGAACCCAAGTCTTGAAATGGAGATTTTAAAATATTTTTTTTTCCACAAATGCTCTTTTATGCAGATTTTCATTGTGATTTCGGCTAAGCACATGATTCTTAGTCGGAATCAAAAATTTAAGAACGTTCGGTGCCATAGAGCCTGAGAAAACGACCCCCAAATTTCGAACCCAAGTCTTCAAATTGAGATTTTAAAATAATTTTTTTTCCACAAATGCTCTTTTATGCAGATTTTCATTGTGATTTCGGCTAAGCACATGATTCTTAGTCGGAATCAAAAATTTCAGTACGTTCGGTGCCATAGAGCGTGAGAAAACGACTCCCAAAGTTCGAACCCAAGTCTTGAAATGGAGATTTTAAAATAATTTTTTTTCCACAAATGCTCTTTTATGCAGATTTTCATTGTGATTTCGGCTAAGCACATGATTCTTAGTCGGAATCAAAAATTTAAGAACGTTCGGTGCCATAGAGCCTGAGAAAACGACCCCCAAATTTCGAACCCAAGTCTTCAAATTGAGATTTTAAAATAATTTTTTTTCCACAAATGCTCTTTTATGCAGATTTTCATTGTGATTTCGGCTAAGCACATGATTCTTAGTCGGAATCAAAAATTTAAGAACGTTCGGTGCCATAGAGCTTGAGAAAACGAATCCCAAATTGCGACCCAAAATCTTCAAATTGTGCTTGTTCGAGTAAAGATTTTTCCCCAAATGCCACTTTATGCAGATTTTCAGTGTGATTTCGATTAAGCACATGATTCTTAGTGGCAATCAAAAATTTCAGTACGTTCGGTGCCATAGAGCGTGAGAAAACGACTCCCAAAGTTCGAACCCAAGTCTTGAAATGGAGATTTTAAAATAATTTTTTTTCCACAAATGCTCTTTTATGCAGAGTTTCATTGTGATTTTGGCTAAGCACATGATTCTTAGTCGGAATCAAAAATTTAAGAACTTTCGGTACCATAGAGCCTGAGAAAACGACCCCCAAATTTCGACCCCAAGTCTTCAAATTGAGATTTTAAAATAATTTTTTTTCCACAAATGCTCTTTTATGCAGATTTTCATTGTGATTTCGGCTAAGCACATGATTCTTAATCGGAATCAAAAATTTAAGAACGTTCGGTGCCATAGAGCCTGAGAAAACGAATCCCAAATTGCGACCCAAAATCTTCAAATTGTGCTTGTTCGAGTAAAGATTTTTCCCCAAATGCCACTTTATGCAGATTTTCAGTGTGATTTCGATTAAGCACATGATTCTTAGTTGGAATCAAAAATTTCAGTACGTTCGGTGCCATAGAGCGTGAGAAAACGACTCCCAAAGTTCGAACCCAAGTCTTGAAATGGAGATTTTAAAATAATTTTTTTTCCACAAATGCTCTTTTATGCAGATTTTCATTGTGATTTCGGCTAAGCACATGATTCTTAGTCGGAATCAAAAATTTAAGAACGTTCGGTGCCATAGAGCCTGAGAAAACGACCCCCAAATTTCGAACCCAAGTCTTCAAATTGAGATTTTAAAATAATTTTTTTTCCACAAATGCTCTTTTATGCAGATTTTCATTGTGATTTCGGCTAAGCACATGATTCTTAGTCGGAATCAAAAATTTAAGAACGTTCGGTGCCATAGAGCTTGAGAAAACGAATCCCAAATTGCGACCCAAAATCTTCAAATTGTGCTTGTTCGAGTAAAGATTTTTCCCCAAATGCCACTTTATGCAGATTTTCAGTGTGATTTCGATTAAGCACATGATTCTTAGTGGGAATCAAAAATTTCAGTACGTTCGGTGCCATAGAGCGTGAGAAAACGACTCCCAAAGTTCGAACCCAAGTCTTGAAATGGAGATTTTAAAATAATTTTTTTTCCACAAATGCTCTTTTATGCAGATTTTCATTGTGATTTTGGCTAAGCACATGATTCTTAGTCGGAATCAAAAATTTAAGAACGTTCGGTGCCATAGAGCCTGAGAAAACGACTCCCAAAGTTCGAACCCAAGTCTTGAAATGGAGATTTTAAAATAATTTTTTTTCCACAAATGCTCTTTTATGCAGATTTTCATTGTGATTTCGGCTAAGCACATGATTCTTAGTCGGAATCAAAAATTTAAGAACGTTCGGTGCCATAGAGCCTGAGAAAACGAATCCCAAATTGCGACCCAAAATCTTCAAATTGTGCTTGTTCGAGTAAAGATTTTTCCCCAAATGCCACTTTATGCAGATTTTCAGTGTGATTTCGATTAAGCACATGATTCTTAGTGGGAATCAAAAATTTCAGTACGTTCGGTGCCATAGAGCGTGAGAAAACGACTCCCAAAGTTCGAACCCAAGTCTTGAAATGGAGATTTTAAAATAATTTTTTTTCCACAAATGCTCTTTTATGCACATTTTCATTGTCATTTCGGCTAAGCACATGATTCTTAGTTGGAATCAAAAATTTAAGAACTTTCGGTGCCATAGAGCCTGAGAAAACGACCCCCAAATTTCGACCCCAAGTCTTCAAATTGAGATTTTAAAATAATTTTTTTTCCACAAATGCTCTTTTATGCAGATTTTCATTGTGATTTCGGCTAAGCACATGATTCTTAGTCGGAATCAAAAATTTAAGAACGTTCGGTGCTATAGAGCCTGAGAAAACGAATCCCAAATTGCGACCCAAAATCTTCAAATTGTGCTTGTTCGAGTAAAGATTTTTCCCCAAATGCCACTTTATGCAGATTTTCAGTGTGATTTCGATTAAGCACATGATTCTTAGTTGGAATCAAAAATTTCAGTACGTTCGGTGCCATAGAGCGTGAGAAAACGACTCCCAAAGTTCGAACCCAAGTCTTGAAATGGAGATTTTAAAATAATTTTTTTTCTACAAATGCTCTTTTATGCAGATTTTCATTGTGATTTCGGCTAAGCACATGATTCTTAGTCGGAATCAAAAATTTAAGAACGTTCGGTGCCATAGAGCCTGAGAAAACGACCCCCAAATTTCGAACCCAAGTCTTCAAATTGAGATTTTAAAATAATTTTTTTTCCACAAATGCTCTTTTATGCAGATTTTCATTGTGATTTCGGCTAAGCACATGATTCTTAGTCGGAATCAAAAATTTAAGAACGTTCGGTGCCATAGAGCTTGAGAAAACGAATCCCAAATTGCGACCCAAAATCTTCAAATTGTGCTTGTTCGAGTAAAGATTTTTCCCCAAATGCCACTTTATGCAGATTTTCAGTGTGATTTCGATTAAGCACATGATTCTTAGTGGCAATCAAAAATTTCAGTACGTTCGGTGCCATAGAGCGTGAGAAAACGACTCCCAAAGTTCGAACCCAAGTCTTGAAATGGAGATTTAAAAATAATTTTTTTTCCACAAATGCTCTTTTCTGCAGATTTTCATTGTGATTTTGGCTAAGCACATGATTCTTAGTCGGAATCAAAAATTTAAGAACGTTCGGTGCCATAGAGCCTGAGAAAACGACTCCCAAAGTTCGAACCCAAGTCTTGAAATGGAGATTTTAAAATAATTTTTTTTCCACAAATGCTCTTTTATGCAGATTTTCATTGTGATTTCGGCTAAGCACATGATTCTTAGTCGGAATCAAAAATTTAAGAACGTTCGGTGCCATAGAGCCTGAGAAAACGAATCCCAAATTGCGACCCAAAACCTTCAAATTGTGCTTGTTCGAGAAAAGATTTTTCCCCAAATGCCACTTTATGCAGATTTTCAGTGTGATTTCGATTAAGCACATGATTCTTAGTTGGAATCAAAAATTTCAGTACGTTCGGTGCCATAGAGCGTGAGAAAACGACTCCCAAAGTTCGAACCCAAGTCTTGAAATGGAGATTTTAAAATATTTTTTTTTCCACAAATGCTCTTTTATGCAGATTTTCATTGTGATTTTGGCTAAACACATGATTCTTAGTCGGAATCAAAAATTTAAGAACTTTCGGTACCATAGAGCCTGAGAAAACGACCCCCAAATTTCGACCCCAAGTCTTCAAATTGAGATTTTAAAATAATTTTTTTTCCACAAATGCTCTTTTATGCAGATTTTCATTGTGATTTCGGCTAAGCACATGATTCTTAGTCGGAATCAAAAATTTAAGAACGTTCGGTGCCATAGAGCTTGAGAAAACGAATCCCAAATTGCGACCCAAAATCTTCAAATTGTGCTTGTTCGAGTAAAGATTTTTCCCCAAATGCCACTTTATGCAGATTTTCAGTGTGATTTCGATTAAGCACATGATTCTTAGTGGGAATCAAAAATTTCAGTACGTTCGGTGCCATAGAGCGTGAGAAAACGACTCCCAAAGTTCGAACCCAAGTCTTGAAATGGAGATTTTAAAATAATTTTTTTTCCACAAATGCTCTTTTATGCAGATTTTCATTGTGATTTTGGCTAAGCACATGATTCTTAGTCGGAATCAAAAATTTAAGAACGTTCGGTGCCATAGAGCCTGAGAAAACGACTCCCAAAGTTCGAACCCAAGTCTTGAAATGGAGATTTTAAAATAATTTTTTTTCCACAAATGCTCTTTTATGCAGATTTTCATTGTGATTTCGGCTAAGCACATGATTCTTAGTCGGAATCAAAAATTTAAGAACGTTCGGTGCCATAGAGCCTGAGAAAACGAATCCCAAATTGCGACCCAAAACCTTCAAATTGTGCTTGTTCGAGTAAAGATTTTTCCCCAAATGCCACTTTATGCAGATTTTCAGTGTGATTTCGATTAAGAACATGATTCTTAGTTGGAATCAAAAATTTCAGTACGTTCGGTGCCATAGAGCGTGAGAAAACGACTCCCAAAGTTCGAACCCAAGTCTTGAAATGGAGATTTTAAAATAATTTTTTTTCCACAAATGCTCTTTTATGCAGATTTTCATTGTGATTTCGGCTAAGCACATGATTCTTAGTCGGAATCAAAAATTTAAGAACGTTCGGTGCCATAGAGCCTGAGATAACGACCCCCAAATTTCGAACCCAAGTCTTCAAATTGAGATTTTAAAATAATTTTTTTTCCACAAATGCTCTTTTATGCAGATTTTCATTGTGATTTCGGCTAAGCACATGATTCTTAGTCGGAATCAAAAATTTAAGAACGTTCGGTGCCATAGAGCCTGAGAAAACGAATCCCAAATTGCGACCCAAAATCTTCAAATTGTGCTTGTTTGAGTAAAGATTTTTCCCCAAATGCCACTTTATGCAGATTTTCAGTGTGATTTCGATTAAGCACATGATTCTTAGTGGGAATCAAAAATTTCAGTACGTTCGGTGCCATAGAGCGTGAGAAAACGACTCCCAAAGTTCGAACCCAAGTCTTGAAATGGAGATTTTAAAATAATTTTTTTTCCACAAATGCTCTTTTATGCACATTTTCATTGTCATTTCGGCTTAGCACATGATTCTTAGTCGGAATCAAAAATTTAAGAACTTTCGGTGCCATAGAGCCTGAGAAAACGACCCCCAAATTTCGACCCCAAGTCTTCAAATTGAGATTTTAAAATAATTTTTTTTCCACAAATGCTCTTTTATGCAGATTTTCATTGTGATTTCGGCTAAGCACATGATTCTTAGTCGGAATCAAAAATTTAAGAACGTTCGGTGCTATAGAGCCTGAGAAAACGAATCCCAAATTGCGACCCAAAATCTTCAAATTGTGCTTGTTCGAGTAAAGATTTTTCCCCAAATGCCACTTTATGCAGATTTTCAGTGTGATTTCGATTAAGCACATGATTCTTAGTTGGAATCAAAAATTTCAGTACGTTCGGTGCCATAGAGCGTGAGAAAACGACTCCCAAAGTTCGAACCCAAGTCTTGAAATGGAGATTTTAAAATAATTTTTTTTCCACAAATGCTCTTTTATGCAGATTTTCATTGTGATTTCGGCTAAGCACATGATTCTTAGTCGGAATCAAAAATTTAAGAACGTTCGGTGCCATAGAGCCTGAGAAAACGACCCCCAAATTTCGAACCCAAGTCTTCAAATTGAGATTTTAAAATAATTTTTTTTCCACAAATGCTCTTTTATGCAGATTTTCATTGTGATTTCGGCTAAGCACATGATTCTTAGTCGGAATCAAAAATTTAAGAACGTTCGGTGCCATAGAGCTTGAGAAAACGAATCCCAAATTGCGACCCAAAATCTTCAAATTGTGCTTGTTCGAGTAAAGATTTTTCCCCAAATGCCACTTTATGCAGATTTTCAGTGTGATTTCGATTAAGCACATGATTCTTAGTGGCAATCAAAAATTTCAGTACGTTCGGTGCCATAGAGCGTGAGAAAACGACTCCCAAAGTTCGAACCCAAGTCTTGAAATGGAGATTTAAAAATAATTTTTTTTCCACAAATGCTCTTTTCTGCAGATTTTCATTGTGATTTTGGCTAAGCACATGATTCTTAGTCGGAATCAAAAATTTAAGAACGTTCGGTGCCATAGAGCCTGAGAAAACGACTCCCAAAGTTCGAACCCAAGTCTTGAAATGGAGATTTTAAAATAATTTTTTTTCCACAAATGCTCTTTTATGCAGATTTTCATTGTGATTTCGGCTAAGCACATGATTCTTAGTCGGAATCAAAAATTTAAGAACGTTCGGTGCCATAGAGCCTGAGAAAACGAATCCCAAATTGCGACCCAAAACCTTCAAATTGTGCTTGTTCGAGAAAAGATTTTTCCCCAAATGCCACTTTATGCAGATTTTCAGTGTGATTTCGATTAAGCACATGATTCTTAGTTGGAATCAAAAATTTCAGTACGTTCGGTGCCATAGAGCGTGAGAAAACGACTCCCAAAGTTCGAACCCAAGTCTTGAAATGGAGATTTTAAAATATTTTTTTTTCCACAAATGCTCTTTTATGCAGATTTTCATTGTGATTTTGGCTAAACACATGATTCTTAGTCGGAATCAAAAATTTAAGAACTTTCGGTACCATAGAGCCTGAGAAAACGACCCCCAAATTTCGACCCCAAGTCTTCAAATTGAGATTTTAAAATAATTTTTTTTCCACAAATGCTCTTTTATGCAGATTTTCATTGTGATTTCGGCTAAGCACATGATTCTTAGTCGGAATCAAAAATTTAAGAACGTTCGGTGCCATAGAGCTTGAGAAAACGAATCCCAAATTGCGACCCAAAATCTTCAAATTGTGCTTGTTCGAGTAAAGATTTTTCCCCAAATGCCACTTTATGCAGATTTTCAGTGTGATTTCGATTAAGCACATGATTCTTAGTGGGAATCAAAAATTTCAGTACGTTCGGTGCCATAGAGCGTGAGAAAACGACTCCCAAAGTTCGAACCCAAGTCTTGAAATGGAGATTTTAAAATAATTTTTTTTCCACAAATGCTCTTTTATGCAGATTTTCATTGTGATTTTGGCTAAGCACATGATTCTTAGTCGGAATCAAAAATTTAAGAACGTTCGGTGCCATAGAGCCTGAGAAAACGACTCCCAAAGTTCGAACCCAAGTCTTGAAATGGAGATTTTAAAATAATTTTTTTTCCACAAATGCTCTTTTATGCAGATTTTCATTGTGATTTCGGCTAAGCACATGATTCTTAGTCGGAATCAAAAATTTAAGAACGTTCGGTGCCATAGAGCCTGAGAAAACGAATCCCAAATTGCGACCCAAAACCTTCAAATTGTGCTTGTTCGAGTAAAGATTTTTCCCCAAATGCCACTTTATGCAGATTTTCAGTGTGATTTCGATTAAGAACATGATTCTTAGTTGGAATCAAAAATTTCAGTACGTTCGGTGCCATAGAGCGTGAGAAAACGACTCCCAAAGTTCGAACCCAAGTCTTGAAATGGAGATTTTAAAATAATTTTTTTTCCACAAATGCTCTTTTATGCAGATTTTCATTGTGATTTCGGCTAAGCACATGATTCTTAGTCGGAATCAAAAATTTAAGAACGTTCGGTGCCATAGAGCCTGAGATAACGACCCCCAAATTTCGAACCCAAGTCTTCAAATTGAGATTTTAAAATAATTTTTTTTCCACAAATGCTCTTTTATGCAGATTTTCATTGTGATTTCGGCTAAGCACATGATTCTTAGTCGGAATCAAAAATTTAAGAACGTTCGGTGCCATAGAGCCTGAGAAAACGAATCCCAAATTGCGACCCAAAATCTTCAAATTGTGCTTGTTTGAGTAAAGATTTTTCCCCAAATGCCACTTTATGCAGATTTTCAGTGTGATTTCGATTAAGCACATGATTCTTAGTGGGAATCAAAAATTTCAGTACGTTCGGTGCCATAGAGCGTGAGAAAACGACTCCCAAAGTTCGAACCCAAGTCTTGAAATGGAGATTTTAAAATAATTTTTTTTCCACAAATGCTCTTTTATGCACATTTTCATTGTCATTTCGGCTTAGCACATGATTCTTAGTCGGAATCAAAAATTTAAGAACTTTCGGTGCCATAGAGCCTGAGAAAACGACCCCCAAATTTCGACCCCAAGTCTTCAAATTGAGATTTTAAAATAATTTTTTTTCCACAAATGCTCTTTAATGCAGATTTTCATTGTGATTTCGGCTAAGCACATGATTCTTAGTCGGAATCAAAAATTTAAGAACGTTCGGTGCCATAGAGCCTGAGAAAACGAATCCCAAATTGCGACCCAAAATCTTCAAATTGTGCTTGTTCGAGTAAAGATTTTTCCCCAAATGCCACTTTATGCAGATTTTCAGTGTGATTTCGATTAAGCACATGATTCTTAGTGGGAATCAAAAATTTCAGTACGTTCGGTGCCATAGAGCGTGAGAAAACGACTCCCAAAGTTCGAACCCAAGTCTTGAAATGGAGATTTTAAAATAATTTTTTTTCCACAAATGCTCTTTTATGCACATTTTCATTGTCATTTCGGCTAAGCACATGATTCTTAGTTGGAATCAAAAATTTAAGAACTTTCGGTGCCATAGAGCCTGAGAAAACGACCCCCAAATTTCGACCCCAAGTCTTCAAATTGAGATTTTAAAATAATTTTTTTTCCACAAATGCTCTTTTATGCAGATTTTCATTGTGATTTCGGCTAAGCACATGATTCTTAGTCGGAATCAAAAATTTAAGAACGTTCGGTGCTATAGAGCCTGAGAAAACGAATCCCAAATTGCGACCCAAAATCTTCAAATTGTGCTTGTTCGAGTAAAGATTTTTCCCCAAATGCCACTTTATGCAGATTTTCAGTGTGATTTCGATTAAGCACATGATTCTTAGTTGGAATCAAAAATTTCAGTACGTTCGGTGCCATAGAGCGTGAGAAAACGACTCCCAAAGTTCGAACCCAAGTCTTGAAATGGAGATTTTAAAATAATTTTTTTTCCACAAATGCTCTTTTATGCAGATTTTCATTGTGATTTCGGCTAAGCACATGATTCTTAGTCGGAATCAAAAATTTAAGAACGTTCGGTGCCATAGAGCCTGAGAAAACGACCCCCAAATTTCGAACCCAAGTCTTCAAATTGAGATTTTAAAATAATTTTTTTTCCACAAATGCTCTTTTATGCAGATTTTCATTGTGATTTCGGCTAAGCACATGATTCTTAGTCGGAATCAAAAATTTAAGAACGTTCGGTGCCATAGAGCTTGAGAAAACGAATCCCAAATTGCGACCCAAAATCTTCAAATTGTGCTTGTTCGAGTAAAGATTTTTCCCCAAATGCCACTTTATGCAGATTTTCAGTGTGATTTCGATTAAGCACATGATTCTTAGTGGCAATCAAAAATTTCAGTACGTTCGGTGCCATAGAGCGTGAGAAAACGACTCCCAAAGTTCGAACCCAAGTCTTGAAATGGAGATTTAAAAATAATTTTTTTTCCACAAATGCTCTTTTCTGCAGATTTTCATTGTGATTTTGGCTAAGCACATGATTCTTAGTCGGAATCAAAAATTTAAGAACGTTCGGTGCCATAGAGCCTGAGAAAACGACTCCCAAAGTTCGAACCCAAGTCTTGAAATGGAGATTTTAAAATAATTTTTTTTCCACAAATGCTCTTTTATGCAGATTTTCATTGTGATTTCGGCTAAGCACATGATTCTTAGTCGGAATCAAAAATTTAAGAACGTTCGGTGCCATAGAGCCTGAGAAAACGAATCCCAAATTGCGACCCAAAACCTTCAAATTGTGCTTGTTCGAGAAAAGATTTTTCCCCAAATGCCACTTTATGCAGATTTTCAGTGTGATTTCGATTAAGCACATGATTCTTAGTTGGAATCAAAAATTTCAGTACGTTCGGTGCCATAGAGCGTGAGAAAACGACTCCCAAAGTTCGAACCCAAGTCTTGAAATGGAGATTTTAAAATAATTTTTTTTCCACAAATGCTCTTTTATGCAGATTTTCATTGTGATTTTGGCTAAACACATGATTCTTAGTCGGAATCAAAAATTTAAGAACTTTCGGTACCATAGAGCCTGAGAAAACGACCCCCAAATTTCGACCCCAAGTCTTCAAATTGAGATTTTAAAATAATTTTTTTTCCACAAATGCTCTTTTATGCAGATTTTCATTGTGATTTCGGCTAAGCACATGATTCTTAGTCGGAATCAAAAATTTAAGAACGTTCGGTGCCATAGAGCCTGAGAAAACGAATCCCAAATTGCGACCCAAAATCTTCAAATTGTGCTTGTTCGAGTAAAGATTTTTCCCCAAATGCCACTTTATGCAGATTTTCAGTGTGATTTCGATTAAGCACATGATTCTTAGTTGGAATCAAAAATTTCAGTACGTTCGGTGCCATAGAGCGTGAGAAAACGACTCCCAAAGTTCGAACCCAAGTCTTGAAATGGAGATTTTAAAATAATTTTTTTTCCACAAATGCTCTTTTATGCAGATTTTCATTGTGATTTCGGCTAAGCACATGATTCTAAGTCGGAATCAAAAATTTAAGAACGTTCGGTGCCATAGAGCCTGAGAAAACGACCCCCAAATTTCGAACCCAAGTCTTCAAATTGAGATTTTAAAATAATTTTTTTTCCACAAATGCTCTTTTATGCAGATTTTCATTGTGATTTCGGCTAAGCACATGATTCTTAGTCGGAATCAAAAATTTAAGAACGTTCGGTGCCATAGAGCTTGAGAAAACGAATCCCAAATTGCGACCCAAAATCTTCAAATTGTGCTTGTTCGAGTAAAGATTTTTCCCCAAATGCCACTTTATGCAGATTTTCAGTGTGATTTCGATTAAGCACATGATTCTTAGTGGGAATCAAAAATTTCAGTACGTTCGGTGCCATAGAGCGTGAGAAAACGACTCCCAAAGTTCGAACCCAAGTCTTGAAATGGAGATTTTAAAATAATTTTTTTTCCACAAATGCTCTTTTATGCAGATTTTCATTGTGATTTTGGCTAAGCACATGATTCTTAGTCGGAATCAAAAATTTAAGAACGTTCGGTGCCATAGAGCCTGAGAAAACGACTCCCAAAGTTCGAACCCAAGTCTTGAAATGGAGATTTTAAAATAATTTTTTTTCCACAAATGCTCTTTTATGCAGATTTTCATTGTGATTTCGGCTAAGCACATGATTCTTAGTCGGAATCAAAAATTTAAGAACGTTCGGTGCCATAGAGCCTGAGAAAACGAATCCCAAATTGCGACCCAAAACCTTCAAATTGTGCTTGTTCGAGTAAAGATTTTTCCCCAAATGCCACTTTATGCAGATTTTCAGTGTGATTTCGATTAAGAACATGATTCTTAGTTGGAATCAAAAATTTCAGTACGTTCGGTGCCATAGAGCGTGAGAAAACGACTCCCAAAGTTCGAACCCAAGTCTTGAAATGGAGATTTTAAAATAATTTTTTTTCCACAAATGCTCTTTTATGCAGATTTTCATTGTGATTTCGGCTAAGCACATGATTCTTAGTCGGAATCAAAAATTTAAGAACGTTCGGTGCCATAGAGCCTGAGATAACGACCCCCAAATTTCGAACCCAAGTCTTCAAATTGAGATTTTAAAATAATTTTTTTTCCACAAATGCTCTTTTATGCAGATTTTCATTGTGATTTCGGCTAAGCACATGATTCTTAGTCGGAATCAAAAATTTAAGAACGTTCGGTGCCATAGAGCCTGAGAAAACGAATCCCAAATTGCGACCCAAAATCTTCAAATTGTGCTTGTTTGAGTAAAGATTTTTCCCCAAATGCCACTTTATGCAGATTTTCAGTGTGATTTCGATTAAGCACATGATTCTTAGTGGGAATCAAAAATTTCAGTACGTTCGGTGCCATAGAGCGTGAGAAAACGACTCCCAAAGTTCGAACCCAAGTCTTGAAATGGAGATTTTAAAATAATTTTTTTTCCACAAATGCTCTTTTATGCACATTTTCATTGTCATTTCGGCTTAGCACATGATTCTTAGTCGGAATCAAAAATTTAAGAACTTTCGGTGCCATAGAGCCTGAGAAAACGACCCCCAAATTTCGACCCCAAGTCTTCAAATTGAGATTTTAAAATAATTTTTTTTCCACAAATGCTCTTTAATGCAGATTTTCATTGTGATTTCGGCTAAGCACATGATTCTTAGTCGGAATCAAAAATTTAAGAACGTTCGGTGCCATAGAGCCTGAGAAAACGAATCCCAAATTGCGACCCAAAATCTTCAAATTGTGCTTGTTCGAGTAAAGATTTTTCCCCAAATGCCACTTTATGCAGATTTTCAGTGTGATTTCGATTAAGCACATGAATCTTAGTTGGAATCAAAAATTTCAGTACGTTCGGTGCCATAGAGCGTGAGAAAACGACTCCCAAAGTTCGAACCCAAGTCTTGAAATGGAGATTTTAAAATAATTTTTTTTCCACAAATGCTCTTTTATGCAGATTTTCATTGTGATTTCGGCTAAGCACATGATTCTTAGTCGGAATCAAAAATTTAAGAACGTTCGGTGCCATAGAGCCTGAGAAAACGACCCCCAAATTTCGAACCCAAGTCTTCAAATTGAGATTTTAAAATAATTTTTTTTCCACAAATGCTCTTTTATGCAGATTTTCATTGTGATTTCGGCTAAGCACATGATTCTTAGTCGGAATCAAAAATTTAAGAACGTTCGGTGCCATAGAGCTTGAGAAAACGAATCCCAAATTGCGACCCAAAATCTTCAAATTGTGCTTGTTCGAGTAAAGATTTTTCCCCAAATGCCACTTTATGCAGATTTTCAGTGTGATTTCGATTAAGCACATGATTCTTAGTGGCAATCAAAAATTTCAGTACGTTCGGTGCCATAGAGCGTGAGAAAACGACTCCCAAAGTTCGAACCCAAGTCTTGAAATGGAGATTTTAAAATATTTTTTTTCCACAAATGCTCTTTAATGCAGATTTTCATTGTGATTTCGGCTAAGCACATGATTCTTAGTCGGAATCAAAAATTTAAGAACGTTCGGTGCCATAGAGCCTGAGAAAACGAATCCCAAATTGCGACCCAAAATCTTCAAATTGTGCTTGTTCGAGTAAAGATTTTTCCCCAAATGCCACTTTATGCAGATTTTCAGTGTGATTTCGATTAAGCACATGATTCTTAGTTGGAATCAAAAATTTCAGTACGTTCGGTGCCATAGAGCGTGAGAAAACGACTCCCAAAGTTCGAACCCAAGTCTTGAAATGGAGATTTTAAAATAATTTTTTTTCCACAAATGCTCTTTTATGCAGATTTTCATTGTGATTTCGGCTAAGCACATGATTCTTAGTCGGAATCAAAAATTTAAGAACGTTCGGTGCCATAGAGCCTGAGAAAACGACCCCCAAATTTCGAACCCAAGTCTTCAAATTGAGATTTTAAAATAATTTTTTTTCCACAAATGCTCTTTTATGCAGATTTTCATTGTGATTTCGGCTAAGCACATGATTCTTAGTCGGAATCAAAAATTTAAGAACGTTCGGTGCCATAGAGCTTGAGAAAACGAATCCCAAATTGCGACCCAAAATCTTCAAATTGTGCTTGTTCGAGTAAAGATTTTTCCCCAAATGCCACTTTATGCAGATTTTCAGTGTGATTTCGATTAAGCACATGATTCTTAGTGGGAATCAAAAATTTCAGTACGTTCGGTGCCATAGAGCGTGAGAAAACGACTCCCAAAGTTCGAACCCAAGTCTTGAAATGGAGATTTTAAAATAATTTTTTTTCCACAAATGCTCTTTTATGCAGATTTTCATTGTGATTTTGGCTAAGCACATGATTCTTAGTCGGAATCAAAAATTTAAGAACTTTCGGTACCATAGAGCCTGAGAAAACGACCCCCAAATTTCGACCCCAACTCTTCAAATTGAGATTTTAAAATAATTTTTTTTCCACAAATGCTCTTTTATGCAGATTTTCATTGTGATTTCGGCTAAGCACATGATTCTTAGTCGGAATCAAAAATTTAAGAACGTTCGGTGCCATAGAGCCTGAGAAAACGAATCCCAAATTGCGACCCAAAATCTTCAAATTGTGCTTGTTCGAGTAAAGATTTTTCCCCAAATGCCTTTTTATGCAGATTTTCAGTGTGATTTCGATTAAGCACATGATTCTTAGTTGGAATCAAAAATTTCAGTACGTTCGGTGCCATAGAGCGTGAGAAAACGACTCCCAAAGTTCGAACCCAAGTCTTGAAATGGAGATTTTAAAGTAATTTTTTTTCCACAAATGCTCTTTTATGCAGATTTTCATTGTGATTTCGGCTAAGCACATGATTCTTAGTCGGAATCAAAAATTTAAGAACGTTCGGTGCCATAGAGCCTGAGATAACGACCCCCAAATTTCGAACCCAAGTCTTCAAATTGAGATTTTAAAATAATTTTTTTTCCACAAATGCTCTTTTATGCAGATTTTCATTGTGATTTCGGCTAAGCACATGATTCTTAGTCGGAATCAAAAATTTAAGAACGTTCGGTGCCATAGAGCCTGAGAAAACGAATCCCAAATTGCGACCCAAAATCTTCAAATTGTGCTTGTTTGAGTAAAGATTTTTCCCCAAATGCCACTTTATGCAGATTTTCAGTGTGATTTCGATTAAGCACATGATTCTTAGTGGGAATCAAAAATTTCAGTACGTTCGGTGCCATAGAGCGTGAGAAAACGACTCCCAAAGTTCGAACCCAAGTCTTGAAATGGAGATTTTAAAATAATTTTTTTTCCACAAATGCTCTTTTATGCAGATTTTCATTGTGATTTTGGCTAAGCACATGATTCTTAGTCGGAATCAAAAATTTAAGAACGTTCGGTGCCATAGAGCCTGAGAAAACGACCCCCAAATTTCGAACCCAAGTCTTCAAATTGAGATTTTAAAATAATTTTTTTTCCACAAATGCTCTTTTATGCAGATTTTCATTGTGATTTCGGCTAAGCACATGATTCTTAGTCGGAATCAAAAATTTAAGAACGTTCGGTGCCATAGAGCTTGAGAAAACGAATCCCAAATTGCGACCCAAAATCTTCAAATTGTGCATGTTCGAGTAAAGATTTTTCCCCAAATGCCACTTTATGCAGATTTTCAGTGTGATTTCGATTAAGCACATGATTCTTAGTGGCAATCAAAAATTTCAGTACGTTCGGTGCCATAGAGCGTGAGAAAACGACTCCCAAAGTTCGAACCCAAGTCTTGAAATGGAGATTTTAAAATAATTTTTTTTCCACAAATGCTCTTTTATGCAGATTTTCATTGTGATTTTGGCTAAGCACATGATTCTTAGTCGGAATCAAAAATTTAAGAACTTTCGGTACCATAGAGCCTGAGAAAACGACCCCCAAATTTCGACCCCAAGTCTTCAAATTGAGATTTTAAAATAATTTTTTTTCCACAAATGCTCTTTTATGCAGATTTTCATTGTGATTTCGGCTAAGCACATGATTCTTAGTCGGAATCAAAAATTTAAGAACGTTCGGTGCCATAGAGCCTGAGAAAACGAATCCCAAATTGCGACCCAAAATCTTCAAATTGTGCTTGTTCGAGTAAAGATTTTTCCCCAAATGCCACTTTATGCAGATTTTCAGTGTGATTTCGATTAAGCACATGATTCTTAGTTGGAATCAAAAATTTCAGTACGTTCGGTGCCATAGAGCCTGAGAAAACGACTCCCAAATTTCGACCCCAAGTCTTCAAATTGAGATTTTAAAATAATTTTTTTTCCACAAATGCTCTTTAATGCAGATTTTCATTGTGATTTCGGCTAAGCACATGATTCTTAGTCGGAATCAAAAATTTCAGTACGTTCGGTGCCATAGAGCGTGAGAAAACGACTCCCAAAGTTCGAACCCAAGTCTTGAAATGGAGATTTTAAAATAATTTTTTTTCCACAAATGCTCTTTTATGCAGATTTTCATTGTGATTTCGGCTAAGCACATGATTCTTAGTCGGAATCAAAAATTTAAGAACGTTCGGTGCCATAGAGCCTGAGAAAACGACCCCCAAATTTCGAACCCAAGTCTTCAAATTGAGATTTTAAAATAATTTTTTTTCCACAAATGCTCTTTTATGCAGATTTTCATTGTGATTTCGGCTAAGCACATGATTCTTAGTCGGAATCAAAAATTTAAGAACGTTCGGTGCCATAGAGCTTGAGAAAACGAATCCCAAATTGCGACCCAAAATCTTCAAATTGTGCTTGTTCGAGTAAAGATTTTTCCCCAAATGCCACTTTATGCAGATTTTCAGTGTGATTTCGATTAAGCACATGATTCTTAGTGGCAATCAAAAATTTCAGTACGTTCGGTGCCATAGAGCGTGAGAAAACGACTCCCAAAGTTCGAACCCAAGTCTTGAAATGGAGATTTTAAAATAATTTTTTTTCCACAAATGCTCTTTTATGCAGATTTTCATTGTGATTTTGGCTAAGCACATGATTCTTAGTCGGAATCAAAAATTTAAGAACTTTCGGTACCATAGAGCCTGAGAAAACGACCCCCAAATTTCGACCCCAAGTCTTCAAATTGAGATTTTAAAATAATTTTTTTTCCACAAATGCTCTTTTATGCAGATTTTCATTGTGATTTCGGCTAAGCACATGATTCTTAGTCGGAATCAAAAATTTAAGAACGTTCGGTGCCATAGAGCCTGAGAAAACGAATCCCAAATTGCGACCCAAAATCTTCAAATTGTGCTTGTTCGAGTAAAGATTTTTCCCCAAATGCCACTTTATGCAGATTTTCAGTGTGATTTCGATTAAGCACATGATTCTTAGTTGGAATCAAAAATTTCAGTACGTTCGGTGCCATAGAGCGTGAGAAAACGACTCCCAAAGTTCGAACCCAAGTCTTGAAATGGAGATTTTAAAATAATTTTTTTTCCACAAATGCTCTTTTATGCAGATTTTCATTGTGATTTCGGCTAAGCACATGATTCTTAGTCGGAATCAAAAATTTAAGAACGTTCGGTGCCATAGAGCCTGAGAAAACGACCCCCAAATTTCGAACCCAAGTCTTCAAATTGAGATTTTAAAATAATTTTTTTTCCACAAATGCTCTTTTATGCAGATTTTCATTGTGATTTCGGCTAAGCACATGATTCTTAGTCGGAATCAAAAAGTTCAGTACGTTCGGTGCCATAGAGCGTGAGAAAACGACTCCCAAAGTTCGAACCCAAGTCTTGAAATGGAGATTTTAAAATAATTTTTTTTCCACAAATGCTCTTTTATGCAGATTTTCATTGTGATTTCGGCTAAGCACATGATTCTTAGTCGGAATCAAAAATTTAAGAACGTTCGGTGCCATAGAGCCTGAGAAAACGACCCCCAAATTTCGAACCCAAGTCATCAAATTGAGATTTTAAAATAATTTTTTTTCCACAAATGCTCTTTTATGCAGATTTTCATTGTGATTTCGGCTAAGCACATGATTCTTAGTCGGAATCAAAAATTTAAGAACGTTCGGTGCCATAGAGCTTGAGAAAACGAATCCCAAATTGCGACCCAAAATCTTCAAATTGTGCTTGTTCGAGTAAAGATTTTTCCCCAAATGCCACTTTATGCAGATTTTCAGTGTGATTTCGATTAAGCACATGATTCTTAGTGGCAATCAAAAATTTCAGTACGTTCGGTGCCATAGAGCGTGAGAAAACGACTCCCAAAGTTCGAACCCAAGTCTTGAAATGGAGATTTTAAAATAATTTTTTTTCCACAAATGCTCTTTTATGCAGATTTTCATTGTGATTTCGGCTAAGCACATGATTCTTAGTCGGAATCAAAAATTTAAGAACGTTCGGTGCCATAGAGCCTGAGAAAACGACCCCCAAATTTCGAACCCAAGTCTTCAAATTGAGATTTTAAAATAATTTTTTTTCCACAAATGCTCTTTTATGCAGATTTTCATTGTGATTTCGGCTAAGCACATGATTCTTAGTCGGAATCAAAAATTTCAGTACGTTCGGTGCCATAGAGCGTGAGAAAACGACTCCCAAAGTTCGAACCCAAGTCTTGAAATGGAGATTTTAAAATAATTTTTTTTCCACAAATGCTCTTTTATGCAGATTTTCATTGTGATTTCGGCTAAGCACATGATTCTTAGTCGGAATCAAAAATTTAAGAACGTTCGGTGCCATAGAGCCTGAGAAAACGACCCCCAAATTTCGAACCCAAGTCATCAAATTGAGATTTTAAAATAATTTTTTTTCCACAAATGCTCTTTTATGCAGATTTTCATTGTGATTTCGGCTAAGCACATGATTCTTAGTCGGAATCAAAAATTTAAGAACGTTCGGTGCCATAGAGCTTGAGAAAACGAATCCCAAATTGCGACCCAAAATCTTCAAATTGTGCTTGTTCGAGTAAAGATTTTTCCCCAAATGCCACTTTATGCAGATTTTCAGTGTGATTTCGATTAAGCACATGATTCTTAGTGGCAATCAAAAATTTCAGTACGTTCGGTGCCATAGAGCGTGAGAAAACGACTCCCAAAGTTCGAACCCAAGTCTTGAAATGGAGATTTTAAAATAATTTTTTTTCCACAAATGCTCTTTTATGCAGATTTTCATTGTGATTTTGGCTAAGCACATGATTCTTAGTCGGAATCAAAAATTTAAGAACTTTCGGTACCATAGAGCCTGAGAAAACGACCCCCAAATTTCGACCCCAAGTCTTCAAATTGAGATTTTAAAATAATTTTTTTTCCACAAATGCTCTTTTATGCAGATTTTCATTGTGATTTCGGCTAAGCACATGATTCTTAGTCGGAATCAAAAATTTAAGAACGTTCGGTGCCATAGAGCCTGAGAAAACGAATCCCAAATTGCGACCCAAAATCTTCAAATTGTGCTTGTTCGAGTAAAGATTTTTCCCCAAATGCCACTTTATGCAGATTTTCAGTGTGATTTCGATTAAGCACATGATTCTTAGTTGGAATCAAAAATTTCAGTACGTTCGGTGCCATAGAGCGTGAGAAAACGACTCCCAAAGTTCGAACCCAAGTCTTGAAATGGAGATTTTAAAATAATTTTTTTTCCACAAATGCTCTTTTATGCAGATTTTCATTGTGATTTCGGCTAAGCACATGATTCTTAGTCGGAATCAAAAATTTAAGAACGTTCGGTGCCATAGAGCCTGAGAAAACGACCCCCAAATTTCGAACCCAAGTCTTCAAATTGAGATTTTAAAATAATTTTTTTTCCACAAATGCTCTTTTATGCAGATTTTCATTGTGATTTCGGCTAAGCACATGATTCTTAGTCGGAATCAAAAATTTAAGAACGTTCGGTGCCATAGAGCTTGAGAAAACGAATCCCAAATTGCGACCCAAAATCTTCAAATTGTGCTTGTTCGAGTAAAGATTTTTCCCCAAATGCCACTTTATGCAGATTTTCAGTGTGATTTCGATTAAGCACATGATTCTTAGTGGGAATCAAAAATTTCAGTACGTTCGGTGCCATAGAGCGTGAGAAAACGACTCCCAAAGTTCGAACCCAAGTCTTGAAATGGAGATTTTAAAATAATTTTTTTTCCACAAATGCTCTTTTATGCAGATTTTCATTGTGATTTTGGCTAAGCACATGATTCTTAGTCGGAATCAAAAATTTAAGAACGTTCGGTGCCATAGAGCCTGAGAAAACGACTCCCAAAGTTCGAACCCAAGTCTTGAAATGGAGATTTTAAAATAATTTTTTTTCCACAAATGCTCTTTTATGCAGATTTTCATTGTGATTTCGGCTAAGCACATGATTCTTAGTCGGAATCAAAAATTTAAGAACGTTCGGTGCCATAGAGCCTGAGAAAACGAATCCCAAATTGCGACCCAAAACCTTCAAATTGTGCTTGTTCGAGTAAAGATTTTTCCCCAAATGCCACTTTATGCAGATTTTCAGTGTGATTTCGATTAAGAACATGATTCTTAGTTGGAATCAAAAATTTCAGTACGTTCGGTGCCATAGAGCGTGAGAAAACGACTCCCAAAGTTCGAACCCAAGTCTTGAAATGGAGATTTTAAAATAATTTTTTTTCCACAAATGCTCTTTTATGCACATTTTCATTGTCATTTCGGCTTAGCACATGATTCTTAGTCGGAATCAAAAATTTAAGAACTTTCGGTACCATAGAGCCTGAGAAAACGACCCCAAAATTTCGACCCCAACTCTTCAAATTGAGATTTTAAAATAATTTTTTTTCCACAAATGCTCTTTTATGCAGATTTTCATTGTGATTTCGGCTAAGCACATGATTCTTAGTCGGAATCAAAAATTTAAGAACGTTCGGTGCCATAGAGCCTGAGAAAACGAATCCCAAATTGCGACCCAAAATCTTCAAATTGTGCTTGTTCGAGTAAAGATTTTTCCCCAAATGCCTTTTTATGCAGATTTTCAGTGTGATTTCGATTAAGCACATGATTCTTAGTTGGAATCAAAAATTTCAGTACGTTCGGTGCCATAGAGCGTGAGAAAACGACTCCCAAAGTTCGAACCCAAGTCTTGAAATGGAGATTTTAAAATAATTTTTTTTCCACAAATGCTCTTTTATGCAGATTTTCATTGTGATTTCGGCTAAGCACATGATTCTTAGTCGGAATCAAAAATTTAAGAACGTTCGGTGCCATAGAGCCTGAGATAACGACCCCCAAATTTCGAACCCAAGTCTTCAAATTGAGATTTTAAAATAATTTTTTTTCCACAAATGCTCTTTTATGCAGATTTTCATTGTGATTTCGGCTAAGCACTGATTCTTAGTCGGAATCAAAAATTTAAGAACGTTCGGTGCCATAGAGCCTGAGAAAACGAATCCCAAATTGCGACCCAAAATCTTCAAATTGTGCTTGTTTGAGTAAAGATTTTTCCCCAAATGCCACTTTATGCAGATTTTCAGTGTGATTTCGATTAAGCACATGATTCTTAGTGGGAATCAAAAATTTCAGTACGTTCGGTGCCATAGAGCGTGAGAAAACGACTCCCAAAGTTCGAACCCAAGTCTTGAAATGGAGATTTTAAAATAATTTTTTTTCCACAAATGCTCTTTTATGCACATTTTCATTGTCATTTCGGCTTAGCACATGATTCTTAGTCGGAATCAAAAATTTAAGAACTTTCGGTGCCATAGAGCCTGAGAAAACGACCCCCAAATTTCGACCCCAAGTCTTCAAATTGAGATTTTAAAATAATTTTTTTTCCACAAATGCTCTTTAATGCAGATTTTCATTGTGATTTCGGCTAAGCACATGATTCTTAGTCGGAATCAAAAATTTAAGAACGTTCGGTGCCATAGAGCCTGAGAAAACGAATCCCAAATTGCGACCCAAAATCTTCAAATTGTGCTTGTTCGAGTAAAGATTTTTCCCCAAATGCCACTTTATGCAGATTTTCAGTGTGATTTCGATTAAGCACATGATTTTAGTCGGAATCAAAAATTTAAGGACGATCGGTGACATAGAGCCTGAGAAAACGACTCCCAAAGTTCGAACCCAAGTCTTCAAATTAAGATTTTAAAATAATTTTTTTTCCACAAATGCTAATTTATGCCGATTTTCATTTTGATTTCGTTTAAGTGAATGATTATTAGTAAAATTCCGAAATATCAGTCCGTTCGGTGCCATAGAGCCTAAGAAAACGACTCCCAAATTGCGACCCCAAGTTTTCAAATTGTGCTTCTTATAGTAAAGATTTTTCCCCAAATGCCCCTTTATGCAGATTTTCAGTGTGATTTCGGTTAAACACATGATTCTTAGTGGGAATCAAAAATTTCAGGACGTTCGGTGCCATAGAGCCGGAGAAAACGACTCCCAAAGTTCGAACCCAAGTCTTTAAATTGAGATTTTAAAATAATTTTTTTTCCACAAATGCTCTTTTATGCAGATTTTCATTGTGATTTTGGCTAAGCACATGATTCTTAGTCGGAATCAAAAATTTAAGAACGTTCGGTGCCATTGAGCCTGAGAAAACGACTCCCAAATTTCGAACCCAAGTCTTCAAATTGAGATTTTAAAATAATTTTTTTTCCACAAATGCTCTTTTATGCAGATTTTCATTGTGATTTTGGCTAAGCACATGATTCTTAGTCGGAATCAAAAATTTAAGAACTTTCGGTGCCATAGAGCCTGAGAAAACGACCCCCAAATTTCGACCCCAAGTCTTCAAATTGAGATTTTAAAATAATTTTTTTTCCACAAATGCTCTTTTATGCAGATTTTCATTGTGATTTCGGCTAAGCACATGATTCTTAGTCGGAATCAAAAATTTAAGAACGTTCGGTGCCATAGAGCCTGAGAAAACGAATCCCAAATTGCGACCCAAAATCTTCAAATTGTGCTTGTTCGAGTAAAGATTTTTCCCCAAATGCCACTTTATGCAGATTTTCAGTGTGATTTCGATTAAGCACATGATTCTTAGTTGGAATCAAAAATTTAAGAACGTTCGGTGCCATAGAGCCTGAGAAAACGAATCCCAAATTGCGACCCAAAATCTTCAAATTGTGCTTGTTCGAATAAAGATTTTTCCCCAAATGCCTTTTTATGCAGATTTTCAGTGTGATTTCGATTAAGCACATGATTCTTAGTTGGAATCAAAAATTTCAGTACGTTCGGTGCCATAGAGCGTGAGAAAACGACTCCCAAAGTTCGAACCCAAGTCTTGAAATGGAGATTTTAAAATAATTTTTTTTCCACAAATGCTCTTTAATGCAGATTTTCATTGTGATTTCGGCTAAGCACATGAATCTTAGTCGGAATCAAAAATTTAAGAACGTTCGGTGCCATAGAGCCTGAGAAAACGACTCCCAAAGTTCGAACCCAATTCTCAAATTGAGAGTTTAAAAATAATTTTTTTTTCCACAAATGCTAATTTTTGCAGATTTTCATTTTGATTTCGTTTAAGAGAATGATTATTGGTAAGATTCCGAAATATCAGTCCGTTCGGTGCCATAGAGCCTGAGAAAACGACTCGCAAATTGCGACCCAAAGTCTTCAAATTGTGCTTGTTCGAGTAAAGATTTTTCCCCAATTGCTCTTTTATGCAGATTTTCATTGTGATTTCGGCTAAGCACATGATTCTTAGTCGGAATCAAAAATTTAAGAACGTTCGGTGCCATAGAGCCTGAGAAAACGAATCCCAAATTGCGACCCAAAATCTTCAAATTGTGCTTGTTCGAGTAAAGATTTTTCCCCAAATGCCTTTTTATGCAGATTTTCAGTGTGATTTCGATTAAACACATGATTCTTAGTTGGAATCAAAAATTTCAGTACGTTCGGTGCCATAGAGCGTGAGAAAACGACTCCCAAAGTTCGAACCCAAGTCTTGAAATGGAGATTTTAAAATAATTTTTTCTCCACAAATGCTCTTTTATGCACATTTTCATTGTCATTTCGGCTAAGCACATGATTCTTAGTCGGAATCAAAAATTTAAGAACGTTCGGTGCCATAGAGCCTGAGAAAACGACCCCCAAATTTCGAACCCAAGTCTTCAAATTGAGATTTTAAAATAATTTTTTTTCCACAAATGCTCTTTTATGCAGATTTTCATTGTGATTTCGGCTAAGCACATGATTCTTAGTCGGAATCAAAAATTTAAGAACGTTCGGTGCCATAGAGCCTGAGAAAACGAATCCCAAATTGCGACCCAAAATCTTCAAATTGTGCTTGTTCGAGTAAAGATTTTTCCCCAAATGCCACTTTATGCAGATTTTCAGTGTGATTTCGATTAAGCACATGATTCTTAGTGGGAATCAAAAATTTCAGTACGTTCGGTGCCATAGAGCGTGAGAAAACGACACCCAAAGTTCGAACCCAAGTCTTGAAATGGAGATTTTAAAATAATTTTTTTTCCACAAATGCTCTTTTATGCACATTTTCATTGTGATTTCGGCTAAGCACATGATTCTTAGTCGGAATCAAAAATTTAAGAACGTTCGGTGCCATAGAGCCTGAGATAACGACCCCCAAATTTCGAACCCAAGTCTTCAAATTGAGATTTTAAAATAATTTTTTTTCCACAAATGCTCTATTATGCAGATTTTCATTGTGATTTCGGCTAAGCACATGATTCTTAGTCGGAATCAAAAATTTAAGAACGTTCGGTGCCATAGAGCCTGAGAAAACGAATCCCAAATTGCGACCCAAAATCTTCAAATTGTGCTTGTTCGAGTAAAGATTTTTCCCCAAATGCCACTTTATGCAGATTTTCAGTGTGATTTCGATTAAGCACATGATTCTTAGTGGGAATCAAAAATTTAAGAACTTTCGGTGCCATAGAGCCTGAGAAAACGACCCCCAAATTTCGACCCCAAGTCTTCAAATTGAGATTTTAAAATAATTTTTTTTCCACAAATGCTCTTTTATGCAGATTTTCATTGTGATTTCGGCTAAGCACATGATTCTTAGTCGGAATCAAAAATTTAAGAACGTTCGGTGCCATAGAGCCTGAGAAAACGAATCCCAAATTGCGACCCAAAATCTTCAAATTGTGCTTGTTCGAGTAAAGATTTTTCCCCAAATGCCTTTTTATGCAGATTTTCAGTGTGATTTCGATTAAGCACATGATTCTTAGTTGGAATCAAAAATTTCAGTACGTTCGGTGCCATAGAGCGTGAGAAAACGACTCCCAAAGTTCGAACCCAAGTCTTGAAATGGAGATTTTAAAATAATTTTTTTTCCACAAATGCTCTTTTATGCAGATTTTCATTGTGATTTCGGCTAAGCACATGATTCTTAGTCGGAATCAATAATTTAAGAACGTTCGGTGCCATAGAGCCTGAGATAACGACCCCCAAATTTCGAACCCAAGTCTTCAAATTGAGATTTTAAAATAATTTTTTTTCCACAAATGCTCTATTATGCAGATTTTCATTGTGATTTCGGCTAAGCACATGATTCTTAGTCGGAATCAAAAATTTAAGAACGTTCGGTGCCATAGAGCTTGAGAAAACGAATCCCAAATTGCGACCCAAAATCTTCAAATTGTGCTTGTTCGAGTAAAGATTTTTCCCCAAATGCCACTTTATGCAGATTTTCAGTGTGATTTCGATTAAGCACATGATTCTTAGTCGGAATCAAAAATTTAAGAACGTTCGGTGCCATAGAGCCTGAGAAAACGACTCCCAAAGTTCGAACCCAAGTCTTCAAATTGAGATTTTAAAATAATTTTTTTTCCACAAATGCTTATTTATGCCGATTTTCATTTTGATTTCGTTTAAGAGAATGATTATTAGTAAAATTCCGAAATATCAGTCCGTTCGGTGCCATAGAGCCTGAGAAAACGACTCCCAAATTGCGACCCCAAGTTTTCAAATTGTGCTTCTTATAGTAAAGATTTTTCCCCAAATGCCACTTTATGCAGATTTTCAGTGTGATTTCGGTTAAACACATGATTCTTAGTGGGAATCAAAAATTTCAGGACGTTCGGTGCCATAGAGCCGGAGAAAACGACTCCCAAAGTTCGAACCCAAGTCTGAAATTGAGATATTTAAATTTTTTTTTTCCACAAATCCTAATTTATTCAGATTTTCATTTTGATTTCGTTTATGAGTATGATTATTAGTTCTATTTCGAATTATCAGTCCGTTCGGTTCCATAGAGCCTGAGAAAACGACTCCCAAAGTTCGAACCCAAGTCTTCAAATTGTGTGTTGTTAGAGTAAAGATTTTTCCTCAAATGCCACTTTATGCAGATTTTCAGTGTGATTTCGGCTAAGCACATAATCCTTAGTGGGAATCAAAAATTTCAGTATGTTCGGTGCCATAGAGCCTGAGAAAACGACTCCCAAATTTCGAACACAAGTCTACAAATTGTGCTCTTTAGAGTAAAGATTTTTCCACAAACGCCACTTTATGCGGATTTTCAGTAAGATTTCGGCTAAGCACATGATTCTTAGTTAGAATCAAATATTTCAGGACGTTCGGTGCCATAGAGCCGGAGAAAACGACTCCCAAAGTTCGAACCCAAGTCTTCAAATTGAGATTTTAAAATAATTTTTTTTCCACAAATGCTCTTTTATGCAGATTTTCATTGTGATTTTGGCTAAGCACATGATTCTTAGTCGGAATCAAAAATTTAAGAACGTTCGGTGCCATTGAGCCTGAGAAAACGACTCCCAAATTTCGAACCCAAGTCTTCAAATTGAGATTTTAAAATAATTTTTTTTCCACAAATGCTCTTTTATGCAGATTTTCATTGTGATTTTGGCTAAGCACATGAATCTTAGTCGGAATCAAAAATTTTAGAACGTTCGGTGCCATAGAGCCTGAGAAAACGACTCCCAAAGTTCGAACCCAATTCTCAAATTGAGAGTTTAAAAATAATTTTTTTTTCCACAAATGCTAATTTATGCAGATTTTCATTTTGATTTCGTTTAAGAGAATGATTATTAGTAAGATTCCGAAATATCAGTCCGTTCGGTGCCATAGAGCCTGAGAAAACGACTCGCAAATTGCGACCCAAAGTCTTCAAATTGTGCTTGTTCGAGTAAAGATTTTTCCCCAATTGCTCTTTTATGCAGATTTTCATTGTGATTTTGGCTAAGCACATGATTCTTAGTCGGAATCAAAAATTAGTTCGTTCGGTGCCATAGAGCCTGAGAAAACGACTCCCAAAGTTCGAACCCAAGTCTTTAAATTGTGATTGTTAGAAAAAAGATTTTTCCACAAATGCTACTTTATGCAGATTTTCATTATGATTTCGTTTAAGAGCAGGATTGGTAGGATTCCGAAATATCAGTCCGTTCAGTGCCATAGAGCCTGATAAAACGACTCCCAAAATTCGAACTCAAGTCTATTAAAACACGTTGCCTTTCGCAATAGACAAAAGAATAAACATTATTTGAAATGTTACACATTGTTTCAATATAGATGGCGCCACTAAACACATTTGATAATTTTGTTAACATTATTCTAATACTTCCACTTAACAAAATAAATGTGAATTTTTTTAACAGAATACATAGATATTGTTTTATTTAACTTTAATTTCCAGCATGTGCATGAACTTATAATGCTTAGTTGACAAAAGACCCTTGGTTAACAAGTCAGCGGGCATTTCCTCAGTTGAAATGTATTCAATATTAATTAATTTATTTTTAACTGCATCTCTAACATAATGATACCGAACATCAATATGTTTTGATCTAGCATGTGCTTGATGACTCGTTGCTAATTTTAATGCACTTTGATTATCACAATTCAATTTAATTACACATTTTTTACCAGTAAGTTCATACATAAGATTTCTGAAATAAACAGCTTCTCTAGATGCCTCTGAGAGAGCAACATATTCTTCCTCAGTACTGGATAAGGAGACAGTCTTTTGTTTTTTACTTTGCCGGGATATCACAGAACCACCTATTACAAAACAGAACCCAGTATAAGACTTACGATCCAGACTATCACTAGCCCAGTCTGCATCAACAAAACCTGTTAGCTCTACATTTTCCTTACAATATGTTATACAATAGTGTTTTGTCTTTTGTAAATAATTTAATATTCGTTTAGCATAACTAAAATGAGTTTAATTATAACTGTTATTGAACTGGCTGAGATAACTTACGGAATACAACAAGTCTGGTCTAGTCAAAACTGCCAAATACATAGGGCTTCCAATTAGTTTTTGATATGGAATGTTTACTACACAATTTTCAGCCTTTTCTATGTTCAACTTACTCTCAATGGGGGTATCTAAAGTTTTACAATTGGACATATCAAACCTTAATAATAATTGCTCTATATATTCCTGCTGATCTATAGTTATAGTCTTACATTCTTTGTTTACACTAATTCGCATGCCTAAGTAACGTCTAACAGGACCTAAATCCCTTAATTTAAATTGAGAACTTAATACATTTTTTAATTTTTCTGTTTCTGCAATACTATTAGAAAAAATTAAGAAATCGTCAACATATATAGATACAATAATCTTGACATTCTCATAAAAAATGTAAACAAGCATGGTTCAAATTTACTTATTTTAAAACCAAAGTTCAGCAAACAATCTTTCACTTTTTCATACCAGACTAAAACAGACTGTTTCAGTCCGTATATAGCTCTTTTAATTTGAAGACCTTTCTAATTTTCTTATTTACAAAACCTTCTGGAATTGACATGTAAATATTTTCTTTTAAATTTCCATTTAAAAAAGCTGTTGTCTCATCTAGATGTGTTATGTCCATATCCCACTGTACACTCAGAGCAAATAACATTCTCAGCGTAGAATGTTTTATGACAGGAGAAAAAGTGTTCTCATAATCAATACCACGTCGTTGCGTAAAACCTTAAGCCACGAGTCGGGCACGATACCGCACTTTATCATTCACATCTAGTTTTTTATTTAACACCCACTTGTTTTGCACAATTAATCCATTACTTGGTATATCAACAATTTCCCACGCATTGTTATCCTCGAACGACTGAAGCTCCTCTCGCATGGCCTGTCTCCACTGATCAGCTTCTGGTCCATTCAGCGCTTCTGAGAAGTCTATTTGTTCGACATCTGAATTGGAATTGGAAATACAGATATTACCAAACCCAAAACGTTCCGGAGGTTTTCGTGTTCTCTTCTCCTGTTCTGGTAATTCTGGAATTGGTTGCAACTCACTGATTGAGATATCTGTCTCTATGTTTGTGATGCTTGTATCGTCATCATTTTCACTAGCCGGATCAGTATAGACAGATGTATTTGAATTTTGGAGAGATTCATCCATGGTAGACTTCCCCACTGAATCTCTGCCATCTTCGTTTGTTGCAGGAGACTCATGCCCTTCAAATTCAACATCATCCTGTATCCATTCTGCTATGTTTTCTGCATTGATTTCCGATGATACTGTTTCTTCTTCTATCACTATTATATCTCTCTTTATAGTTATAATATTTTTTATGGGATCATATACACGATATCACTTTACTGTTTCTGAAAATCCTACTAGAATCTACATTTTAGCCTTCTTGTCCCATTTTAATCTTCTTTCCTTCGGTATGTGGACCATTACGGGGCTGCCAAATAGGCGTATATGACTTAAATCTGGTTTCTTTTTATACCATGCTTCATAGGGTGTTTTATTTCCCAAACTTGAAGTTACAGATCTATTTTTTAGGTATACTGCTGTATTAGCTGCTTCAGCCCAGAACTTTTTTCTAATTTCGCATTAAAAAGTAAGCATCGCGCTTTCTCTATAATAATTCTATTAGCCCGTTTACAAACACCATTTTGTTCAGGTGTGTATGCAGTTGTCTTCTGGTGTATAATTCCTTCTCTGAGTAAGTAATTCTCCATCTCACCACTACAAAATTCACCACCATTATCTATGAGTAATATTTTTATTTTTATTATTTTTTTGATAAATTAATGTTTTTAAGACAAGATTTTATTTATGCATAGCACAAAGGATAACAATTATTTTTATAAGCAATAATTGTTCGCCTGAAACACTCATCCACATTGAAAAAATCTCCTGATAAAAAATACATGACGCCAACATTTTATTGTACTTACACGGGTTCGAGTCCCGTTGGCGTCATGTATTTTTTATCAGGAGATTTTTTCAATGTGGATGAGTGTTTCAGGCGAACAATTATTGCTTATAAAAATAATTGTTATCCTTTGTGCTATGCATAAATAAAATCTTGTCTTTAAAACATTAATTTACCAAAAAAATAATAATTAATATTTGACAAGTTCAAGTATTTCACCTAAAAATGTAGACAATTTGTCTCAACGCCATCTAGTGAGAGAGTTAGCACTTACAATGCCTTTCTCATATAAAAATAAAGTTGGTTGTTCTCAGGTAAAAAATGTAACAAGCAGTAATTGTTGAATGAAACACTAGCATATATTGAATAATTTCGCGGGTAAGAAATAAGCCTCCATAGCTCAGTGGTCAGAGCTTTCGACCGGAAATCGAATGGACACGGGTTCGAGTCCCGTTGGCGTCATGTATTTTTTATCAGGAGATTTTTTCAATGTGGATGAGTGTTTCAGGCGAACAATTATTGCTTATAAAAATAATTTTTATTTTTGTTTTCTGACTATTTTCAGTCATTGCTTTAAAATTCTTAAATATCTTGAAGACTTCATTTTTATGTTTGTGGAAGTATATGAAGGTCATACGACTGTGATCATCAATGAACAAGACAAAATACCTAGCACCACCTATGGACTTCGTTTCCATAGGACCACATACATCTGCATGTATTGTATGTAGTATTTCTGTAGGTACTTATTTTTCCAACATGATGAAATGGTAACCTCATTTGTTTACCTTCGCAACAGGTCACACATTTCGCCATTGTCATATCACTGGTACCCGGGTAGGACAATCCATCTACAATGCCGTTCTTCATTTTATTTAAATCATTACTGTTAATATGCGCTAACCGCCTGTGCCAAAGATCTGCATTTGCTACAGCAGGTGCTGCCAGTATACAATCTGCTACTTCGATGTTTAGCTTGTACACTCCATTTATTGACATTCCTGTGGCCACCAACACATTCTTAGTGTTACGTATGTAGCATTTGTTTTCACCAAAAACAACATTGTTTCCGTTCTTGATTAGTTCGCTCACTGACAACAGGTTTGTTGTTAAGCTCGGTATGCAAAGCACATCTTTAACCATGATATCGTAGTTGCAGTTAGTTATTATTTGTACATCTCCGGAACACAAAACTGGCACTTTCATATTATTCGCGACGGTTATCTCTGATAAATATGGCGTAAAATTTGCGTGTTTTATCCACTCTTTGTTGGCCGTCATATGTGCACTTGCGCCACTGTCAATGTACCATTTGTTTTTATTGTATTCTCCGTTCAAAAAACTACACTAAAAGCATTTGATTGTTTGTTTTTTTGTAACACTGGACACTGGTTTCGATAATGACCCGTCTGTTTACATTTGTAACAAGTGATGGTCTTGTCACCTGTCACTTTTGAATTTTTCGATGACTTCGCTCCATTTTTAAATTTCTGCTTGTAGCTTTTATTTGCAGTAAATGCTGCGCCGCTGGAATCCACGTCATTCGTTGAAACCTCCATATCAATCAACTTAGATTTTATTAAATCGGTGGTAATCTGCATTCCTGAGTGCTCCACCGCCATAATCATTGGCATGAATTTTTCTGGCAGACCTGCGAGAAGTAACGAAGAAGAAGTAACTTTTAGAATATCAAATAAGCTCATACCTTCACAACAAAGCCTCAAACTACACAGCTGTAACCCCTTATTAATCCCATGTACTTGTCCTTCTATAAGTAGAGTTGATAGCATTAAATATCTTGGTATTCAATTAGACGATCGTCTTAAATGGAATCTACATGTTACAAACCTAACGGCAAAATTGAGGAAACTCATCTACTTCTTTAAAAATGTTAGGGATATCTTAAATAGAAAACAACTGAAACAAGTTTACTGTGCTCTTGTACAATCATCCCTTGAATATGGTATTATCAGTTGGGGTAGTGCCACAAATACTTGTCTGGAACCTTTAGCAAAGATTCAAAAACTAATTCTGAAGGTTATTCTCAAAGTCCCATTGAGGACGAGCACTGATTTTATTTTTAAGGCACTTCATGTTCCTAACTTGGAAAAATTGTATTCAAAAAATATCCTGCTTCATCAATTTAAAAATGCACATATGTTTGAAGAACGAATAAGCACTAGAGCCCTAAGACAGTCACATGTAAAATCTTTTAACATCCCAGTTTGTCAAACCTCTTATGGTCAAAGAAGTTTTAAATACAATGCTACTAAACTATTCAATTCTCTACCTACTGACATTAGAAATACGCAAACAAAAACTTCATTTAAAAGTAAAATCATCGATTACCTCCAATAAACATATCCATTGAGTAATTTTAAACATATTGTCTTATAATACTTGAACTGTATAATTTAAAAAAAAAAAGATTTTATTTTATTATTGTGTCATGTTGCATAGTATGTTAACAACCACTCTGTAAATTGCCATCTCAACACAGGCGTTTTCACACCTAGTGAGATGGGCAATACTTGATCACTCTGTTTATATGTATTATTAAAATAATTATAAAAAAAAAAAAAAAAAAAAAAAAAAAAAAACGATCCGACCCATTCTTCTGTAATTGCAAATCTTGTGCCCTTCAATCTCTGAGCTGTTTCGACCACTTGCGTGACGTAGGAAGTCATGGAATCACAATTTTCTTGTCGTAACGAGATTAAATGTCTTAGTAGAGATATTTTACAAGAAAAGCCTGAGTCATCAAATATAGACCTCAGTTTAATCCATAACTCTAAAGTTGTTTTCGTTTCCTTAATATGCACGTACAATCCAGGGTCAATAGTTAAAACTAGCTTCGCCTTGTTTCTTGCGTCATCTGATGCTTTTGACTCGAAATTTTTATCTGGCTCCGACTTGATATAGTTTGCGAGGTTGTCAAGCACCAACAGATTTTTGACCGCAAGACTCTACTGATCATAATTCTGGCGTCCTGTCAGCTTCTCAATACTTTGAAAATAGTTTACAGCCATATTTCCACGAAAAGTCAACAATTTTCGACTGTTTCATACTAAATTTACACAGTAAAAACCGAAAAATATATGGATATTTGCCCATAACCTATTAAAACACGTTGCTTTTCGCAATAGACAAAAGAATAAACATTATTTGAAATGTTACACATTGTTTCAATATAGATGGCGCCACTAAACACATTTGATAAATTTGTTACCATTATTCTAATAAAGTCTTCAAATTGAGCATGTTAGAATTATGATTTTTCCACAAATGCCACTTTATGCAGATTTTCATTGTGATTTCGGTTGAAAAGATGATTTTTACTAGGGTTCCAAAATTTCATTCCGTTCGGTGCCATAGAGCCTGTGTAAACGACTCCCAAAGTTCGAACCCAAGTCTTCAAATTGTGATTGTTGGAAAAAAGATTTTTCCACTAAGGCCACTTTATGCAGATTTTTATTGTGATTTCGTTTAAGAGCATGATTCTTAGTGGGATTCCAAAATTTCATTCCGTTCGGTGCCATATAGCCTGAGAAAATGACTCCCAAAGTTCGAACCCAAATCTTTAAATTGTGCTTGTTAGAGTAAAGATTTTTCGCAATTATCACTTTTTGCACATTTTCATTGTGATTTCGGTTGAAAAGATGATTCTTACTAGGGCTCCAAAATTTAATTCCGTTCGGTGCCATAGAGCCTGTGTAAACGACTCCCAAAGTTCGAACCCAAGTCTTCAAATTGTGATTGTTAGAATAAATATTTTTCCACAAATGCCACTTTATGCAGATTTTCATTGTGATTTCGGTAGGAAACATGATTCTTAGTGCATTTCGAAATATCAGTCCGTTCGGCGCCATAGAGCCTGAGAAAACGACTCTAAAGTTCGAACCCAAGTCTTGCATTTGTGCCTATAAAATTCAAGATTCTTCCACATATGCTTTTTAATGTAGATCTTCATTTTGATTTCGGTTAAGAGCATGATTCTAAGAGGGATTCAAAATTTCAGTCCGTTCAGCGCCATAGAGCCTGTAAAAGGACTCCAAATGCTATTTTCTGCAGATTTTTCCTTATTCACAGTTTTCAGTATCCATTATTTCAAAGGATTAATAATTTTATGTAAAATCTAGTGTTCTGTTGCGCATAAGTACATTGGGTTTATCTGTCAAAAGCACTATTGACATTTATCATTTCTTTCACGTTTTTAAGCAAAGACGAAAGATGTTATAAGCGTACATTTGAATGTTCAGGAAATTGTTTGTTAACTAAGTATTTATATCTTCATTGTTGAGATCATCTGTAATCACCCAGTACAATAAATTAAAATACAATCGTACGGAGAGTACAGGGCAGGACTCGGGCAATGGCCCAAGAGGCCCCTCTTTCGGAGCTTAACCTCGGAGTGGAACTCGACCAGGGACTAATTTTTTTATTATTTTCATCTTTTAGGATGCTCTGAAAATGATACACACTGAGGAAAAGCCCGTGAAACTGTGGATGGGAATTGTGTATTTTGAATATATATTTTTTTTATTTATAATTATTTCTGACCAATTTGGTAGGCGAGTTTAAGTACCGTCACCCCGAAAAACATTTATTGGATAACCTACATCTCTGCCATAGGTTACCCCGAAGAGGTGATTTAGCAGGGGTTCTCGGGTTCACTGGCTGTGGTGTGTTCAGGATTAACACCCACCAAATGCGTGGTATACCGGATCGAGAGAGACTGGTTCGGAGAGACCCTTTGAACTTTCCAACTGGTCTCTCGACCCATCGCCTTGCGCCGTTCTATTCTTCCATCACTCCTCGACACACTCCCTAGATCACTAGTTTCTTACCCACCCCTCATACCTTTTCCCTTTCCAAAACTTCTTCTCCTTAAAAAGATATTCCACACAGCATCCCCAAAGATGACATAGGCCCTGAGAGAAATTATTTTTTTCACGGTCTCCTGCGTGGGGCTAATGTAAAAACATTTTTCTATACTAGGGTATTATAGACTAAACGTTGCCACACACTTATTATACTAGAAGATTGAGTGAAAATCCAAGTATTAACAGTATCGGGTTTACCTTAGTAAGTTTCCAGGATTGAAGAAATGTGTAAGTGGAAGTATTGAGGTTAAATATAAAACGTATTGGATTGAACAATTGTTCTTCTAACTTAGTAATAATATGATTCCATCTGGCCCCATGTCCTTGTTGGGTTCCTGTTCCTGAATGTTACTTACAAACTAACTAAGACTTAATTTGTTCGACAGAAATTGATTCTGTGTTTCTGGGCACCTCTAGCTATGTTACTCTAGTTTTGTATCTAGATTTTTTTAATTAAAATATGTAAGCTTCGTAGTTACGTGATTTGCCTGACGAATCAGCCGGCAAGACCCATAGAGATCTCACCTCATGAACCCATCCCTGCTAAGTCACTAAACATAGCGAATCACTGTGACCTATGGTAAAGGTGCGCGATCGAGTCACTCCTAGCTATATTTTTTGTAAGCTTTTTTTTAAATCCCCTTTAATCCATCGCTTTAGCTGAAGATTATCTTTATTTCCAAATTTACATTTTAAACGTTATAGACTTCCCCAAAGATATCGTTATCTGAGTTACCAAGGACACAAAATGTTAATAAAGACCCTTTATTAAATAGTATTGAACCAGACTTTCTCAAATATACACATTGAATTTTATATTAATAATTTGATCTTTGTACAAAATACAAAAACAAGGAAAATTCTTTACACAACCGCGCTATAACTAGACCACCCAATCTCCCTTCTCATCTACTCTCATTCTTCGTCTCTTTATCTTTAACCTATACCCACCCCTCCTATCTTATCAATATATATTGTAATAAATTAACATTGCTTCGATTTTCTTACCGTATATAATTTAACATTGCTTCGATTGTCATACCTTATTTAATTGAAAATTAACATTGCTTCGATTGTCATACCTTACATAATTTAATATTGCTTCCATTGTCATACCTTATATAATTTACATTGCTGCGATAGTTATACCTTTTTCAATTTGACATTGATTCGATTGTCATACCTTATATAATTTAACATTGCTGCGATTGTCATACCTTTTACAATTTAACATTGCTTCGATTATCATACTTTATATAATTTAATATTGCTTCGATTGTCATACCTTATATAATTTAATATTGCTTCGACGGTCATACCTTATATCATATAATATTGCTTCGATTATCATACCTCATATAATTTAATACGGCTTTGATTGTCATACCTTATATAATTTAACATTCCTTCGATTATCATACATTATATAATTTAATATTGCTTCGATTGTCATACCTAATATAATTTAATATTGCTTCGACTGTCCCTATATCATTTAATATTGCTTCGATTATAATACCTCATATAATTTAATACGGCTTCTATTGTCATACCTTATAAAATTTAATATTGCTTCGATTGTCCTACTTTATATAATTTAAATTTATCATTGCTTCGATTGTCATACCTTATATAATTTAATATCAGCAGAAATTTTATAATTGGCATAGATTCTATTTTAGTTAATATATGTAAGTTAATTTTATAGATTTGCAGTAACATAAAAAATGAAATAATAATATTTGGATGATTTGTATAGCGCCGTTTATGTGCAAAATCACCTCAAGGGTGCTGTACAAATATATAAGACATTTCTACAAGGATCTATGTTATTACTAACTATATATAGACTAGTTAAACTATTATCAATATATATTTATCAGATTGCATCCACCGGTACGTCGATCACTAAAACAAATTTATATGTACAATGCTGTGGTTATTATAATAATTCATTTCTTATTTATTTATATTTTTTAGAGGCAAATAATATAGAGTACCATACTTACCTTACCCAAACGATTTCATTTTTGGTACCATCACTCTTTGTTCTAATCTTCGTCTTGTCGTGTAACTGTGATCTATAAGATTGTGAAGCTTGGGGTTGTTCGTATAGTACATTATAAGTGCATTTATATAAATCTGCCTTAAATATTAATTTATTTATTAGGTATTAAAAAATAGAATAATGAATCTTCTACTGTTCAACTGGGAAGGTTTCCCGTTTCAGGACAATGAAATTGATAGATTTAGTTCATATGAAGTAGGTAATGTTACACAAATACATAACAATAAATTGATAGATTTAGTTCATATGAAGTTGGTAATGTTACACAAATACATAACAATAAATTGATAGATTTAGTTCATATGAAGTAGGTAATGTTACACAAATACATAACAATAAATTCAATCATTAGAAAAATTACTTTTTACACACCAATAAATTAATAATAATAAAAATAAGAATTTATTCCAGAATGTATGCAAAAGCGGAATTTAAGTGAAAAAAGATAAAATATAAACACAAACATGAGTGTAAACAGCCGTTTATGGGGATATTTGCACATCTCCCGTCTCCAGAGGGCCATCAGAGGGGACTCCATCCAGGCAACCATGGGAGTGATGATTTTGTTACTTGATTGGCTTAGTCTGCGCCATAAGTTTCCCATGTGATGGCGGAGAAGCGCTCTGAAAGAATGTACTCGTCCCTCCAGGAACATTTCCGTGGCGCTGCAGTATCTCGGTAGGCGGAGTAGTTGGCGATAAGCATTATTGTAAGCGACTTTTAGCTTATGCCCATCATAACATTGTCGAAATTACTTTCATGTTTACAATATAAGAGATAAGTTATATGAGCACCTTAATTTTTTCATTGTTTATGTTGTTGTTGTTATGTGTAAGAATTATTATTTTAAATAGTACAAATTATTTGAGTTTGTGAACTGTGGAGAGAATTTTCGATTAAGAGGACAAAAATATGAAATAATATTTTTTTGTTTATCTGTAAGTTAGCATATGTTAGCTCGCAACTCTCCCCAAGTCCAGAAGCCAATTGTTAACCGATTTACGCAGAATGCGTACATTTTTCGATTTCCATGTATCGTGTATGAGGTTAAACATTTTTGGCTTTAAGTAATATTATTGTCTTTGCGCAAAGGATGTCTTAGTAATCATATTTTTGTTAATTCATAATAATCTAATGGAAATATATTATTATTCATATATTATTTTTGGTAAAATTATATTATTTAATTCAAAAATTTATTATGATAATTTCTTTGACGTATGCAATTTTGGTCTAACTGTGGGCTCTACATCTATATATTATTATGAAGTAAGTTAGCTAATACTACTTCATTATCATCTACTATGTTTAAATTTGCAATGTTGATTTCCCTAATATTATAAATAACGTCTAAGTTATTTAAATCTACTGTAATATCTTTGGACATTTCGAATAGACTATTATTTAATCTATATACATACAATGAATCTCATATAACATTATTACATGTATTATTTTGTTCTTAATTATTCCCCACTTGCAATCTATCTGCTACTTCCTTTTTAATCTGATCTAATATTACTACAGAAATTAAATTATTTTTGAAAATTGCTTGCTTTTGGTCTGCTAATCTTTGTTCGTTTACTTGGGAAATCGGATAATTTTGTGAGAAAAGTAAATGTAATTTTTTTCTGTATAACAAAATATATGTTTCTAATTTAGTTACATAAAAATATGAACGAACAATTTATAACATATTGACATCGTTCGTCCATTTCATACGGTGCTTCCTTATTCCTTAATACCTGTTTTTGTTTTTTGGGGTCTTAGACTGTCCATGTTCATCTGTACAGATGACATAAAAATCCCCTGTTCATCTACGTTGGTTGTAAATGACATTGTTGTCATTTTGCAAAATAACTTGGAAATGATTGTATCGTTTTTGCTACATTCCAGTAACCAAGCAACTATCGTTACCTAGTTATTTCATTTATCAACAAATAATTTTCAACGTGCAGAAATTAAATATTCTAATTAAACTGCCTTTCAACATTAAAAATCTATAATATATTATATTCTGGAAACGTTATCAAAATAAATAAATAAAATATACTCATTAAATATATTTTTTTCAAATGAATCTTAAATATTGTTATTTACCTTGGTTACCGGAGTCCTCACATATTTTTTTTTCAAAATCCTATTTATTTACATAAACATCCTACGGCTTACACTTACACTTCAATTCTCAACCAAACGTATGTTGACAAATTTTCGTCAAACAAATGGTTGAGTATTGGAGAATTGAGCGCAGAAATAGAAGGATTTATGCTTGCCATTCAGGATAGAGTCATTAATACTAAAAAATATAGGAAGCATATAATCAAAGATACAAATCAAATTGATGATTTATGTAGAAATTTTTTGGCTTTTCCGGAAACTATAGAACATATTATATCGGGATGTTCTGTATTAGCACCGTCCGAGTATACATTTAGGTACAATCAAGTTTTAAAAATAATTCACCAAAGTTTGGTAATTAAACATAACTTGATTGACTGCCGTAATATAGTACCATATTATGATATGAACAAAATTCATTTTTAGTTGAAAATGAATTTTATAAAATATATTATGATTAAACTATACTAACAGACCGAACGATTAGTCATAATAGACCCGATATAGTTTTACATGACAAAATTTAAAAAAAAATACTTATATCATTGATGTCGCTATTCCAAATTCCTGTAATATTAAAAAATCTGTTTCAGTTAAAATAAGAAAATACACAGATTTAGGAAATGAGATAAAAAGAATTTGGCATTCTCAGACTATAAAAATATTACCATTTGTTATTTCGGCTACTGGCATTATACCTAGCTCTCTCATTCAAAATTTGTTGTTCTTGTATTGTTTTGTATTTATTATGCCTATATATTGCACTTGCATAATGTGGATTGACTAGATGATCATTTGTGGAAAACTGTGTGGAAGGGTTTAGTTTTACCTTTGGGAAGATTCCTTGAATGAGGCTGCCAATGGATACATGTTTTTTTTTTACATTGACCAATTACATCAATGGTTTTTTACCCATCACTCTTACTACAGAGATTTATTTATTGCATCTATTTATTTCCCCATTTGGTACTTGGAAAACAACATAACTTTTAGCTTATTTAGTAAACTATCGACAGCAAAAATATTTTTTTAAATACTTCACTAAAATAATTTAACACCTCGGAGCCACCAAAAGTACGGAGACTGAATTTAGTAAACACCTTAATATTTCTTCTGAAACAAAGGCCATTGTGTTTTTATTAGTCAATTTTTCCAGCAGAAAGAATATAATAGACCCTAAGAGTATGAAAATTTTTCAAACAAATTGTCAGCATCATTCCCTTTACGAAGGGGCACGTTTAATTAAATGCGGACGTTGCTTTCGGTAAAATAAAACAACATTTCTTTTTTCCAAATAAAAAAAGTTTTTTTTAATGCTGAAAAAATAATAATTTTAATAAATAAGACAGTGAAATTCTCACTGGGATCTCTCGTGCTGAGGATTTTATCATCATTTTAATAAAATTTAGTAGTACCTATGGATTAATATAAAGTAATTGAAAATATATTAGATAGCATAATAATTATTAATGAAATAATTAAAGCACTTTGTTTTTACCACGGTAATCTTTATTTTTAAAAAATCAACATGTTTCGAGAACGATGTTCTAATTTACCAAATAAAAAAGTTTTTGTTAATGCTGAAAAAATAATTATTATAATAAATTAGAGAGTGATATTCTCACTGGGATCTCCCGTGCTGAGGGTTTTATCATCATTTTATTAAAATTTAGTAGTAGTATGGATTATTTAAAGTAATTGTAAATATATTAGATAGCATAATAATAACTTCATATTTAAAATGGTGCTGTTGAGTTTTGAAGGGAAGGAACTTGAATTGATAACGCAGAAGAAACTTTAAAGGACTCTTGGTGTTTTATTGCTCTATCCCCAATTACATTGTGAATATTCCGGAGACCCAAACTACCCAAGACAGACCAAGGAGGCTTGTATTTACTATTTAAGAGTTAGCGAAGAAAGAGGAAGTATAATGAGATTCAAGCCTTTTTATAATCTGTTTTGAGAGCTTGGATCTACCGACATCTATGAATGATTTCTTTAACTAATTATCTTGTGTGCATTTATAATGCAATTTTACCTACTTAAGAGGTGTGATTCCTAGATAACAAATTATATTATTCAATTTTAAACATATATCCCGCCAAAAAACGATTAGCAATAGAGTTTTTTTACACAAAATAAAATTACTAAGAAAAAACAATTCTAATAAAATCACTTTTAGTACTAAGGATAACTGACAATATTTATAACTTTAAATACCTCACACCATATTAAATTAACTAATAATTCATATTTACTAGATCTAACTGAAGTTAAGATAAAGAATCAAATCAATATTTTTTTTATAATAATAAAACATTTAATTTTAGGACAAACACAATACAATGATGGTTGGGCCAGGTCTTCCTTCCAGGACTGCTAATTTTGTATAATATTTTGAACAGGCACTTGCAGTGTTCTTCACTTTTCCTTTCATTAAATTGTCATCTTGACCTTTCACTTAGACCAATGTCTCACTAAAGTTTCACAAGAGGTCACGACCTCCACCACCTTTATTCATTTTGCATTTTATTTTTTATTTTTGATTGTTTATCACATAGTCTGATTTTAAATTTCCCAGCTTCTCTGAAATTTCTTCTGTTCGTTAGCGCCACACTGTGTATTGGTGCTGCCGGGTCGCTTATTATTCTCCCTGGTCCGTCCTAGGTAGGTGGTCTCCGCATTTGTTGTCCTCAATTGGCAGTAGGCATAATTTTGATATTGCCCTCTGGACCGTTCCCTGTGCTGTGTTTGAGTCTAGTTTATTTGATAATAAATAAATTAAAATTACATCCCAATTTTTAGTAGTTATATTTAAATTATTTAGCGATTTTAAATGCAATTGCGCCTCGTTCAATAAGCTTCTTATTGCGACGTGATTTTCTGTCTTTACGTCCGGTAATTTAAACAACGCGTTTACATGATTATTTATAATTATTTTTGAGTTTTCGTATCTGTCTGTGAGCATTTCCCAAGCTGTAACATAATTGTCCATATGCATAGGTAATGCAGTGATTAGCTTAAATGGTTCTCCTCTGAGACAACTCTTCAAGTAATAAAATTTCTGGATGGCATCTAAGTTAGTATTGCTGTCCACTAAAGATATAAACGCGTCTCGAAACTCCATCCACTCACAATAATCCCCTTTAAATTTCGGCAATTCGATTATCGGTAACTTAATATTATTATTTGTCTGGATTGATGATTCTTTTTTATATAATCTATCTTTCGCGTTGGCCAATGTATTAAAATAATCGTTTTCAAAGTTCGCCCGGTCATTTTGGTCATCTTCGGGAGATAGTGCTTCTATTTTATCCTGAATTCCTTCAAAGTCATCTAGCAAAGGTTCGAAACGCTTTATACGCAATTCTAGTTCGCTTTGCGTTGAAGAATCTTTGGCTAAAAAATCACTGAATCTAGTAATTTTTCCTTTACAAATTCCCCGTTGAGCGATCAGCGATTTTAAATCCATTTTGATTCAATCAGGCGTTTACTTACAGTTCACTGAGTTATCCAATTATCACATTCACTATAAATACACTTAAAAAACACTGATAACCTCCCAAAAAACGATCGTTATTTACTTTCAAACCCGTTACAATTTGACAGTTGCACAATGACAATGACTAAGCGGTTTGATAAGTTCGCCCATAGGGTATTTCTTTAAAAAACTGCCTTACCGGCTTCGCGGGTAATTCAAATAAACATTATTTTAATCTCGGAACTAACAATATTACTGTAGTTTTTTCGCAATAATCTTATTACCTACATAACTGCAATGTCGAATTATTTTTTGTTAGACTTGATCATACAGGCTTGTAACAATTTTTTTATGAGTAAGCACAATATTGATGTCATTAATTTTGCTTCTAATTTTAAGGATTTTAATTGTAAGGTAGGTAAGGTATATGGATTGGTCACTCGCCCATTTTTGTTGCTGATGTCTTCTGCTGCTTGCTGGATGCTGGAAGCTGCATGTTGGCTGGATGTTCCTTCTTCAGTGCTGGTTCATTTTTATTGATTTAATCACTCGCGTTAAATCTTCCGACTCGTAGGACCATATGTTGAGTTTTGAAGGGAAGGAACTTGAATTGATAACGCAGAAGAAACTTTAAAGGACTCTTGGTGTTTTATTGCTCTATCCCCAATTACATTGTGAATATTCCGGAGACCCAAACTACCCAAGACAGACCAAGGAGGCTTGTATTTACTATTTAAGAGTTAGCGAAGAAAGAGGAAGTATAATGAGATTCAAGCCTTTTTATAATCTGTTTTGAGAGCTTGGATCTACCGACATCTATGAATGATTTCTTTAACTAATTATCTTGTGTGCATTTATAATGCAATTTTACCTACTTAAGAGGTGTGATTCCTAGATAACAAATTATATTATTCAATTTTAAACAGGTGCCACAAAGTGAATTTGCAAAATTTGAAGAAATAATAATTACTCGCCATACAAATTGAAAATATCTCCCGAGTAAAAAAAGAGCGAGTAAATTTATTTATTTTATATGAGACACAAACAGGACATATAAAGTAAATTCTTGTAGAGTATAAAATAAATTTATATGCAAATATAAATGTCCCTAGACTAATGTGTCTACAGAAATCACATTTGCACATTCACTATCAACACAATATCATTATTTTTTTATGCAAAGCCTAACATTACAGAAATTACAAGACTTAATTAATTAATAATAATATATACACCACTAACTACATTATTGAAACAACCGGTAAATTAAGAAAAACGCTACTAGAAAAAAACAAAATAAACATCAAATTCCAAAGAGTATACATAGAAGACTGTAACCCGCTTACTCAATGCTACCACTGCCTTAAGTTCGGCCACACAGCGCAAAGATGTCTCGCCAGGACGCAGCCCCCCATTTGCCCTCATTGCACAAAGGAGCACATTCTGTCTAAATGTGAAAATAAAGAACAACCTCCAACATGCAACAATTGCTGTGTTCAAAACAAAAGATTTAATATGAATTATTCTACAGAACACAGAGTTGATAGCATGAAATGTCTCTATCGGCAAAAAATGCTTCAACTAGCTAGAGAGCGCATCGACTATGAATAATACGGTAAATTTCATTTCTTTAAACTCTAATCTGAAACTTAAAAAATGAATGATTTTTTATTTAACGCATTAGATAAAAAAATGTATATTGAAGAAAATTTATGTCAATCTATGAAAGATTTTAACTTAATTTGCACTGAAAAAGGATTTACCCTATTTCATGTAAATATTAGAAGTTTAGAACGAAATATGGATGTTGAGTTTTGAAGGGAAGGAACTTGAATTGATAACGCAGAAGAAACTTTAAAGGACTCTTGGTGTTTTATTGCTCTATCCCCAATTACATTGTGAATATTCCGGAGACCCAAACTTCCCAAGAAGACTAAGGAGGGCTTGTATTTACTATTTAAGAGTTAGCGAAGAAAGAGGAAGTATAATGAGATTCAAGCCTTTTTATAATCTGTTTTGAGAGCTTGGATCTACCGACATCTATGAATGATTTCTTTAACTAATTATCTTGTCTGCATTTATAATGCAATTTTTACCTACTTAAGAGGTGTGAGTCCTAGATAACAAATTATATTATTCAATTTTAAACATATATCCCGCCAAAAAACGATTAGCAATAGAGTTTTTTTACACAAATAAAATTACTAAGAAAAAACAATACTAATAAAATTACTTTTAGTACTAACGATAAATGACAATATTTATAACTTTAAACACTTCACACCATATTAAATTAACTAATAATTCATATTTTACTAGTTCTAAACTGAAGTTAAGATAAAGAATCAAATCAATATTTTTTTTTTTATAATAATAAAACATTTAATTTTAGGACAAACACAATACAATGATGGTTGGGCCAGGTCTTCCTTCCAGGACTGCTAATTTTGTATAATATTTTGAACAGGCACTTGCAGTGTTCTTCACTTTTCCTTTCATTAAATTGTCATCTTGACCTTTCACTTAGACTAATGTCTCACTAAAGTTTCACAAGAGGTCACGACCTCCACCACCTTTATTCATTTTGCATTTTATTTTTTATTTTTGATTGTTTATCACATAGTCTGATTTTAAATTTCCCAGCTTCTCTGAAATTTCTTCTGTTCGTTAGCGCCACACTGTGTATTGGTGCTGCCGGGTCGCTTATTATTCTCCCTGGTCCGTCCTAGGTAGGTGGTCTCCGCATTTGTTGTCCTCAATTGGCAGTAGGCATAATTTTGATATTGCCCTCTGGACCGTTCCCTGTGCTGTGTTGATGGTAGCTACTCGTACTCTTCCATCAGGTCCTGGGTGTACAGCGTGCACTCGTCCTAGCCTCCAAAAGCAAGGAGGCTCGTTATCTTCCTTCAGAATGACCATCTGGCCTGGTTGCAGCTGCCTTTGGTGGTTGCCAGTCCATTTCGTCCGGGTCTGCAGCTCAGCCAAGTATTCTTTGCGCCACCTCGACCAAAAGGATTGTATTAGTTGATTTAATTTTTGGTAATGATTCAGTCTATTGACTGCTACATTCTGCAAGTTCTGCTCCGGGATTGCTGCTAAACTCGTTCCAATGAGAAAGTGACCAGGTGTCAGGGGATTTAGGTCTTTGGGGTCATTGGACAGCGGACAGAGGGGACGGGAATTCAAGCATGATTCAATTTGACATAATACTGTGCTAAATTCCTCATATGTTAATAGTGAAGTATTTGCAACCCTTTTCAAATGATATTTTACTGATTTGACCCCTGCCTCCCAAAGTCCACCAAAGTGCGGAGCCCTTGCTGGTATGAACTTCCACTGAATAGATAAATTGGCTAAGTATTTATCGATTTTTTCATTTGAATTTTCCAAAAATTCATAGATTTCCCTTAGTTCATTATTTGCTCCCTTAAAATTAGTGGCGTTATCTGAGAACATTTTACTGGGTTTCCCTCTTCGCGAAATGAAACGTTTAAACGCATTTAGGAAGCTATCAGTGCTCAAAGACATTACTACTTCTAAATGTATCGCCTTGGAAACCATACATATAAATAGACATATATAAGATTTTACGCTGTGAGTCTTACGGCTAACACCTGATTTAATCATAATGGGGCCGCAGTAATCCACTCCGGACAATTGAAATGGACGACATTCCGTTATTCGTTCGGCCGGTAGGTCTGCCATCAGTTGTTGTTCTGTTTTCGGGTTACATCTAAAACATATAATACAGTATTTCAGAATCTTTTTTATTAAATTTTTACCCATAATTGGCCAGTATTTCATTCTTATTAACGCTAACAATGCCTGCGTCCCTGCATGTAAATATAAATAGTGGTAGTGCTTGACAATAAGCTCACTTAGTTTATGATGTGAAGGTAATACTATGGGGTGTTGTTGACTTTCCGATATCATTTTTCCGTTGGATAACCTACCCCCCACCCGGATTAAATCCTTAAACAAATAAGGATTTAATGACTTCAACCTACTACTATTCCTTACACTACCCTTGGCCTGTAAAGCCCTCATTTCTTCCGGGAATGCAAAACATTGTGCGCGAGATATTAAAATGTGAAGCGAATTTTCCAATTCGTAGACAGTTAGCGCTCCGTCACGCCTTGATAAAGAATTTCTGCAATTAAAAATAAATCGTAACATATAGGCTGCCACCCTTTGCAATTTGGTTAAACAAGAGTATCTGGAAAATATTTCCCAATCCTGTTTTACTGCTGAAATTAAAGTTATTTTTAATTTTTCTTCTGGCAGATCCAACGGCGTAACTTCACTGCTGGTATTTGGGTAATCGCCTGACGTCAACCAGGTGGGCCCATGCCACCAAATGTCAGACTTTAGTAGTTGCGACACCTTAGCGCCTCTGGATAAAACGTCCGCCGCGTTATCCTCCGATCTTACGTGTCTCCATTGTGCGGGTTGACTGGATTCCTGGATTTCAGATACCCGATTCGCCACAAATGTGTTCCACCTTGCTGGTTGTCCACGAATCCAGAATAGTGCTATCATGGAATCGCACCAGTAGGTTGTATCTATTTCATTTAAGTTCATAGCTATTTTGACATAATTAACTAACTTTGTGAGTAACACAGCACCACAAAGCTCCAGTTTTGGTAGCGATATGTTCTTCAACGGTGCCACCCTTGATTTTGATGTGACTAAATTAGAAGTTGTGTTTCCCGATTCATCAGTAGACACTATATATATACATGCTGCATAGGCTTTTTCTGACGAATCACAAAATCCATGCAGATGCAGTTTAACTTGATGTTTGCAAATTACCTTTCTCGGTATTTTTAAATTATTCAAAAGAGGTAATTCATTTATATATGAATTCCATGCGTTCATCTGGTCAGATGGAACATCTTCGTCCCACTGAATCTTAGTTTGCCACAAACCTTGCATTATCAATTTTGCGATTAAAGTTACAGGTGCTATCAGCCCCAGGGGGTCGAAAGTAGAAGCGATACATGATAACATTTGGCGTTTACTTTTAACGCACGTTTCTAAGGGCTCTACAATGTACTGAAAATGGTCTTGCTGGTTATTCCATGACAACCCTAAAATTTTCTTTTCCTTGGGGTTATCAGTAATAATCATATCTGTTTCACTCTCTGGTTTCGAACTTATAGAGGGTAAATTTGATCTCCATTTTCGTAAATTCATGCCAGCAGATGCCAAAATGCTGCTTAATTGATATTTAATAGTGAGACAGTCTGCCTCATTTTCGTCGCCAGTTATTAGATCATCCATATAAAAGTTGTATTTTAGGATTCGACTGACCTTTTTGTATGCTTCCTGATTTTCTGTTCCTAACTGCTCCAAGCATCTGGTAGCCAGAAAGGATGATGGTCCCAAACCGTAGGTGACAGTATTGAGTTGATAGTGCTGGATTTCCTTTTCCGGAGAGTCCCTCCAGACTATGCGCTGGTAATCTCTATCCTCCGGCTGCACCAATATTTGACGATACATCTTCTCGATGTCGGCAGTTAATGCATACTGGTGCTTTCTGAAAAACAATAGTTGTGCACATAACTCCTTTTGCAAAACTGGTCCTACCATGAGGGCGTCGTTTAATGATATACCAGTTGATGATTTGGCTGATCCGTCAAACACGACCCTGGTTTTGGTTGTCGTGCTAGACTCCTTTATCACTGCATGGTGTGGCAAATAATAACAAATTTTATCTTTTGGCGCTGCTTCGCACAGCGTCATATGCCCCAATTCCTGATACTCTTTCATGAACTTTTTATAATTTAGCATCAGGTCTTTATTGGCAAGGAATTTCTTCTCCATATTATAGAATCTTTTTTCAGCCACCTTTAGGGTTTCACCCATTTGATTAATATTAGGTCGCAGCGGTAATCTTACCGCAAAACGTCCTTTCTCATCTCTTTGATGCGTGTGTAAGAAGCTCTCCTCACATGCTCTTTCTTCATGGCTTCTATGTTTTACAGGAGCTAGTTCCTCTATTTTCCAAAAGCTTTCTAATTGCTTATGTAATAAATTTAAAGATAAATGACAGTAATTTACTGGCCTTTTTGGTTTCGGAGTGGCGATAGGTCCGGATACAAGCCACCCTAATTCGGTCCTTTGTAGTGTGAGTCCTGCTTCTCCAATTCTCATTCGATCGGCATGCAAGACTTCCCAAAATACCTCCGCTCCCAACAGCATATCTATCGGGCTGGTAATGTTGAAGTTTGGATCAGCTAATTTGAGACCGCTGGGGATCCCAGTGTCCTTTTTCTGAAAGGAAATTTGCGGCAGATTACTGGTCACTTCAGATATTATCAGGCATTCTATCTTCTTTTCGTATTCGGAATAGTTTGAAGTTATATTTAATTCAACTTTAGATCTTATATTTAAAACCTTATTGTGAATTCCGGTGACTGGAATATTTGCCCTTTTCGCTTTCAATTTTAATTTATTTGCAAATTTCTCACTTATAAAGTTCGATTGCGCCCCAGAGTCTAGTAAAACTCTGGCTTGAATTGACTTTCCAGCATTGTTTTTTATGTTGATGATGGCAGTGGACAATAACACGAAATTTGGTTCTACCTTCGCGGCATGATTTGATACTAAAGGCGCTTCCGTAGTGGAAGATGTTGATGCCCTTTCGTGTTTTGAATCTTCTTCCTTCTTAAAATGAAGTAGTGTATTGTGATTTTCACCATCGCATTTACGGCAATTGAATTTAGATTTGCAATCCTTTAATTTATGACCGAGGTTTAAACATTTTAAACAAGCGCCTAATTTATGTATTTTATCAATTCGTTCTTTCGGCTTTAATTCCAAAAATTTGCGGCAATAATAAATCTTATGATTATCGTTGCAATGTAAACATTTTAATTTTTGTGCGGATAGTGACACCATAGTTTCTTTTTTATAATTATGCGGATTCGCTTTTCCCGGATTAAATTTTTTATCATTATTCGCTGATGCTTCTAGTACTTGGGCCCTTGCATACAAACATTTAATAAATTCTTCGTAGGTAGGCAGATTATTTTTTGTTTGGTATTGTTCCCAATGAGCTCTTGTGTTTGAGTCTAGTTTATTTGATAATAAATAAATTAAAATTACATCCCAATTTTTAGTAGTTATATTTAAATTATTTAGCGATTTTAAATGCAATTGCGCCTCGTTCAATAAGCTTCTTATTGCGACGTGATTTTCTGTCTTTACGTCCGGTAATTTAAACAACGCGTTTACATGATTATTTATAATTATTTTTGAGTTTTCGTATCTGTCTGTGAGCATTTCCCGAGCTGTAACATAATTGTCCATATGCATAGGTAATGCAGTGATTAGCTTAAATGGTTCTCCTCTGAGACAACTCTTCAAGTAATAAAATTTCTGGATGGCATCTAAGTTAGTATTGCTGTCCACTAAAGATATAAACGCGTCTCGAAACTCCATCCACTCACAATAATCCCCTTTAAATTTCGGCAATTCGATTATCGGTAACTTAATATTATTATTTGTCTGGATTGATGATTCTTTTTTATATAATCTATCTTTCGCGTTGGCCAATGTATTAAAATAATCGTTTTCAAAGTTCGCCCGGTCATTTTGGTCATCTTCGGGAGATAGTGCTTCTATTTTATCCTGAATTCCTTCAAAGTCATCTAGCAAAGGTTCGAAACGCTTTATACGCAATTCTAGTTCGCTTTGCGTTGAAGAATCTTTGGCTAAAAAATCACTGAATCTAGTAATTTTTCCTTTACAAATTCCCCGTTGAGCGATCAGCGATTTTAAATCCATTTTGATTCAATCAGGCGTTTACTTACAGTTCACTGAGTTATCCAATTATCACATTCACTATAAATACACTTAAAAAAACACTGATAACCTCCCAAAAAAACGATCGTTATTGACTTTCAAACCCGTTACAATTTGACAGTTATGCACAGTGACAATGACTAAGCGGTTTGATTAGTTCGCCCATAGGGTATTTCTTTTAAAAAACTGCCTTACCGGCTTCGCGGGTAATTCAAATAAACATTATTTTAATCTCGGAACTAATAATATTACTGTAGTTTTTTCGCAATAATCTTATTACCTACATAACTGCAATGTCGAATTATTTTTTGTTAGACTTGATCATACAGGCTTGCAACAATTTTTTTATGAGTAAGCACAATATTGATGTCATTAATTTTGCTTCTAATTTTAAGGATTTTAATTGTAAGGTAGGTAAGGTATATGGATTGGTCACTCGCCCATTTTTGTTGCTGATGTCTTCTGCTGCTTGCTGGATGCTGGAAGCTGCATGTTGGTTGGATGTTCCTTCTTCAGTGCTGGTTCATTTTTATTGATTTAATCACTCGCGTTAAATCTTCCGACTCGTAGGACCATCTTATGTTGAGTTTTGAAGGGAAGGAACTTGAATTGATAACGCAGAAGAAACTTTAAAGGACTCTTGGTGTTTTATTGCTCTATCCCCAATTACATTGTGAATATTCCGGAGACCCAAACTACCCAAGACAGACCAAGGAGGCTTGTATTTACTATTTAAGAGTTAGCGAAGAAAGAGGAAGTATAATGAGATTCAAGCCTTTTTATAATCTGTTTTGAGAGCTTGGATCTACCGACATCTATGAATGATTTCTTTAACTAATTATCTTGTCTGCATTTATAATGCAATTTTTACCTACTTAAGAGGTGTGAGTCCTAGATAACAAATTATATTATTCAATTTTAAACAATGGATGAATTAGTTTTAACATTAAAAGAATTAAATTTTTTCCCGGGCCTGATTGTCTTAACAGAGACACACTCTGCAGGCGAAATTAATTACACTATTCCAGGCTACACATACCATGCGACAATAAACAAAATAAACAAAAACTCAGGTATCGGATTATTTATTTCTAACCAGTATAATGTTCTCAATATTAAAGAAATAATTAATGTTAGTAATGTTAACATATTAAATATAGAATTTAAAGACGTAAATAAATATTATAACATTATTGCTATTTATCGTACCCATACATCGATAGTACCTCAATTTATAGATGAATTAAAAAATATTCTGTTAAATTTTAGAAATAAAAATACTATTATTGTTGGAGATATGAATTTAAATATTGCAAATGACTATTCTAGTAAAGATAAAGACACATATCTAAATATGTTAGCAGAACTCAATTATTTATCGTGCATAAATTCTTATACTAGAAATGTTAAAGGTCAACGCCCCTCATGCTTAGATCACATTTTTACAAATATTCCTGATATCCAAAATATAAAATCAGCTGTCATTCATACAACTATCACTGATCATTATTCATGTATTTTTAACTATAAATTAAGCAATCCAACTTTGCCATTATTTAAACAAAATAATTACTCAAAAAAAGTACTTAATATGGATACATTAAAACACCAATTAGAATCAGAAAATTGGAATAAATTATTACAATGTAATGATGTCAATATATGTTGTAAAATGTTTGAAGAAAAAATATCTAAATGCATAAATGACTCGACAAATAATAATATAATAACCAAATCCAAAGTGTCGAACTTGAAACCTATAAAACCATGGATTACTCATGGTTTAGTAGTATCTGTACGACATAAGCAAGCTCTTTACAAATTAACTACTCAACAACCAAATAATAAAAATTTACTAAATCATTTTAAAGCATATAAAAACAAACTTTCATATATTATAAAAAATACAAAACAAAAGTATTATAAACAAAAGTTGAATCAGGCTGAAAATGATAGTAAAAGAGTGTGGACAGTTATAAATGAAATAATTGACAAGAAAAAAAACAAGAATAACGACATCGCTACTATATCTCATGACAACATGAAAACATGTTGTAAAGAAAATCCCTCAAAAGCTGCAAACATATTTAACACCTTCTTTGCGAACGTAGGGGAAAATCTTGCCAATCTCATTCATACTGACCCAAATATAACATTTCCAGACTGTAGTATTGATACTGACAATAATATAGCAACATTCCAAGTCACCACAGAGAACGAAATAATATCAATTATAAACGGTATGCAAGGAGGTTCTGCCCCGGGTTTTGATGGAATAACAGTTAATATTTTAAAAAATATTAAAAATCAAATTTCTAAACCGTTAAAACACATAATAAATGTAAGTTTCCAAAGCGGAGTGTTTCCATCAATCTACAAACAAACTACCATTACTCCAATATTTAAATCTGGTAAACCAGAAGAAGTTAGCAATTACCGACCCATATCAGTAATCTCGAACATAGCAAAAATTTTTGAAAAGATAGTTAAAAAAAGAATAAACCAATTTGTAAAATGTAATAAATTAATTAATGAAAATCAGTTCGGTTTTATGGAAGGTAGAAGCACTCAGGATGCAATTGCAAAATTAACTAGTCTTGTTCATAATTCATTAGATAAATCATTAAAATGCATTGGAATTTTCATAGATCTTAAAAAAGCTTTTGATAGCATATCACACGACAAACTTATAAGTAAATTAAGAAACATTGGATTAAGTGGTACAGCTATAGAATGGATAAAAAGCTACCTTTTCAAACGCCCTCAAGTCGTAAAAATCAACGATGTACTTAGTCAACAAAAAACAAGTCACTTCGGCATACCTCAAGGTACAGTCCTGGGACCGTTACTGTTTATCATTTATGTAAATGACATATTCAATCAAAGATTAAATGGAAAAATAATATCTTATGCTGATGACACTGTCATAATAATTGAAGGTACTGATTGGAATAATGTTAATAACTTAGCAAATACTGATATTAACATACTGAAAAATTGGTTCGATAAAAACCTCCTCTCATTAAATACTGAAAAAACAAAATGTATCCCATTCTCTATCAACAAATTTAAATTAATACCAGAATTAAAAATTATAATACATCAACTTAAATGTAACAGAACTAATTGCAATCAAGAATGTTCTATACTTAGTCTAACTTCGGAAATTAAATATCTTGGTATATATATAGATCAACATTTTAAATGGAAAAAACAAATTTGTGAACTTGTCAAAAGAATTAGAAAATGTATTTATATATTTATAAGACTTAGAAATATTCTTAGACTAGAAAACCTAAAAAGTGTGTACTATGCAATTGTACAATCTATATTACAATATGGTATTATTGGCTGGGGAGGAACTTATAACAATATATTAAATCCACTTAAAATAGTTCAAAGATTGATAATTAAAGTAATATTGAAAAAACCATCCAAATTTTCTACTGAGATTCTCTTTTCAATATTCAATGTACCCACAATAGACAATATATATAAAAAATATTCAATTCTACAAATTTATAAAGAAATACAGTTAAATAACTTACAATTCAATTCATCAGCAAGATATCAAAAAACTATCAAAATCCCAAAACTTAATACAAAGCACACACAAAATACCTATCTCTATCTAGGTATAACATATTTCAACACCCTTCCATTATATCTAAAAAATATTGAAGATATTCAGGAATTTAAAATAAAATTAAAAAATTACCTAAAACTACTATAAAAATCCACATCCACTCTTATTATTATTTCCTTCAAATCTTGAAACTGTATTATTGATAAATCTTGCCTATTTTTTACTTATCCCTTTGGTTTTGCAAATATATTATTTACTTACTTACATGATTACATATAATTGAGCTAGGATTCACTCACCAAACACAAGAGCCTCGTCTCTTTATGGTGAGGAAAAGCTATTATTATTTACCTTTATAACACTGTATAATATGTATAAATTGTATATTTATTGTAAAAAACATACAAATATTAAATAAATTAAAAAAAAAAAAAAAAAAAATTATTTTAGAAATATGTTTAAATTAGGTATATAATAGAAAATATCAAACCATCAAAAATCAACAAACAATATTTGATTTTTTTTTTATGTACAGAAATCTTGGCTTATAATAATTTGTTATCCTTTGTGCTATGCATAAAAAACCTTCTCTTATAAACATTAGTTTATCATTAAAAAAATAATAATATTCATTCATTCAATAATATATATTAACAATAAATGTAGATATAATATGTCTCGACGCCATCTAGTGGGAAATTTAGCACTAACATATATATATATATATATTTTTTTTTTGTATTAGGCAATTCACCCTAAAGAGAGTGCTTTGTGCCGATTGGGTTAAGATATATGGATAAACTGATGTGAATTATCTATAAGGGGACTGGACATATCATATATTAAAGTCATTCAAATCTATAAACTTATAAAGAATACAATATACGCGAGAGTTGTTGAGAGACAGCAAATATGGAATACTAAGAGGAGACTGGTGGGTGATTTTAATAAGCAATCGATACATGCCTTTGAAAGAAGAGTGGTTTTTACAATTGAAGAAGACATGGTCAAGAGTCTCATCCTCCACACCACACTGGCATAATGAACTTTCGAGCACCCGAATTTTAAACAAATGAGTTGCAATAGAGCAGTGGCCAATTCTCATTCTCGAGATACAGGAAATAAATCTTTTGGACTTTTTTTGCCGTGGAACCAGGGTTTACTTGGAATATGATTTTGTATTCCAGCAAAGAAAGATCCAGTTTGAGTTTTCGTGACTGTCCAATTTTCTTCCCAGGAACGAGACATGTTGGATTTAAGAATAGAGAATACATCAGAGACAGGAATTTTAAAATCTAAAGGAATAGAACCAGATACAGTTCCAAGTTTAGCGAGAGAATCAGCTTTCTCGTTACCCTCAATTCCTAGATGGCCAGGCACCCAAACCAGTATTGTCTCAAACATAGATTCGTTTAAAGAATCGAGGATGTTTTTAATATTACAAATAATATAGTCTTCTGGACATCGAACGATATTAGAGGAAATTTTTAATACTGCACTTAGAGAGTCAGTACACACTAAGGCTCGACGATTATTGAGGAGTTGGATTTGAATTAAAGCTTGTTCAATTGCGAAGCATTCTGCAGTAAATATGGAAATTTCTTTAGGCAATTTATAAGACAGATTAACATTGAATTCAGGAATATATACCGATGCGCCACATTCTTTGTGGTCGGATTTGGAACCATCTGTGTATATGAGGGAAAATCCAGGAAACTTTGAAAATATAATGTTTTTAAAATGTTCTTCAACATTTTGAAAGTTATTAGCTGAAGATAAAATGTTCGTCCGGAAGTCAGAAATTATTACGTTTGGGATAAAATTAATAGCATTAAACGGGGTACTGTAAATAGGAAGGATTGGATCATTTTGTAGATTTTGAAGGTAAGAAGACAGAGATCTAAATGATAGAAAACTTTTTAATAAGAGAGGGAATCGATCTCTATCTATTACCCTCCTTCTGTTATTCAAAATACTGAACAAACGATCGAGACTCTGTTCCAATGAGTGACGCGATAAAGATAACGCTTTGAAGATATATCTATCCGCGAGGTATTGTCTTCTCAAAAATAAGGGAGGATCTACACATTCTATCTGAAGAGCATTAATTGGAGAAGATTTCATTGCCCCAATAATCATTCTGAGCCCTTTTGATTGGATTCTTTCGAGTTTTTTATCCAGATATTTAGGAAGTGGGTCGAAAAGAAATGTGCCATAATCCAAGTGACTTCGAACGAGGGAATTATACATTAGTTTAAGAGTAGTAGGGTGGGATCCCCACCATACTCTGGAAACAGCTCGCATCATATTAAGCCCCTTTTCACACTTAGCAGAAACGTTCTGAATATGCGGGAGCCAGGAAAGCTTATGGTCCAAAAGCAGGCCAAGAAATTTTATTTGCTTAACGATTTGAAGGGGGAAATTATCAAAAGAGACTGTAAAGTGAGGCAGTTTTCTTTTGCGAGTAAAAGCCACTACCTTGGTTTTAGAGGTAGCTAAATTCATTCCATTTGTCAACATCCAAACTTTAATATTATGTAAGGCCAAATTTAATTCCTTCGCAGCATGCGATAAATTTTTGTGAGATAAATATATGAGAAAATCGTCCGCAAAATAAAGTCGCTTAATAGACGAAGGGATTACAATGTCTAAATCACTCATATAAATATTAAATAATAATGGACTGATTACAGACCCCTGGGGTAGCCCTTTCCAAAGTTTGCGCTTCAATATGTTTGAGGAAGAGTGGATAATAATGGATCTGTCTGTTAGCAAGTTGATAATAAATTGAACTAATTTTAGGGGGATTTTTATTTTAATCAATTTTTCCTTCAAAACATCAATTAATACATCGTCGTAAGCTGAAGAAAGATCTAGAAATGTGGCCAATGTACAAGAGTTAAGGGATTGAGAAATACGGATATCTGTTGTTAACAAACTTAAATTTTCCATAGTAGATTTCTTTTTCCGAAAGCCGTATTGATTAGGAGGGATAATACTGTGATTTTCAACAAACCATTCTAATCTGTTCTTTATCAAATGTTCCACTACTTTAATTAAACACGACGAAAGAGAAATAGGACGATAGGATGAGACTTCGGACGGATTTTTCCCTGGTTTTAAAACCGGGAAGATTTTTTGAACTTTCCAGACATCCGGAATAAATCCTGTTTCAAACATGTTATTAATTAAGGATAAGAAATATTCAACCGACATGTCGGAGAATGCTTTAAAGAAGCTATATAATATTCCATCAGGACCCGGAGAAGAGTCAGAAAGAGATTTAATTACTCGTTTTAGTTCACTAACTAAGAAAGGAGAGTCTAGCCAGTTAGAGTGAGATGGATATGAAATAAAAGAGGGCATTTCTTCACATGTGGCAACTGAAGGAGGGGCAATCTTATCAGCAAAACCTATAATAATTTCCTCCGGAATATGTTTGGTACGCTCCGGAGCATATGACGAACCGAATTTTTTTAAATTAGTCCAAACAGATGACTGGGGAGTTTCAGGAGACAAGTTTTCACAAAATTTTCGCCATCCAGACCGCTTTTTATTTTTCAAAATACGTTTAGTTTCTGATTGGACGCGTTTCACTGATAAGAAATTTTCAAAAGACATGCATTTGCGGTAAATGGAAACTGCTTCTTTTCTAGAGTTAACAGCACGAGTGCATTCTTCGTCCCACCACGGAGTCGAATGTTTAGTTTTAATGTTAACTTTACGCTTTGGAATGGATTTTTCTGCTGCTTTTATAACTATACTAGGAAATAATTCACATTGTGTTCTGATGTTCCCAAGAGAAGATTTTACAGAGTGAACAAGAGAGTCTTATACAGAAGAAAAAAATCTCCAGTTCGCATCTTTCGTTTTAAATTTAAAATTATTGTTAATTGTAAAGGAATGCGAGGTGGTTAGATAGTGAAAGAGGATTATAATAGGGAAATGATCACTGGAAAGGGGGTCTTTAAGTATGTTCCAAGAACATTTACGTATCACCGAAGATGAACAGAGAGATAAATCAACAACACTTTTCCTTTGTTGAGGGGGGGTAAATCTAGTTGGAGATCCGTCGTTTAAAATACATAAATTATGGGAATCAATAAAATCTAAAAGATTACTGCCAGAACGATTCGTTAATTCACTACCCCAAGAGATAGAATGAGCGTTAAAGTCGCCCAGTAACATATACGGGGGACGGATCTGAGACATAAATGATGACCATTCGTTTTCATCAAAAAAAGTGGAGGGAGGGACATATAATGATAGTATTGTAATATCACATACAACAGCTGCTACTATCTGAAAATTGTTAGAGAGAGTATGAAACATGATTGGTTTGAAAGCGATAGAGTCATGGATGATTAAGGCAGCGCCAACTTTACCATCCAGTCTATCATGTCTAAGACAATTATATCCAGAAATCTTAAATAGATACGAGGGTTTAAACCACGTTTCAGAAATAGCGGCAACTGAAATTTCATGTTCATCGAGTAATTTTACAAGTTCAAATTTATTACAGATTAGACTTCTGATATTCCACTGAAGAATTCTGTTCAGTTTCGGAGACATTAGGAAGACAGGATAATAAAGATTTAATGCAATCGGCAGCGTTGGACGGTATATTATTGTTGTTTGAAAGAATAGAAATTAAGAGGGTAATTAAAGTCTGAATGAAAGCAGAATTTTCATTCACCACTTTCCCTAAATTAGGGGAAGATTGGGAACTATTTAAAGCACTCCCATTGAGTGTCTGAGATTTATAATTCCCATTTGGGTTAAACAAAATATCATTATGTTGATTTTTATCAATAGAAGCAATAAATTTTGGTTTTGGTTTTAGTGGTATACAAATTGTTTCCCTGTGAGAAGATGATGGAGGAGATTTAGAGTAAGATAGATTGCAAGTAATTGAGGAAGATGTTACCTCTGCAAACGATTTTATTGCAGGTGGGAATAATTTTGATGCCTGGAAATAGGAAATGTTGTCTGAAGCCATTGATTGTTTAATATTCCTTTGTCTGGTCAATTCTGGACAGGCCACACTAACCGCTGTATGATTTCCCTTGCAGTTAATGCAACGTGGATCATTCGATGATTTTGGCAAAGATCAAAGGGGTGGTCCTCTCCGCAATGAAAACAACGTGGAGGGGAACGACATATGGGTTTTGAGTGTCCGAAACGGCAGCAGTTAAAACACTGGATCGTCGGGAATTTGTATACTTCCACAGGAAGTGCGTTGCAATAAATAAATACCCGAGATGGCAAAGTTTGGCCTACAAAAGTAATAACAACCGATTGTGAGGGTTTCCATGTAGTGGTTCCATTAGATGTATCTTTGTAATTTAATCTACGTGCTTTTAAAACCTTGGGGGTCACTTGAGAATCATTAAGTGCATCAACAATTTCAGATTCTGAGAGATCGGTTGGTATACCTCTCACTCGGCCCATTCTAGTAAGGTTGTAAGTTGGAATATAAGATTTAAATTTGTGGTGTGAAAGCGTATCAATTTTTTGGACAAATTCATTTGCAAAGTTTGCGGATTTAAATTCTAGGGATAACTTATAGCGGCCTTCCGGCTTAATAGATCCGTTAACTATGCCAAGGTTACTGTTTTTTGAACTAAAAATGAATTTCCCGAAATCCAGAGGATGAATGATTTTTCCTTTTTTTTTTTTTTTATTAAAACACAAATAACTTAGTTTACATCACTTTATTTCGATACAAAATCTCAACATGTTTCGTGAACCAAGTTCACATCATCAGGAGCACAAGTATACTAAAGTTATAATTAAAATTAGGTCTAGAAAGAAGAGGTAGAAGGAGCGGGGAGGGGTAAGAGTGGGGGAGGGTTATTCAAAGTAGGAATTAAAATGTCATTAGACGGGAAAGACCGGGTAATTGGGAAAATATTTAAAATGGGGTTTATAAAAATTTTTTGTTTATTAATAATATCTGCTTTCATATTCACGTGTTTTCTTATTTCTAAGATTTCAAAATTATTGATTTGAGATACCTTGTAACCAGAATGTAGTATTTTAAAACCTGAATTAATATCGAAAGTATGGTCGTTATTTAATAAATGATCCGCAAATTCTGATTCACAGTTTCCCTTTAAAGCCCTAAGATGTTCTTTAATTCTGATCTCAAAGTTTCTATTAGTTTTTCCTATATAAAAGGAATTACAATCATTACAGTTGAGTTTATAAACACCTGATTTTTTAGTTTGACTATCAATATCTTTATTATTAAGAATATATTTTTTTTAATTTGTTATCCGTATAAAACGCCGGTTGAATAGTGAAGGGGATGTTTTTATTTATAATTTTGGAAGTATCATTATCTACAAATAGAATTCTACGCCATTGTTTGTTTGTATCTTTATAAATAGGATAAATATAAAGTTTAAAGAGTTTATGTTTAATTTTTTTATTTAGTATTTCAACTATCAATTTATAAGGATAGCCGTTATTAGATGCTATTTGTTTTATGATATTTAATTCTGAGGTATAATTAGGATCCGACAAAGGAATCGAAATTAATCTATTAAGCATAGAAAGGAAAGCTGCGACTTTTTGAGAAAATGGATGATTTGATGAATTATGTATGACAATATCAGTGTACGTATCTTTACGGAAAATATTAAAATCTATTTTATTGCCTATTATTGTTAAATTTAAATCTAAGAAATTTAAACTCTTATCTATACCTATTTCTAATGTAAATTGAATATTTTTATGTATTTTATTTAAAAAGTTTAAGAACATGTTCAATTGTCTTTCTGTTCATAACCAAATGCAAAAAATGTCGTCCACATATCTCTTCCAACAATATACATTTTTAAGTAACAAGGCACCACTATTAAAAATCTTATTTTCTAAATTATTAATAAAAATATCTGCAATCAAAGGACTCGTACTGTTCCCCATGGCCAAGCCATCTTTTTGTTTAAAAATTGTATTGTTAAATTGAAAAAAATTTTGTTTAAAAATAACTTCGAAAAATAAAATAAGGTCATGGATAAGGTCTTTCTGTAAGTTAGATGAATTTAACAAATTATTGATGATGGTTTTACTTTCTTCTATTGGAATACTAGGAAATAAATTTACTACATCAAAAGAAACCAACATAGCATGATTAGGAATTTCCAAATCCTTTAGATAATTAACTAATTCTAACGAATTTTTAACTGTGTATGTTGGTTGAAATATATTAGCATTATTAATTACAGTATTGATTGCTGACGCTAATTTGAAAGTTGGGGCATTACAATTAGAGACTACTGGCCTAATAGGTTTGTTCAGTTTATGTATTTTTAATAGGCTGGAAAGTTTAGGAATTTTTGGGTTAATTAAAATTTAAATCATCTTCGAATTCGGCTAAGAAAGCCAAAATATGTTGGTTAAAAGAGGACTTAAAAAGTGGTTATAAAAAACGGAATGTTATTAAACTTCAACTTAAATTCTTACATATTCTTAAATTCTTACCTAAACTTTACAGCCTATTAAAAATACATAAACTGAACAAACCTATTAGGCCAGTAGTCTCTAATTGTAATGCCCCAACTTTCAAATTAGCGTCAGCAATCAATACTGTAATTAATAATGCTAATATATTTCAACCAACATACACAGTTAAAAATTCGTTAGAATTAGTTAATTATCTAAAGGATTTGGAAATTCCTAATCATGCTATGTTGGTTTCTTTTGATGTAGTAAATTTATTTCCTAGTATTCCAATAGAAGAAAGTAAAACCATCATCAATAATTTGTTAAATTCATCTAACTTACAGAAAGACCTTATCCATGACCTTATTTTATTTTTCGAAGTTATTTTTAAACAAAATTATTTTCAATTTAACAATACAATTTTTAAACAAAAAGATGGCTTGGCCATGGGGAACAGTACGAGTCCTTTGATTGCAGATATTTTTATTAATAATTTAGAAAATAAGATTTTTAATAGTGGTGCCTTGTTACTTAAAAATGTATATTGTTGGAAGAGATATGTGGACGACATTTTTTGCATTTGGTTAGGAACAGAAAGACAATTGAACATGTTCTTAAACTTTTTAAATAAAATACATAAAAATATTCAATTTACATTAGAAATAGGTATAGATAAGAGTTTAAATTTCTTAGATTTAAATTTAACAATAATAGGCAATAAAATAGATTTTAATATTTTCCGTAAAGATACGTACACTGATATTGTCATACATAATTCATCAAATCATCCATTTTCTCAAAAAGTCGCAGCTTTCCATTCTATGCTTAATAGATTAATTTCGATTCCTTTGTCGGATCCTAATTATACCTCAGAATTAAATATCATAAAACAAATAGCATCTAATAACGGCTATCCTTATAAATTGATAGTTGAAATACTAAATAAAAAAATTAAACATAAACTCTTTAAACTTTATATTTATCCTATTTATAAAGATACAAACAAACAATGGCGTAGAATTCTATTTGTAGATAATGATACTTCCAAAATTATAAATAAAAACATCCCCTTCACTATTCAACCGGCGTTTTATACGGATAACAAATTAAAAAAATATATTCTTAATAGTAAAGATATTGATAGTCAAACTAAAAAATCAGGTGTTTATAAACTCAACTGTAATGATTGTAATTCCTTTTATATAGAAAAAACTAATAGAAACTTTGAGATCAGAATTAAAGAACATCTTAGGGCTTTAAAGGGAAACTGTGAATCAGAATTTGCGGATCATTTATTAAATAACGACCATACTTTCGATATTAATTCAGGTTTTAAAATACTACATTCTGGTTACAAGGTATCTCAAATCAATAATTTTGAAATCTTAGAAATAAGAAAACACGTGAATATGAAAGCAGATATTATTAATAAACAAAAAATTTTTATAAACCCCATTTTAAATATTTTCCCAATTACCCGGTCTTTCCCGTCTAATGACATTTTAATTCCTACTTTGAATAACCCTCCCCCACTCTTACCCCTCCCCGCTCCTTCTACCTCTTCTTTCTAGACCTAATTTTAATTATAACTTTAGTATACTTGTGCTCCTGATGATGTGAACTTGGTTCACGAAACATGTTGAGATTTTGTATCGAAATAAAGTGATGTAAACTAAGTTATTTGTGTTTTAATAAAAAATAAATAATGCCATCACAAAGTGAAAAGCAGTTAGAAGAAGTTTTCTTCGAAAAATGATTTTTCCTTGTTCAGTACTTTGGACATTGACAATGAATGGAGCCGAGGAAGATGGGGAATAAATTAGTTCAGTATTTTTTAGATTCTGATAATATGGTATCCTTACGACTTTCCTTACGGTTTGAGGTTTCATCGGATTGCGAAGGTTTAATTTTGGGTGTTACATTAAGACAGAGCGATGGTCTTCGTTTTCTGGAAGGGAGTATTATAGAAACATCCGATTCATACTCATCTCCAATATTAAATATGGACTCGGGGTCAGGAGGTCGATTTTCATCTTCTTCCATATTTATAAATTAATTAACAAAAAAAATAATTATACACTCTATTTGATTGACTGTACACACTAATTTATCAAAACCTAAATATAACAAACACATAATAGAAAACAAAAATGTAACAATAATTTCTTATCTGTACGAAGTCCGCGACAGCAGGTAGGCAATTCGTCAAACACAGAGCACGACTATCCACTACCGTAGTTCGATGACTAATCCACTAACATATTATTTAAAAAAACAAAATCTTAATATAAATTTTCATTAAATCTCGCGTTTTTCTTACTTATCTTTTTGTTATTATATTTAATATTTTATTAAATACTTATATATGATTTTTATAATTTAGCTGGAATTCCCTCACCAAACACAAGAGCCTGTCATTTTATGGTGAAGAAAGGCTATTTTATTTTACATATAATACTATATGTAAACAATGTATTGTAAAGTATATGAAATAAAAAAAAAAAACAGAGTTCTAAGTATGCTGTGAGCCTTTCAGTGTTTGAATAATTATGAGTATAAATAAGAATAAAAAATAAAGCATAATATTTGCTTACAACTTCGCAAAACTACATTGTTACGACCCCAGTAATGTCTGGACCCCAGTAATGTCTCGACTCTAGTAGTGTCTTGACCCCAGTAATATAACAACCCCAGTAAGCAGGTGTTTTATATGGAAACCATTTTAGTTTAGGCTCTTTTTTATCCTCGTTAATCTTTTTTTCCGGAAAGTCCAAATTGTTGACTTGTCTCAAACATTTAGAAAAGTAAAATATTATTGCCAGTGGCGCGACGTGCTTTTGTACTAAGATTCTACACATTATTGTTTGTGGTAAAATATTCGCCATAAAAGTTAACGCTGTCTGATTGCGCAAAACGAAGTATTATGCTAATCAACACGATAAACAAAACGGCACTGGAAATATTATAGAAAAGAAAACAAACAAATATTTGGGCGGTATGGAAAATAATCCGCGAGGACTATTTTCTAATCTAAAATGGAAGCGAAAAAACCACAGTTATTTAAAGACCAGAAATAATATTCTCATCGTTTTAAAATATATATATTTTTTTTGGTTTTAGGCATTTCACCCTGAAAAGAGTGCTTTGTGCCGGTAACAGTTAAAGCGGATAAAAAAATTCGGTTAATCTATTGGGAGAATAATAAAACAAATTAATCATTGGACTCATTTAGATCGCTAAAACAAATTAAATGTTGAATTCATTCAGGTTAATAAACTTACATAAAGCTGTATGAACACGAGAATTGTTAAGAGATAAAAGGTATGAAATGTTAAGGGGGGACTGGTGGGTGATTTTAATAAGACGGCGGTATATGTTCTTGAAAGATGAATGATTTTTACAGTTAAAGAAAACGTGGTCGAGGGTTTCCTCTTCCACACCGCACTGGCAGACCGGATCATCCAAAACTCTAATTCTAGCCAAGTGGGATGCAATTGAACAGTGACCAATTCTCATTCTCGAAATACATGAAATGAATCGCCTTGACAGTTTTTTACCGTGAAACCATGGCTTAGCAGGGATTTGGTTTTGAATTCCAGCATAGAAAGATCCAGTTCTTATTTTGGAGCCTGCCCAATTTTCTTCCCAGGCACGAGTCATGTTGGATTTAAGAATCGGGAAGACATCGGAGATAGGGATTCTAAAATTTAGTGGGATAGTTCCGGAATCTGAACCAGATTTGGCGAGAGAATCGGCCATCTCATTACCCTCTATACCCAAATGGGCAGGGACCCAGGCCAATATCGTCTCAAACCCAGATTCACTTAGAGAATTGAGAAGATTTTTTATTTTACATATAATATTGTCTTCCGGATAACATAGAATATTTGACATAATTTTAGTAAGAGCACTTAGCGAATCAGTACATAGTAAGGCTCGATGAATGTTGAGAACCTGGATTTGATTTAGCGCTTGTTCAATTGCAAAGCATTCAGCTGTAAATATGGAAACTTCTTTCGGTAATTTATAAGTGAGATTGATGTTGAATTCTGGACTATATATCGATGCTCCACATCTTTTATTTTCAAATTTGGAACCATCAGTGTAAAGGATGGAAAATCCAGGGAATTTTGAAGCCACAATGCTTTTAAAACAGTCATCCACATTTTGAAATTTATTTGGGGAAGATAAAATATTCTTCCGAAAGTCTGATGTTATTGTGTTCGGCATAAAAGTGATTGCCTTAAATGGAATATTGTATATAGGAAGATTGGGAACTTCTTGAAGATATTGGAGGGAAGATGACAGAGAATTATAGAGATGAAAACTTTTAATTAGGAGAGGAAAACATTTTTTTTTCACTCAATCTTTTGTTAGACTTCAAATTAACACTTAGCAGATTAAGACTTTGTTTAATAGGATGATGTGATAACGATAAAGCCTTGAAAATATATTTATTGGCAAGGAATTGCCTTCTGAAATATAATGGAGGCTCCCCACATTCCACCTGAAGCGCATTAATTGGAGAAGACTTCATAGCTCCAATAATCATTCTGAGGGCTTTTGATTGAATTCTTTCCATTTTCTTATCTAAATATTTAGGGAGGGGGTCAAAAAGGAATGTGCCGTAATCCAAGTGGCTCCGAACTAGGGAATTATACATTAATTTAAGAGTGGTAGGATGAGATCCCCACCATACTCTGGAAACTGCTCGCATCATATTAAGTCCCTTTTCACACTTTGTAGAAATTGTCTGAATGTGTGGAAACCAGGAAAGTTTATGGTTCAAAAGAAGACCAAGGAATTTGATTTGAGTAGCGGTTTGTAGAGGCACATTATCAAAAGAGATTGAGAAGTGGGGAATTTTTCTTTTGCGCGTGAAACCTACAACCCTTGTTTTAGATGCCGCCAGATTCATCCCATTTATTGACAACCAGCTTTTAATATATTGTAAAGCCAAATTCATTTCCTTAGCTGCAAGAATAATATTTTTATGTAACAAATATATAAGGATATCATCCGCAAAGTAAAGTCGCTTGATAGAAAAAGGAATTACTGAGTCTAGGTCGCTTATATAAATATTAAACAACAGAGGACTGATAACAGAACCCTGGGGTAAACCTCTCCATAGTTTGCGCCTTAAGCATTTAGAGGAAGACTCAATAATAATGGACCTATCTGTGAGCAAATTAATAATAAATTGGACTAGTTTCGGGGGGATTTGTTTTTTAATTAGCTTTTCTTTCAAAACATTCAGTAAAACATCATCGTAAGCTGATGAAAGGTCAAGGAATGTGGCCAATGTATAAGAATTTAGGGATTGAGAAACTCGGATATCAGTTGTGAACAAACTTAAATTCTCCATTGTAGATTTCTTTTTCCGAAAACCATACTGATTTGGTGAGATAATATCTTGACTTTCAACAAACCACTCTAGTCTGTTTTTTATCAAACGCTCCGCTACTTTCATCAAACACGATGAAAGAGCAATAGGCCGATAAGACGAAATTTCAGATGGATTTTTTCCAGGTTTTAAAATGGGAATGATTTTTCGAGTTTTCCAAACATCCGGAATTAGTCCTGTTTCAAACATATTATTAATAAGAGATAAGAAATATTCAACCGCCATATCAGAAAATGATTTAATGAAACTATAAAATATTCCATCGGGACCCGGAGCAGAGTCAGAAAGGGCTCTTATCACTCGTTTCATCTCATCAATGGAGAAAGGAGCATCTAGCCAGTTAGAGTGAGATGGATACGGCTTAATAGAAGGCATTTCTTCACATCCGGCAACTGATGGGGGGGCTATTTTATCCGCAAATCCTATAAGAATTTCTTCTGATATATGTTTGATTCTTGGCGGAGAATACGATGATCCAAATTTTTTTAAGCTAGACCAAACTGAAGACTGGGGAGTTTCCGAAGACAGGTTCTCACAGAACTTCCGCCATCCAGCGCGCTTCTTATTTTTCAAAATTCGTTTGGTTTCTGCCTGGGCTTTTTTAACTGATAAAAAATTTTCTAGTGACATACACTTACGAAAAGAGGAAATTGCTATTTTTCGAGAGTTGACGGAGCGAGTGCATTCCTCGTCCCACCACGGAGTAGAGTGTTTTATTTTAATGTTCGCCTTGCGTTTCGGGATGGATTTTTCTGCTGCATTTATAACCATAGAAGGAAACGTCTCACATTGCATTCTGATGTCTCCCGGGGACGATTTTGTTAAATTAATAAGGTTATCTAGTTCAGAAGAGAAAGTGCTCCAATTCGCATCTTTCGTTCTAAATTTGAGATTATTTTTAACTGGGGGGGAATAAGTGTTAAATTGATGGTGAAAGCGGATTATAATTGGGAAATGATCACTAGAGAGGGGATCGTTTAGGATGTCCCAAGAGCATTTAGATGCTAACGAATACGAACAAAGAGATATATCAACAGCACTTTTCCGTTGATGAGGGGGGGTGAATCTGGTTGGAGATCCGTCATTTAAAAAACATAGGTTATGGGTATCAATAAAATTTAAAAGATTGCGGCCAGAACGATTTGTTATTTCGCTACCCCAAGAAGGGGAATGTGCATTAAAATCTCCAAGGATCATATAAGGGGAACAAATCTGGCTTAAGATTGGTGTCCATTCAATTTCAATAAAAATCGTAGAGGGAGGAATATATATTGACAATATTGTGATATCAGATAAGACAGCTGCTATTATCTGGATATCGTCGGAGGGAGTATGAATATTAATTTCTTTAAAAGGGATAGAATTTTGGATTATCAGAGCCGAGCCGCCTTTACCATCCGGTCTGTCGTGTCTGAGACAATAATAACCTGGAATTCTTAAGTGAAAGGAGGGTTTTAACCACGTTTCAGAAATGGCGGCTACTGAAACGTCGTGTTCGTCGAGTAATTGAATTAGGTCAGATTTGTTAGCGAAGAGGCTTCTACTGTTCCACTGAAGGATTTTGTTCAGTTTCGAAGCCATTGGGGAGGCAGGATAATAAAGATTTAATGTAATCGGCAGCGTTGGACGGTACAGTATTGTTGTTTGTAAGGATAGAAATTAAAAGGGTAATTAAAGTGTGTATAAAAGAATTATTATTCATTATTTCGGGGAGAGCAGGAGGGGAAGAATTACCATTAATGGCACACCCATTGGGCGTCTGGGATTTGGCATTCCCATTCGGGCTGGCCAAAATATTATTCAATTGTTTTTTATCAAGGTAAGGTGTATATTTTGGGTTGGGTTTGACTGGCTTGAGAATGGTTTCTCTGTGAGAAGATGATGTTGAATTTAAAAAGGTGATTGTTTGGAAAGGAGCTGAGGACGATGTCATCTCTGCGAATGATTTTTTCGCAGGAGAGATTAATTTTGAGGCCTGGAAGTACGAAATGTTGTCGGTAGCCATTTTATGTTTTATGTTCTTCTGTCTTGTTAATTCCGGACAGGCTAGACTGACCGCGGTATGTGCACCCGAACAGTTAATGCAAATGGGATCATTGGAAGATTTCGGACATTGATCAAATGGGTGAGCTTCTCCGCAATAGTAACAACGTGGGGGGGGAGCGGCATACAGATTTCGAATGTCCGAACCGGCAGCAGTTGAAACATTGAATTGTTGGAAATTTATAAACTTCGACGGGAAGCGAGGTATAGTAAATTAACACACGAGACGGTAGGGATTGTCCCTCAAATGTAACAACAACAGACTGGGAAGGTTTCCAGATCGTGTTTCCGTCAGTAGAATCCTTGTAGTTCAGTCGACGTACTTTTAATACTTTTGGGGTTCCGTGAGAATTATTCAAAGCATCAACAATTTCAGCCTCTGGGATCTCCGCGGGAATTCCTCGCACAAGACCCATTCTCGAAAGGTTAAATGTAGGGATGAACGATTTATATTTATGATTTGAGAGCGAGTCAATTTTTTTTACAAATCCATTTGCGGAAGCGGCAGTGTTAAACTCGATAGATAATTTATATCGCCCTTCCGGTTTAATTGAACCGTTAACAATACCAAGGTTATTATTTTTTGAGTCAAATACGAATTTTCCAAAATCTAAAGGATGAATAAGTTTTCCCTGTTCAGTTCTCTGAACATTAACGGTAAATGGACCGGAAGCTGAAGCAGGATAAAGTAATTCAGTATTTTTTGCATTATCGCTAGTTAAAGTACTTGGCTGGATGTTACTATTGGTGTTAAGGTCGTTAGGGGTCGAGGTTTGTTGAACCGGCGGTATAGATTTAACTTTCGATGGAATGTGAAGGCTTTGCGATGGTCGTCGTTTACGAAATGGGAGCGTAATAGAAACCTGGCTCGTATTAGATTCCGAATCAGAAAAATCCAATATCGACCCTGGGTCGGGAGGTCTATCTTCGTCTTCCTCCATTATATAAAAAAAAACTTAACTTTTAAAAATTAAACTGAAAAAATAATACGCAGTCTATTTCATTGACTGTACAAACAAAAACGAATTAGCCGTAAGCAGGAATGCAAACAAATAGGTAAACGATAAACAATATTAAATAAAATGTAACAATAATCTCTTATCTGTACGCAGCGCAGGAACGGGCGAACGGCACTCAGCAATAGTAAGGTACACACAACCACTGTTGACCGCGGCTCGAATCGGACTAATTAAAATATATTCTATTTACAATAAATAATTATTATCCTTTTAAAATTCGAATACAAGAAATAATTATTATCGTTTTAAAATGCGAATACCAAATACAAGAAATAATTATTATCGTTTTAAAATGCGAATGCCAAATACTAGAAATAATTATTATCCTTTTAAAATTCGAATACAAGAAATAATTATTATACATTTAAAATTCGAATACCAAATACAAGAAATAGTTATTTTCCTTTAAAATTCGAATATAAAATCTTTACCGTAGTGTAAACAAAGGGTCACATTACTACACTGAAGGATTTACAAGTTATATCACAGGTTACAAGGTTGCGAATTCAGCGACAGAGTGGTATTTATGTCGCATTTTTTAGTGATCGAAATGTTAATTATTATTGAACGAGGATCTTCCTCAAACAATCACATGACGCAGCACATTAAAGTCCAAAAGTAACAGTAAAAATAATCCTACCCATAAAAACACCATTAAAAGAAAATTTTATGAAAACTTTAATGTTTTAAAAAAAAGCTTTACTCAAATTTAAGGAAAAAAAAAGAGTACCTACTCTACTGACCAATGGACCTACTTCACTATACCAGCCTTCCAAAATATCAAATTGACAAACTTCAATCAGTGCTTAATTCAGCAGCATGGCTCATAACCGGGGTTTTTAAAAATTCCCACATTTCAGAACACCTTCGTCACCTTCACTGGCTCAAGTGCCCTGAAAGAATCCAGTACAAATTGTGCATCAATGAAAATCAAATGCATCAATGAAATGGCCCCACTCTACATCTCTGAACTATGCGTCCCGGAAAACAGTGGTCTGAGGCAGTCAACTCTTAGATCAACAAAATCATCAGCTGTAGGGGACTAATGGAACCTAAGCGCAAGCCAAATACTAAGTTTGGTGATGGCGCTTTCGGAGCATCTGGGCCGAAAGCTTGGAATAAACTTCCTCAGGAACTAAGATCCATAACAAGTCCGACAAAATTCAGGTCTAAACTAAAAACTTGCCCCTTTAGCTGTCATACCCTTAATTAAATATATCATTCCTGAGAGAAAGTCCAATTATGTCCAATTTTCCAATTATGTCCTAAACGATGTATCTAAATTTCGCTAATAAACAATTAGTTAATGTAAATTAAATGTTAATCTTAAGTGACCTACCAGGTAAGTATTGTACTGTACATTATCTCCATATACAGTTAGTAATAACTTAGATCATTGTAGAAATGTATTATATATTAGTACAGCGCCTTGAGGTGATATTGCACAAAAACGGCGCTATACAAATCATCCAAATATTATAATTATTATTATTACAAGGACGAAAACCTCAAATCAACTGAACATCCTAAGATGAGGGTAACATGATGTAACAAACATACAACTTGCTACAGTCCGCCTCGGAACAGGAATACCTGGTGAGGAGGACTGGGATTAAACTACTTTTACTTTATTTTAAAAATCTTAAAAAATTAAAAAAACATATATTATGACGATACGTAGGTACTAAAGAATCGCTTCCTTGGGCACTTAGATGACTGATGATATCATCAAAACAAGTTCGTGCCAACATTTCACGGCACTCTTTATCCTGCGTTTGCCAAACTTTTTTACTTTTTCTTTTAAAAATTCCAGTGGAGAAAACATTATGAAATAAATTATGTCAATCCTTCACGGCACACTGGTGAATGGGATTATTTCCGCGGCACACCAATTAAAAATGCCTTAAAAAGTAAATGTACTTGAACGACTAGAACGATTAGTACCATATACCATATATATATGCATTTACCATATTATTTAATTAATACCATTTCGCAAAATATTAATTTGGAAACATGTGAAACTGCTTACTGCGATTTAAGGTCAGTGAATCATCCACACTCACTCACATTCACTCACACTCACTCACACTCACTAACATTCACTCACACTCAATAACACTCACTCACACTCACGCACACTCAATAACACTCACTCACACTCACTCATACTCACTCAACACCAATTCATTATCACTCACACTCACTCACTTAAACTCACTCACTCACACTCACCCTCACTCACTCACATTCACTCACACTCACTCACACTCACACTCACACTCACACTCACTCACACTCACACACACACTCACACACCCTCACACTCACCCTCACTCACTCACTCACACTCCCTCACACTCACTAAGCTGCGCATATATCTGCCAAACTGTATCCTACCCTATGGAAGTTTGTTCCATGCATCCACTAAGATTGGATGCAAAAGGTGTTTTATTAATTTTTTTCGAGTGTTAAAGAAATTTATATTTTGGTTGGTGGTGAAGATCTCTTGGATGAAAGCCTCAATCAAGTAACTCTTTTCTCTTCTTTTAACGTTGGTTCTCTTATTTCTCTGAGTCTCTATCAATATTGCCTGCCTGAGGAAATTTTAAATGAATAGTCATTTTTCAACAATTTTGAGCCTTCTTCCTTCGTGGCACACAGTTTGGCAGACCCTGCTTAATCTGTTGGTGACAACCACCTCATTTATTATAATCTCCCTCACAATCCCTCCATCTACCATCTTACGCAATATAATCCCTCTGTTGTCACACTTCTTTAATCCTACACTAGTAATGCTTCCCTCGGCTTTTACTAACGCTAAAAATCCTTCATTTCTCACTTGTGATCATTCATAATATAAGCCGCAGAATAAAGCTCACAGAAGAGTTTCTTCGAACTTAGCACTTGGAATGCCGGCAAATCCGTAGCGGATTTGCAAGGAACTCACCGCGTTTGCCTCGATTTTATGGTATTTCAAACCTTAAAAAATGTTCTCAGCGTACTAAAATAAATATTATTCGCTTGGTAAGAAAACAACTTAATAATATTCTAGCTTATAATTTCGTCACTTGGAAACATTGATTTTTTATCTGTGAAAAGAACGTCAGAAATGCCGTGTCAAATGTCATAATTTTTCATTCTTAAAAGTCATAGTAGATACTGTATTCATTTACAGGCAAAGCTCATATGACTTATTTTCATTGTGGAGAACTATACTAAATGGTGATATTACAATTTGAGGTGCCTGTATACTGTCAGATTCCATTATTGAGAAATCACTGACGGGGACACACCCACGCCATTCCCTCTGCTTCTCGCTACTTGTTTTGTTGTCGTTGTCCTATTTCATACTCTGTAGTTTCATTATGACGAGACAATACCCTAAAATAAAGCCAGAATCTTAACGACGTAAGTGAAGCAGCCGTGCATAAAAATATACGACGCGCGGCTCTAGGTAATGGACGGACCTACGGTCGACTTTGCCCTGGCAGGCCTAGAAAATCGATCTTTCCGTATGATTTATTTTAATTATTTCTGATGAAGGTATTTCTAATATTTTTAGAGGGCCCCTCGGGAAGTTACTAATTCACTGTCTAGAAAAAAATCTGGTGCTTACAGCTTATTTTATAGTTGAAAAACGTTTTATTAAACTTTTAAACCGTTTCAGATTTTAATGGAAAGGTCCTGTTTTTTTAATCGATATTTATATTATAAAAGTGCAATGTGCGTGCCACTAAAAGTCAAAAACGAGTCGCGGTACGATCAAGGGAGTTATATGGTGTGGTAGCCCTTTATCCCCCATCCACGAAGAAGGTTCCCGTTTTTACATGAGGGCGTGCTTTTGAAGATATAAGGGCTGGAAGTTTCGCCCTAGAAATTTCTAGAACAGTCCAGAACATTCGAGAGTATTCGAGAGCATTCCTCAACATCCCAGAACATCCAGAAACATTTTTGAATGTTCGGGAATAGTCTAGAACGTTCGGGAACATGATCATATTGGACTAAAAACGGAATTGCAGGCCTTTATCTGATCAATTTTTATTAATTTTGTAATCGTGAAAATAAATTGGTATCTCTAAATTATAAATAGTATAAAATGAAGTAGCTCTCCGCGTCTGTCAATTTGTGCACTTAGTTCTTTTAAACTATGCAACAGAGTTTAATAGGGATTTCTCTATCATTTAGATAATTTCATCCGGAAGGTTTATGTATATAATACATGGATATTACATTTATTGAAAGTAGAGAAAAGTGGAGCAAGTCATATAAGTAATTACATCGGTAGAAACATTTGAAATTTCAGTAATATCTTTATTAGAAATAATTAAAATGTGAGTGTCGAGCAAACCCCCGTTATTAGAGTCTTACGTTGCATTAAATAAAGTACGTGCTTAATAATTATTATGCTCAAGTAAACTGTTTAATGAACATTTTCAGAATGAGAATAACATGAAATAAAAGCACCTGACTGTGGCTGATTGAAGCACAACGGAGAACTGCGCAGTCGAGTTTAGTCATAATTATTCATAAAGAAATTTAAATATCAAATTTGTTCTTGTTCAAGCAGATGATGAATACTGTCACGGGAAAGAGGAATATTTGGAATTCAGTTATGCCGTTAAAGGAATGGTTGAGTTCTACATACAATATTACAACGAACATAATTAAAGTTTCCACAAACAGTTCTCCAACTCGTCGTGGAAGGAGATTTTAAATAATAGGTTCTTTGTGTTAAATCAGGAATTTAATAATACTTCGCGTATTACAATGGTGACTCGATAGTCGACCTAGCTGAATGAGATTTGAACACACCGAGGTTGTGTGGAAATATTCTAACTGGTCCAGGCGACTACTGGCTACTAGCTGCCATCTTGCGGACTTCCAAGCAAGCTCTATGCACTGCCCTCTATGAGTGTATCTGTGAAGCTCTTACTTCCTGTGATGTCTGTATCCATGTGTGTAAGTGCGAGCGAGATGCTATATAAGGCGATGCATTCAAGGATTGTCCTCTTTTGTTACAAGCAGCTCTTTAATAAATACCAGTAGATAGATCACGTATCATTATTGTGTACGACCTTCACCCGCTTCAATACTCCATACATTACACTTCCCAACAATAACTTTGATGTATTTTCAACAGAATATCAAATGTACTAAAATAGTGCCTTTTTCTTCATACATTATTATTACAATAATTCAGAATTGAAACGTTGCTTGAAATGGCTTTGGCTGTGTTTGATGACCAGATCTGAATAGCCAGATACTTCCCCATCTTCCCATTCTGCATTTCCTTCCCTTCTCCACTACCTTCAGGCTCACATCATATCCCGATTGGGGATGCAATAGTCTCTCTGTCTCTTGACGGTTGGGAGTTTAACATGAAAAATATATGTTAAAATAAATTAAAGTTGACATCGCGTTTGGGTCCCACCCAGGCGTATTATGTTCAATTCCTCGTTACAACTGCTTACTGTGGTGGTAGTAGGAGATTTTCAAATATTTTAAGGTTACTTGTAACCCGGGAATTTTTGTCTTTCTTTAAAAAAAAAAATAATAATAATTATAACATATAAATTTCAATTAACTGGCAAAGTTTTCGAAATGAGAATTGTTTTACCTCTGAAACACTTGTCTGGCAGCGTCACACCTGTCTTTGCTAGGGGAACACCAACCCCACAATACATCTCCTAAACCACCCCTCCCCGGACTCAGGTGGGGAACTACCCCAGAGGCTTGAGACCAATACGCAATATGACTAATAGCTACTAGAACGTAGCAAGTATCACCACTTCACAACCAAATTACTCGCAGTTACATCGGAGGAAAGTGCCTTCGTATTATACTCTAGTACTTAAAACCTTTCTGGTTGATGTTCTTCCCTTATATCTTCTGTTTTATTTCCTTCTTCAACACGCATCTCCTCCCACTTACAGTATCCAGTGGAGCGATGCACGACACATAGCGGTCCTTCAAGCGAGTTTAAAGGCATGACGTATTGTCTGTTGGTATCAAAGTGTGCACAAATCTTCAGTTGGATATCTGATACCAAGGGCAGAAAATCGCTTCTTAAGTAGAACAACAAGGTACTCCAAACTGTGAAAGTAACCGAGCTCTTTCCCAGTCTTTTGTACTTTTCAGATTTCTAGTGTGAAGTATGAAGCTAGCTTTACCGGTGTAAACGAGATAAATCGTATTATTTATCTTCACTATACACTAGGTAGCCATATAATAGGGACAGTACCAATATTTCCTGATTTTTATGTTTACGTTGTCCCTACATCTATGTAAATAACTTGTCCATCCCTTCGTTATTTTTGTTGCTGGTATCACCACTGACACTTTTAAGAAGTGACAACACTCGCAAAGTGCCACATCCCTCGAAAATTTAAGGTTTTTCCACGTGGCCAGCATTTTTGTGAAAATCGTGATTGAAGTTCTGGTAAATAAATATACATAATTATTATATTTACGAGATTTAACAGTTAAGCTCTACAAAAATGAAAGTAATTATTTTAATTATATATTAATTTTGTAATTTTTTTGTTTATATCTTATTTAAATAAATACTTTTTCCATATTGAGTCCAATATTCTGTTTTTTCAGTATGGCTAGGTCTTCAGACACGTCCCCAAGAAAATGTCCGGAAGTGAAGACACCATTGTTAAACATTTAACATTCCTAAAGAGAAATAACATACATTACATACTGAGCTTTCAGAATTCGCCACAAGATGTCGCCACTTCCGTTGGCATTTCGCACATGGATGGGCCCAGGCCACAAATAAATAAGCACAAACTCGACAACCAAAATTCACACATCTTCGGATCTACCGGATCTGCCCTGATGATGGACACTGCAACGCTGTCCGAAACGTCGGCTAAAGAAGGAGTTAGCGCAACACGGCATAACACCCCAAAAACAAACAACAAAAATACATTACAGGTATTTTAAAGTCTGTGGTTAAATATAATAATAGGATAAATTAGAAAATCAATCAAAACCTGCCCCTTGAAGTGGATCACAATGGGAATTGTGGCAGAAAACGAATCACTACACCTCGTACTGACTGCAAAATCAGAGGCGTCTATCTCCAAAACCGCAAAAAGAGTGTGGCTCGTCTAACCTTGAAGATCAACGAAGAAGGTATCGAAGTCTCCTACAGGAAATTCCAGAGGAGATTGGCTGAGGAGAACCTCATTGGTCATCGGCCAGCTAAAAAACCTCGCCTTACAGTAGATATGAGGATAAATCTACTGGAATGGGCCAACGCACACCAAAACATGACTATACAGAACTGGAATATGGTAATTAACATTTTTATGGTTTTCAAGCTTTCAAAATATTCAATTGGTTTTATAATGGCCTTTTTTTAGCTGTGCTTCTCTTACGAGTCCATATTCCAAATTTTGGTGGACAAATCATGAATCGAGTCGGGCCATGTCAAGAGTCAGAATAATAGAAGAGTATGTATGAGACGATGTATGAATGTGAATGAGGCAATGAGTGTGTGTCAAGACCGAGTTGTTTGGCGGTTCGTCCTCTCTGCTTAACCCAGCGGGAAACGGCGTGATGGTTAGTAAGTTAGTTAGTTAGTTGTGCTGTCTCAGTAGAGGTAAAGTCACAAGGAGGAAATCCATAATTGCTTTTATTTTGGCCATATAATACTTATGTACAAACTGAAATGAATGTAAACTGTCAATTTCCAGAAAATTAATTAAAGTTAAATAAAATAAATTTAAATATCTCCCTTTCAAACCATCTTTGAACGTTTACTACCGGGCCTTAATTGAGTGAGTAAGATTGAAAAATAAGACTTGGTAAATTTTTTGTGGCTGAAAAGTTTTATTTTTCTAAATTTCGTTTTTTTTTATGCGTCTGAAATTTATGTTTTTGATAATATTATTTGCTGTTGATAGTTAATAAATTAAATTTGGGATTTAGATGGTTGACGCAAGATTGTGTTTTAAGAGCAACATTGTCTAATCAAGATCATTGTCTATTGAACCATCCTACCTAGAATCTGGAGTCGACTACTCTACAAACCTCGCCTGATTGAAACTGATCGGGTAGGACCGACATTTATTTCGTATATTAACTACTTTAATGTCTTATTTTATTCCTGAAATAGTGATCATATATTGTAATAAATAAACAAAAATGTACTTATATAATAAATATAATAAATAAAATAAAAAAAATTATAAGCAATCATTATTAGCCTGAAACACTCATCCGTATTGAAAAATCTCCTGATAAAAGATACATGAAGCCAACGGCACTTGAACCCGTGTCCTTTCGATTTCCGGTCGACAGCTCTGACCACTGAGCTATGGCGGCTTATCTCTTATCCGCGAAATAATTCAATATATACTAGTGTTTCATTCAACAATTACTGCTTGTTACATTTTTTCACCTGAAACAACCAAAAATTATATTATTATTATTACTTCCGATTTTTTGTCCGGGTTAAATCTTCCCCATAGGAAAAACTAAACCCTTCCACTCACTTTTCCACAAATGATTATCTAGTCAATCAACACTATGCAAGTGCATTATATAAGCAAAATAAATATAAAACAATACAAGAACAACACGTCAACTCACCAGAGATCAAATGGGAAAATAATTCACCGACTCCAGATATTTTCATATCAGAGGGTTCTGCTCGGTAGAACTCCTAACAGGGACTATAAATCCTACTGATCCCTCAACATAAATATTTAAAAATTCTTTCGTTATCCTACATGTATTCAAAATGACCTACTTTTGCATCTTTATATATAAATTTTTTGATAGATCTAATACGCCTAAATTTTTAATGAGAGAGCTAGGTATAATGCCAGTAGCCGAAATAACGAATGGTAATATTTTTATAGTCTGAGAGTGCCAAATTCTTTTTATTTCATTTCCTAAATCAGTGAAATTATTATTATTATTTATTTTTTTGTTTTTTTTCAGGTTCAAGTCCCGTTGGCATCATGTATCTTTTATCAGGAGATTATTCAATGCGGATGAGTGTTTCAGGCTAATAATTATTGCTTATAAAAATAATTGTTACCCTTTGTGCTATGCATAAAAAAAATCTTGTCTTAAACATTAGTTTACCAAAAAAAATAATTACTGTAATGTCATCCAATTTCAGAAAAATGTGTATACAGGGTGTCCGGAAACTCGTAGTACAAGCGGGAAACTGGTGAATCTACATCACATTTGGAGTCGATTTTGTAGTATATTTTTTTTTTATTTGAGCTTTCGTTATCGAGTAAATCGAGTTAGAAGTTGTTGTTTTTTTTTTTTTTTTTTTTTTTTTTATTCAAATTCTTATAAATTATTACTGAAGATCAAAGTACCCAACTAATTAAAACTATTTGAAAGTAAAACAAATGAAAAAACTCGGATTTGAAGCATTATTTTGAAATCACCCTTCATTTAATCCGGTGTAATCATAAAATATTTCTGCTCTGCAGGGTTAAAACATCTGTTGTTCAACCCTTAACACCAGAAAAAACTTTAACCCTAAAATAGCCGAAAAATATTTTTTTTTTTGTTTTTTTTTTTTTTTTGTGAAAATGCTCAAATCAAAAAACTTTATGTTTATTTGGGTTCCCCATGTGGTGTAGATTCTCCAGTTCCCCGCTTGTACTACAAGTTTCCGGACACCGTGTATACATCTGAATGTGAGTACGCGATTGAAAAGTTGATGGAATGCATTGCCACAGACAACGAGTATATTTACCAAGTTTCATCTCGATTGGATGTCGGAAAGTAGGTTTATTTGAGCTTCCAAGATTTTCATTCATTCATTACCGAAAACAAAATTTAAATTTAAATAGATATATTTTAAAAATAAACACTTTTATACTTGGGGTAGTCAAATGACCGTACAAGAGTGCCAACGGCTTCCAAATGTTAAGAATCAGTGGACCTTATTGCATATGGGTAAGTTGTGCAACTGACAGAAGTAAGAAGATGGCAAAGGCGGGGAAATATCTAGTTACTTAGATCTGGTCACCAAACACGGTTAAAGTCTTCAAACAACGTTTCGATTATGGATGGTGATCTTTTAATAGGGTGATACTGGAAGTAAATAATCTAACCTCTGATCTGGGCCCCAAAACACCTGTCCGTTCAATAGATTCTCCTATGTTAAAACGGATTGCAATTTTTAGAATACAGTCGTCGAGTGGAAATGCGGTCCTTGGTCAACTGGTATTTCAATGGAAGATGCTCGAAAAACACGCCAATCGTGCGGCTACATTTGTACACAGTTGATATTTGTCACATGAGAACAACAGCTCATGTGACAAATATCAACTGTGAGAACAACAGAGAGTTCAACAGCTTGGCTGTGAAATAATTTGCAAGTCAATTTGTTTTTCCTTTCATCAACATGGGTCTCTTCAAGACCAATATTCCCTCTTTCCTTTCCACAGCATCCCCAAAAATGACGTTAGCCTTGAGGAAAATTATCAAAAATATGTAAAAAAAATGTTTGCATATTATGTCAGCATTCGGTAGGCCAGTCAGACACACATGCCATAGGTCACTCCTAGTGGTGACGTTTGGTGACTTAACAAGGGTGCCCAGATTCATGAAGTGAGGTTAGTCTGGGTCTTGAAGTCTTATGATTTGACACAAGGCACAGGTTAATGCGACGTCTTCTGCTATAGGTCACCGCAAGGTTTGCCGCTAATAGCTTCATAGAGAGTTCATCACTCCTAGTGGTGACGTTAGGTGACTTAACAAGGGTGCCCAGATTCATGAAGTGAGGTTAGTCTAGGTCCTGGCTGGTTTCATGATTTTGCTCACCTACTGCGTAGCGGGCTGAATCGGGACCACCATATTCATACCCACACCTCTTTCCTTTTTCTTTCTCAGAAATTCATTTCCATCATCATTCATTCTCCACACGGAACCCCCAAAAATAACAAACTAAAATAGCAGAGGAATGACTTTATCGATAACCGGTAAAAAATATTTGTCGTTAAAACACCGGTTTTCTCGTTATTAATCTCACTTTATTTTTTCTGGCAAAAATCCAATCGAAAACTGATCTCTATCTACATACTTTCAAACTCTTCAAGAATGAAATTTTGTGAATAATGAAAAGTGGTTTGGATATATTCTGAAACGGGAACCCTTCTTAGTTGGACAGTCAAAATCATAAAATGTAATCAATATTATACTATAAAAAAAAAATAAAAAAATATGTAGAGCGGCTGAACGAAGAAAGGAGTTTAAGAAGAATGTATGACTCAAAAGGAAAATAAGAGAAAGAAGAAGGTGTTATAAATTGGGGTCCTTAGAAATAATAACTCAGATTCTTGAGAGTTAAACTGAATCACTTGTAGCAGTGCGTACTTCTGGACGGGCAGTTCCTACCCGCTTAAGATAATCATTGGTCAACATTCTTCAATTGGCACGACTGTTTCGAGCTATGAGTGCGGAGCGTCACTTCATCGACTTCAGTTGCTTGCTGGACTCGTGGGATTACGGTGTGTTCGGACAACGCTGGAACAATGAGGGTCTACTGTGCAAACTACGGAAGGTCTTTTTCACTTATATCTTTTAACAATGTACTTATAATTTAAATAGGGATTACTCATTTTAACTTCTTGCGTAGTTATTTTATAACTCGCTGGCGCCCGCTCAGACATTCTTTACAAGATTAAGTGTTTTAAATTCATTAATGTCACATGTTCTTTAGTCAAAATTTTATCAAGATGGCGTTATTTACACGTACATTCTTGTCACGCTCTGAGTTCAATTATTTGATAGAGTCTCATGTTTATTTATTTGATTAAACATTTTATTTATTGTTTTAATAAATTAGCGTATGTTGATATTTAAAGTATTCTATTTTTTTATCATCCTTATCAGTTCTCTTTACTACCTACCTACTTTGAATTATTGCGTGTGCGTGGTTGACTAGATAATTGTATTCGGTAATTTTACCAATTAATGTCACAATCGAAAGACCCATCATTAATTAATACAATTATCCTTTCATCACCCATCCACGATAATATGTTACACACTTTTTATTTGACAATAAACTTTCAATTTCACAGGTATGATTAAGCACTTTTTAATAACTACTCTGGGTACCGGTACTAGTTCCCGTAGTTATTTCGGAGAGGTGAAACCTTTGATTGTTTTCGTATGAGAGCGGTGTTTTTAAGCAAGACCACCTTTTTATAACCTGACAAAAGACTGTTGACATTCAAATTCAAAAGGCCGCAAAACAGAGATCGTCTTTGCTGACAGAATTTAATCAAGCAATTAGCAGAGGCGCGAACCTTTCATAAATAATATAATTTAGCTTTCATAGATGTCACTAATGGTACATAATTACCCTGAAAATTATACATGCACCCCCCGAAAGAAAATTAATTCACCAATTAAGGTTCTTTCTAATAAAAGAAAAATTATATAACTACATAATAAAGCCATTAATATTAACAAAAATAAAACATTTAAATTCTAAAATCATTGAGAGAATAAACAAAATACATATAAAATATAAAGGATTCAGTTTTTAACAACACAACACAAATCTTGATTGGCTTCATCTTCTAATTCCATTTGGATGGGTTCCTTGTTATGATTTCCATGAGAATAACCTTGTGCACGAGGGGTCATCAGTTTTGCACGAGGATTCATCAATTTGAGCCAGGGTCATCAATTTGGTTACATCAGTTTGTGGCGTGCAATGAAAAAACATAAATTGCACGATCGTGGTGTTTCTTCATATCGCCCTTTGTTGAACGAAGCAGTCATTGGCGTTCAAGGTTGTCTTCTACGGGTAGCAGACAGATTTTGGTAATTGGTCGCACGAACGTCCCTTGTGATGTCCGGAGGGTGACTACCCTTGTGATTCCATCAGCTCCAGGATGGCAGGATAGTATACGAGCCATTTTCCATAGAGTGGGGGGTAAGTTATCTTCCTTCAAAATAATTAGATCATTTTCCTGGAGGGACCTCTGATTGCTGGTTTGCCATTTGTTTCTCCGTTGAAGCTCTCCCAGATAATCCTTTTTCCACCTGAACCAAAAGGATTGAATTAGTTCTGTAATTTTTTGATACTGATTTAGTCTGTTGTATGGTACATCTCGGACATCTTCTTCTGGAATAACAGATGCATTTGTGCCCATAAGGAAATGGTTAGGAGTCAGAGGATTTAAATCATTAGGATCGTTAGACAGTGGTGTTAAGGGTCTGGAGTTGAGACAGGCTTCGACTTGACATAGTACAGTATAAAAAAGCTCAAAAGTTAAAGATGAACAATTAGTAATTCTATACAAGTGATATTTGGCAGACTTGACTGCGGCCTCCCACAGACCTCCTTGCGTTAGTGCGCGTGGAGCGATAAAATGCCATTCTATTGACCTATTTGCTAAATAATCCTGAATTTTGTCATCATTTTTTCTCAAACTGGCATAAAGTTCCTCCAGTTTATTACATGCTCCTTTGAAAGTAGAAGCATTGTCGGAATATATTTTCTTGGGTTGACCTCTGCGAGATATAAACCGTTTCAAACAATTTAAAAAAGTTTCGCTAGATAAATCTGTTACTAGCTCTAAATGGACAGCCTTGGTAACAAGACAAACAAAAATACATAGATACGATTTAATTAGAGGAGCTCTCTTCAGAACTTCACTTTTGATTTGGAGCGGACCCGCGTAGTCCAAACCGGTTACAGAGAAAGGCCTGCTAGGGGTTATTCGGTCCATAGGCAAATTACCCATAATTTGCTGGCCTACGACGGGGCGGCATCTAAAACATATTATACAGTTATGTAATATTCGTTTCACTGTGTTTTTACCGAATATCGGCCAAAACTTTAACCTTATTTTGGCTAGTAACGCTTGTGCTCCTGCATGTAAATTCGCATAATGATAGTGACGTATTATTAATTCTGTCAACTTATGCCTTGCAGGTAAAATAATAGGATGCTTTTGTTGAAAAGTTAAATGTGTTGCTGTGGACAATCTCCCACCAACTCGTATTAATTGGTCATGTAAAAACGGGTTGAGAGCCTTTAAAGAACTATTTTTATTTACACTTCCATTTTTTATTAAGGCTTCTCGTTCTGCCTGAAAACTGTATTTTTGTGACGATACAATTAAATATTTCAAAGCTAATTCAAGTTCTTCAACATTTAAATTTCCTGATATTTTGGTCCTTAACTTATCACAATTATTTATAAATCTTAATACATAGGCAGTTACACGTTTTAGTTTTGTTAAAGAAGAGAATTTCTTAAAGATGTCCCATTCTTCCGGATTAGTTACAATCAAAACATTTTTTCCTTTAATTTCCGGAGGGTTTGAACAAGATATTTTCGATAGCGGCCAAGTATTGTTTTCTCTAGTCAACCACTCTGGCCCATGCCACCATATTGAGGAATTCACTAGTTGATCAGCAGTAGCTCCTCTTGATAATATATCTGCTGCATTGTCAGAAGATGGCACATGACGCCATTGTTCTGGGTTACTAAATTCTTGAATTTCAGCGACTCGATTCGCTACGAATGTGTTCCAACGTGCTGGTTGACCTTTTATCCAACATAACGCTATCGTGGAATCACTCCAATAATATGTATCTACTTCCATCATACCTAATGCTTGTTTGACATTTTTTATTAGTTTTGCTAGTAATACAGCGCTACATAGTTCCAGCTTGGGTAATGATATACATTTTAATGGCGCTACTCTGGATTTTGATGTTATTAAATGAGAATGTTGCTTGCCATTGTGATCCATTGATGTGATATAAATGCAGGCTCCATAAGCCTTGTACTGGACGGGAGTCCGCACAAGACTGTAGATTTAGGCGCCGGGTCCAAACCGTGTCTTCAACCGTTGAAAATGCTCCTTTACGGCCGATGATGATGATAGTAGTAGATATTGAAGATGAAATCTGCCTCCCGCACCCAGGCTCGGTGAATGTTGGGCACTGGGTGTGCTGTCGTCTCTGCTCGCTTCTGGTGTTGGCGGTTTTCCAGAGGAGGGCCGGCAGGTCTTGAAGAGGTAACACCAGAAGATTTTGGAGCAGAAGACTCGGCGAGGTGAGGCAGATGTTGGGCAGGAGTCACTTGTAGATAAATAAAACGCTTGGTTTCGGTGGTAAAGATGAACTAATTTTATTTTATTATTTGGCTGCTTATATTCAATAAGCATGACTCGCACCCGACATTGGGCTTTGAGTCAAAAAGTGGTGGGGGATTGTACCCGCGCCAGATATGTGTTTATAAGCCCCGGCAAAATGTCGCATATTCATTTTGCCGGCAGCTCTGGCGAAAGTAGTCGCTTAAATTTGCGAGTTAGAAAAGATTTTGAAGGCTTACATGAATGACAATTACATAGTTTAAATGCATAGTAGTTATAAGAATGTGTATCTTGACAACTAGATTTTTTGTTTGTCAAGATACGACAAAAAATAAAAAATGTTTGTAAATAAATGTGTAAAAATGATCTCAAAGCGATCAAATTTGTAAAACATGTTAAGTTAGTATTTTTCCGAGGTCCCCCGTAACATAGCGCTCAGAAAGAGATAAGATTCACTATGCTACGAGGTTCCTGGATTTTTGTACACGCAAAAAAGGTAAAAAATATTGTTCAAAAATGGGTTTACATATATGTGAAAAACAGCTTTTTTAATATCTCCTCAGCGGTAGTATATCGAAAATAGTGTTTATTTGACTACCGCCGAGGGGATGAACAAGTAAAATACATACATTTGCAACATTTAAAAATTGATTTTTCCTAGTAATTTTTACATAGGAAAAATGTTGGACATCGATCCACGCGGCAGGTGAGCCGGTGACGCGGTATCGATGCCGTTCGTAGACAAAGTTTTTCAAGCGGCCGGGAACAAAATGGCCAGTGGCGGGGAGTGGTGATTTTGCCAGTGGCGTGGGGTAGGGACATTTTATAAAAGTAAAACAATTTTTTATGAAATTAAATAATATGGTCAACTACGTCCGTTACAAGCCTTTTCAGAGGAATCACAAAATCCATGTAATTTAATATTACTAGCGTGCTTGCATACAATTTTCCTTTCAATCTTCAATACATTCAATTGGTTTAATTCATTTATATAACTTCTCCATGGCATCAGTATTTCATTTGGTAATACTTCATCCCAGGAAGCCTTGGATTGCCATAACCTTTGCATTATTAATTTCGCCACAACAATAACTGGTCCAAGTAACCCCAATGGGTCAAATGTTGATGCTATGCTTGACAATATTTGGCGTTTATTTTCACTATGCTTTGATGGTTTTGTTATAACATAAGAAAAATAATATAACTCATTATTCCAGATTAAGCCCAGAATTTTTTCATTCTTGGGTTTGTCAGATAGAATTTTTTCACAATTGTTCTGTCCGGCAATTTCAGCTTGGCCCGACTCGGATGACAAATCCAAGATATTAGATCTCCATTTTCTTAACCTCATGCCTGCAGACAGCAATATGTCAATTAATTGACCTTTCAAATTTCTACAGGATTCCAAATTATCGTCTCCGGTCAATAGGTCATCCATGTAAAAATTGTTTTTTATGACTTGACTAGCTTTAGGAAAAGTAATTTGGTTATCCATACCAACTTGTTGTTGGCATCTTGTAGCTAGGAAAGAGGAAGGACTTAACCCGTACGTTACAGTTTTCAGCTTGTAATGCTGAATCTCATCTTCCGGTGATTCGCGCCAGACTATTTTCTGCAAGTTGCGGTCAGCTGCACTCACATTTATCTGCCGATACATCTTCTCGATGTCAGCTGTCATGACATATTGGTGTTTTCTGAAAAGTAAAAATTGGGTATATAAATCCTTTTGAATGACAGGTCCTACCATCAAGGCGTCATTCAGGGAAATTCCTTTGGAAGTTTTGGCTGATCCGTCAAAAACAACCCTCACCTTAGTGGTGGAGCTCGATTCCTTAATGACGGCGTGATGTGGTAAAAAATAGGAGTTATGATCTTCTTCTAGTTTATCACATACCTCCATGTGACCTAGTTCCTGGTATTCTCGCATAAATTGTACATATTGTGATTTTAATTATGTATTTGAAGATAATTTTCTTTCTAAGTTTTGGAATCTTTTCTCCGCTGTTGTCAATGAGTTTCCTAATTGATCAATACAAGGACAGCGTGGTAAAGTTACTGTAAATCTACCGTCTTCTTCTCTTGCATGAGTAGCTATGAAATTAGCCTCGCAAGCTTTCTCCTCATGATTTTGATATTTCATGGGGTTGACTTCTTCAAGATTCCAAAATTTTTCAATTTGATTGCTTAGTTTATTTATGGATAAGCTACAGAATTGTGATACTGGCCTTTGGTTGGGATATATGTTGGTCGGTCCTGACACGATCCATCCCAGTTGTGTTCGTTGAAGTGTGGGACCGGTATCCAACTTCATTCTATCATTGGTCAGGATGTCCCAAAAACCTTCAGCCCCCAACAAGATGTCGATAGGCGCTGCGATGTTGAAATTCGGGTCTGCCAATTCTAATCCATGAGGCAACTTAATCTGGTTTCTTGGTATTGATGTTTGCGGCAGACTTGTGGTTATTTCCTGTAATATCAGACAAGATATTGTATTTTTATAGTTGGTTCTTAAAGAATTAAAGTCTACCGACACACTTTTCCTTATGTGTGTAACATTATTGTATAGGCCCGATACCGGCTTATTTATGTGATTAAATTTTAAATTTAATTTTTTTGCAAAATCCTCTCTCATAAAATTGGATTGTGCTCCAGAGTCTATTAGTACTCTTGCCTTATATAAATTATTGTCGCTACCCACGATACCTACTATCGCCGTAGACAACAATACTAAATTTTCTGCCTTACCTACGGCAGAATGATTGTTAACTGAGACATCTTCTGCCTCAGTTCCTAAATTTGGAGATTCTACTCGGAATCCCTCTTTATGAAGCAACGTATTGTGATCATTACTGTCACATCATTTGCATTTAAAGGTGATCCTGCAATCCTGTGCAAGATGACCCGGCTTCAAACATTTGAAGCATGCTCGGCTCTTTTTCAAGGCTTCTATCCTTTCCGATATTTTTAATTTTAGAAATTTTTTGCAGTAAAAGATCGGATGATCCTCACTGCAGAATGTGCATTTTCCCTTTTTTACAGATAATAACACAGTTGATTCCCTATTATTAATCCCTAAATGTGATTTAATTTGGCTGTGTGGTTTTTTGTCCGTAGTTTGCATAAGTTCTAAAGTTTGAGCTCGTGAAGCTAAACATTTCAAGAACTCTTTCAGTGTTGGCAACTTCCCTTCAATAGGGCTTTTTTCCCAATGTTTTCTAGTAATCACATCTAATTTGTTTGAAATTATGTAAATAATTAAAGCATCCCATTGATTTACTTGAACTCCTAAGTTGTGTAAAGCTGTTTTATTCTATTTAATGTGGATGACTTTATATTAAAACACTGATTGTATTTTATGAGATAGACTTTTATTCTTGTGACGGTTATACAGAGAGCTTGTTAGCGTGACCACAGACGACAATACAATGTGTTACAATCACCTCTAGCACTAGTGATGTGCGACACCAATAGTGATGTTACATCCCCTTTCTTTATTTATAAAAACAATAAAAATTCAAATACATTGATATTAGACATTATGCTTACATACAATACAATAAAATCTTAAATACACTGACATTAGACATTATACCTATCAGGTTGTTTGACCACTCTACCATATCTGGTAATGTAAGGGTTGTTCAAATTATTATATTCTCCCACCTGTCCCTCATCTCCAGCTTCTGCCTCTTCAAGTGCCGGATCAGATCGCATGGACAGATGGTCATTATTAACATTTGTATTATATCTCATTTTTAAGTGAATTCTATTTCGTCTGTACGTGTTACCATAATAATCTTCAACAATATAAGACCTGTTACATTTTAATTTTTCCTTGACCACAGCTGGTAACCAATTACTTTTAGGGTTTTTCTTAAAATACACATAATCTCCTGTTTTAAATATAGACATAGGTTTTGCATTGACATTATAATATTTAGAATTTTTTGAATTATTTTTTTCAACGCAGTTTTTGTACTCTGAGAATCTTACAACCTTTGGTTTTAATTTAATTTGAGTTGAAGGAATATTCATTCTTAAAGTTCTAGACATTAATAATTGAGCAGGTGACGGTAAATTGGCTTTAGGTGTGTTTCTATAATGTAATAGAGCTATATAAGGATCTGTATTTGTTTCTTTTGACTTTTTTAGAATATTTTTTATAATTTTAACAGAACTTTCTGCCTGACCATTAGATTGAGAATGATATGGACTAGTAACTACATGTTCTATATCCCAATCGTATAAAAATGATTTGAATTCAATAGCTTGAAAAGGCGGACCTCCATCAGAGACTAAAGACATTGGTATACCATGACGTGCAAAAATAGATTTTAAGTGAATTATGACATTTTTTGCAGTAGAATTATTATTTAGGAAAGCAGTTTCAATAAACTTTGAATAGTAATCTGTTACAATGAGGTACGTTTGATTATCAAAATACATTAAATCAATACCTACTTGTTGCCATGGAAACTTATTAATTTCATAATTTATCAGTGGTTCCTTCTGATTAGAAACTTTAAATTTATTACATATTTGACATTGCTCAATTAAATTTTTTATATCTACAGTGATACTAGGCCAATATAAAGTATCTCTAGCTAATCTTAAACATTTGTTTATTCCTTGATGTCCTTCATGTATTTTGTTTAACATTTCTTTTCTCATAGTTTGAGGTACTAGCAATTTATTACCCTTAAATATTAACTCATTAATGACATGAATTTCGTCTTGAATATTATAATAACATTTTAAAGTGTAATGAACTTTATCTTTGCTATTCGGCCAACCTTCATAATAATATTTTTTTAATATTTGCATAGTTTCATCCAAAGCAGTAGCATTACTCAATTTTTTACGATATTCTTCACTAATAGCTAAGTTCATATATATTGAATTTACATGACAATGTAGATCAGACTCATAATCGGGTATATAATGATCTTTTAAAGCTGCTCTAGATAAAGTATCTGATATATACATTTCTTTACCTGGGACATGTATAACATTTAAATCATAAGATTGAAGAGCTAACATCATACGTTGCAATCTAGCTGGTACATCATGTAAAGGTTTTTTAAATAAATAGACTAAAGGTTTGTGATCAGTTTGTACTGTCACTTTGTTACCATAAATATACTGATGAAACTTATTACAACCAAATTGTATGGCAAATAATTCTTTTTCAATTTGAGCATAATTTTCCTGCGACTGTGTCATTGTTTTTGAACTAAATGCAATTGGACGGTTATTTTGCATAATAACTGCTCCTATAGCTGATTTTGATGCATCGACTGATAAAGTTAGTGGTATTTTTGGATCATAATGACTTAAAACTGTTGCATTTGAAATAGCCTCTTTCAAAGTTTTAAAACATTTTTCACAATTTTCATCCCATGACCATATAACATTATTTTTTAATAAATTTCTCAAAATTTGTGACTTATTTGATAAGTTTTCAATGAATGGACCCAAATAATTTACCATTCCTAAAAATCTTTGTAAATCTTTGACATTTTTAGGAGACGGCAACTCTAAAATAGCTTTGACTTTCTCTTTGTCAACTTTTACTCCTTCCTTACTAAAAATATAACCTAGGAAACATACTTCCTTGACTAAAAATTTACATTTCGACTTATTTAATTTTAAGTTGACTTCTCTAGCCCTTTCCAAGACTTTTCTTAACCTAAAATTATGAATTTCTTCAGTTTCTCCATAAATTAAAAAATCGTCAACAAAAATTAATATACCTTCCAGATCTCCAAACAAATCTACCATAATCCTATAAAAAATTTCCGTTGCTGCGTTTATTCCAAACGGTAGTCTTAAATACCTGTACCTTCCAAATGGAGTTTGAAAAGTACATAAATCACTACTTTCTTCATCTAACTTCAATGACCAAAATCCAGAATAAGCATCTAGATGTGAAAAATATGCAGCACCTATAAGTTTTGATCTAATTTCATCGATGTTTTTTAATGGAAAATATTCTCTCATTATGCAGTTATTTAATTTTCTAGGATCAAGACAAATTCTTAATTTACCTGACTCCTTGACAGTTATGACAACAGAATTTACCCAAGAAGTAGGTTTAGTAACCTTTTCAATGACCTTCATCTTGTCCATGCGATCTAATTCCTCACGAAGTCTGTTTTGTAAGGCAAATGGGACTTTCCTCGGAGGATCAACGCACGGAACGGCATCTTGACGAAGTTTGAGATGAACGACAGGTGGTAAACATCCGAGACCCTGAAATATGTCATTATATTCAGTAAATAAGGTGTTATGATCATATTGAACATTAAATATTCTTTTTATAATTCCAAATTTCTGAATAGTTGGAAGACCTAAGACTGATTGACATTCTATATTTGTGACAAAAAATATTATTTTACTTATGACATTTCCATTGATTTGACATACAATATCACAATGACCAATAATAGGTATTTTATTACCTCCAAATCCTGACACTTTTGTAAAAACTTTTTGTAAAATTGTATTACATAAATTTAACTTTTTAAAGTTTGTCAATGACATTACATTTATATCAGCTCCTGTATCCAAGATACAGTCTAATGTTTTATTATTAATTATTATATCTATGTGCCATGCTTGACTTGAATAATTGTTATTATTAATATTTCTGATTGTTGCAATAAAATGACCCTCAGTGAAATTAGCACTGTCATCATTGGGTTTTGATGACTCTAAGTTTAAATTTCTGACTTTATTGTGACAATTATTTTTAAAACAATATTTAGCAAAATGACCAAAAGAATTACATGACCTGCATTTGACATTGACTGCTGGGCACTTGTAGCGATGATGCTGACCACATCTTCCACATGGATTGATATGACCACTTGACCTTGGCTGTGATGATGATGATGGTGACCCATGACGACTTGAAGATCCAAACTGACTTGATCTTCTTGAAGTTGACCCTCTTAGACTTGACTGACATGATGCTCTCGACTGTCTTGAAGTATTTTTATTATGACTGATTTGAAGAATATTTTCTGTGTGTGTTTGTTGGTTAATTTTCTCTGCATTGCTTTGTGACAATAAGATGGTTTTTGCAATTTCAATCGTTTTTTGTAATGACAATGTAGAATCTTGTAATAAGCGTTGACGGATATGATTTAAATTTGCACACATATTTGCAATAAATATGTCTCTTACCAGAGATTCTCTTAAATTTCCAAATTCACAATCCAAACTTAAATTTTCCAAGTCCAATAGAAAATTATTGATGTCTTCTGAATTATTTTGTTTTCGTGTAAAAAATGAATTTCTTATCATTGTTAAATTTTTGTGAGGTGCAAAATATTCATCAAACTTTTTCTTGACTTGTCGTAGCGTGCTTGATTCCATGTTCATGTTAAATGATTTGAAAATTTCCATACCTTTGGAGCCAATTGAATGAAGCAGAATTGCGATTTTTCTTTGTTCTGTAGCTTCTTCCAAACCTGACGCTACCAGGTATATTTCGTAGTCTTGCCACCAATTTTTCCATTTTGAATCATTATTCATATTATTTGACAACACTTGCAGATTTGACAGGGCATGAAAATCATGTTGTATGTGTGACTTTTGCGCGTCCTTCGCCATTTTTAATTATACTTAATATTTTTCAATTTATGTTATTAACATCCAACTTCCAGTATTATTATATTATTACTATTTATTATCGATATCCCACTTCTGACACCATGTTTTATTCTATTTAATGTGGATGACTTTATATTAAAACACTGATTGTATTTTATGAGATAGACTTTTATTCTTGTGACGGTTATACAGAGAGCTTGTTAGCGTGACCACAGACGACAATACAATGTGTTACAATCACCTCTAGCACTAGTGATGTGCGACACCAATAGTGATGTTACAAAAGCCTTTAAGTTAACGTTAGTTCCATCTATCAATCGCCGCAATGCGACTGCATCTTCCTGCTTCATTTCCTTCATTTGGAATATGAATTGAATATGCTTATGTACAGTTGCCCTTAAATTAGAATATCTCTCATGTAATAGTTCCCATGCTCCTTGATATCCAGAATCAGAGATTTCTAAATTCGAAATGATTTTAATTGCTTCTCCCTTTAAGCAAGATTGCAAATAATAAAATTTCTGTACATTGCTTATCGAATTATTATTGTGAACTATATTCTTAAAAGTTTCTACAAAGGTGTTCCAATTTTTCTGATCTCCGTGGAATTCTTGTAACTTTAGGTCAGGTAATTTTATTTCTACCCTCGATTGTTCTACGGATTCTAATGCACCTTTGGCCGTTGCCATTAATAAATAATATTGATTTTCAAATGATTCTCTCTGAGAAGCATTTTCGCTTTCATTTACATCTGAGATTTCCTCAATTTCATCCTGAATAACTTCAAATTCATCAATTATAGATTTAATTCTGTCATATCTTAGTTTTATTTCGTGAGCTGAAAGAGTATTCAATGCATCATTGAATCTGGTTAATTTTCCCCTTAAAACTCCGCGTTTGTTTACTAATCCTTTCAATTTCTCCATCGTATTATGAATCGAGACAATAAATTTCCGATAATTAAATGATCACAAAATAATTCACTAAAACTGGTAAATTATTCGCGTATTAATACTCCAATTTGAAAGAAATGATGACAAAATCCGTACAATGTTTACTATTTTCGATAAAATCTGCACATAAAACACGTAGCTAATATTGTTATTGTGAAATGTCATACAAAATTAAGTTATGACTTGCAATTTTTATGATGTTGACAAACAGTAAATCGGAATATCTTGTAACAAATTATTTCTAATATTATTATTTGAATAAATAATAAAGATATTTTGGGAATTCTAGATGTGATAGGAGTTGGATTTGGAAGGATTGGACTTATCTGTCTGATGCGATGGCGTGTTTCCAGGTTCTCAGACTTCCAGCTACTTCCAGCTTGATCTCTCAAGGATCTCTTCAATATTTTTGGCCGCTTGGTTTTTGTTTAAATTTCTGTAATCTCGCTTGGATTACAATATCCGGATCGCTAGGACCATGTTATAAATTGGGGTCCTTAGAAATAATAACTCAGATTCTTGAGAGTTAAACTGAATCACTTTTTATTTGACAATAAACTTCCAATTTCACAGGTATGATTAAGCACTTTTTAATAACTACTCTGGGTACCGGTACTAGTTCCCGTAGTTATTTCGGAGAGGTGAAACCTTTGATTGTTTTCGTATGAGAGCGGTGTTTTTAAGCAAGACCACCTTTTTATAACCTGACAAAAGACTGTTGACATTCAAATTCAAAAGGCCGCAAAACAGAGATCGTCTTTGCTGACAGAATTTAATCAAGCAATTAGCAGAGGCGCGAACCTTTCATAAATAATATAATTTAGCTTTCATAGATGTCACTAATGGTACATAATTACCCTGAAAATTATACAGAAGGCCAGGGGAAGACGTACGTCAAGGGTCAGAACGAAAAGGGAAAGAAGAGTATGTAAGAGATGGTGCATGAAAGTGAACGAAGCAAAGAAAATGTGTCATTTGTGTGGCGGTCCATCATATCTGCCTACCCCTGTGGAGAAATATTAGAGGTAAAGTAGGGTCATTCATTCCTATTCGCGGTAAAAATGAAGATATGCATTATACGCGATACGATTTCCAGCTGAAACTTTTGATTAGGTCAATGTCTTATTTTTTCATATTTTCGTTTAAATTTATAAGTATTATTTTATTCTTCAAATGAATATAGATTCATTATGTTTATCATTATTTTTTATCCATATTATTTGCGCTTATGTAAAATTTCGACGGCCATAATGCGGTCACTTTCCAGGTCTAACTAACTTCTAAGCATGGCACCTTTTTTGAAAAAACATCCATTTTCTGAAACTTATATTCATATTAGCAGTATGAATTACGATCGGTAGAAACCACTCCAAAAAAAAGGGCGAAACCCCCCGATTGGGAGGTGGAGAGGAAAATTTTTGAAAAATACATGTTCACAAACTCGGTCGAGTGGGATGTTGTTCCATACACCTCACAAACCAACATCGAGGCAATATCTACCTTACTATTACATGTTCACAAACTCGGTTGAGTGGGATGTTGTTCCATACACCTCACAAACCAACATCGAGGCCATATCTACCTTACTATTACATGTTCACAAACTCGGTTGAGTGGGATGTTGTTCCATACACCTCACAAACCAACATCGAGGCAATATCTACCTTACTATTACATGTTCACAAACTCGGTTGAGTGGGATGTTGTTCCATACACCTCACAAACCAACATCGAGGCCATATCTACCTTACTATTACATGTTCACAAACTCGGTTGTGTGGGATGTTGTTCCATACACCTCACAAACCAACATCGAGAGAATATCTACCTTACTATTACATGTTCACAAACTCGGTTGAGTAGGATGTTGTTCCATACACCTCACAAACCAACGTCGAGGCCATATCTACCTTACTATTACATGTTCACAAACTCGGTTGAGTGGGATGTTGTTCCATACACCTCACAAACCAACATCGAGGCCATATCTACCTTACTATTACATGTTCACAAACTCGGTTGAGTGGGATGTTGTTCCATACACCTCACAAACCAACATCGAGGCAATATCTACCTTACTATTACATGTTCACAAACTCGGTTGAGTAGGATGTTGTTCCATACACCTCACAAACCAACGTCGAGGCCATATCTACCTTACTATTACATGTTCACAAACTCGGTTGAGTGGGATGTTGTTCCATACACCTCACAAACCAACATTGAGGCCATATCTACCTTACTATTACATCTTCCATCAACTCGGTCGAGTGGGATGTAGTTCCATACACCTCACAAACCAACATCGAGGCCATATCTACCTTACTATTTCATCTTCCATCAACTCGGTCGAGTGGGATATTGTTCCATACACCTCGCAAACTAACATCGAGGCAATATCTACCTTACTATTACATCTTCCATCAACTCGGTCGAGTGGGATGTTATTCCATATACCTCGCAAACCAACATCGAGGCAATATCTTCCTTACGATTACATCTTCCATCAACTCGGTCGAGTGGGATGTTGTTCCATATACCTCGCAAACCAACATCGAGGCAATATCTACCTTACTATTACATCTTCCATCAGCTCGGTCGAGTGCGATGTTGTTCCATATACCTCGCAAACCAACATCGAGGCAATATCTACCTTACTATTACAACTTCCACCTTCTTCTTCAATCATAAATAACATTGATTGGTTTAACCTTTAAAATTTATTAACAGAAGTTATTTCAATAAAATAGAATAAGTTTACATAATTTTGCAATGGATCCAGCAGAATTGCTAAACGATTGAAATCTATTTTGGTGCATGATTATTAAAACATTTGACTAAAACAAAACAGGTTTCAATACCCAACGAATACAACATTTTTAATATTGAACTTTCCATAGACTCAACGTTCTGTATCCAGTAATACGTTTTACTCGCAAGGACAAGTTAACTTATTTTCCTTATGGGAATTATGTAAAAATGCTTTTTAAATATAACAAATTATACCCGGCGTTGATCGGGGACAGAATGATTTGGGATAAATTTTGAGGTTGTGATTTCGAATGTACCGGAAAACTGGGTGCAATTTTATGGTGGAAATAATATTATTTTTTTTTAATATTTACGGAAATTTCAACTTCTTCTCCCATTCCTTTCCGCGCCATACATTCTACTTATTCCTCTTTCTTCGTTCATCACTTACGCCAAATTCTACTTATTCCTCTTTCTTTGTTCATCACTTACGCCAAATTCTACTTATTCCTCTTTCTTCGTTCATCACTTACGCCAAATTCTACTTATTCCTCTTACTTCGTTCATCACTTACGCCACATTCTACTTATTCCTCTTTCTTCGTTCATCACTTACGCCACATTCTACTTATTCCTCTTTCTTCGTTCATCACGTAAGCCACATTTTACCACAAGTCTTTTTCGGGCGTCCCTGACTTTTTACGCCATTCACTTCACGTAGTATTGTGAAATCCACATTGATACTAATTATTTTTTTTTTGGTAAACTAACGTTTAAGACAAGATTTTTTATGCATAGCACAAAGTGTAACAATTATTTTACAAGCAATAATTATTCGCCTGAAACACTCATCCACATTGAAAAATCTCCTGATAAAAGATACATGACGCCAACGGGACTCGAACCCGTGTCCCTTCGATTTCCGGTCGACAGCTCTGACCACTGAGCTATGGCGGCTTATCTCTTATCCGCGAAATAATTCAATATATACTAGTAATTCGAGATAATGCGTTAAGTCTTCCTCGGTCGACTTTTGCTACCATTCAAACCACTCTCTAAACGTCCCTGGCACTAATAAGAACAAACTTTGAATTTTTCTGAATAACGGTCCACAAACTAAGAAAAAATCATTTCTATATGTATACTTGTGGATGACGCAATGCTTCGGCATGTCTTGCTCGGGCGTATCTGACTTCTTCCACCATTGACTGCTGTATACAACCATGTTTCTGTTCATAAAACTACATTACATCGACTTTAATTCGACTCCATATCTCATTCCAGTGCAGAGACATTGAGTAAGTATTCCTCTGTCGTTACTGACTTCTTCTATTATTCAAACCTCTCTCTAACCAATCCTGGCACTAATAAGAACAAACTTTGAATTTTTCTGAATAACGGTCCACAAACTAAGAAAAAATCATTTCTAAATGTACCTATACTTGTGGATCACGCAATGCTTCGGCATGTCTTGCTCGGGCGTATCTGACTTCTTCCCAATTGACTGCTGTATACAACCATGTTTCTGTTCATAAAACTACATTACATCGACTTTAATTCGACTCCATATCTCATTCCAGTGCAGAGACATTGAGTAAGTATTCCTCTGTCGTTACTGACTTCTTCTATTATTCAAACCTCTCTCTAACCAATCCTGGCACTAATAAGAACAAACTTTGAATTTTTCTGAATAACGGTCCACAAACTAAGAAAAAATCATTTCTAAATGTACCTATACTTGTGGATCACGCAATGCTTCGGCATGTCTTGCTCGGGCGTATCTGACTTCTTCCCAATTGACTGCTGTATACAACCATGTTTCTGTTCATAAAACTACATTACATCGACTTTAATTCGACTCCATATCTCATTCCAGTGCAGAGACATTGAGTAAGTATTCCTCTGTCGTTACTGACTTCTTCTATTATTCAAACCTCTCTCTAACCAATCCTGGCACTAATAAGAACAAACTTTGAATTTTTCTGAATAACGGTCCACAAACTAAGAAAAAATCATTTCTAAATGTACCTATACTTGTGGATCACGCAATGCTTCGGCATGTCTTGCTCGGGCGTATCTGACTTCTTCCCAATTGACTGCTGTATACAACCATGTTTCTGTTCATAAAACTACATTACATCGACTTTAATTCGACTCCATATCTCATTCCAGTGCAGAGACATTGAGTAAGTATTCCTCTGTCGTTACTGACTTCTTCTATTATTCAAACCTCTCTCTAACCAATCCTGGCACTAATAAGAACAAACTTTGAATTTTTCTGAATAACGGTCCACAAACTAAGAAAAAATCATTTCTAAATGTACCTATACTTGTGGATCACGCAATGCTTCGGCATGTCTTGCTCGGGCGTATCTGACTTCTTCCCAATTGACTGCTGTATACAACCATGTTTCTGTTCATAAAACTACATTACATCGACTTTAATTCGACTCCATATCTCATTCCAGTGCAGAGACATTGAGTAAGTATTCCTCTGTCGTTACTGACTTCTTCTATTATTCAAACCTCTCTCTAACCAATCCTGGCACTAATAAGAACAAACTTTGAATTTTTCTGAATAACGGTCCACAAACTAAGAAAAAATCATTTCTAAATGTACCTATACTTGTGGATCACGCAATGCTTCGGCATGTCTTGCTCGGGCGTATCTGACTTCTTCCCAATTGACTGCTGTATACAACCATGTTTCTGTTCATAAAACTACATTACATCGACTTTAATTCGACTCCATATCTCATTCCAGTGCAGAGACATTGAGTAAGTATTCCTCTGTCGTTACTGACTTCTTCTATTATTCAAACCTCTCTCTAACCAATCCTGGCACTAATAAGAACAAACTTTGAATTTTTCTGAATAACGGTCCACAAACTAAGAAAAAATCATTTCTAAATGTACCTATACTTGTGGATCACGCAATGCTTCGGCATGTCTTGCTCGGGCGTATCTGACTTCTTCCCAATTGACTGCTGTATACAACCATGTTTCTGTTCATAAAACTACATTACATCGACTTTAATTCGACTCCATATCTCATTCCAATGCAGAGACATTGAGTAAGTATTCCTCTGTCGTTACTGACTTCTTCTATTATTCAAACCTCTCTCTAACCAATCCTGGCACTAATAAGAACAAACTTTGAATTTTTCTGAATAACGGTCCACAAACTAAGAAAAAATCATTTCTAAATGTACCTATACTTGTGGATCACGCAATGCTTCGGCATGTCTTGCTCGGGCGTATCTGACTTCTTCCCAATTGACTGCTGTATACAACCATGTTTCTGTTCATAAAACTACATTACATCGACTTTAATTCGACTCCATATCTCATTCCAGTGCAGAGACATTGAGTAAGTATTCCTCTGTCGTTACTGACTTCTTCTATTATTCAAACCTCTCTCTAACCAATCCTGGCACTAATAAGAACAAACTTTGAATTTTTCTGAATAACGGTCCACAAACTAAGAAAAAATCATTTCTAAATGTACCTATACTTGTGGATCACGCAATGCTTCGGCATGTCTTGCTCGGGCGTATCTGACTTCTTCCCAATTGACTGCTGTATACAACCATGTTTCTGTTCATAAAACTACATTACATCGACTTTAATTCGACTCCATATCTCATTCCAGTGCAGAGACATTGAGTAAGTATTCCTCTGTCGTTACTGACTTCTTCTATTATTCAAACCTCTCTCTAACCAATCCTGGCACTAATAAGAACAAACTTTGAATTTTTCTGAATAACGGTCCAAAAACTAAGAAAAAATCATTTCTAAATGTACCTATACTTGTGGATCACGCAATGCTTCGGCATGTCTTGCTCGGGCGTATCTGACTTCTTCCCAATTGACTGCTGTATACAACCATGTTTCTGTTCATAAAACTACATTACATCGACTTTAATTCGACTCCATATCTCATTCCAGTGCAGAGACATTGAGTAAGTATTCCTCTGTCGTTACTGACTTCTTCTATTATTCAAACCTCTCTCTAACCAATCCTGGCACTAATAAGAACAAACTTTGAATTTTTCTGAATAACGGTCCACAAACTAAGAAAAAATCATTTCTAAATGTACCTATACTTGTGGATCACGCAATGCTTCGGCATGTCTTGCTCGGGCGTATCTGACTTCTTCCCAATTGACTGCTGTATACAACCATGTTTCTGTTCATAAAACTACATTACATCGACTTTAATTCGACTCCATATCTCATTCCAGTGCAGAGACATTGAGTAAGTATTCCTCTGTCGTTACTGACTTCTTCTATTATTCAAACCTCTCTCTAACCAATCCTGGCACTAATAAGAACAAACTTTGAATTTTTCTGAATAACGGTCCACAAACTAAGAAAAAATCATTTCTAAATGTACCTATACTTGTGGATCACGCAATGCTTCGGCATGTCTTGCTCGGGCGTATCTGACTTCTTCCCAATTGACTGCTGTATACAACCATGTTTCTGTTCATAAAACTACATTACATCGACTTTAATTCGACTCCATATCTCATTCCAGTGCAGAGACATTGAGTAAGTATTCCTCTGTCGTTACTGACTTCTTCTATTATTCAAACCTCTCTCTAACCAATCCTGGCACTAATAAGAACAAACTTTGAATTTTTCTGAATAACGGTCCACAAACTAAGAAAAAATCATTTCTAAATGTACCTATACTTGTGGATCACGCAATGCTTCGGCATGTCTTGCTCGGGCGTATCTGACTTCTTCCCAATTGACTGCTGTATACAACCATGTTTCTGTTCATAAAACTACATTACATCGACTTTAATTCGACTCCATATCTCATTCCAGTGCATAGACATTGAGTAAGTATTCCTCTGTCGTTACTGACTTCTTCTATTATTCAAACCTCTCTCTAACCAATCCTGGCACTAATAAGAACAAACTTTGAATTTTTCTGAATAACGGTCCACAAACTAAGAAAAAATCATTTCTAAATGTACCTATACTTGTGGATCACGCAATGCTTCGGCATGTCTTGCTCGGGCGTATCTGACTTCTTCCCAATTGACTGCTGTATACAACCATGTTTCTGTTCATAAAACTACATTACATCGACTTTAATTCGACTCCATATCTCATTCCAGTGCAGAGACATTGAGTAAGTATTCCTCTGTCGTTACTGACTTCTTCTATTATTCAAACCTCTCTCTAACCAATCCTGGCACTAATAAGAACAAACTTTGAATTTTTCTGAATAACGGTCCACAAACTAAGAAAAAATCATTTCTAAATGTACCTATACTTGTGGATCACGCAATGCTTCGGCATGTCTTGCTCGGGCGTATCTGACTTCTTCCCAATTGACTGCTGTATACAACCATGTTTCTGTTCATAAAACTACATTACATCGACTTTAATTCGACTCCATATCTCATTCCAGTGCAGAGACATTGAGTAAGTATTCCTCTGTCGTTACTGACTTCTTCTATTATTCAAACCTCTCTCTAACCAATCCTGGCACTAATAAGAACAAACTTTGAATTTTTCTGAATAACGGTCCACAAACTAAGAAAAAATCATTTCTAAATGTACCTATACTTGTGGATCACGCAATGCTTCGGCATGTCTTGCTCGGGCGTATCTGACTTCTTCCCAATTGACTGCTGTATACAACCATGTTTCTGTTCATAAAACTACATTACATCGACTTTAATTCGACTCCATATCTCATTCCAATGCAGAGACATTGAGTAAGTATTCCTCTGTCGTTACTGACTTCTTCTATTATTCAAACCTCTCTCTAACCAATCCTGGCACTAATAAGAACAAACTTTGAATTTTTCTGAATAACGGTCCACAAACTAAGAAAAAATCATTTCTAAATGTACCTATACTTGTGGATCACGCAATGCTTCGGCATGTCTTGCTCGGGCGTATCTGACTTCTTCCCAATTGACTGCTGTATACAACCATGTTTCTGTTCATAAAACTACATTACATCGACTTTAATTCGACTCCATATCTCATTCCAGTGCAGAGACATTGAGTAAGTATTCCTCTGTCGTTACTGACTTCTTCTATTATTCAAACCTCTCTCTAACCAATCCTGGCACTAATAAGAACAAACTTTGAATTTTTCTGAATAACGGTCCACAAACTAAGAAAAAATCATTTCTAAATGTACCTATACTTGTGGATCACGCAATGCTTCGGCATGTCTTGCTCGGGCGTATCTGACTTCTTCCCAATTGACTGCTGTATACAACCATGTTTCTGTTCATAAAACTACATTACATCGACTTTAATTCGACTCCATATCTCATTCCAGTGCAGAGACATTGAGTAAGTATTCCTCTGTCGTTACTGACTTCTTCTATTATTCAAACCTCTCTCTAACCAATCCTGGCACTAATAAGAACAAACTTTGAATTTTTCTGAATAACGGTCCACAAACTAAGAAAAAATCATTTCTAAATGTACCTATACTTGTGGATCACGCAATGCTTCGGCATGTCTTGCTCGGGCGTATCTGACTTCTTCCCAATTGACTGCTGTATACAACCATGTTTCTGTTCATAAAACTACATTACATCGACTTTAATTCGACTCCATATCTCATTCCAGTGCAGAGACATTGAGTAAGTATTCCTCTGTCGTTACTGACTTCTTCTATTATTCAAACCTCTCTCTAACCAATCCTGGCACTAATAAGAACAAACTTTGAATTTTTCTGAATAACGGTCCACAAACTAAGAAAAAATCATTTCTAAATGTACCTATACTTGTGGATCACGCAATGCTTCGGCATGTCTTGCTCGGGCGTATCTGACTTCTTCCCAATTGACTGCTGTATACAACCATGTTTCTGTTCATAAAACTACATTACATCGACTTTAATTCGACTCCATATCTCATTCCAGTGCAGAGACATTGAGTAAGTATTCCTCTGTCGTTACTGACTTCTTCTATTATTCAAACCTCTCTCTAACCAATCCTGGCACTAATAAGAACAAACTTTGAATTTTTCTGAATAACGGTCCACAAACTAAGAAAAAATCATTTCTAAATGTACCTATACTTGTGGATCACGCAATGCTTCGGCATGTCTTGCTCGGGCGTATCTGACTTCTTCCCAATTGACTGCTGTATACAACCATGTTTCTGTTCATAAAACTACATTACATCGACTTTAATTCGACTCCATATCTCATTCCAGTGCAGAGACATTGAGTAAGTATTCCTCTGTCGTTACTGACTTCTTCTATTATTCAAACCTCTCTCTAACCAATCCTGGCACTAATAAGAACAAACTTTGAATTTTTCTGAATAACGGTCCACAAACTAAGAAAAAATCATTTCTAAATGTACCTATACTTGTGGATCACGCAATGCTTCGGCATGTCTTGCTCGGGCGTATCTGACTTCTTCCCAATTGACTGCTGTATACAACCATGTTTCTGTTCATAAAACTACATTACATCGACTTTAATTCGACTCCATATCTCATTCCAGTGCAGAGACATTGAGTAAGTATTCCTCTGTCGTTACTGACTTCTTCTATTATTCAAACCTCTCTCTAACCAATCCTGGCACTAATAAGAACAAACTTTGAATTTTTCTGAATAACGGTCCACAAACTAAGAAAAAATCATTTCTAAATGTACCTATACTTGTGGATCACGCAATGCTTCGGCATGTCTTGCTCGGGCGTATCTGACTTCTTCCCAATTGACTGCTGTATACAACCATGTTTCTGTTCATAAAACTACATTACATCGACTTTAATTCGACTCCATATCTCATTCCAGTGCAGAGACATTGAGTAAGTATTCCTCTGTCGTTACTGACTTCTTCTATTATTCAAACCTCTCTCTAACCAATCCTGGCACTAATAAGAACAAACTTTGAATTTTTCTGAATAACGGTCCACAAACTAAGAAAAAATCATTTCTAAATGTACCTATACTTGTGGATCACGCAATGCTTCGGCATGTCTTGCTCGGGCGTATCTGACTTCTTCCCAATTGACTGCTGTATACAACCATGTTTCTGTTCATAAAACTACATTACATCGACTTTAATTCGACTCCATATCTCATTCCAGTGCAGAGACATTGAGTAAGTATTCCTCTGTCGTTACTGACTTCTTCTATTATTCAAACCTCTCTCTAACCAATCCTGGCACTAATAAGAACAAACTTTGAATTTTTCTGAATAACGGTCCACAAACTAAGAAAAAATCATTTCTAAATGTACCTATACTTTGTAACGGAGAAAACTACAAACCCCGGACTGAGATCGATTCTTCAAGATATCGATCGATGAGAGACATCTTTATTGCTACCGGTGAGCTGCGCAGTAGATTGCGCAGAGAAGAGGAGAATCATTAATTTCTCCAGCCAGTCAGATTTTGGGAGCGGAGCAGACTACTTGTGACTTGCGGAACCATCGGCGACCAGTACCACAACATGGCGGGTTGGAAGAAACTTTCACGTAAATCATCATTTAACTTTAGATAGTTATACGGGTTATCTTTATCCCTTTAAATCTTTTTATTTCTAGAAGAAATAAATGGCGCCCTTTATAAATTCACCTCTTAACTTTTATGATGACTTTCATTTATAAAATTCAACATGCAGATGCTCTTCGAGTCCTGCACACGGCCCTGAGAATCCTTTAGTTTAAAATAGAGTCTCTTGCTACTTCATTTATTTAATTAACCTTATATTGTGCTAGCCTCCATTCTGAATAAACGATTATTTGTTAAACTCATCCTTCTTTAATTTACAGTTGATTGAATATGTTTTTATTTCAGAATACACGCAATCCATATTTGATTTACATTAATCATGAATGTTTCATTAAAAATTGTTACAATGGCGCCTGCAACGTGTGTATATCGGTTGAATTTTTTTTGTAAATTTTTCATTTTGAATGTCATCTTTTTCACCCCAGTAGGTAGAATTTTTTTTTGACACGTGTGGTCAATATCATTTTGGTCGTGTTTAAAGTTTTTTTCAACGTTGTGGTTTGGTTCACCGATGATTTCGTAAGTTCACACTTTTTTTCTTCTTCTTAGTTTAAAATTTATTTTATTTTGGTTCCCGCTTTCAAATCTGAACTCATCCTGTGTGCCGCTAGCTATATCTTGAGTATTTACTCATTATTTACCACGTTTTATACGTAGCTTTTTAAAATCCTAACGAGATAATGGTTATTGTGTGCTAATTTGTTTTATTTTGTCCTAACAGAGTATTTAGGTACATATTTCATCGTTCACGAATGGCGCTAGAAATGATCATGATGCGGACAGTAGTTCTTCGCATCTCATTTAAAAAAAAAAAATACGGAGTAAGTTATTTATTTAACCTCTACTATAACTTTAACATCATGCGATTGTTAATTTTTCTTTGAATTTCAGTGAATGAAACTATATTATAGGTTCCTTAATTTCCGTAATTGTATTATTTCGAAATATTATAGCAACCTTATTGATCCGTAATTTCCTTTCAATAATAACCTTTTTTTACCTTATAAAGTTAATATTACGTTTGTCATGTGGATGATTGTTACATAAAAGTGTTCAACTCTTATTAAAACCATTTACACATATTATTGTGTTCTTAAATTATAAAAATATAGTTACAAAGATTTATGATTTTTAAATTTGGAATTTTATTGTCACTTTCAATATACTTTAACAAAATATATTTTTTCTAATTACTGTATTTTAAAATTAAAATGTTGCATTTGTTTTTACTCAATAATGAAATACACAAAACATGCTTTTCAGAGTAAATGCTGTTTCAACATTGGATAAATGCTTCAGGACTAGGAGCGAGACGTCACACCTGCCTGATCTGCGTTTTCCTTTGCTGTCGGCAAATTGCTTTTTGAAGGTTTTCTTTTATAATTTATTTAGTTTTAACTTTTAATATACAAGATAGGACCATTAATATTCAATGCTCATATTTTGTTTATTATGGGAAAAGGGTTTTCAACAAACAGGGAATGTTTTAAATCTTTTTTTCAACGAGCTCAGTTGGAACTAAATTTTTTATAGGTTAATTTTTATTTGTCGGCAATTGTTTTCAAGTAATTCTGAATTTCCATTCTTTCAATTCATACAAGGTTCTGTTTTTAATTAATTATTAAACAAAACATAATTTTCACGTACGACCATATTTTTTTAGTTTTTGTATGCTTGTCCAGGAAAATTAGTTTTTACAGGTTAATAGTCATTGTGTTAAGGCGTATAATACAATTTTTATGACCTTAATTAATTTAAAATATCAAATCTATAAGTTCTACAGGAATTTCCATTCTAAACATTCGTTAAACAAGATATTTTACAGAAGGTTTTACCCTTTTGTTTACCTTTTTCTTTGTAATTTGGGTTTTGGATTTTTTTATATTCAATATTGTTTATACGATATACTTTGCAATCGTTTTAATCTTTACATTTAGCTTAAGTTTATTGCCGTGTAATTTGTTCTTATTCAATAGATACTATTTGAAAAGAATTTATTTCAATAACTTCCACATGACTATAATTATCATAAATTTAGTTTTAACGTTATCCGTAAATATCGTTTTAAATGTAGAAAATTACTACAAATTTGATCATTTTAAGAAACAATAATTTCTTTGATATTATTCTTATAATTGGCACAGAGTACCTTATTCTCAGGCACTATTAAGGACATTATCTTGTCACTTATTTTCAAACGTATCATGCTAATACGCATGAGGTCACTTGCAACACATGGTTGTTGGGTGCAAAATTTTCATGTCATTGTTGCATGAAAAGATTCTTTTTATCTTTAAATTCACTTTATGTTTTTGGTGGACGACATTTCTATTTGCCGCCATGAATGGGAACTGTCCATCCTCCATTTGTGTTTGTTTTGTGATGTCATGTTAATGTCATGTACTGTCATGTTTTGTCAATCTAGTGGGAACAGTTACATGTTGTTACAACCGCTGAGAACTGTTATTATCCCACATATACACGAGTCTTGTGATAGGCTTTGTTTAGTATGCATTGTTGATATGCGATAGTACGATATTGTACTTTCAGGTTTGATTCCTGTCTTTTTTATCATTAGTCCATGGGGACCCTGTCACTGAAGAGTTTTGAGGTTACGGGGAGGCCATGTACTATTTGATATTGTTTTTGATACTATTTGATAGTGTGAAATCTTGGTAGAAGTTTTATTTACGTTCATATGCGCGTACTAAATACGAACGTCACGTTGTATTTTTTTTATATTGATTAGGTTTACCTTCTCTTTATGAGGATCTGAGGTACAAAACCATCAATACTAAATTAATCAGACTTTCCGAGTAATTTTCTGATTACCATAAAGTAATTTTGTTTTTCGTATTATCTGTTAACCTTCGGGGATGTTTTAACAAGTTGGCGAAATAAACGGTACTTAGTTTTTTGTATTAATTTTGCATCGCAAATTAATAATCTTGTACCTGAGTAAATTAATGTTTTTGTTGAATGTTATATGTTGTGCGTTCATTTAACTCCTTCTGCAAATATCCTTACAATTCTGATATTTGCATAATGAATTAGTTTGTTGTTTTATGGGGGTTTTTTTTTTTTTTCGCATTGAATTTTGTTTTGGATATCTACACAAATATCTTAAATTCTTAAAATAGTTTATTCTATTTGAACTTTTGTTTGGTTTTAAAACACAAGTACTAGTAATATTTTATTAAATTCTTCCGAATTTTTACAGAGCTGACATCTATCGGATGTTTTTAAAAGTTGTTATTTAATATCGATTTATTTATTTTTCAATCGGTTTTGTCTTAGATCTATTGATTGGGTTTGGGTCCTTGATATCAATATGCTTGCAGGATAATTCACTAGATGGTGTTAATTCTAACAAAACATTTTAATAAATAAATTTTCTTTTGAATTTCATTTTAAAAAAAAAAAACTTAAAAATATTGTTTCTCCAGGTTTACATTCTGTTACTAGAATTTTTGTCATTTTGCTACATTATAGTAAAAGGGCTGCTGTGTTTTCCTTTTGAAAGGCTTTTCGGTTTTCAACATTTTATGAAATTTTTTTTCTGTATAATCTTGTTTTTTGTTGGTTAACCCGTTAGGTAGATAATTATGTAGGGAAAAGAAATTGACTCGCTCACCCTGAAGAAGCGGAACTGGCTGCTCAAAAATATCTGCTAACAAGACAAGATTTTTATATTTTCACCATCATCTTTGGAAGTCTTCATGGTTTGGGACTGCTGCTGCTGCTTACAGAAGAATTTCAAGCTAATATTCCCTGTTTTCATCGTAGATGGTCTACTAGTTTAACTGCTTCAATTTGGAGGATGGAAATCTCAACATTTGTAATTATACACATCTATTGAAGCAAAACTATGACGCCTGAGGGTTCCTCTACACCTCCAACACCAGGAAGAAATCTAATGCAGTCATGTGCTTCGGAGCCAGGTGGTCCGTTCTTTTCTTTGGTGGAGGGGTAATGTAACGGAGAAAACTACAAACCCCGGACTGAGATCGATTCTTCAAGATATCGATCGATGAGAGACATCTTTATTGCTACCGGTGAGCTGCGCAGTAGATTGCGCAGAGAAGAGGAGAATCATTAATTTCTCCAGCCAGTCAGATTTTGGGAGCGGAGCAGACTACTTGTGACTTGCGGAACCATCGGCGACCAGTACCACAACATGGCGGGTTGGAAGAAACTTTCACGTAAATCATCATTTAACTTAAGATAGTTATACGGGTTATCTTTATCCCTTTAAATCTTTTTATTTCTAGAAGAAATAAATGGCGCCCTTTATAAATTCACCTCTTAACTTTTATGATGACTTTCATTTATAAAATTCAACATGCAGATGCTCTTCGAGTCCTGCACACGGCCCTGAGAATCCTTTAGTTTAAAATAGAGTCTCTTGCTACTTCATTTATTTAATTAACCTTATATTGTGCTAGCCTCCATTCTGAATAAACGATTATTTGTTAAACTCATCCTTCTTTAATTTACAGTTGATTGAATATGTTTTTATTTCAGAATACACGCAATCCATATTTGATTTACATTAATCATGAATGTTTCATTAAAAATTGTTACAACTTGTGGATCACGCAATGCTTCGGCATGTCTTGCTCGGGCGTATCTGACTTCTTCCCAATTGACTGCTGTATACAACCATGTTTCTGTTCATAAAACTACATTACATCGACTTTAATTCGACTCCATATCTCATTCCAGTGCAGAGACATTGAGTAAGTATTCCTCTGTCGTTACTGACTTCTTCTATTATTCAAACCTCTCTCTAACCAATCCTGGCACTAATAAGAACAAACTTTGAATTTTTCTGAATAACGGTCCACAAACTAAGAAAAAATCATTTCTAAATGTACCTATACTTGTGGATCACGCAATGCTTCGGCATGTCTTGCTCGGGCGTATCTGACTTCTTCCCAATTGACTGCTGTATACAACCATGTTTCTGTTCATAAAACTACATTACATCGACTTTAATTCGACTCCATATCTCATTCCAGTGCAGAGACATTGAGTAAGTATTCCTCTGTCGTTACTGACTTCTTCTATTATTCAAACCTCTCTCTAACCAATCCTGGCACTAATAAGAACAAACTTTGAATTTTTCTGAATAACGGTCCACAAACTAAGAAAAAATCATTTCTAAATGTACCTATACTTGTGGATCACGCAATGCTTCGGCATGTCTTGCTCGGGCGTATCTGACTTCTTCCCAATTGACTGCTGTATACAACCATGTTTCTGTTCATAAAACTACATTACATCGACTTTAATTCGACTCCATATCTCATTCCAGTGCAGAGACATTGAGTAAGTATTCCTCTGTCGTTACTGACTTCTTCTATTATTCAAACCTCTCTCTAACCAATCCTGGCACTAATAAGAACAAACTTTGAATTTTTCTGAATAACGGTCCACAAACTAAGAAAAAATCATTTCTAAATGTACCTATACTTGTGGATCACGCAATGCTTCGGCATGTCTTGCTCGGGCGTATCTGACTTCTTCCCAATTGACTGCTGTATACAACCATGTTTCTGTTCATAAAACTACATTACATCGACTTTAATTCGACTCCATATCTCATTCCAGTGCAGAGACATTGAGTAAGTATTCCTCTGTCGTTACTGACTTCTTCTATTATTCAAACCTCTCTCTAACCAATCCTGGCACTAATAAGAACAAACTTTGAATTTTTCTGAATAACGGTCCACAAACTAAGAAAAAATCATTTCTAAATGTACCTATACTTGTGGATCACGCAATGCTTCGGCATGTCTTGCTCGGGCGTATCTGACTTCTTCCCAATTGACTGCTGTATACAACCATGTTTCTGTTCATAAAACTACATTACATCGACTTTAATTCGACTCCATATCTCATTCCAGTGCAGAGACATTGAGTAAGTATTCCTCTGTCGTTACTGACTTCTTCTATTATTCAAACCTCTCTCTAACCAATCCTGGCACTAATAAGAACAAACTTTGAATTTTTCTGAATAACGGTCCACAAACTAAGAAAAAATCATTTCTAAATGTACCTATACTTGTGGATCACGCAATGCTTCGGCATGTCTTGCTCGGGCGTATCTGACTTCTTCCCAATTGACTGCTGTATACAACCATGTTTCTGTTCATAAAACTACATTACATCGACTTTAATTCGACTCCATATCTCATTCCAGTGCAGAGACATTGAGTAAGTATTCCTCTGTCGTTACTGACTTCTTCTATTATTCAAACCTCTCTCTAACCAATCCTGGCACTAATAAGAACAAACTTTGAATTTTTCTGAATAACGGTCCACAAACTAAGAAAAAATCATTTCTAAATGTACCTATACTTGTGGATCACGCAATGCTTCGGCATGTCTTGCTCGGGCGTATCTGACTTCTTCCCAATTGACTGCTGTATACAACCATGTTTCTGTTCATAAAACTACATTACATCGACTTTAATTCGACTCCATATCTCATTCCAGTGCAGAGACATTGAGTAAGTATTCCTCTGTCGTTACTGACTTCTTCTATTATTCAAACCTCTCTCTAACCAATCCTGGCACTAATAAGAACAAACTTTGAATTTTTCTGAATAACGGTCCACAAACTAAGAAAAAATCATTTCTAAATGTACCTATACTTGTGGATCACGCAATGCTTCGGCATGTCTTGCTCGGGCGTATCTGACTTCTTCCCAATTGACTGCTGTATACAACCATGTTTCTGTTCATAAAACTACATTACATCGACTTTAATTCGACTCCATATCTCATTCCAGTGCAGAGACATTGAGTAAGTATTCCTCTGTCGTTACTGACTTCTTCTATTATTCAAACCTCTCTCTAACCAATCCTGGCACTAATAAGAACAAACTTTGAATTTTTCTGAATAACGGTCCACAAACTAAGAAAAAATCATTTCTAAATGTACCTATACTTGTGGATCACGCAATGCTTCGGCATGTCTTGCTCGGGCGTATCTGACTTCTTCCCAATTGACTGCTGTATACAACCATGTTTCTGTTCATAAAACTACATTACATCGACTTTAATTCGACTCCATATCTCATTCCAGTGCAGAGACATTGAGTAAGTATTCCTCTGTCGTTACTGACTTCTTCTATTATTCAAACCTCTCTCTAACCAATCCTGGCACTAATAAGAACAAACTTTGAATTTTTCTGAATAACGGTCCACAAACTAAGAAAAAATCATTTCTAAATGTACCTATACTTGTGGATCACGCAATGCTTCGGCATGTCTTGCTCGGGCGTATCTGACTTCTTCCCAATTGACTGCTGTATACAACCATGTTTCTGTTCATAAAACTACATTACATCGACTTTAATTCGACTCCATATCTCATTCCAGTGCAGAGACATTGAGTAAGTATTCCTCTGTCGTTACTGACTTCTTCTATTATTCAAACCTCTCTCTAACCAATCCTGGCACTAATAAGAACAAACTTTGAATTTTTCTGAATAACTGTCCACAAACTAAGAAAAAATCATTTCTAAATGTACCTATACTTGTGGATCACGCAATGCTTCGGCATGTCTTGCTCGGGCGTATCTGACTTCTTCCCAATTGACTGCTGTATACAACCATGTTTCTGTTCATAAAACTACATTACATCGACTTTAATTCGACTCCATATCTCATTCCAGTGCAGAGACATTGAGTAAGTATTCCTCTGTCGTTACTGACTTCTTCTATTATTCAAACCTCTCTCTAACCAATCCTGGCACTAATAAGAACAAACATTGAATTTTTCTGAATAACGGTCCACAAACTAAGAAAAAATCATTTCTAAATGTACCTATACTTGTGGATCACGCAATGCTTCGGCATGTCTTGCTCGGGCGTATCTGACTTCTTCCCAATTGACTGCTGTATACAACCATGTTTCTGTTCATAAAACTACATTACATCGACTTTAATTCGACTCCATATCTCATTCCAGTGCAGAGACATTGAGTAAGTATTCCTCTGTCGTTACTGACTTCTTCTATTATTCAAACCTCTCTCTAACCAATCCTGGCACTAATAAGAACAAACTTTGAATTTTTCTGAATAACGGTCCACAAACTAAGAAAAAATCATTTCTAAATGTACCTATACTTGTGGATCACGCAATGCTTCGGCATGTCTTGCTCGGGCGTATCTGACTTCTTCCCAATTGACTGCTGTATACAACCATGTTTCTGTTCATAAAACTACATTACATCGACTTTAATTCGACTCCATATCTCATTCCAGTGCAGAGACATTGAGTAAGTATTCCTCTGTCGTTACTGACTTCTTCTATTATTCAAACCTCTCTCTAACCAATCCTGGCACTAATAAGAACAAACTTTGAATTTTTCTGAATAACGGTCCACAAACTAAGAAAAAATCATTTCTAAATGTACCTATACTTGTGGATCACGCAATGCTTCGGCATGTCTTGCTCGGGCGTATCTGACTTCTTCCCAATTGACTGCTGTATACAACCATGTTTCTGTTCATAAAACTACATTACATCGACTTTAATTCGACTCCATATCTCATTCCAGTGCAGAGACATTGAGTAAGTATTCCTCTGTCGTTACTGACTTCTTCTATTATTCAAACCTCTCTCTAACCAATCCTGGCACTAATAAGAACAAACTTTGAATTTTTCTGAATAACGGTCCACAAACTAAGAAAAAATCATTTCTAAATGTACCTATACTTGTGGATCACGCAATGCTTCGGCATGTCTTGCTCGGGCGTATCTGACTTCTTCCCAATTGACTGCTGTATACAACCATGTTTCTGTTCATAAAACTACATTACATCGACTTTAATTCGACTCCATATCTCATTCCAGTGCAGAGACATTGAGTAAGTATTCCTCTGTCGTTACTGACTTCTTCTATTATTCAAACCTCTCTCTAACCAATCCTGGCACTAATAAGAACAAACTTTGAATTTTTCTGAATAACGGTCCACAAACTAAGAAAAAATCATTTCTAAATGTACCTATACTTGTGGATCACGCAATGCTTCGGCATGTCTTGCTCGGGCGTATCTGACTTCTTCCCAATTGACTGCTGTATACAACCATGTTTCTGTTCATAAAACTACATTACATCGACTTTAATTCGACTCCATATCTCATTCCAGTGCAGAGACATTGAGTAAGTATTCCTCTGTCGTTACTGACTTCTTCTATTATTCAAACCTCTCTCTAACCAATCCTGGCACTAATAAGAACAAACTTTGAATTTTTCTGAATAACGGTCCACAAACTAAGAAAAAATCATTTCTAAATGTACTTATACTTGTGGATCACGCAATGCTTCGGCATGTCTTGCTCGGGCGTATCTGACTTCTTCCCAATTGACTGCTGTATACAACCATGTTTCTGTTCATAAAACTACATTACATCGACTTTAATTCGACTCCATATCTCATTCCAGTGCAGAGACATTGAGTAAGTATTCCTCTGTCGTTACTGACTTCTTCTATTATTCAAACCTCTCTCTAACCAATCCTGGCACTAATAAGAACAAACTTTGAATTTTTCTGAATAACGGTCCACAAACTAAGAAAAAATCATTTCTAAATGTACTTATACTTGTGGATCACGCAATGCTTCGGCATGTCTTGCTCGGGCGTATCTGACTTCTTCCCAATTGACTGCTGTATACAACCATGTTTCTGTTCATAAAACTACATTACATCGACTTTAATTCGACTCCATATCTCATTCCAGTGCAGAGACATTGAGTAAGTATTCCTCTGTCGTTACTGACTTCTTCTATTATTCAAACCTCTCTCTAACCAATCCTGGCACTAATAAGAACAAACTTTGAATTTTTCTGAATAACGGTCCACAAACTAAGAAAAAATCATTTCTAAATGTACCTATACTTGTGGATCACGCAATGCTTCGGCATGTCTTGCTCGGGCGTATCTGACTTCTTCCCAATTGACTGCTGTATACAACCATGTTTCTGTTCATAAAACTACATTACATCGACTTTAATTCGACTCCATATCTCATTCCAGTGCAGAGACATTGAGTAAGTATTCCTCTGTCGTTACTGACTTCTTCTATTATTCAAACCTCTCTCTAACCAATCCTGGCACTAATAAGAACAAACTTTGAATTTTTCTGAATAACGGTCCACAAACTAAGAAAAAATCATTTCTAAATGTACCTATACTTGTGGATCACGCAATGCTTCGGCATGTCTTGCTCGGGCGTATCTGACTTCTTCCCAATTGACTGCTGTCTACAACCATGTTTCTGTTCATAAAACTACATTACATCGACTTTAATTCGACTCCATATCTCATTCCAGTGCAGAGACATTGAGTAAGTATTCCTCTGTCGTTACTGACTTCTTCTATTATTCAAACCTCTCTCTAACCAATCCTGGCACTAATAAGAACAAACTTTGAATTTTTCTGAATAACGGTCCACAAACTAAGAAAAAATCTATAATAAAAACACATAAATTTGTTTTTGACCACGATAGTTTTATTTTCACTCTACCGGTTTCGGAAGATCCCTTCCTTCGTCAGGAGAATATTTAAAAATAATCTACTACACAAAATATTGACACATAAATACAAAAATGTTAAGTGTTTGAGAGAGATGTCGACAAAGTGGAAGGGGTAATTACGGGAATTCCAGGAAGAACAGAGCGGTTAACTGGAAATATGTCAAGAATAGGACTATAAGACAGATTAATTTGGTTATTTATTATACTGGAGTTATTATTGATGGATTTTCTGATTTCAAGTGCTTCTAAATTATCTAATTTTTTGCCTTTATTACTACGGTGAAGAATTTTAACCCCTGTATCTTTATTAAAAGTATGATCGGTGGAAATGAGATGATTGGCAAACTCCGAAAAATTATTGTTATTTAAACATCTTAAATGTTCGGTGATTCTAATATTTATATTTCTAGTTGTCTTACCTATGTAGAACGATTGACAATCATTGCAACATAGTTGGTAAATGCCTGAGTGGCTAAATTTGTGATCTTTATCTTTAGTATTTTTAAGTAATTTTCCCAAGTTGTTATCAGTATAGAACGCGGGTTTAATGTGGGTAGGCAAATTTTTTGTACTGAGTGAAGAAAATTTGGATATGTATAAGATTTTACGCCATTGAAAGGGATTTATGATTTTATTATTAGTTTCAGGTGTACCAAATAAAAATGTATTCGTCGAAATGAGTTTAAGTTTCTTATTCAGGATTTTATCAATTAAGTGTGTCGAGTAACCATTATTTAGAGCAATTTGTTTTATTTTTGACAGTTCAATTTCGAAATTAACAGCTGATAGTGGGATTTTTACTATGTGTTTTTATTATAAATTATGATGAGCCACAAAGTGAATGCTTTTTGCAATTACGTAAGAAAAAATCATTTCTAAATGTACCTATACTTGTGGATCACGCAATGCTTCGGCATGTCTTGCTCGGGCGTATCTGACTTCTTCCCAATTGACTGCTGTATACAACCATGTTTCTGTTCATAAAACTACATTACATCGACTTTAATTCGACTCCATATCTCATTCCAGTGCAGAGACATTGAGTAAGTATTCCTCTGTCGTTACTGACTTCTTCTATTATTCAAACCTCTCTCTAACCAATCCTGGCACTAATAAGAACAAACTTTGAATTTTTCTGAATAACGGTCCACAAACTAAGAAAAAATCATTTCTAAATGTACCTATACTTGTGGATCACGCAATGCTTCGGCATGTCTTGCTCGGGCGTATCTGACTTCTTCCCAATTGACTGCTGTATACAACCATGTTTCTGTTCATAAAACTACATTACATCGACTTTAATTCGACTCCATATCTCATTCCAGTGCAGAGACATTGAGTAAGTATTCCTCTGTCGTTACTGACTTCTTCTATTATTCAAACCTCTCTCTAACCAATCCTGGCACTAATAAGAACAAACTTTGAATTTTTCTGAATAACGGTCCACAAACTAAGAAAAAATCATTTCTAAATGTACCTATACTTGTGGATCACGCATTGCTTCGGCATGTCTTGCTCGGGCGTATCTGACTTCTTCCCAATTGACTGCTGTATACAACCATGTTTCTGTTCATAAAACTACATTACATCGACTTTAATTCGACTCCATATCTCATTCCAGTGCAGAGACATTGAGTAAGTATTCCTCTGTCGTTACTGACTTCTTCTATTATTCAAACCTCTCTCTAACCAATCCTGGCACTAATAAGAACAAACTTTGAATTTTTCTGAATAACGGTCCACAAACTAAGAAAAAATCATTTCTAAATGTACCTATACTTGTGGATCACGCAATGCTTCGGCATGTCTTGCTCGGGCGTATCTGACTTCTTCCCAATTGACTGCTGTATACAACCATGTTTCTGTTCATAAAACTACATTACATCGACTTTAATTCGACTCCATATCTCATTCCAGTGCAGAGACATTGAGTAAGTATTCCTCTGTCGTTACTGACTTCTTCTATTATTCAAACCTCTCTCTAACCAATCCTGGCACTAATAAGAACAAACTTTGAATTTTTCTGAATAACGGTCCACAAACTAAGAAAAAATCATTTCTAAATGTACCTATACTTGTGGATCACGCAATGCTTCGGCATGTCTTGCTCGGGCGTATCTGACTTCTTCCCAATTGACTGCTGTATACAACCATGTTTCTGTTCATAAAACTACATTACATCGACTTTAATTCGACTCCATATCTCATTCCAGTGCAGAGACATTGAGTAAGTATTCCTCTGTCGTTACTGACTTCTTCTATTATTCAAACCTCTCTCTAACCAATCCTGGCACTAATAAGAACAAACTTTGAATTTTTCTGAATAACGGTCCACAAACTAAGAAAAAATCATTTCTAAATGTACCTATACTTGTGGATCACGCAATGCTTCGGCATGTCTTGCTCGGGCGTATCTGACTTCTTCCCAATTGACTGCTGTATACAACCATGTTTCTGTTCATAAAACTACATTACATCGACTTTAATTCGACTCCATATCTCATTCCAGTGCAGAGACATTGAGTAAGTATTCCTCTGTCGTTACTGACTTCTTCTATTATTCAAACCTCTCTCTAACCAATCCTGGCACTAATAAGAACAAACTTTGAATTTTTCTGAATAACGGTCCACAAACTAAGAAAAAATCATTTCTAAATGTACCTATACTTGTGGATCACGCAATGCTTCGGCATGTCTTGCTCGGGCGTATCTGACTTCTTCCCAATTGACTGCTGTATACAACCATGTTTCTGTTCATAAAACTACATTACATCGACTTTAATTCGACTCCATATCTCATTCCAGTGCAGAGACATTGAGTAAGTATTCCTCTGTCGTTACTGACTTCTTCTATTATTCAAACCTCTCTCTAACCAATCCTGGCACTAATAAGAACAAACTTTGAATTTTTCTGAATAACGGTCCACAAACTAAGAAAAAATCATTTCTAAATGTACCTATACTTGTGGATCACGCAATGCTTCGGCATGTCTTGCTCGGGCGTATCTGACTTCTTCCCAATTGACTGCTGTATACAACCATGTTTCTGTTCATAAAACTACATTACATCGACTTTAATTCGACTCCATATCTCATTCCAGTGCAGAGACATTGAGTAAGTATTCCTCTGTCGTTACTGACTTCTTCTATTATTCAAACCTCTCTCTAACCAATCCTGGCACTAATAAGAACAAACTTTGAATTTTTCTGAATAACGGTCCACAAACTAAGAAAAAATCATTTCTAAATGTACCTATACTTGTGGATCACGCAATGCTTCGGCATGTCTTGCTCGGGCGTATCTGACTTCTTCCCAATTGACTGCTGTATACAACCATGTTTCTGTTCATAAAACTACATTACATCGACTTTAATTCGACTCCATATCTCATTCCAGTGCAGAGACATTGAGTAAGTATTCCTCTGTCGTTACTGACTTCTTCTATTATTCAAACCTCTCTCTAACCAATCCTGGCACTAATAAGAACAAACTTTGAATTTTTCTGAATAACGGTCCACAAACTAAGAAAAAATCATTTCTAAATGTACCTATACTTGTGGATCACGCAATGCTTCGGCATGTCTTGCTCGGGCGTATCTGACTTCTTCCCAATTGACTGCTGTATACAACCATGTTTCTGTTCATAAAACTACATTACATCGACTTTAATTCGACTCCATATCTCATTCCAGTGCAGAGACATTGAGTAAGTATTCCTCTGTCGTTACTGACTTCTTCTATTATTCAAACCTCTCTCTAACCAATCCTGGCACTAATAAGAACAAACTTTGAATTTTTCTGAATAACGGTCCACAAACTAAGAAAAAATCATTTCTAAATGTACCTATACTTGTGGATCACGCAATGCTTCGGCATGTCTTGCTCGGGCGTATCTGACTTCTTCCCAATTGACTGCTGTATACAACCATGTTTCTGTTCATAAAACTACATTACATCGACTTTAATTCGACTCCATATCTCATTCCAGTGCAGAGACATTGAGTAAGTATTCCTCTGTCGTTACTGACTTCTTCTATTATTCAAACCTCTCTCTAACCAATCCTGGCACTAATAAGAACAAACTTTGAATTTTTCTGAATAACGGTCCACAAACTAAGAAAAAATCATTTCTAAATGTACCTATACTTGTGGATCACGCAATGCTTCGGCATGTCTTGCTCGGGCGTATCTGACTTCTTCCCAATTGACTGCTGTATACAACCATGTTTCTGTTCATAAAACTACATTACATCGACTTTAATTCGACTCCATATCTCATTCCAATGCAGAGACATTGAGTAAGTATTCCTCTGTCGTTACTGACTTCTTCTATTATTCAAACCTCTCTCTAACCAATCCTGGCACTAATAAGAACAAACTTTGAATTTTTCTGAATAACGGTCCACAAACTAAGAAAAAATCATTTCTAAATGTACCTATACTTGTGGATCACGCAATGCTTCGGCATGTCTTGCTCGGGCGTATCTGACTTCTTCCCAATTGACTGCTGTATACAACCATGTTTCTGTTCATAAAACTACATTACATCGACTTTAATTCGACTCCATATCTCATTCCAGTGCAGAGACATTGAGTAAGTATTCCTCTGTCGTTACTGACTTCTTCTATTATTCAAACCTCTCTCTAACCAATCCTGGCACTAATAAGAACAAACTTTGAATTTTTCTGAATAACGGTCCACAAACTAAGAAAAAATCATTTCTAAATGTACCTATACTTGTGGATCACGCAATGCTTCGGCATGTCTTGCTCGGGCGTATCTGACTTCTTCCCAATTGACTGCTGTATACAACCATGTTTCTGTTCATAAAACTACATTACATCGACTTTAATTCGACTCCATATCTCATTCCAATGCAGAGACATTGAGTAAGTATTCCTCTGTCGTTACTGACTTCTTCTATTATTCAAACCTCTCTCTAACCAATCCTGGCACTAATAAGAACAAACTTTGAATTTTTCTGAATAACGGTCCACAAACTAAGAAAAAATCATTTCTAAATGTACCTATACTTGTGGATCACGCAATGCTTCGGCATGTCTTGCTCGGGCGTATCTGACTTCTTCCCAATTGACTGCTGTATACAACCATGTTTCTGTTCATAAAACTACATTACATCGACTTTAATTCGACTCCATATCTCATTCCAGTGCAGAGACATTGAGTAAGTATTCCTCTGTCGTTACTGACTTCTTCTATTATTCAAACCTCTCTCTAACCAATCCTGGCACTAATAAGAACAAACTTTGAATTTTTCTGAATAACGGTCCACAAACTAAGAAAAAATCATTTCTAAATGTACCTATACTTGTGGATCACGCAATGCTTCGGCATGTCTTGCTCGGGCGTATCTGACTTCTTCCCAATTGACTGCTGTATACAACCATGTTTCTGTTCATAAAACTACATTACATCGACTTTAATTCGACTCCATATCTCATTCCAATGCAGAGACATTGAGTAAGTATTCCTCTGTCGTTACTGACTTCTTCTATTATTCAAACCTCTCTCTAACCAATCCTGGCACTAATAAGAACAAACTTTGAATTTTTCTGAATAACGGTCCACAAACTAAGAAAAAATCATTTCTAAATGTACCTATACTTGTGGATCACGCAATGCTTCGGCATGTCTTGCTCGGGCGTATCTGACTTCTTCCCAATTGACTGCTGTCTACAACCATGTTTCTGTTCATAAAACTACATTACATCGACTTTAATTCGACTCCATATCTCATTCCAGTGCAGAGACATTGAGTAAGTATTCCTCTGTCGTTACTGACTTCTTCTATTATTCAAACCTCTCTCTAACCAATCCTGGCACTAATAAGAACAAACTTTGAATTTTTCTGAATAACGGTCCACAAACTAAGAAAAAATCATTTCTAAATGTACCTATACTTGTGGATCACGCAATGCTTCGGCATGTCTTGCTCGGGCGTATCTGACTTCTTCCCAATTGACTGCTGTATACAACCATGTTTCTGTTCATAAAACTACATTACATCGACTTTAATTCGACTCCATATCTCATTCCAGTGCAGAGACATTGAGTAAGTATTCCTCTGTCGTTACTGACTTCTTCTATTATTCAAACCTCTCTCTAACCAATCCTGGCACTAATAAGAACAAACTTTGAATTTTTCTGAATAACGGTCCACAAACTAAGAAAAAATCATTTCTAAATGTACCTATACTTGTGGATCACGCAATGCTTCGGCATGTCTTGCTCGGGCGTATCTGACTTCTTCCCAATTGACTGCTGTATACAACCATGTTTCTGTTCATAAAACTACATTACATCGACTTTAATTCGACTCCATATCTCATTCCAGTGCAGAGACATTGAGTAAGTATTCCTCTGTCGTTACTGACTTCTTCTATTATTCAAACCTCTCTCTAACCAATCCTGGCACTAATAAGAACAAACTTTGAATTTTTCTGAATAACGGTCCACAAACTAAGAAAAAATCATTTCTAAATGTACCTATACTTGTGGATCACGCAATGCTTCGGCATGTCTTGCTCGGGCGTATCTGACTTCTTCCCAATTGACTGCTGTATACAACCATGTTTCTGTTCATAAAACTACATTACATCGACTTTAATTCGACTCCATATCTCATTCCAGTGCAGAGACATTGAGTAAGTATTCCTCTGTCGTTACTGACTTCTTCTATTATTCAAACCTCTCTCTAACCAATCCTGGCACTAATAAGAACAAACTTTGAATTTTTCTGAATAACGGTCCACAAACTAAGAAAAAATCATTTCTAAATGTACCTATACTTGTGGATCACGCAATGCTTCGGCATGTCTTGCTCGGGCGTATCTGACTTCTTCCCAATTGACTGCTGTATACAACCATGTTTCTGTTCATAAAACTACATTACATCGACTTTAATTCGACTACATATCTCATTCCAGTGCAGAGACATTGAGTAAGTATTCCTCTGTCGTTACTGACTTCTTCTATTATTCAAACCTCTCTCTAACCAATCCTGGCACTAATAAGAACAAACTTTGAATTTTTCTGAATAACGGTCCACAAACTAAGAAAAAATCATTTCTAAATGTACCTATACTTGTGGATCACGCAATGCTTCGGCATGTCTTGCTCGGGCGTATCTGACTTCTTCCCAATTGACTGCTGTATACAACCATGTTTCTGTTCATAAAACTACATTACATCGACTTTAATTCGACTCCATATCTCATTCCAGTGCAGAGACATTGAGTAAGTATTCCTCTGTCGTTACTGACTTCTTCTATTATTCAAACCTCTCTCTAACCAATCCTGGCACTAATAAGAACAAACTTTGAATTTTTCTGAATAACGGTCCACAAACTAAGAAAAAATCATTTCTAAATGTACCTATACTTGTGGATCACGCAATGCTTCGGCATGTCTTGCTCGGGCGTATCTGACTTCTTCCCAATTGACTGCTGTATACAACCATGTTTCTGTTCATAAAACTACATTACATCGACTTTAATTCGACTCCATATCTCATTCCAGTGCAGAGACATTGAGTAAGTATTCCTCTGTCGTTACTGACTTCTTCTATTATTCAAACCTCTCTCTAACCAATCCTGGCACTAATAAGAACAAACTTTGAATTTTTCTGAATAACGGTCCACAAACTAAGAAAAAATCATTTCTAAATGTACCTATACTTGTGGATCACGCAATGCTTCGGCATGTCTTGCTCGGGCGTATCTGACTTCTTCCCAATTGACTGCTGTATACAACCATGTTTCTGTTCATAAAACTACATTACATCGACTTTAATTCGACTCCATATCTCATTCCAGTGCAGAGACATTGAGTAAGTATTCCTCTGTCGTTACTGACTTCTTCTATTATTCAAACCTCTCTCTAACCAATCCTGGCACTAATAAGAACAAACTTTGAATTTTTCTGAATAACGGTCCACAAACTAAGAAAAAATCATTTCTAAATGTACCTATACTTGTGGATCACGCAATGCTTCGGCATGTCTTGCTCGGGCGTATCTGACTTCTTCCCAATTGACTGCTGTATACAACCATGTTTCTGTTCATAAAACTACATTACATCGACTTTAATTCGACTCCATATCTCATTCCAGTGCAGAGACATTGAGTAAGTATTCCTCTGTCGTTACTGACTTCTTCTATTATTCAAACCTCTCTCTAACCAATCCTGGCACTAATAAGAACAAACTTTGAATTTTTCTGAATAACGGTCCACAAACTAAGAAAAAATCATTTCTAAATGTACCTATACTTGTGGATCACGCAATGCTTCGGCATGTCTTGCTCGGGCGTATCTGACTTCTTCCCAATTGACTGCTGTATACAACCATGTTTCTGTTCATAAAACTACATTACATCGACTTTAATTCGACTCCATATCTCATTCCAATGCAGAGACATTGAGTAAGTATTCCTCTGTCGTTACTGACTTCTTCTATTATTCAAACCTCTCTCTAACCAATCCTGGCACTAATAAGAACAAACTTTGAATTTTTCTGAATAACGGTCCACAAACTAAGAAAAAATCATTTCTAAATGTACCTATACTTGTGGATCACGCAATGCTTCGGCATGTCTTGCTCGGGCGTATCTGACTTCTTCCCAATTGACTGCTGTATACAACCATGTTTCTGTTCATAAAACTACATTACATCGACTTTAATTCGACTCCATATCTCATTCCAGTGCAGAGACATTGAGTAAGTATTCCTCTGTCGTTACTGACTTCTTCTATTATTCAAACCTCTCTCTAACCAATCCTGGCACTAATAAGAACAAACTTTGAATTTTTCTGAATAACGGTCCACAAACTAAGAAAAAATCATTTCTAAATGTACCTATACTTGTGGATCACGCAATGCTTCGGCATGTCTTGCTCGGGCGTATCTGACTTCTTCCCAATTGACTGCTGTATACAACCATGTTTCTGTTCATAAAACTACATTACATCGACTTTAATTCGACTCCATATCTCATTCCAGTGCAGAGACATTGAGTAAGTATTCCTCTGTCGTTACTGACTTCTTCTATTATTCAAACCTCTCTCTAACCAATCCTGGCACTAATAAGAACAAACTTTGAATTTTTCTGAATAACGGTCCACAAACTAAGAAAAAATCATTTCTAAATGTACCTATACTTGTGGATCACGCAATGCTTCGGCATGTCTTGCTCGGGCGTATCTGACTTCTTCCCAATTGACTGCTGTATACAACCATGTTTCTGTTCATAAAACTACATTACATCGACTTTAATTCGACTCCATATCTCATTCCAGTGCAGAGACATTGAGTAAGTATTCCTCTGTCGTTACTGACTTCTTCTATTATTCAAACCTCTCTCTAACCAATCCTGGCACTAATAAGAACAAACTTTGAATTTTTCTGAATAACGGTCCACAAACTAAGAAAAAATCATTTCTAAATGTACCTATACTTGTGGATCACGCAATGCTTCGGCATGTCTTGCTCGGGCGTATCTGACTTCTTCCCAATTGACTGCTGTATACAACCATGTTTCTGTTCATAAAACTACATTACATCGACTTTAATTCGACTCCATATCTCATTCCAGTGCAGAGACATTGAGTAAGTATTCCTCTGTCGTTACTGACTTCTTCTATTATTCAAACCTCTCTCTAACCAATCCTGGCACTAATAAGAACAAACTTTGAATTTTTCTGAATAACGGTCCACAAACTAAGAAAAAATCATTTCTAAATGTACCTATACTTGTGGATCACGCAATGCTTCGGCATGTCTTGCTCGGGCGTATCTGACTTCTTCCCAATTGACTGCTGTATACAACCATGTTTCTGTTCATAAAACTACATTACATCGACTTTAATTCGACTCCATATCTCATTCCAGTGCAGAGACATTGAGTAAGTATTCCTCTGTCGTTACTGACTTCTTCTATTATTCAAACCTCTCTCTAACCAATCCTGGCACTAATAAGAACAAACTTTGAATTTTTCTGAATAACGGTCCACAAACTAAGAAAAAATCATTTCTAAATGTACCTATACTTGTGGATCACGCAATGCTTCGGCATGTCTTGCTCGGGCGTATCTGACTTCTTCCCAATTGACTGCTGTATACAACCATGTTTCTGTTCATAAAACTACATTACATCGACTTTAATTCGACTCCATATCTCATTCCAGTGCAGAGACATTGAGTAAGTATTCCTCTGTCGTTACTGACTTCTTCTATTATTCAAACCTCTCTCTAACCAATCCTGGCACTAATAAGAACAAACTTTGAATTTTTCTGAATAACGGTCCACAAACTAAGAAAAAATCATTTCTAAATGTACCTATACTTGTGGATCACGCAATGCTTCGGCATGTCTTGCTCGGGCGTATCTGACTTCTTCCCAATTGACTGCTGTATACAACCATGTTTCTGTTCATAAAACTACATTACATCGACTTTAATTCGACTCCATATCTCATTCCAGTGCAGAGACATTGAGTAAGTATTCCTCTGTCGTTACTGACTTCTTCTATTATTCAAACCTCTCTCTAACCAATCCTGGCACTAATAAGAACAAACTTTGAATTTTTCTGAATAACGGTCCACAAACTAAGAAAAAATCATTTCTAAATGTACCTATACTTGTGGATCACGCAATGCTTCGGCATGTCTTGCTCGGGCGTATCTGACTTCTTCCCAATTGACTGCTGTATACAACCATGTTTCTGTTCATAAAACTACATTACATCGACTTTAATTCGACTCCATATCTCATTCCAGTGCAGAGACATTGAGTAAGTATTCCTCTGTCGTTACTGACTTCTTCTATTATTCAAACCTCTCTCTAACCAATCCTGGCACTAATAAGAACAAACTTTGAATTTTTCTGAATAACGGTCCACAAACTAAGAAAAAATCATTTCTAAATGTACCTATACTTGTGGATCACGCAATGCTTCGGCATGTCTTGCTCGGGCGTATCTGACTTCTTCCCAATTGACTGCTGTATACAACCATGTTTCTGTTCATAAAACTACATTACATCGACTTTAATTCGACTCCATATCTCATTCCAGTGCAGAGACATTGAGTAAGTATTCCTCTGTCGTTACTGACTTCTTCTATTATTCAAACCTCTCTCTAACCAATCCTGGCACTAATAAGAACAAACTTTGAATTTTTCTGAATAACGGTCCACAAACTAAGAAAAAATCATTTCTAAATGTACCTATACTTGTGGATCACGCAATGCTTCGGCATGTCTTGCTCGGGCGTATCTGACTTCTTCCCAATTGACTGCTGTATACAACCATGTTTCTGTTCATAAAACTACATTACATCGACTTTAATTCGACTCCATATCTCATTCCAGTGCAGAGACATTGAGTAAGTATTCCTCTGTCGTTACTGACTTCTTCTATTATTCAAACCTCTCTCTAACCAATCCTGGCACTAATAAGAACAAACTTTGAATTTTTCTGAATAACGGTCCACAAACTAAGAAAAAATCATTTCTAAATGTACCTATACTTGTGGATCACGCAATGCTTCGGCATGTCTTGCTCGGGCGTATCTGACTTCTTCCCAATTGACTGCTGTATACAACCATGTTTCTGTTCATAAAACTACATTACATCGACTTTAATTCGACTCCATATCTCATTCCAGTGCAGAGACATTGAGTAAGTATTCCTCTGTCGTTACTGACTTCTTCTATTATTCAAACCTCTCTCTAACCAATCCTGGCACTAATAAGAACAAACTTTGAATTTTTCTGAATAACGGTCCACAAACTAAGAAAAAATCATTTCTAAATGTACCTATACTTGTGGATCACGCAATGCTTCGGCATGTCTTGCTCGGGCGTATCTGACTTCTTCCCAATTGACTGCTGTATACAACCATGTTTCTGTTCATAAAACTACATTACATCGACTTTAATTCGACTCCATATCTCATTCCAGTGCAGAGACATTGAGTAAGTATTCCTCTGTCGTTACTGACTTCTTCTATTATTCAAACCTCTCTCTAACCAATCCTGGCACTAATAAGAACAAACTTTGAATTTTTCTGAATAACGGTCCACAAACTAAGAAAAAATCATTTCTAAATGTACCTATACTTGTGGATCACGCAATGCTTCGGCATGTCTTGCTCGGGCGTATCTGACTTCTTCCCAATTGACTGCTGTATACAACCATGTTTCTGTTCATAAAACTACATTACATCGACTTTAATTCGACTCCATATCTCATTCCAGTGCAGAGACATTGAGTAAGTATTCCTCTGTCGTTACTGACTTCTTCTATTATTCAAACCTCTCTCTAACCAATCCTGGCACTAATAAGAACAAACTTTGAATTTTTCTGAATAACGGTCCACAAACTAAGAAAAAATCATTTCTAAATGTACCTATACTTGTGGATCACGCAATGCTTCGGCATGTCTTGCTCGGGCGTATCTGACTTCTTCCCAATTGACTGCTGTATACAACCATGTTTCTGTTCATAAAACTACATTACATCGACTTTAATTCGACTCCATATCTCATTCCAGTGCAGAGACATTGAGTAAGTATTCCTCTGTCGTTACTGACTTCTTCTATTATTCAAACCTCTCTCTAACCAATCCTGGCACTAATAAGAACAAACTTTGAATTTTTCTGAATAACGGTCCACAAACTAAGAAAAAATCATTTCTAAATGTACCTATACTTGTGGATCACGCAATGCTTCGGCATGTCTTGCTCGGGCGTATCTGACTTCTTCCCAATTGACTGCTGTATACAACCATGTTTCTGTTCATAAAACTACATTACATCGACTTTAATTCGACTCCATATCTCATTCCAGTGCAGAGACATTGAGTAAGTATTCCTCTGTCGTTACTGACTTCTTCTATTATTCAAACCTCTCTCTAACCAATCCTGGCACTAATAAGAACAAACTTTGAATTTTTCTGAATAACGGTCCACAAACTAAGAAAAAATCATTTCTAAATGTACCTATACTTGTGGATCACGCAATGCTTCGGCATGTCTTGCTCGGGCGTATCTGACTTCTTCCCAATTGACTGCTGTATACAACCATGTTTCTGTTCATAAAACTACATTACATCGACTTTAATTCGACTCCATATCTCATTCCAGTGCAGAGACATTGAGTAAGTATTCCTCTGTCGTTACTGACTTCTTCTATTATTCAAACCTCTCTCTAACCAATCCTGGCACTAATAAGAACAAACTTTGAATTTTTCTGAATAACGGTCCACAAACTAAGAAAAAATCATTTCTAAATGTACCTATACTTGTGGATCACGCAATGCTTCGGCATGTCTTGCTCGGGCGTATCTGACTTCTTCCCAATTGACTGCTGTATACAACCATGTTTCTGTTCATAAAACTACATTACATCGACTTTAATTCGACTCCATATCTCATTCCAGTGCAGAGACATTGAGTAAGTATTCCTCTGTCGTTACTGACTTCTTCTATTATTCAAACCTCTCTCTAACCAATCCTGGCACTAATAAGAACAAACTTTGAATTTTTCTGAATAACGGTCCACAAACTAAGAAAAAATCATTTCTAAATGTACCTATACTTGTGGATCACGCAATGCTTCGGCATGTCTTGCTCGGGCGTATCTGACTTCTTCCCAATTGACTGCTGTATACAACCATGTTTCTGTTCATAAAACTACATTACATCGACTTTAATTCGACTCCATATCTCATTCCAGTGCAGAGACATTGAGTAAGTATTCCTCTGTCGTTACTGACTTCTTCTATTATTCAAACCTCTCTCTAACCAATCCTGGCACTAATAAGAACAAACTTTGAATTTTTCTGAATAACGGTCCACAAACTAAGAAAAAATCATTTCTAAATGTACCTATACTTGTGGATCACGCAATGCTTCGGCATGTCTTGCTCGGGCGTATCTGACTTCTTCCCAATTGACTGCTGTATACAACCATGTTTCTGTTCATAAAACTACATTACATCGACTTTAATTCGACTCCATATCTCATTCCAGTGCAGAGACATTGAGTAAGTATTCCTCTGTCGTTACTGACTTCTTCTATTATTCAAACCTCTCTCTAACCAATCCTGGCACTAATAAGAACAAACTTTGAATTTTTCTGAATAACGGTCCACAAACTAAGAAAAAATCATTTCTAAATGTACCTATACTTGTGGATCACGCAATGCTTCGGCATGTCTTGCTCGGGCGTATCTGACTTCTTCCCAATTGACTGCTGTATACAACCATGTTTCTGTTCATAAAACTACATTACATCGACTTTAATTCGACTCCATATCTCATTCCAGTGCAGAGACATTGAGTAAGTATTCCTCTGTCGTTACTGACTTCTTCTATTATTCAAACCTCTCTCTAACCAATCCTGGCACTAATAAGAACAAACTTTGAATTTTTCTGAATAACGGTCCACAAACTAAGAAAAAATCATTTCTAAATGTACCTATACTTGTGGATCACGCAATGCTTCGGCATGTCTTGCTCGGGCGTATCTGACTTCTTCCCAATTGACTGCTGTATACAACCATGTTTCTGTTCATAAAACTACATTACATCGACTTTAATTCGACTCCATATCTCATTCCAGTGCAGAGACATTGAGTAAGTATTCCTCTGTCGTTACTGACTTCTTCTATTATTCAAACCTCTCTCTAACCAATCCTGGCACTAATAAGAACAAACTTTGAATTTTTCTGAATAACGGTCCACAAACTAAGAAAAAATCATTTCTAAATGTACCTATACTTGTGGATCACGCAATGCTTCGGCATGTCTTGCTCGGGCGTATCTGACTTCTTCCCAATTGACTGCTGTATACAACCATGTTTCTGTTCATAAAACTACATTACATCGACTTTAATTCAACTCCATATCTCATTCCAGTGCAGAGACATTGAGTAAGTATTCCTCTGTCGTTACTGACTTCTTCTATTATTCAAACCTCTCTCTAACCAATCCTGGCACTAATAAGAACAAACTTTGAATTTTTCTGAATAACGGTCCACAAACTAAGAAAAAATCATTTCTAAATGTACCTATACTTGTGGATCACGCAATGCTTCGGCATGTCTTGCTCGGGCGTATCTGACTTCTTCCCAATTGACTGCTGTATACAACCATGTTTCTGTTCATAAAACTACATTACATCGACTTTAATTCGACTCCATATCTCATTCCAGTGCAGAGACATTGAGTAAGTATTCCTCTGTCGTTACTGACTTCTTCTATTATTCAAACCTCTCTCTAACCAATCCTGGCACTAATAAGAACAAACTTTGAATTTTTCTGAATAACGGTCCACAAACTAAGAAAAAATCATTTCTAAATGTACCTATACTTGTGGATCACGCAATGCTTCGGCATGTCTTGCTCGGGCGTATCTGACTTCTTCCCAATTGACTGCTGTCTACAACCATGTTTCTGTTCATAAAACTACATTACATCGACTTTAATTCGACTCCATATCTCATTCCAGTGCAGAGACATTGAGTAAGTATTCCTCTGTCGTTACTGACTTCTTCTATTATTCAAACCTCTCTCTAACCAATCCTGGCACTAATAAGAACAAACTTTGAATTTTTCTGAATAACGGTCCACAAACTAAGAAAAAATCTATAATAAAAACACATAAATTTGTTTTTGACCACGATAGTTTTATTTTCACTCTACCGGTTTCGGAAGATCCCTTCCTTCGTCAGGAGAATATTTAAAAATAATCTACTACACAAAATATTGACACATAAATACAAAAATGTTAAGTGTTTGAGAGAGATGTCGACAAAGTGGAAGGGGTAATTACGGGAATTCCAGGAAGAACAGAGCGGTTAACTGGAAATATGTCAAGAATAGGACTATAAGACAGATTAATTTGGTTATTTATTATACTGGAGTTATTATTGATGGATTTTCTGATTTCAAGTGCTTCTAAATTATCTAATTTTTTGCCTTTATTACTACGGTGAAGAATTTTAACCCCTGTATCTTTATTAAAAGTATGATCGGTGGAAATGAGATGATTGGCAAACTCCGAAAAATTATTGTTATTTAAACATCTTAAATGTTCGGTGATTCTAATATTTATATTTCTAGTTGTCTTACCTATGTAGAACGATTGACAATCATTGCAACATAGTTGGTAAATGCCTGAGTGGCTAAATTTGTGATCTTTATCTTTAGTATTTTTAAGTAATTTTCCCAAGTTGTTATCAGTATAGAACGCGGGTTTAATGTGGGTAGGCAAATTTTTTGTACTGAGTGAAGAAAATTTGGATATGTATAAGATTTTACGCCATTGAAAGGGATTTATGATTTTATTATTAGTTTCAGGTGTACCAAATAAAAATGTATTCGTCGAAATGAGTTTAAGTTTCTTATTCAGGATTTTATCAATTAAGTGTGTCGAGTAACCATTATTTAGAGCAATTTGTTTTATTTTTGACAGTTCAATTTCGAAATTAACAGCTGATAGTGGGATTTTTACTATGTGTTTTTATTATAAATTATGATGAGCCACAAAGTGAATGCTTTTTACAATTACGTAAGAAAAAATCATTTCTAAATGTACCTATACTTGTGGATCACGCAATGCTTCGGCATGTCTTGCTCGGGCGTATCTGACTTCTTCCCAATTGACTGCTGTATACAACCATGTTTCTGTTCATAAAACTACATTACATCGACTTTAATTCGACTCCATATCTCATTCCAGTGCAGAGACATTGAGTAAGTATTCCTCTGTCGTTACTGACTTCTTCTATTATTCAAACCTCTCTCTAACCAATCCTGGCACTAATAAGAACAAACTTTGAATTTTTCTGAATAACGGTCCACAAACTAAGAAAAAATCATTTCTAAATGTACCTATACTTGTGGATCACGCAATGCTTCGGCATGTCTTGCTCGGGCGTATCTGACTTCTTCCCAATTGACTGCTGTATACAACCATGTTTCTGTTCATAAAACTACATTACATCGACTTTAATTCGACTCCATATCTCATTCCAGTGCAGAGACATTGAGTAAGTATTCCTCTGTCGTTACTGACTTCTTCTATTATTCAAACCTCTCTCTAACCAATCCTGGCACTAATAAGAACAAACTTTGAATTTTTCTGAATAACGGTCCACAAACTAAGAAAAAATCATTTCTAAATGTACCTATACTTGTGGATCACGCAATGCTTCGGCATGTCTTGCTCGGGCGTATCTGACTTCTTCCCAATTGACTGCTGTATACAACCATGTTTCTGTTCATAAAACTACATTACATCGACTTTAATTCGACTCCATATCTCATTCCAGTGCAGAGACATTGAGTAAGTATTCCTCTGTCGTTACTGACTTCTTCTATTATTCAAACCTCTCTCTAACCAATCCTGGCACTAATAAGAACAAACTTTGAATTTTTCTGAATAACGGTCCACAAACTAAGAAAAAATCATTTCTAAATGTACCTATACTTGTGGATCACGCAATGCTTCGGCATGTCTTGCTCGGGCGTATCTGACTTCTTCCCAATTGACTGCTGTATACAACCATGTTTCTGTTCATAAAACTACATTACATCGACTTTAATTCGACTCCATATCTCATTCCAGTGCAGAGACATTGAGTAAGTATTCCTCTGTCGTTACTGACTTCTTCTATTATTCAAACCTCTCTCTAACCAATCCTGGCACTAATAAGAACAAACTTTGAATTTTTCTGAATAACGGTCCACAAACTAAGAAAAAATCATTTCTAAATGTACCTATACTTGTGGATCACGCAATGCTTCGGCATGTCTTGCTCGGGCGTATCTGACTTCTTCCCAATTGACTGCTGTATACAACCATGTTTCTGTTCATAAAACTACATTACATCGACTTTAATTCGACTCCATATCTCATTCCAGTGCAGAGACATTGAGTAAGTATTCCTCTGTCGTTACTGACTTCTTCTATTATTCAAACCTCTCTCTAACCAATCCTGGCACTAATAAGAACAAACTTTGAATTTTTCTGAATAACGGTCCACAAACTAAGAAAAAATCATTTCTAAATGTACCTATACTTGTGGATCACGCAATGCTTCGGCATGTCTTGCTCGGGCGTATCTGACTTCTTCCCAATTGACTGCTGTATACAACCATGTTTCTGTTCATAAAACTACATTACATCGACTTTAATTCGACTCCATATCTCATTCCAGTGCAGAGACATTGAGTAAGTATTCCTCTGTCGTTACTGACTTCTTCTATTATTCAAACCTCTCTCTAACCAATCCTGGCACTAATAAGAACAAACTTTGAATTTTTCTGAATAACGGTCCACAAACTAAGAAAAAATCATTTCTAAATGTACCTATACTTGTGGATCACGCAATGCTTCGGCATGTCTTGCTCGGGCGTATCTGACTTCTTCCCAATTGACTGCTGTATACAACCATGTTTCTGTTCATAAAACTACATTACATCGACTTTAATTCGACTCCATATCTCATTCCAGTGCAGAGACATTGAGTAAGTATTCCTCTGTCGTTACTGACTTCTTCTATTATTCAAACCTCTCTCTAACCAATCCTGGCACTAATAAGAACAAACTTTGAATTTTTCTGAATAACGGTCCACAAACTAAGAAAAAATCATTTCTAAATGTACCTATACTTGTGGATCACGCAATGCTTCGGCATGTCTTGCTCGGGCGTATCTGACTTCTTCCCAATTGACTGCTGTATACAACCATGTTTCTGTTCATAAAACTACATTACATCGACTTTAATTCGACTCCATATCTCATTCCAGTGCAGAGACATTGAGTAAGTATTCCTCTGTCGTTACTGACTTCTTCTATTATTCAAACCTCTCTCTAACCAATCCTGGCACTAATAAGAACAAACTTTGAATTTTTCTGAATAACGGTCCACAAACTAAGAAAAAATCATTTCTAAATGTACCTATACTTGTGGATCACGCAATGCTTCGGCATGTCTTGCTCGGGCGTATCTGACTTCTTCCCAATTGACTGCTGTATACAACCATGTTTCTGTTCATAAAACTACATTACATCGACTTTAATTCGACTCCATATCTCATTCCAGTGCAGAGACATTGAGTAAGTATTCCTCTGTCGTTACTGACTTCTTCTATTATTCAAACCTCTCTCTAACCAATCCTGGCACTAATAAGAACAAACTTTGAATTTTTCTGAATAACGGTCCACAAACTAAGAAAAAATCATTTCTAAATGTACCTATACTTGTGGATCACGCAATGCTTCGGCATGTCTTGCTCGGGCGTATCTGACTTCTTCCCAATTGACTGCTGTATACAACCATGTTTCTGTTCATAAAACTACATTACATCGACTTTAATTCGACTCCATATCTCATTCCAGTGCAGAGACATTGAGTAAGTATTCCTCTGTCGTTACTGACTTCTTCTATTATTCAAACCTCTCTCTAACCAATCCTGGCACTAATAAGAACAAACTTTGAATTTTTCTGAATAACGGTCCACAAACTAAGAAAAAATCATTTCTAAATGTACCTATACTTGTGGATCACGCAATGCTTCGGCATGTCTTGCTCGGGCGTATCTGACTTCTTCCCAATTGACTGCTGTATACAACCATGTTTCTGTTCATAAAACTACATTACATCGACTTTAATTCGACTCCATATCTCATTCCAGTGCAGAGACATTGAGTAAGTATTCCTCTGTCGTTACTGACTTCTTCTATTATTCAAACCTCTCTCTAACCAATCCTGGCACTAATAAGAACAAACTTTGAATTTTTCTGAATAACGGTCCACAAACTAAGAAAAAATCATTTCTAAATGTACCTATACTTGTGGATCACGCAATGCTTCGGCATGTCTTGCTCGGGCGTATCTGACTTCTTCCCAATTGACTGCTGTATACAACCATGTTTCTGTTCATAAAACTACATTACATCGACTTTAATTCGACTCCATATCTCATTCCAGTGCAGAGACATTGAGTAAGTATTCCTCTGTCGTTACTGACTTCTTCTATTATTCAAACCTCTCTCTAACCAATCCTGGCACTAATAAGAACAAACTTTGAATTTTTCTGAATAACGGTCCACAAACTAAGAAAAAATCATTTCTAAATGTACCTATACTTGTGGATCACGCAATGCTTCGGCATGTCTTGCTCGGGCGTATCTGACTTCTTCCCAATTGACTGCTGTATACAACCATGTTTCTGTTCATAAAACTACATTACATCGACTTTAATTCGACTCCATATCTCATTCCAGTGCAGAGACATTGAGTAAGTATTCCTCTGTCGTTACTGACTTCTTCTATTATTCAAACCTCTCTCTAACCAATCCTGGCACTAATAAGAACAAACTTTGAATTTTTCTGAATAACGGTCCACAAACTAAGAAAAAATCATTTCTAAATGTACCTATACTTGTGGATCACGCAATGCTTCGGCATGTCTTGCTCGGGCGTATCTGACTTCTTCCCAATTGACTGCTGTATACAACCATGTTTCTGTTCATAAAACTACATTACATCGACTTTAATTCGACTCCATATCTCATTCCAGTGCAGAGACATTGAGTAAGTATTCCTCTGTCGTTACTGACTTCTTCTATTATTCAAACCTCTCTCTAACCAATCCTGGCACTAATAAGAACAAACTTTGAATTTTTCTGAATAACGGTCCACAAACTAAGAAAAAATCATTTCTAAATGTACCTATACTTGTGGATCACGCAATGCTTCGGCATGTCTTGCTCGGGCGTATCTGACTTCTTCCCAATTGACTGCTGTATACAACCATGTTTCTGTTCATAAAACTACATTACATCGACTTTAATTCGACTCCATATCTCATTCCAGTGCAGAGACATTGAGTAAGTATTCCTCTGTCGTTACTGACTTCTTCTATTATTCAAACCTCTCTCTAACCAATCCTGGCACTAATAAGAACAAACTTTGAATTTTTCTGAATAACGGTCCACAAACTAAGAAAAAATCATTTCTAAATGTACCTATACTTGTGGATCACGCAATGCTTCGGCATGTCTTGCTCGGGCGTATCTGACTTCTTCCCAATTGACTGCTGTATACAACCATGTTTCTGTTCATAAAACTACATTACATCGACTTTAATTCGACTCCATATCTCATTCCAGTGCAGAGACATTGAGTAAGTATTCCTCTGTCGTTACTGACTTCTTCTATTATTCAAACCTCTCTCTAACCAATCCTGGCACTAATAAGAACAAACTTTGAATTTTTCTGAATAACGGTCCACAAACTAAGAAAAAATCATTTCTAAATGTACCTATACTTGTGGATCACGCAATGCTTCGGCATGTCTTGCTCGGGCGTATCTGACTTCTTCCCAATTGACTGCTGTATACAACCATGTTTCTGTTCATAAAACTACATTACATCGACTTTAATTCGACTCCATATCTCATTCCAGTGCAGAGACATTGAGTAAGTATTCCTCTGTCGTTACTGACTTCTTCTATTATTCAAACCTCTCTCTAACCAATCCTGGCACTAATAAGAACAAACTTTGAATTTTTCTGAATAACGGTCCACAAACTAAGAAAAAATCATTTCTAAATGTACCTATACTTGTGGATCACGCAATGCTTCGGCATGTCTTGCTCGGGCGTATCTGACTTCTTCCCAATTGACTGCTGTATACAACCATGTTTCTGTTCATAAAACTACATTACATCGACTTTAATTCGACTCCATATCTCATTCCAGTGCAGAGACATTGAGTAAGTATTCCTCTGTCGTTACTGACTTCTTCTATTATTCAAACCTCTCTCTAACCAATCCTGGCACTAATAAGAACAAACTTTGAATTTTTCTGAATAACGGTCCACAAACTAAGAAAAAATCATTTCTAAATGTACCTATACTTGTGGATCACGCAATGCTTCGGCATGTCTTGCTCGGGCGTATCTGACTTCTTCCCAATTGACTGCTGTATACAACCATGTTTCTGTTCATAAAACTACATTACATCGACTTTAATTCGACTCCATATCTCATTCCAGTGCAGAGACATTGAGTAAGTATTCCTCTGTCGTTACTGACTTCTTCTATTATTCAAACCTCTCTCTAACCAATCCTGGCACTAATAAGAACAAACTTTGAATTTTTCTGAATAACGGTCCACAAACTAAGAAAAAATCATTTCTAAATGTACCTATACTTGTGGATCACGCAATGCTTCGGCATGTCTTGCTCGGGCGTATCTGACTTCTTCCCAATTGACTGCTGTATACAACCATGTTTCTGTTCATAAAACTACATTACATCGACTTTAATTCGACTCCATATCTCATTCCAGTGCAGAGACATTGAGTAAGTATTCCTCTGTCGTTACTGACTTCTTCTATTATTCAAACCTCTCTCTAACCAATCCTGGCACTAATAAGAACAAACTTTGAATTTTTCTGAATAACGGTCCACAAACTAAGAAAAAATCATTTCTAAATGTACCTATACTTGTGGATCACGCAATGCTTCGGCATGTCTTGCTCGGGCGTATCTGACTTCTTCCCAATTGACTGCTGTATACAACCATGTTTCTGTTCATAAAACTACATTACATCGACTTTAATTCGACTCCATATCTCATTCCAGTGCAGAGACATTGAGTAAGTATTCCTCTGTCGTTACTGACTTCTTCTATTATTCAAACCTCTCTCTAACCAATCCTGGCACTAATAAGAACAAACTTTGAATTTTTCTGAATAACGGTCCACAAACTAAGAAAAAATCATTTCTAAATGTACCTATACTTGTGGATCACGCAATGCTTCGGCATGTCTTGCTCGGGCGTATCTGACTTCTTCCCAATTGACTGCTGTATACAACCATGTTTCTGTTCATAAAACTACATTACATCGACTTTAATTCGACTCCATATCTCATTCCAGTGCAGAGACATTGAGTAAGTATTCCTCTGTCGTTACTGACTTCTTCTATTATTCAAACCTCTCTCTAACCAATCCTGGCACTAATAAGAACAAACTTTGAATTTTTCTGAATAACGGTCCACAAACTAAGAAAAAATCATTTCTAAATGTACCTATACTTGTGGATCACGCAATGCTTCGGCATGTCTTGCTCGGGCGTATCTGACTTCTTCCCAATTGACTGCTGTATACAACCATGTTTCTGTTCATAAAACTACATTACATCGACTTTAATTCGACTCCATAACTCATTCCAGTGCAGAGACATTGAGTAAGTATTCCTCTGTCGTTACTGACTTTTTCTATTATTGAAACCTCTCTCTGACCAATCCTGGCACTAATTAGAACAAACTTTGAAATTTTCAGCGATACCGATCGACTACTTTTCGAGTTTTGCCAGTAGAAACTTTTATATATTTTATATTTACTAACTTTGTATCCGGCGTTGCAGGTAGACCTTTAACGACGGATAACGACTTTGTTTTATACTATTTAAAGAATATAAGAAATAAAGAATAATTATGGAAGTCTTTTAACCTAATTGTAATATTCATTAAATCATTGAAGAATATAATATAATAATATGGGCATTCCTAAAGAAAACCTTAATTACGATAACGTACTTTGTTCATTAAATTTAATAAAATTATCCGATCGTAGAATCATTTCCGATTTAACCTGTTTGTATAAAATCATTAATTCAATGTTTGATACCCCTGATTTCTTATATGTAATCTCTTTTCATACTCCAAGCAGGTCGGTTACAAGACAGTACCTACCATATTATTGTAGCAATTCTATATCAACGTCTCAATATCACACTCCTATGCGCCGGATTCAACAGCTAGGAAACAAATACTACGATGTTGTTGATATATTTAGTAAATCAATTTCATTATTTAAGCATACCTTATTGAAGTTTTTTGCATCAAGTGGGGAATATTTTGATAAAGCTATTTAAATTGAGAGTAGTACAGTATTTTGGACGTTAACAGTATTTTGTCGGCTGAAAGAAAAAAAATATTTTGCATTTTTTATATTTATATTTTGTACCCACATACTGTGTGGATCAAATTCAACTATATTTGTTTTATATATGTGTTTTAAACAGTCATTTTCTGCACTATTTATGAGTATTATTTCTTAAATATTGTCATATAACTAACTCTACGTTATGGTCTCCATTTTTCAATATTCATTCAGATAACACTGAAAAGATTCAACGGAAGTTTCTAGGGTTTATAAATTATAAGTTGCATATTCCTATACAAAACACAAATTACAATTACCTCTTGGATAAAATGTCTCTATTGAAACTTTCAGAAAGAAGAATAAGCACAGATTTAATACTGTTACAAAGAATACTACATTTTAAAATTGACTGTCCCGAATTACTTCAATGTATCAATATCCATGTTCCCAAAAAATCATGCCGACATTTCTTACCTTTTTACTTCAATAACCCCAATAGAGTTCAATTCAATTCACAATCTCGGAAACAAATATTCTGATCTGGGTGATATATTTCATTTGAAAACTAATCAGTATAAATGTTGTACATATATTCTATCACTTTTATTCTTCTAGACACAAATAGACCTATGTACCCATATAACTTCTCCGCTTCTACTATTTTGTTTTGTTGAATCTTTTAAATTCAATTATATGCGTGAGGATTCATTTTTGCCATTAAGTTTACATTCTTCTTTATTTTATTAATTTTTAATTGTTTACTCTGATACAAAATGCTTGTTTTTTTTTAAAGAAAAGCCCAGTAGGGCGTGTAATAAATAAATAAATATAAGTATGTAAAAGCCTTAATAGGCGTCAATAAATAAATAAATAATACCAATAATTATATCAACAGTAGACATCGCGTCCAAACAAGTATGTTTTTAATTTTCTCTCATTTAACAATTGAGGTTTGTAAGTAGTTACAGTACTTGTGATGCCCAGATTCATTATGTTTTACTTTCTTAGAACTTACTCTACTAATTTCTTTCCTTAAACAGACCTTCCACTAGTGAATAAAAACCCGAGTCTTGGGTTTGAAAAATAATGTTTTATAAACTCTAACTATTTTGAAGTTTATTGGGTAATCAAATGTTGAATTTATTATAAAGAGGTAAATAATACATTTTCAAGTTTTTCCTACTGCCCCAAACCTATTGTTATTTACCAACAACTGTCGTCTTATTTCCTTTGTTAGTATTATTTTATTTAAAAAAAAACACACATCCATTTTTAAATTTTGTATTTTGGAAGCACACATTATTATTATGGCTAACCTTTGAGGTGATTCTTGCAAAAAAGGTGTAGCAAAATACAAAAAATATATATTTAATTAAAGTACCTGTACCAAATTTCTCTTAGAGTAGATCCTTTCCTTGCAATTTTAACAAACCGCAAGATGGGAAGATGGTTACAAAATAATGGCGAAAATTTTTTGTTTTGGTTTTGCCCTCAATCTAGGGTAAAAAATAATTTAATAAAATAAAATATTTTTGTTTTAAAACCACGAGATTTTAATAATTTTTAGAACCGACTAGTAACCGATCAGTAATTACTAGTAATAATTTTTACCCTGAAGATGCTTGAGTAAAGCGAAACCGGTCGGTTCTAAAAATTATTAAAAACTCGCGGTTTTAAAACAAAAATATTTTATTTTATTGAATATGTCAAACCACAAAGTGATTGCTTTCTACAATAATAAAAAAATAAATAAATAATAAGCAAACAAATAGCATATCCTAGGAAATAAATTGTACAGCGCCCTTGAGGTGATTTTTCACAAAAACGGCGCTCTACAAATTATCCAATTATTATTATTATTATTATTACTATACCGTACCACCCACAGTGCTTTAGTTCAAGTTTTATAAGACGTTTCTACCTATTTATTCTAATCACAAGGAAAACAGATTTTTGTTAGAAATGGAAGTATAAAATTTTAAAGTATGTCAGAAATACTTTATTGTAACCATTGAAACAAATAACACTTGGTTACTCGGTTCTAAATGCGTTTAATTAAAGGTATTCACGTGGGGTACATCGTACATAATACGAAAAATCAAGCCTACCGATTGTCGCTTGCAAGATAGTTCGAAGTTCTTGGTAGTCCAAAGCGACAAAGCCAATTAAAGTTATGCGTTTGGTTTATAGATAAAAAGAGCGCTGAAGATGCTATTAGTATTAGTATGGATGAACAACGTTGGCGACAAAATTTGTATCATTCAAATAATGGCTCGTGATTTATCTTTCTTGCATCTTGGGGGTGTCACAATGTGGGGGTGAATATTATATAATGGTCAAGGCTAAACCATTAAAGCAATATTGTATAAGGTCTTAATACAAGATTTATTCAGATTCTAGTCTCATTCGTCCCATAAACGGTGCATCCCCGTCAAACCCCACGTCTTCCAGCAGCTGATCCTGAAAACAGAAATACTCAATCAATCAAGGTCAAATAACGATGACATGAAAAATATTCCAGGTCATAAAACCACATTCGGACAAAGAAATCGTATTTGTTTTGCGACGAAACTACACAACATCCTTCCCCCTGATAGAAAGCGAATAGAAAATTTGAATGATTACAAATCAAGAATAAAAATCTGGCTGAAAGAGATTAATGAAAAAACTGAAATTAAAAAAATACTTAGTTTTTACCACTTTTATTGTTTATAAATACCAACATGTTTCATGAGCAACGCTCACTTCTTCAGGGTTTTAATAATACTAATTATAAATAATAGACATAGACAATGGTGTCACTAAAAAATAATGGACATAGACTATGGTGTCAATAGAGAAATAATAGACATAGACAATGGTGTCAATAGAAAAATAATAGACATAGACAATGGTGTCACTAAAAAATAATAGACATAGACAATGGCAACAATGAAAAGATGAGAATGGATAGGGGAAAGAGAGGCAATATGGAACAATTAACAAAGGGAATAGGTTTAATATTGGGTCATTTAAAAATAATTTTTGATCGTTAATAATATTCAATCTTGCATTCACACTCTTTCTAATCTCTAAAATTTCTAGTTTATCCAACTGAATGCCATTGACATTACAATGTACAACTATAAAAGTGGTAAAAACTAAGTATTTTATTAATTTCAATTAAAATGGTGCCACAAAATATGTTTGCTGTGTTAGAAGAAATGAAAAAACTCTAAAAAAAACATTAAAAACGACATTTTTTTAAATTTTTTTATTTTTATATTAACTCCACACAGGAGGCCCTGAAGAAAATATTTTCCCTCAGGGCCTATGTCATCTTTGGGGATGCTGTGTGGAGGGTCTTTTTGTGGAGAGGAAGCAGTGAACATGGGTCTTGAAGAGTCCCATGTTGTAGGAGGGAGGAAACACAGAGGCCGGCAGTTCGTTCCACAGCCGAGCTGTTGAATTTAAGAACGAATCGTAGAAGCGACCCGTTCTCATGTGACAAGTGTCAACCGTGTACAAATGTTGGGCACGCGTTTGGCGTGTATCCCGACTACGCACCGGTGCCGAAGGGATCAATGACGCTAGTTCCTCAGCGCATCTTCCATTGTAATACCGATAGAACAAGGACAGCATACCTACCTGACACCTGTGCTCTAAAGATTGCAGTCCGTTTGTTAAGATTGGGGAATCTATCAAACGGACCGCCCGTTTTTGCACAGAGTCAAGGGTTTTTTTCAGGTATTTAGGGGCTCCGGACCAGAGATGGCTGCCAAATTCGACAGTAGGGCGCACTTGCGATTTGTACAGGGTCAGCAGTTGTGTACTATTAAAGTATCTGCGGGCCCTGTACAGTACGCCCAGCTTCTGAGAGGCCAGCTTTACTCTGGCTTCGATGGAGCCCCCATACCTGAGCTGGTCACTTATAGTTACACCAAGCATATCAATGGAAGGCCTGTTCGGAAGATTGCTTCCGTTGAAGGAGACTAGATTATCATTTAGATCCCTTTTAGACGTAATCAGACAGGATTGGGTTTTTGAAACATTAAATTCGACGAGATTACTTTTACCCCAGGAGGAAATACTCTCGAGATAACCGTCCATTCTCTGCTTCAAAGCCCTCCGAGCCGTTGGAGTTTGTGTGCCCTTTGGGGGCTTGTCAAACAAAAAGCTATCATGAACTGTACTGTCATCCGCGTAACAATGAATCGGTGCACATGTCAAAAGGTCATTGATGTGCAACAAAAATAAAGTCGGAGACAGAACCGATCCCTGTGGGACGCCAGCATTTATAGAGTGTGAGGATGAGGTGAAACCGTCAGCAACTGCCTGAATCGACCTATCCCTTAAAAAGTCAGCAATCCACGTACACAGGGATGCGGGAAGTCCGTAAGAAGGCAATTTGTTGACAAGTCCTCGGTGCCAGACCCGGTCGAAGGCCTTGGATATGTCTAGTGCGACCGTTTGGGTCTCACCGTGACGTTCCAGGCACCGCCCCCAAACATGCGACACATACGCGAGAAGATCACCGCACGAGCGGTTCCGCCGGAATCCGTATTGACGGTCGTTGATAATTTTGTTCTTCTCGAGGTATGTGAGCAGTTTGTCGTTGATCACACGTTCCATCACTTTGGACAGAACTGATGTGATCGCTATGGGGCGGTAGTTGGCCGGGTTGGAGCGGTCACCTTTCTTGGGAATAGGGTGAATGACCGCTTTTTTCCAACCAGAGGGCACAGTGCCACACTTCAGGGACATTTTGAAGAGCTTTGTTAAAACTGGAACTATTTCCGCAGCACACTTCTGCAATACCAGGGCAGGTATTCCATCAGGTCCACTAGCTTTGTTAACATCGAGCCCCCGTATAACGTGGAGTACATCCCGATGCCGGATCCTCAGCTTTTTCATATAGAAGCCGCAGTGAGGAACCGACGGCGGAACAGCACCTCCGTCATCGAGGGTCGAGTTTTCCGCAAACATTTTCCCTAATAAGTTAGCCTTTTCGGTGGCGGTGTTTGCTAGTGAGCCGTCAGGTCTGGTAAGAGGTGGCAAACTGGGTTTGCAAAAATTCCGACCTATTGAGCCCGCAAGGGACCAGAATGCTCTGCTGCCATGCGGGCAGGCAGCCAGCTTTTTGCTGATCTGCAGGTCGTGTTCGAATTTTGACCTATTAATGATTCTCTTGCATTCCTTTGCCGATTTGTTGTATGCTGATCTGCTTTCGGGCGTTCGAGATGTGTTGTAGGCTCGGTAAGCCGCGTTTTTTCGTCGAACTGCTTCGGAGCATTGTCGACTGAACCACGGCTTTGAGCCCACACCAGTTTCTTTAGTAGTCGATTGTATGAAGCCATCCATCGCCGATTTGATGACTTCACCAATCTCCTGGGCACATCTTGAAGGGTCCGAAGTCCGAAAACAAACAGCTGACCACGGAAAAGCGTTGAAATGGGCCCGCATACCGAACCAATCTGCTGACCTATAGTGCCACACTTTTCTCCTCAGTCTCTCATTGGTTGGTCTGAGGCTAACGGGGATTGATGTGGTCACTAGGCAGTGGTCAGATGATCCCAGAGGCGCTGTGACGTCAATCTTATATCCGTGTGGCACAGTAGTTAAAAAAAGGACATCAGGAACCCTTGTAGGCTCCTGAACCAGTTGCTCTAATCCGTAGCAAATGGCAAAGGATTCCGCCTGTCGGCCAGCCGAGTCCGTTGGGCCAGAGAACTTCAACCATGGTTCGTTATGAACATTGAAGTCCCCCAGAACAATAAACTCGGCCGAAGGGTAGTGGGGCAAGAGATCATCAATGGTATCTCTTAAATGTTTGAAGAGCTCGGAAGTGTCTGATTCGCTATGGTTCGGGGAGCGGTATAGACATGCGTAGAATCTTGCCGTACTAGCAAGATTGACGCGCACCCACATTACGTCGAATCTGGAGTTTTCCAGACTCAATAGTCGTACACAGTTGACGTCAGCTCGACTATAGAGGCAGACTCCTCCTTTGAATCGGAACTTGCTTGCAAGGGTAAAGCCCGGGCAGTCCAGATAGGAGGAGTCTGGCGGCTCGGCTATCTGAGTTTCGGATAGGAAAAGAAGGTTGGGACGTTGGGACAAAAGATGGTGATGAACTGAATTTAAATTAGTGTGCAGACCGCGAATGTTGGCAAAATTTACCAACAGTTTTGGCCCGCACCGGGGACGCCTGCTACTCGCCGCTGTAATGATGTTAAGTTTGTTTTTATGTATATTCATGATTTTAATTTTGTTTTTTTTTTAAGGGTATGAAGTGAAAGGAAGGTCTGGAATGGAAAGGTATGAGGGGTGGGTAGGAATATGGGGTTCAGGCTGTCCAAGTGTGATGAGCGTTTGGTTCCAGCCCACTCACTGCGGTGCTAGGCGATAGGCTGGGAGAGTCCGGCTGGAGAGGGCATCCAATGCGCCCCAAACGCTGCTGCTGGGTCCCCTCCGGTCACGAACCGGCACAACAGCAGTGGCAGGGTTTTTTCACTCGCTGATGGGGCAGCCCACCCTTAGTCGTGAGCCTGAGGGTCGGGCCCCTGTACTATCGAGCGGCCCGGACAGCGGTAACCGGTTGTAAAGGGTCTCCCTCAACCAGCATCTCCCAACCGGCCCGCCACGCAGAAGGTGGGCTGACGCACCCGCCACCAAGACCTGGGCAAACCTTAACCCATGAACCCGGGCACCCCTGCTAAGTCACCAAACGTAGCGAACCACTTGGGGTAACCTGTGGCAGAGGTGTTGGTCATCCAATAAATGGTTCCCAGGGCTGCGGTACCCATTCCCGCCTACCAAATTGAAAACTAATAAAACAGAAATGAATAAATTCAATCCGCCTCAGCACAGGAGAGGAGGATCATGAAATACAATTTAATTTACATATATTTATGGGAATTGGTAGTGAGACAATGAAATATGATGTTGTTGTCACCGTGTTTATTGAGAATCAGGATAATACATTAATTGAGTTGAGGTGCGCAGTTGAGAGATGGCTCTGGGTCGAGGATGATGATGACACCAGGCGTAGTCGGCGATGACTGCGGTAGAATGGTTGAGATGTGGGTCAGTGGGTCGACACCGCATTGATGGAGATCGGGCTCGTGGACTTGTTCAGCGCTGATGAAGGCGTGGAGTCTTCTAGGTACTTTAGCGTGAACGAGGTAGCCGAAGGTGCGATGGACCTGGTCGGCAGATGAGCGGGAGTCGCAGGCTAGCGACGATGGTCATGGAGCCGAGGCGCAGACGACGATGAGCTGGTCGCCGGATCTAGGCGCGTGAGGTTAGCGCTGGCCAGGAATGATAGCCTGGGCCAGGGCGTTGAGGTGAAGAAGGATCGAAGCGTGACGTGGGGGGAACCGGCCATGGTGGCCGATTCCTCCATTACGCCGAGTCGGAGATCTCGAGTAGTATGATGTCGCGTGGAACTTGTTGCGTGGAACGATGTGGAATGAAGACTGACTGATGACTGACTGACTGGCTGACTACTGAGTGGCTTAGGTCCTCCACCGCTTATATAGCTGCTGATTTCTTTGTTCTCGTCTGCCACGGGTTGGAGTAGCGTCTGGACTTCGAACCCGTAGGACCGCTGACTCGGTTTATTGTATGAGCGTTTGCATCACCCTGTATTCAAATCAGCAGTCTACGTATTGTGGTACTGATATTTTTATTCAATGTTTCGTAAGACTGATTGCTGTCTCAGCTGTTTAACTCGTGCAGTCTGGTTTTGAATTGATGACCCTAGGAGCGGTGACATAACCGCTACATATTTAACATCATATTATATATGTACAATGTTTTTGTTCTTTCATCGGGGGTCATGGGGTTAGGTTTGTCTTGCGGCGGATACGTTAACCCATCCGGTAAACGTATGCGTTTGAGAAACTAGAAGGGGGCCTATTGATCTCTCCAGCAGGACTTTCTCTCGACCCATCGCTGTGCGCCGCATTGAGATGGATGGATTCATACGTACATCCTTCCTGGACACATTGACCCACCCCTCATACCTTTTTCCTTCCCAGAACTTTCTCTCCTTTCTTTCCATAAAAAGACCCTTCACACAGCACCTCCAAAGATGACATAAGCCCTGAGGGGTTTTTTTACCTCAGGGCTTCTTGTGTTGAGATAATATGAAAAAATTAGATTAATTTCTTTTCAAATAATTGTAATTTCTCACGAAGGGGGGCATTTTTTCCAAAGATTATACATCGCGTTTTTGACACGTTCCACGATTTTGTTTGGATTTTTCATAGTAATGTATTATAGATAATTGTATATTTAAGAAGATAAATAAATAAATAAAAAAGTATAAATACAAGTAGGATAACGACAGATTTTTTAATTATTTATGTTGAGGGATCAGTAGGATTTATAGGCCCTGTTGATATGAAAATATCTGGAGTCGGTGAATTATTTTCCCATTTTAGCTCTGGTGATTTGACGTGTTGTTCTTGTATTGTTTTGTATTTATTTTGCTTATATAATGCACTTGCATAATGTTAATTGACTAGATGATCATTTGTGGAAAAGTGTGTGGAAGGGTTTAGTTTTTCCTATGGGGAAGATTTAACCCGGACATAAAATCGGAAAAGAAATTAATAAATCTAAACAAAACATGAAACTGATCACAGAAATATAAAACGGTAACAGACTCAACTGGGAATTAAACATCAGATCTCTGTCTTACCGGGACAACGCCTCTAACCACTCGGCATTTAAGACCTTATTATATTTTTAAATAATTAATAAGTTGTAAGGAATTTGTTTGTAACTTAAATAGTGTCCCGTTTAAAAATATCCGATTTTTATTTATACAAAGCCGCGTGCCCAGCGACAAGATTACCACAAACATTAAACCAAATTTTTGTGCAAACATAAAACATAAGCATCAGTAAGACAAGAGATCCTGGGTTCGATTCCTAGTTATCTTTTTATTGTCTGTGGCTTGTTCTTATTTCATGTTTGGATTCATTTGTTTCGTCTTCTTCTTCAACGATATATTAAATTGTTTTTTTTTTGCAAATATTAACCCTGCACAAAATAATTTCCCACCAGGACCTACGTCATCTTTCGCGATGCTTTGTTGAGGGTTATTTAAGAGAGAAAGGAGATGAGTCGAGAGATATCAGTTTAGAGGTCAAAGGGTCTCCCCAAACCAACCTCTCCCGATCCAGTAGCTGGTGGGTGGGCGCATCCTGAACACACCTCCCCCGATGAACCCATGCACTCCTGCTATTCACCAAACGTAGCGAACCACTTGGAGTGACCTATAGCAGAGGTGTTGGTTATCCAATATAGTAAATTCAAGAAGACTTACCTTGTCAAACTAATTTAATAAGAATATTCTTCTTCTTCTTCTTCAGGTTCAGGTTCAGATAGTACAATAATGCCAGTAATCCAAGAATTATAGTCGGGGTGCGTCACATCGGTAAATATCACATGTTCGTCCAGGTCACACGTGTTTTCAGCAGATTTAACGCTAAAAGACAAGATTCCCTTCAGTTCCCAGTGAGAGTTTCTAAAGAAGAACATTCCTGCACCGGAGTCCAAGCTACAGATACCGGAACGTCCATCACCTCCTGTAAACGAATTAAATAACTTTATTATAAACGATTTTAAAATTGCGAAAAGCAATTTGTGCGTTGGTTGTTATATTATATCTTGATTATATTATATTTAAATGTAGAATGATTTTATCGGTTTACCTTCTACGCCATCTTCGTTAAAGCCATCTTCAGACTGGTAAAAATTATTCTTAGTCTACGGTTAATATACGTAACATATGGGGGAGGGAGAGGTGTAGTCTACATGGTTTTTAATCAATTATATTAATTAGTAATATAATTGATTAATTAATAATATAATTGATCAAAAACCCCTGTAGACCACCCCTCTCCCTCCCCCATATGTTACGTATATTAACCGTTGACTTAGAATTAGGGCATTAGCCTAGTATGGTAGTTAAAAAAATGTAACATGTAAACATTTCTAGACTTTCAGTACCTATGCGCAATCACAATACCAATTTTGGAGATCGAGCTTTTGCAGTAGCAGGCCCAACAGCTTGGAACAGACTCCCTTCATATTTGAGAAAGATCGACAGCTCATCTGAGTTCAGAGCACAACTAAAGATTCACCTTTTCAACTTGTCGTATCCAGAATGATGACCTTTTTTTATTTATTTTTTCATCAGTAGTATTTCATTGCTCAGTCCAGGGGATTTTTCTACTTGACTTTTTTTTCACCGTTATTAACCGTTTATTACGCGTAAACAATTTATTTTTAAATATTTTATAACTGACACCACGGGCAGAAATCATAACAATCGGTATTTGTAAATATAAATTAAATATGTATGTTAGTCGTAAACCTCTAGTTTAAGCCGCAATTGTAAGTCGTATTATAGCGGTATTGTGTAAATGCTCACTTGGTCTTATAAATATGTATAGCTTAAGTCATTAGTTAAAAGTCTTAGTTGTAAATCACTCGACATTAGTCTTAGTTATAAGTCTCTCTCTATATGTGAAACTTAGTTATAAACCAAAAGTTATTAAGTCTAAGTGATCAATACATAAATTAAGTTGTTAAGCGCCCTTGAGGTGATTTTCTCACGAAAACGGCGCTATATAAATAATCCAATCATTATTATTATTATTATTTATTAAATAATAAAAAAAAAATTAAAAAATTAGTACCAGTCTGAAGATGGCTTTAACGAGCTAAAACCTGTCGTAATAATTACCGTAGTAAAATAAAATTAAAGTGGAAAAAAGTTTCAAATTTGTTTTATTATAATATATTATGTGAATTTTAGTTTGTATATTCCTCTCCCCTCAGAAGTCATTAAAAAAACGGTAAACACTATCATGTTATCTTGGGAAACGATTGGAAGTTTTATGACCCGGTATATTGGGAAGGTTACTTGATAAAAGTAAAAAACATACGTACCAGCACAATATTGCTTGCCTTTGATAATATTTGCAAAGTGTTTGTGAGACTCGGTGCAAGAGTTAAACGGGACAATGGGCAACTTTACAAGTTGCGGATCATTGTCATCTTCTCCCTTTCCCCAGGCAACCACCTGCAATACAACATGAAAGTTAACATTGTTAACCCTAGAAAGATAATACGTCCGCGGGATGTAGACGGCTTTAAAAGATTGCTGTCTCTTTTTAATTACAACACGAAGCGTCTTGTCAGTGTTAGCCAATTCAGTCGTCAGCCGGAGCTAACGTAGGACGTGACTATATACCTAGATATGGCTATGGCCTACCGCAGTCGATCGACAAAGTCAATAACTCGTCTTTGTTCCCAAGTATAACTATACTATCATAGTAATATAAAAAGACTGATAAGCATTTAGGAATAGTGAATATTGCCAAAAATAACAAATCAAGACTAATAGTTATATAAAATGGAGCTATTACAAAAGTAAAACATTTTTTGTTGATTTAAAAGATTTTTTTTATGTTTGAAGGTAATTTTTTTTCTTATTCATAAATATAAGTACAAAATATGGGTTTATTTCATTACAATAATACATAAAATAATTATGTATTATAATAAACGTTAAACCTAAAATATAGTTAAACATAAATATACAATTCAAACTTTATATTAATGTCGTTGAATACGTCTCTGGGACGTATGATTATCTTTAACACCATTCGGTGTGTGATTATCTTTCTAGGGTTAAGGAATTTCCTTAAACCCCTCCTGTAGAGATGAAGTGCATATGTAGGGTTTTAGGGTGTGTGATGACTCACTACTAAGTGGGTAGCAGGCATACGTTACGGTGTTAAATTTACTGACATCTACAGTCAGTGGCTGTCACCATTTTCATATTGGCATTTTTTGTACTCATCAAAAAATGCCAACACGTTCGTTTTATGCAGAGTTTGATATTATTTTATTTTTTGACCGAATATTATAAGAACCGTCGTAAACCGCATTCAGAATTTCTAACAAATCATAACATACTTGTTAAGGTTTAAGGTTTCATCGAATAAAGAATCGAATATTTTTTGATTATTCCATTAACAATATGTCGTTAGTATCTGTCTCGTAAATTAATGACTTAGGTATTTGGTTTGACATGAAACTTAACTTTATCAAGCATATTGAAATAATAACCAATAAAGCTTTGAAAATGTTGGGATTTATTTTAAGGGTATCTAGTGATTTCAATAATGTAAATACTGTAAAAACATTATATACGTCACTAGTAAGGAGTCATGTAGAATACAATTCCACAGTTTGGTCCCCAAATTATGAGGTTCATTCACATGCGATTGAAAGAATTCAAAATAATTTTTTAAGATATGTAAATTTTAAAATGGGCATTCCTAGAGAAAACCTAAACTACGATAACGTACTTTGTTCATTAAATTTAATTAATTTATCAGTATTTCCGATTTAACCTGTTTGAATAAAATTATTAATTCAATGTTTGATACCCCTGATTTATTATATGTAATCTCTTTTCATAATCCAAGCAGGTCGGTTACGAGACAGTACCTATCATATTATTGTAGCAATTCTATATTAACGTCTCAATATTACACTCCTAAGCGACGGATTCAACAGCTAGGAAACAAATACTACGATGTTGTTGATATATTTAGTACATCAATTTCAATATATAAGCATACCCTATTGAAGTTTTTTTCATCACGTAGTGGAATATTTTAATAAAGGTATTTAATTTAATTTGACTAACATATAATAATTTCGTCAACTGAAACAGAAAAAAATATTTTGGATTTTTTATGTTTTGTGCCTGCATGCTGTGTAGATCAAGTTCAGTGATATTTTTTTATATTTATTTTTCTGCAATTGTTTTAAATAGTCGTTTCCTGCACAATAATTTTTATTGTGCAGGAAATAAATTTTTACTGTGCTGCTTTATAATTTCGTAAATATTTTTTATATATATATATATGTATGTAAAAGCCTTAATAGGCGTGAAATAAAAAAATAAATAAAGATGACCGCATTTCAACTTCTTGATAAAATATAAGTTATTTTGAATATATCGGGAACACGTGTTCTTTTCCTGATAAATATCAAGACGCGACCATAAGCAGATCGCATGTGATGGTGAGTACGTCACAGGTCGATCAAGTTGACGCTGCCAGGTCACATCTAATGTCACGAATGTCTAATATCAATTATTATTATATATTAATATTACTTACTGAACCTCTTTCCCTAGTATCAGTTATTTTCAACAAATCCCTGTCGCCCGACCATAAGCACACGGGGATGATGGAGTGTGAGTATTTAACAGGTCCATCGGTCACCAAGGCCGCCAGGTCATGTATAGGTGGGCTGGTCACTTTATGGACTCCGGGTAACTCTATGCTTCGAACGTTTCTCTGGACAGTCTCTATTTTGTTAATTCTGTCGTAAACTCCGAATTCTAGTAACATATCCTTTGCTTCTCTTTTATTCGTTCCATCGTGGACGCATTGAGCCACTGAAACATATATTTTGGATGTGTGATAGTTTGTCAAATAAGGATAGTTATTGACAGTCGTGGTACAAATAATATAAGTAAGAAAGAAAATAAAAAAGTAAATTAAATCAAATGAAGAAGAAAAAGAAAAGTTATTATTCAGTGGCCTGGTTAAAATGTGCATTGCTGAAGTGTATAATAAGTACAGCATTATACTTCAACAGAGGCATATAGGCATAGACACATCAGCGTAGCATATGAGTTACCAACGATGTGTAATGGCCAACAGTTATGATCATCAATTGTTAAAGATTTGTGCATTTTGCGCACTGTAAATTTGAAACTTGGAAGAATGCAGTAGTACGTCCTTGGGAATTTACATTGAGCTTAGCCTCGTCGTGTTTATTAATAAGAATGATGGACCAAATTCAATAGTTCTTAATACCCGGTAAATTCAACGCAGAAAACCATTTAAGATTATACAGTAATATTAGCTCTTCGAGGATTAGAGCTGGCAACGTGGTATCGCATCTATACATCATCAAGCACAGATATCTTTCCTTATGATGAACATTGTAATGCTCTCCAAAAAGTTGACTACAGAACACAATACCAAAAAAATAATCACTATAGGTATTGATATCTTCCTGGACTAAATTGCACACATCAAAATTAATAGAAAAGTGATAATGCGGTAAATATAACATAAAAAGTTAGTTCCTTTAGGTTGGGTCTTTGGGCTGGGGAATGAATGAAACAGTTTATTTTCAATGAAAAAGCAAAGAACAACTCGGGAAGTCGATTTGTACGATTTGGTACTCCGAACGTTATTAGCTTTGTTAAGTCAGGTGCATCCATTGTACTATTAACTAGTTCGATAATGAACACATTATATCGTGATAATGTATTAAGCGATTCGAACCCTGATTTAGTTACTCCTTTTAGTTAGTAGGTTACCTGTTATGACGACACTGGGGGAGACGAGAGTGCCGGTACACAAGTATTCTCTACCCCTTTTGAGGTTTACCGTCACCAGCCAGGGCCAGTCTCCAGGTGCCGTCTGCATTCCTCCCACCATCAAGGACCTTGAGATCATTGGCTTTCCACAGGGGTTTGAGGATCCGCTGGATCTAAAATTGCGAAAAACCACTATTTTAATGTGGACAAGGAACACGAACGACCAACTCGGTAGCCGAAAGGTTAAGATTCCTGACTCGGGACACCGGCTAGAAATCCAGCTAATGGTTATTACATTTATTTACGTGTTTTGCGGGCATATTTTAATTTTTTCATCAAATTATCAAAATATCAAATTTTTGTTTACGAGATATACTTTGTAAAATATGATAAACCAATTATTTGGTCGATGTCCAGGCAGATCCGCGTGTTTCGGCACAGAATTTGCACATGGTGCTTGGGGAATTCGGGCGGACGAGCAGGCATCAGGAATACACGCGCGGACATCCATACTCTTTGGGCGGACACGTGGGCAGGTATTAGGAATACACGGGTGGAAACGTGAGCAGGCATCAGGAATACACGGGTGGAAACGTGAGCAGGCATCAGGAATACACGCGCGTACATCCATACTCTTTGGGCGGACACGTGGGCAGGTATTAGGAATACACGGGTGGAAACGTGAGCAGGCATCAGGAATACACGGGCGGATACGTGAGCAGACAACAGGAATACGCGGGCGGACACGTGAGCAGGCATCAGGAATACACGGGCGGACACGTGAGCAGGCATCAGGAATACATAGGCGGACACGAGAGCAGGCATCAGGAATACATAGGCGGACACGTGAGCAGGCATCAAGAATACACAGGCGGACACGTGAGCAGACAACAGGAATTCACGGTCGGACACGTGAGCAGGCATCAGGAATACACAGGCGGACACGTGAGCAGGCATCAGGAATTCAATAATACCGCTATAAAATGTGTACATAAATTTAGTCAACTAACCTGTGTTTGCGTGTATTTTCAATGAGTTTTGGCATATTGTACGGTATCGGTAAATGGGGGGGATTGTTGATTGACTGTGAGCCCGCGGCAGCCACCAGTGTTGTCTCCAGCTTTATGTCTTCAATATACTCCTTCCTGAGCCCGCTGAAGGTTTCTGTTTCAAGATAAGATCATTATTAATCAATATACAGGCAGATGGAAAAAGGCAGATTTGGGGATGAGGTGTGCAGGGTTTTTTTAAAGAAAGGAAGGAGAGGAAGATCGGGGAAGGAAAAGGACGTTTGAATTCTGTCATGCTGGAGAGATAAAGAAATCTCGCTAAAGCAGTCTCTCCCGATTTGACCCGCCACGCAGTAGGTGTGCGAATGCATCCGACGCCGAGACGTATACAATCTTCACCCCATGAACCCGCCTGCTAAGTCACCAAACGTAGCGAACCACTTGGGATGACCTATGGCAGAAGTGTTGGTCAACCAATGAATTTTTTTTATTTTTATATTACTCCACACGGGAGGCCCTGAAGAAAATAATTTCCCTCAGGGCCTATGTCATCTTTGGGGATGCTGTGTGGAGGGTCTTTTTGTGGAGAGGAAGGAGTGAACATGGGTCTTGAATAGTCCCAAGTTGTAGGAGGGAGGAAACACAGAGGCCGGCAGTTCGTTCCACAACCGAGCTGTTGAACCTAAGAACGAATCGTAGAAGCGACCCGTTCTCATGTGACAAATATCAACCGTGTACAAATGTTGGGCGCGCGTTTGGCGTGTATCCCGACTACGCACTGGTTCCGAAGGGATCAATGACGCTAGTTCCTCAGAGCATCTTCCATTGTAATACCGATAGAACAAAGACAGCATACCTATCTGACGCCTGTGCTGTAAAGATTGCAGTCCGTTTGTTAATATTGGGGAATCTATCAAACGGACCGCCCGTTTCTGCACAGAGTCAAGGGTTTTTTTCAGGTATTTAGGGGCTCCGGACCAGAGATGGCTGCCAAATTCGACAGTAGGGCGCACTTGCGATTTGTACAGGGTCAGCAGTTGTGTACTATTAAAGTATCTGCGGGCCCTGTACAGTACGCCCAGCTTCTGAGAGGCCAACTTTACTCTGGCTTCGATGGAGCCCCCGTACCTGAGCTGGTCACTTATAGTTACACCAAGCATATCAATGGAAGGCCTGTTCGGAAGATTGCTTCCGTTGAAGGAGACTAGATTATCATTTGGATCCCTTTTAGACGTAATCAGACAGGATTTGTTATTTACAAGGTCAAAAATAAATAATAATTACCTTCTGGCCCCTCGCAGAGAATCTGGGAGTCATACTTTATCAGAGTGACCTTTGGTACAGCTTTCCCAAATTGCACTGTCTATTTGATAGGTTGGCCATTCCTTACTTTTGCAATCAAATCTTACTCATCTTGCAAAACGAGCTCTCCGTTATCTGCAGAAGTCTGAAATCACAAAAGAACATCATCAGTCAAAGTGCTGTTCTTAACCTTATTCATTACATTTATAACAGTCTTTCACTACGGTTATCCTTGGTTTTACTATACAGTAAAAGAGTTGCTCAATTCTGTTACACCCTCTGTAAGTTTACACAAGAATCTCGCATTCAGAATACTATGATACTTTTAGGGTTGGTATCAGCCTTACATTGTGTACTGCTAATCCTGGTTCTTCGGAGTTTCTTGCATTCCCACTTCTTCCAATATCGCGTTTCTCGTTAAAATATTTCTCAAATATATGTGAACATTTTCCTTATCAACTTTCCTTATAAACTCGCTCCGAAAGAAATTAAATCCGGCATTAATTCACTTTTTGTGCGTCACTTGAAGATAACGAGTTGGCATTTACGTGTGTGTCTATATCCGTCGTGAAATTTCAAAGGTCATTTTAATTAATTTCAAAAATGTACAAATCTTTGAATAATTTTCAAATACATTTTTTGATTACTCGATTGACCTCAAATATAAATCTTCCGGGAAAAAAATAAATGTCGCCGACTTGAATTGAACCCGCACCTTCTGATTGCCAGTCAGGTATACGCAATCACTATGCTACTACGGCTTATTTTCACTAGTATTTCATTAAAAAATTATTATGTCTTTGATTTTTTCCACATGAAAACAACCATCTTTATGTATATAGGAACAATATTGTTAAATACTTAAGGCGATGCACTACGTATTAATGCAAAATCATGTGTTTTTGGTTAGAAAATTTGGTCACCTAGAAATGTTTCAGATGCTTTAATTAAATACTGCCAGTAGAATACATCTTGGCCTTTGAAATAATCGAGTATTTTTTAGATAAGTCTTTTTATAAGCCCATAAAAAAATAAGTTCAAAATCTCCTACTTAGGAACCAATTTTCGGTTATGATTTTATTGTATAATGCGGCAAATTAAGTTATTTATAAAATGATCGGAAAAAATCAAATATTTATGCCTAAACATCCATAAAATAAAATAAAAGGCACTTTTTAGCCATGTTTTTTTCTTGTACAAATCAAAACAGGCGGATGTTTTTAAGCGGGAATTTAAACCTTATCGCCATCTACGTAAGGGCTGTTATTGATAGCGGCTCGATTTAAAATATTACACGACGTAGTGCATCGCCTTAAAATTCCTTAAGTCGTCGAGATATATAATTATCTATTTCACAATACTAACTCTCTGTAAACTGATTTCGGAGATGTAAATATCTTTTGACTCCTAGGCCCAGAAAGGGCAATACAATTATCGTTTATCTCTTTAATTAATAGTTAATTGTTGACTGGGTGCAGCGAAGTTCTCTGTTAAATATACTGTTAAATAATAAATATTACACGACGTAGTGCATTGCCTTAATTCCTTAAGTCGTTGAGATATATAATTATCTATTTCACAATACTAACTCTCTGTAAACTGATTTCGGAGATGTAAATATCTTTTGACTCCTAGGCCCAGAAATGGCAATACAATTATCGTTTATCTCTTTAATTAATAGTTAATTGTTGACTGGGTGCAGCGAAGTTCTCTGTTTAATATACTGTTAAATAATAAATATTACACGACGTAGTGCATCGCCTTAATTCCTTAAGTCGTCGAGATATATAATTATCTATTTCACAATACTTACTCACTGTAAACTGATTTCGGAGATGTAAATATCTTTTGACTCCTAGGCCCAGAAAGGGCAATACAATTATCGTTTATCTCTTTAATTAATAGTTAATTGTTGACTGGGTGCAGCGAATTTCTCTGTTAAATATACTGTTAAATAATAAATAATTTATTAATGTTATATCCTTCCTACCAGTTTCGCTTTAACCAGGCTTTATCAGTGAATATAAATAATTTATGGTGGAAAATAAAGACTTATATGACGTCATGATACCAGGCATACCACTGAGTTTACTAACGTTAATCCAAACCGTAAGCGAACAATAAAAATTAAAATAAATAAATAAAATTTTATTTCTGCTTACATGGATTTTGGTTGTCTTCAAAGACAACAGCAATGTGATAATATGTGACCCAAAAGTGACGTTGGTTATTTGCAGTTCTCCGAATAATACTCCAGTATCATCTCGCTTGTAACTGAAGACATCGGGGCATGGAGATGACTGTCCCAGAGCCGCGGGTGGAAAAACCAACACAAGGGCGGTAAACACCGCCCCCGCCCACCAAAACTGTGATAGCTTCATCCTTAAACTTCGCCCTTCGAGTTTACAAACTATTCACTTAAAGCTGCACGGTTACAAACGACTACGTTCCACTGAACCTTGTTTCGGAATAACATCGAATAATGGAGCTGAAACTGATTTTATAAGGAAAAAATATTCGCTTATTATCGTCACTGGTAAAACGTGTTTTTTTTAATATTTCGACTTATTATTCCGAGCTGCGGAATTTCAAAAAAGCAAATTTTCGCCTAGGAAGTGGTTCATTTCTTGGACAATGTTACAAATTGCCGCTCCTCCGCTTAACATTACATCTCTTCTATATCTGAACTTCACATGAAATTTGCCCACCTAGCCCGTCGTAATAATAACAAATAATAACCGAAGACCCTACGCAGAAATGTCCCTCAATGTACGCGCTACAAACCGTATCGAACTTACCCCGCACTTGAGTCCATTAAATTAATAAACTGAATTGAATTGAATTTAAACTTCATTATTTAATAAATTTTGTCTACGTTATTACGGATATTTCCTGTAGAATTGAAACATGCTACATTTCTGCGTTCACTGTTACATTTTGACTCCTAATGTGGTTTTAATGTCAATTTCAATGTTATAATTTTCAAAGCTTAATTCTACTCTTTTTTATATTAAGATATAAAAAAAACATCCCTTCTCTAAATAAGTTTTTTTCCCTTCTATGGTAAAATGCTTCTTGTGAAATATTTCTTCCTCTGACAGAAGGTAGATACTGCTGTTTCCCAGTAAATTACGTCCGTTAGTGTTCTCAGCTGAAATCAGAGCATAGATACTCAACCCCATGGAATGGCAAGGTTCCATGTGACTCTGACCCTATTCTGATAAAAGGGGCTTCGAAGATTTTAATTAATACTTTTCGATTCGCATTCAACTTTATATTGTTTTGAGTATGCAAATACGGTTATTAACTGCATTTAAGAATTATTAAGGATCGCTTAAAGCAAGTCAACCAAGTTCCATTGCCAGATGGAACCTTATCTTAATATATTAAACATCACGTGTGATTGTGTTCGTACACGCTAATCTCCGAAACCGCCCAACCAAAATTTAGAAAACCTTGTAACCTTGTATATATAATACGTCCAAATCAATCGTAATGGTTTTCAAATGTAAAAACGAAAACATATTAACACCTTTAACGTAAATTTATCTCTCAGTTTTCTTTCGCTCAGTAAAACCATAATTTGATAGTTTCTACTTGTACGCAGTGGCGGCACGTAACTTTTAAGTGTGATAGAGTGCTAAGTTGGAAAATTTAAATAATTATTGACGATGTTTATGTAACAAAAAAACATTTTTTTTTGAAAAATCGTTTTTTTATGAAGTTTTTCAGTAAATTTCATTTTCGAAAAAAAAAACCTTTGCCACAACGACATAAAAATGCCATTTTTTAATATTAAAACGAGCCGCCACTGCTTGTACCTATGCACTGCGCATTCCTATTCTCTATACAATATTTCTATGATTTCACTGAAGGCCCAACTCTCTCTAGATAAACTGTGAAAATTTTTCCATTCACTTAGAATTTGAGCTGAGCTCTCCGGAAATGCAGCGAAATATCTGAATAATTCATTAAATTGCACTTTGCTCGGTGCAATGTGACCATTATTTCTTTGTTTCCTTTTTGTAAAAATAGCGGAAGCGGCTGGAGTAATGGTGCAATATTGCATTCAGAGAAAAACTGTTGAATAAGTTAAATGAAATACCTGGTGACCTTTTAAATAATGCAGTGTAATGAATAGACTATTTTATAAATTGGTGGAATCTGCATACTTTTAAAATAAATGTTCCGATTGAATGAAATAATACCAAATTAACGTTAAGGACTCAAGTATGCATTTTAATTAATTGCGATGAATTTTGTAATGATAGTATATAATATATTTTTTATAAAAGATACTGCGGACATAAAATAAATATATTCTATATAGGGCCTTACAACAACCATTAATTTAAGATAAACGGTTGTTTATCAGTTGCATAAAATTTAGAACACGTTTATTAATAAGGAGGTAAATGTGTAAACCGGAGGCGGCTCTAGGGTTCCAGTTGTGGTAGGTCATTTGAAAATGTGTGACTAATCTTTATTTGATATTGTGAAAAATGCCCATATATTATTATCTATATCAATTTGTTAATATAGTAAATTGGAAATAAATACAAAATCCATGTACTTACGGCAAATTATTTTTAGGATATTAAGTTTTAATGTAGTTGTGTACAACATTAAAGTAAATAAAATAAGAGTTTGATTCTATTTAACAATGATCTTTTACGTTTTTGGTTTTGTTTCATTATTCAGCCTCATTCTAAATCGATAACAACATAAATAATTATTCCAAACCTTTCCCGAACTATCCAATTGAAAAACAACCATTGTTCCACACACTAAAAGCGTGTAAAATGAAAAACCGTCATATTTTTATGTCACCATCGCTGTAAAACATATAATATTCATCGTGTTGTCTCCCCCACGGTCATGACCTAAGCGTCCCTAAGCTTTCTTCGGTACTAATTTTTACTTCGATGAAAAATATAGTGCCATCTCGTTTATTCTATGGCGCGCATAGGGACAGAAGATGCCAAGTGGACATTCTTTAAATTGACCCAGCGAATCGTGTGGACTTGTGAATGAAAGCTTCTGTTAGAGACAACATAAGATGTCACTGTAAGTCACTCCCCGCCACCGCTGTTACGCGTTACATTTTTAATAAATTAAGAATAAGGCCAGTTGTTTTGATGCACATAATTGATTATTATTGTTGTCTTATAATTTTGAGAGGTCAAACACCAATTGAACTAAGGGAAGAACCGCCACTGGTGTAAACCTACATATAGGTAGGTACTAAATATTTGTCGGGAATTGAAATAATTCTTTTTACATTTTTCTCAACCCATCAGTTCCAAATTTGGTAAATTTTTACTTACAACTTTATTTTTGATTCAACTTATCTGTCACATAACTCTTCACGGTATGGTTTATTTATTGAAATCCGGTTAAAGATGTGATGGCAATCCATTTCCTGATAAAATAGTACTAAAACACTTGTTCATGCACTTTTCCTGATAAATATAATGACGAATTGCGATAATATTAGTATTTTTATGAACACGTGTTCCGCAGTCCTCGTATTACATTCGCGTTTTACTGATGCTTTGTTAGGAAATCTGTCAATTCATTGGTTAAAGGGCTGCTATATAATATTTGATGGCCAGGAAAGAGTCTAAAAGGGTCGAGAGGATACACTAAGTGGCATGAATGGCTAGGAAGTGACTAGAGAGACAAAAATAGACTAGGATGAGGTGATTTTGCACAGCGGTGCTGCCAAGGTCTGTTATCTATGTGAGGATATTGTGTCAGCGCTCTTTATTAGCAGCAGACACATGTCAGCGCTATATTAGCAGCAGACACATACCTGAACGGATGACGAACCTCGTGCTGGCACTGTTGGTGGACGCGGTGGTCTCTCTCGCTGCAGCAGCTGGTACAGTTCCTTCGCTACCTAGGATTCTTGCAGCAGAGTCTCCATCTTCTGTCTTCGTCGAACGTCACAGCGGTGCTGCCAAGGTTTGTTATCTATGTGAGGATGTTGTATCAGCGCTCTTTATTGGCAGCAGACACATGTCAGCGCTATATTGGCGGCAGACACATACCTAAACGGATGACGAACCTCGTGTTGGCACTGTTGGTCTAAATAACAAATGTAGATCCTAGGAAACAAATTGTACAGCGCCCTTGAGGTGATTTTTCACAAAAACGGCGCTTTACAAATTATCCAATTATTATTATTTTATTATTTTGTCTTAGGAAATCGAAGAAGGACTTTGGTGTCACCTGCTTAAGCGTGTTAGTATTAAATGTACTGTTCCCATTTAATTTCGGAAAAATCATTACTGGTAAGTTTATAAATAGTGGCTTAGTGGCTTAATTTATCGTATTTGTCCGCCTTCTATGTACATAGGTAAAACAGCACGTAACTTGAACATCAGAGTGAAGAAACATCTACGTTGCTTAAATGGTAAAGGTTTTTCGGAACTTGCCAATCATTTAATATCAACAGACCATAGTTTTAATAAAATAACCGGTACTAGTCTTTTACATAAAAATGGTATAGGTATTAAATTAGATAATCTAAAATCGTTAGAAATTATGAAATCTTTAAATACTAATATGTCTGACCATTTATAAAATAATCAAATCGACCTTCCTAAACAAAAAAACACAATTTATAGCCCCATACTTAATCTGTTTCCCACAATCCATTCCACTCCATAATATTATATATATGTTACAGTGTGTTTCTTACGCCCTTAAAATTTATTGTTATATGTGTTATTCTTGTAAAATTATTGTTTCATGTAATTTGTTATTATGTAAACTATAGCGTTTTTTCATTATCACACATATGTATTGTTTTCTCCCTCCCACATATCAGTTAGCAATTTGGTCTTCTCTTTCATGTATTTTGTCTCTGTCTAGCATATACTCTGTCTCCCTCTGTCCTCCTATATATAAGCCCATTCTCTGTCTTAGTTTTTAGTTTTTAATTAACATCCTGATGAAGCTTGACTGAAGCAAAACCGGTAGATGTGTGAAAATTAATAAAAACCCGTGGTTATGAAACAAAGTATTTTATTTAAATATATAATAATATTTTTCTCAATAAACTTAGGGAATTCGGAATACAGGCTAAATTATTGGAATAAATTAAGAGCTAGCTGAATAATAAAATTCCACAAGTAAGAAATAATTTGAACCTATCATACAAATTCATGGCCACAAGTGGTGTACCTCTAGGGTCGCCTTTAGGTGTAATACTTTTTTTTACTTTATTTGATAATAATGTTTAATTGGTGCTTTTTACGGTCGATCTAAAGCTTTTTAAACTAATAAAAACTATGGATGATTTTATTCAAATTCAAATAAATTTAAATAAATAACAAGATTGGTACAAACTTAACAAACTTAATTTAAACATTGGTAAACGCCACATAATAAGATTTTTTTCCTTAAACTACAACAGATGCTACAAATTACAGTCACTTGATGAAAGAAAAAAATCTCTCAGATTGAAGACTCGTTGCCGACTTGACTTTAAAAAAAATTGGTAATTGAATTATAGACAGCCCTGATTTATTGAGCTAATCACCTTCAACATTGTTATAGTTGGTACTAGAACTACTCGATCAAAAATTATTTTTAATTACAACAATAATATCAGTACTGAGTCATTTAGATACTGACTTGTACCTAGATTACATGCAGTTGGCAATAATTTTTCAGAAATCGTAGATGTGTTCAACTGCATGGAATATAGTTACAAGAAGGCTATAGTAACATACCTCAAACACAATAATCAATGTCAGGAATGATAATATTCTTCTGCATGGCTCCTTGATATCTATATATGATAGCTGACCTATGTATTATTTTATTAAAAATTATTATTTCTTATTCATAAGTATCATCAAATCGCTAACAGCCCTGAATTGTTAATGCCAAGTTGCGATGCCTACTCAGCTATTCCAAGTAAAATTAATTTTGTGGGTTACAATATGGGTTTAACTGCACGGAATATAGTTACAAGAAGGCTATAGTAACATACCTCAATAATATTAATAACCAAGTAAAGCATAATACTATTCTTCTGCATTGATTTTCTACATAACTAATAGTATGCTTTTACTTCTTGCTTCCTGTTGCACTAAACTATTATATTTATATCAAATTTTTGTAAAAGCCCGTATGGGCGTAGAATATATAAATAAACAAATAAAGTATATCACCTAGTTAAACCTGTACCTGAAAGATCTCTCAACCATCCCAACCCTCCCCTTGTCTAGCAGAAGGCAAAAACCCCATAGTTGTGGTTATTATCTACACGAAATCTAAGTGTCATTTTGACCTTTCAGGCCTCTGGCATATTCACAGATACATTTCTTAAAGATGCTCTCAGAAATTCTGAGAATTTGGGTGTATTTCTGCTTCTTAATAAAATTCATGTAAATAGGATATTTCTGAACTTATACAAAAACTAATAACTGGTTTGGAAATCCGATAAAATATGCCCATTATTAGAAATTAGCATATATTTTTAAAAATATATATTTTTGTAATCAAATATAAAAATGTAAAATGGCTAACCTTGAACTAAACTTTTAAATAAAAAAAAACATAAATTTAATTATTATTATTTAAAACATCACTGTCACCTCACTTTTTTGTCGTTTCATATAAAAATAATAATGTATTTAAAAAAAACTTTAATTCCATTATCACATTAATACTAAATCATTTTGAAATTATTTAATTTAATTTTTTTTTTTTCGGCTGTAGAAAATATGCCACTTGTATCACATATTTATTTTTTATAAAATTGGTTCAGACAAAAAACTAACCTAACCTAACCTAACCTTAGTTTTGAATTCGCCCGTGATGTATTCGCTCAGTGATATATTAAAGGTGACTCGGTTTATCAATCAATCAATCCTTTCCACATCTCCAAAATTTCCCTCCATAAGTATTCAATGAGAAATATATATGGTAGTTAGTACCAGAATTATTGCACTAAAATAAATTCCGACTTCTAATATTACGTCGTGGAATCCGGAAACTTATTAGAAGTTAAGAATTTTTAATTTCATTTTAATTTAAATTTCAAACGGCCCAATACAATTTTTACAGAAATATTAATCACATAATTATATTTAAAGTTATACCACTTATTTATCTCAGCTTTATGATAAAATTAATAAATTCATTTCTACAATATTCACAAAAAACCTTTTCAGTGAACTTACCATTATGTGAATATTAATATTTAATAAGGAACACTCCACCTCAAACATGTCGCAAATGTTATTATTATTTCAACCACGAATGTTTTCTCGTTGAATTTTCCATAAACAAGACTTGGAGGAAGCTGAAAGGACCAAATTTTCGTAAAAGAGTTTTCATTTTCCTCCAAAGAAAATCACTCACCGTAAATAGGAAAATCTCAAAAGCTATTATAAGAAAATTCTATGTGGGAGTTACTAGGATTTGATAAAAGAACGGTTTAAAGCAGGGGAGTCAAACCCAAATTATTTGGTAGGCCAAAGGTTTAACGTGGGTTCTCAAAAAAATTGGTTGATTTTAGAAATTCACAAGTTTCAGTAGATTTTCTACGAATATGAATGAATAGATATGTAGATTTCACACGGCCGCGCTGAAAATGCGCCTGGCGCTTTTCAAGCAATAAATCTAAACCCCCATCGAGAGTCCGAGGTCTAATAACAATAAAAGACCTAATATAAAAAAATATGATAATTAAATGTAACCAAATGATTTTTTTGGATGTATACCTTAATCCAAAACATAGAAAGTTGAAAACTTCATTTTGGGCCACAAAAAACTTCAATTGGGCCACTTGCAGCCCATAGTCCGCAGTTTGGGCATGCCTGGTTTAGAGGAAGCAGCTCAGGATCCCACAAGTTAGCAAGAAACAATGAATAGCAAAATTATCTGAATTAGTAACACACTCTCCTTTAATTATTTCATCTAAAGCAAGTGTTATTTCCTGCACTAAGATTGCATGGAAAATTTAATATGTCCTTATTTATTGAGTGACTGGGAAACATGTATTTACCAAGTTAACTCTCGACAGGCTAATATGAGTGTACAGCACTCTTCAAAACAAATTATTGAAATCTCATAAACATTTATTTCTTTATAAACCTAAAATGAAACGTTCTTTTCAAAATAGGCTAATAGCTGTAGCTAGGAATTAAACAAATAATACATAAAAAAAACTTGTACCAATACACGTTTCCGAGTAATCTTAAACCGGCGTTTGTGACATAAAATACAACTAGAGTTGCCTACACACCCTTACCGAGATAACAAACTAACTAACTAACCATCACGCCGTTTCTCCGCAGGGGTAGGCAGAGAGGACGGACAGCCAACAGCAAAAAGTACACACTCCTTGCCTCATTCACATGTATCCTCTTCTATTATTCTGACTATATAATCTGATACACTTGCGATCGTGCGATGTCTAACTCAGGTGTTTCCGACTTCTTCTACCATTAACATTTGAGCCATATATTCTCCTTACACTTTTGGAGGATTGTGGTTATCGCCAATTTAAATGGGTTGTTGGCTGAAGGATTCAGTGGAATCTAAGGTTGCGTGATTACTCTCGGTGTGCAATAATGAATATTCGGATATTTCCAATTTAGTTTTTATTTTAACAAAACTCAAACAATAATTTTATGAATAAAACAGATCGCGTACGCTAGAGGAGATTTAGGGTTAAACCGGCAGCTAGACTGCTGGAGACAATATGAATTATTTGCCGGGCGAGGTATCGCGCGCAGGTTCACAATGATAAAAGCTTCACAAGAATGTGGGTAAAAGTAATGTTGTCATTATTTTCGGGAGATGTAAACTCCCTATAATTTACCCTACACACTCCTTTCTTCGTTCATTCGCTCTACATGCTCAAACCATCTGAGCGTCCGTTTCTTAATCTCACTCACTCACGCTTACATTAGCCTTGCATTCTTTGTGGATCTCCACATTTATCGCACGATAATACATGGTTTTACCACACATACGTCTCATTAATCTTCGTCTTTCCATAAATTGGACAGTAATCAATAATTTTAATATTTCAGATTGACACAACTATTTGAAATAGCTAGTTTAAAATTAGAATTAGAAAGGGATTCTTTTAATGTTTAATCTGACTTACACCTGGTCATAAGATACACATCTTGTTACACATCGATATTATGGCCCTGAGTGGCACTACGGGTGGTAATCACGTAAGTGCACAAGTTTCCGTAATAGATTCGCAACTATACACACTGAGGGAACACTTAGTATGTTCACGACACAGGCTTTCTTAACAGCCTGGAGAAGCGTACAATTCAACTGTTGTAATGTCACTGATGTATATATGTACTCCCCACTTTCAGACAGGGACGGGTAATTGGGTTCCAGGTATTTGGGTAGAGGAATGCAGGAACATATTTTAAAATTAGATGCATATAAATTCGTCAACATGTACAGATCAAGATAAAATATATGTCAAGTCCCATTCTAGAAGCTGGCAGTGTCACCATTGGAAATTACACCATTCATAAAACCTCCCCACTAACAAGCTCGAGACAAAATGTTTCTGCACGCCCTTAAAAGTGGTAAAAAATAATATGGGATAAATTAAAAAATTTCAATAAAAATATTAAAATTGCCTTACGTAACATAATGTCTCGAATTTTTTACGTTTATTTAAATCTAGCTGTAAAGAGCAAAGTTTCGAGGTTTTGAATTCTAGTGTACCTACCTGAAAACTGTGTATTCTGAAAAATTTAAACAGTTCACTTTTTATAAGTTTTTGTTTTACTCGATCGTGCCACGTCTTTTTCGGGCTTGCCCTGCTTCCACCATTTATTACTAGTATTAAAAAGGCTACATTATTAGACTTTTATTCCAGTGCAGAAATAAGCCTTCCTCGGGCCTCCAGGACTTTTTCGTCCGTTCACTACTGTATGCCATATTTTTATAGACAGACGACCTGAAAGACATCGAGGATATGGAAAGGCAAAGAAGAGCGATATCCGTTAGAGCAGGTATGCTGTCAAAACGTTTTCACCTTTGCAGTACAAACGTGAAAAAGATACTTTTCAATTCATTTTGCACATCGCTCTACACGTCAGAACTGTGGGTGGATTACACTGCATTCCGCCTACCGAGGTACTGCAGCGCCACGGAAATGTTTCTGGAGGGACGAGTACACCCTTTCAGACGCTTCTCCGCCATCACATGGGAAACTTATGGCGCAGACTGCGCCAATCAAGTAACAAAATCATCACTGCCTTGGTTGCCTGGATGGATGTGTTTATATTTTATCTTTTTTCTCTTAAATTCCGCTTTTTTGTGCCTATCGGAATCACCCATGTATTGTTTTTTTTTCTTAAGCTTATTCTATATATTATTTCAAATATGGAATGTATTGCATTGCACTACCCCTGAATACATTCTGGAATAAATTCTATTATTATTATTATTATTATATTATTAAAAAAACTACATTGGACTTAATATGCGCCTGCCGCGCAGTGCGCGGGGTCCGACCCGAAAGGGTTAAACTTCAGGTGGCACAGAAGTTAGGCTAGGTCTAAAATAGTTCCTATTCGGAACACGTAACTGGGCAGGTGTTACCTACTTTATTGCCATCTCCTGACACTCAACTGCATATTAAACACGTATATTCTATACTAGAGGGAATACAGCCTACAAAGTTTCTAAGAAGAAAAAAATGGAACTGAAAGCAAGGTTATTTGGTTATGATTTTGTTAACATTGCCGCACCGTGATTTTACGAGCTTCGAGATAAAAAAAGGTCAAGTATTTGTCATGCGAACTTTCCGCTACTTATTTTCACGTGACTTATTCAGATTCTTTTGGGCAGAATATATTTTTAAAATATACGAAGGTTCTTTACCGCATAACATTAAATTTCTTAATAAAACGGTGAACAAATAATGTTACGAGAGAGCGAAATTCTGGGAAACCGCTTTGTAAAAATACGGCAAAATTGTGTACTATTTATTCGTATTCATATTAGATTCGTTAAATACTAGGAATTTTAATTTTGCGGTACGGATAGGTGAGCAAATTCCCGCTATCTTCCATTAGGGCAAGACGCTCACATCTCGTAGAGAGGGGAGTATTGTTACAGTTTAACACATGTGACGAGAATTGAACACGAAACTCTCATTAACTGCAAACACGTTCCTATAACACTTTCTGACACACGGCTAATCAATACAGAATATATTACTTTGTGGATTTGGCTTATTCAGCAGGACGTGAGTTGTTTGTTTTTCTTTGTATTTTTTTTTCAGTAATTTTGTAGGCCAGGCGACATAATTAATTTTTCACTCAGCTGTCAAACATATGGCCAGTTTTATGGTCAAACTTATGGTATTAAAATTCAGTATTCAATATTTTGTAGTAGTCCAAACCTTCAATAATACAGTTGATAATGAATTAATAAACAATTATCCATAGAAGCATTAGTCTAGTCTAGTCAAGTCAATTTTGGCGGCGGGAACCATTTATTGGATTAACTAATACCCCTGCCATAAGTCTATATGAATGGTTCGGATACGTTACATAGCAGAGGTGCCTGGATACACGGGGTGAGGTTTTCTTGTGTACGGCGGATGCATTTGAGAAACTGGTTGAGGGAGACCTTTTGACCTCTCCAGCCAGACTCTCTCCTGTCCCATAGCCCTACACCGTATTGGGAGGGATTGATTCATACGTCCGTCATTCTTGGACACATTTTCAGAACATTATCTCCTTCCTTTCCTTTAAAAGACCCTCCACACAGCAGCCACAAAGATTTTTGGAGTTATTTCAAAAAAATATATAAGTATTCGAAAAAAGATTTTTGAGCTGAATGTGGTTCTAGTTTTAGAGAGCACGCATCCCTGGTTTGATGTAAACCGGGTGTGTGCTTGATGTTGTGGATACGCCAGCAGGTTATTGTCGCTGAGCGAATGTGGTTCTAGTTTTAGGGACCACGCATCCCAGGTTTGATGAAAAGTGGGTGTGTGCTTGATGTTGTGGAGACACCAGCAGGTTATTGTCGCTGAGCGAATGTGGTTCTAGTTTTAGGGACCACGCATCCCAGGTTTGATGAAAAGTGGGTGTGTGCTTGATGTTGTGGAGACACCAGCAGGTTATTGTCGCTGAGCGAATGTGGTTCTAGTTTTAGGGACCACGCATCCCAGGTTTGATGAAAAGCGGGTGTGTGCTTGATGTTGTGGAGACACCAGCAGGTTATTGTCGCTGAGCGAATGTGGTTCTAGTTTTAGGGACCACGCATCCCAGGTTTGATGAAAAGTGGGTGTGTGCTTGATGTTGTGGAGACACCAGCAGGTTATTGTCGCTGAGCGAATGTGATTCTAGTTTTAGGGACCACGCATCCCAGGTTTGATGAAAAGCGGGTGTGTGCTTGATGTTGTGGAGACACCAGCAGGTTATTGTTGCTGAGCGAATGTGGTTCTAGTTTTAGGGACCACGCATCCCAGGTTTGATGAAAAGCGGGTGTGTGCTTGATGTTGTGGAGACACCAGCAGGTTATTGTCGTTGAGCGAATGTGGTTCTAGTTTTAGGGACCACGCATCCCAGGTTTGATGAAAAGCGATTGTGTGCTTGATGTTGTGGATACATCAGCAGGTTATTGTCGTTGAGCGAATGTGGTTCTAGTTTTAGGGACCACGCATCCCAGGTTTGATGAAAAGCGGGTGTGTGCTTGATGTTGTGGATACGCCAGTAGGTTATTGTCGTTGAGCTAATGTGGTTCTAGTTTAAGGGACCACTGTTTGCTTGAAATTATGCAATTATTATTATTTATTTATTTTTTTTATTTTTATTATTTTTTTTTTTTTTACAGGTTTTTTTTTCGATGTCTGTCTCACTAGGATAAACCTGTGTCGAGACAGACGTATTGGATACATGAATTAATGTTTACATTTTTTTTTGATATATTAAAAATATTAAACGTCTGATTAGTATCAATTAAATAGTTACTTATTAGTTTCAATTAATAGTAATACTTGTTAAACAACTGACCTGTTATTTTATTCTAATACTAGCTGACGTGAACCCGGCGTTGCTTGACTTTTCTCAACCTTCAATAAATATAATATCCGTGTGTTGCGGCAGAGAGGACGGACGTTTTTGAGTTGGGTAGTACTCTCTCCCTCCGTCTACGAGAGAGGTGGGGGGGGAGGTGCCGCTTAGTTATTTAGTTATTTATTAAGTTAAAAGAAATACATATTTCGCTTTGTTAACTTAAGTGTACATTGATTAAAAACAAAAATAATATTTATATAAATAATTATGGTTTACTACCTAAGTAACATATTTTTCTTAAGTAAGAGCATTTTGGTTTTGCTCATTGATCTTGAGGGCAAACAGTTTTTTCTTAAATATATTTATTCTATTTACGGTTGTCAGGCTATCAGGAAGGAGATTATATATGTGTACACCCTCATGGCCTATGTTTCTTTTACCACACTCTGTCTTTGCTGAATTTGTGTATAATTTATTGTGTTGTCTTGTGTGGTGGTCATGTACTTGTGATGTTTTCATAAATGAAGTATTTGTGTGTATAAGGCCATTTTGGATTTTGTGAATTAATAGGCATATGTTGTATTCGTACAGTTTTCTAATTTTAAGTAAGTTAGTTTCTTGGTATACTCTTTTGGTGGGGGTATCTGGTCTATAGTTAAAAAGTTTTTTTATAACTTTGTTTTGTATTATTTGAATTTCGTTTAGATATGTGATGTTTGTGTTTCCCCATATTTCTATGAGATAATTTAGGTGGGATTGAATTAAACTAAAGTATAATCCCCTCTTTACTTGTATTGGTAGAAGATGGGCTATTCTACCAAATACACCAATTAGTGGGATAATTTTTTCTTTTACTTTTTGTATGTGGTGTTTAAAAGATAAGTGTTTATCGATATGAAGTCCCAGGTATTTTTCACTATCTGAAATTTGTAGGTTTTTTCCTTCTATTTGCAAAGGTTTATGAGACGGCGTTTTTCTTTTTTGTGAACTTAAGATCATGTAATTTGTTTTTTTAGTGTTAATAGTTAATATATTTTTAATTAGCCAGTTATTTAATTTATTAAGATCCAGTTGGGCTTTTTCAAGTAAGTTTTCTAAGTTTTTACCAAAGTAAAATATAGCAGTATCATCCGCGTATAAAAAAATTTCCCCATTTAAGTTTAACTGACAGATATCGTTAATATATATTTGAAACAAGAGAGGCCCTAATATGGATCCTTGAGGTACACCATAATTTATATTATTGTGTTGACTGTTTTTGTTATCTAAGCTGACATATTGCATTCTGTTATTTAAATACGATTTAATGAGTTGGAGAGCAGGGCCGGTTACACCTATTTTTTCAATTTTTTTTAGTAGTATCACATGACTCACGGTATCGAATGCTTTTTGGAGATCTACGAGGATTGCTATAGCGTAATTTCCATTGTCTATGCTGGTTCTTAGTTTGTTTATTAGATCATTAGTTGCCGAAAGAGTATTTGATTTTTTTCTGAAACCGTATTGTTTATTATATAGCAGTGATTTGTTTAGTAGAAATTTGTTTAATCTTTCATAAATTACATGTTCGAAAATTTTTGATAGAATTGGTAAAATTGAGATTGGCCGATAATTTGACGTATCCGTTTTTGATCCAGATTTGTATATTGGTATTACCTTCGCAATTTTAAAGCAATCTGGAAAAGTCCCCTCTGTAATGCATTGGTTAATTAGTTTTGAAATAGGGGGAGCCAATAGTTCGGACAGATTAAGTATTGTTTTACATTTTATTGTGTCATAGCCAACACTTGCATTTGGTTTAAGTGATTTAATAATTCTGTTTATTTCAACCTCCGTGGTAGGTTGAAGATATAGTGATTGATTACTATTATGCTCTAACGTTATTTCGTTAGCTGTATTGTGTGCGGGCTTATTTTTTATGTTATCAGCTAATGAGGACCCAATGTTGCAAAAGTAGTCGTTAAAATGTTTACATATATCATTTTTATTTGAGATTATTTCATTATTGATTATTATCTTGTTACAAGATTTGTTGAGAGTTTTTGACTTGTTTGTTAGTATGGTATTAATTAGATTCCATGTTTTCTTCGAATCATTTTCGCAATTTTTAAAGATGGTGGTGTAGTGTTTTTGTTTTAAAGTTTTTTTTTTTTTAGTAATATTATTACGTATATTTATGAATTCTGTTTTTAATGGTACGCTTCCCGGTTGTTTTTTTAGTTTAAGGTGTAATTTATTTCTTTTATTAATTAGTTTTAAAAGGTCTTTGGTTATCCAATCCGTGTGACAATTATTTTTTGTTTTTTTTTGTGTACTATTGGAGTTTATTTTATTTTTGAGGTAGTTTACAAAGTTGTTAAAATTTGATATCGAATCCTCATTTACGTTGAAGTGAAAGGGATTCTGAAGTATATCCTTTTTTAGGTTATCTAAGTTAATACGTTTATATTCATACGAAGACGTTTTGGATGAAGTGTTACTGTATGTGTGAAGGACATCCAGGAGTAGTATATTATGATCGGATATTGCATTATCGCAGTTTGTTAGTGAGTACGAAAGTGTGATGTCGGAAAGTACATGATCTATGATTGTGTTAGTATTATCTGTAATGCGTGTCGCGTATTTGTTGTTTATTTTGTTCAGGATGCTATAATTATTTAATCTAATTGTGTCTGTGTACTTACGTGTTTGAGTATTTGTTGAGTCAAGTAGATTTATATTAAAATCTCCAAAAATAATACATCTTTTGTGTGCTTCAAGTTGGGGGCTAAGTTTATCCAAAAAGTCTTGATAATTAGTACTAGGCTTTTTATACGCTTGACTTGTTAGTTTCTAGCATTGTTTTATCAGTTTTCGTCATGGAGCCGTGGACGGTGGAGCACCGCGTTTTCGCCTACGATTGTTTAGTCCGAAATAATGAGTTAGTCACCGTCGTACAGCGTGAGTTTCGTCGCCACTTCAACATTCATCGGAATAGAACTGTTCCCTCTCGAAACACCATCCGTCATTGGGTTGAATCACTTCGCAGGCGTGGTGAACTGATCAACAGAAGACCAAAAGGAGCTTCGCGAACAGTTCGAACTCCTGAAAATGTTGAACGCGTTCGACAAGCCTTTCTTCGCAGTCCGACTGGATCTGCCCGGAAATATGCTGCTGCACTTCGCCTCAGTGATCGTTCGGTAAGGCGAATTTTGCATATGGATCTCCGCTTTCATCCCTACAATTTGGCCATTGTGCAACAGTTACAGCCCGGAGATTATGCACAACGAATGAACTTCGCACGTGAGATGGAAGCACTGATTGATCAAAACGAGAACCTCATTTTGTTCATGAGTGACGAAGCCCACTTTCACCTAAACAACACGGTTAACAAGCAGAATATCCGTTATTGGGCTAATGAAAATCCGCAACAGTTACACGAAAGACCGCTGCACAGCCCAAAAATAACGGTTTGGTGCGCTGTATCGCAAACTTGGCCCTTACTTCTTCTAAGACGGTAATGGTCGTGCTGTTACCGTGAACTCAGAGCGCTACGTCGAAATGATCACCAACTTCTTTTTCCCTGAATTACGACGGCGACGTGTTCCAATCCGACGTGTGTGGTTCTAGCAGGATGGGGCGACCGCCTACACAGCCAGAGCATCAATGTACGTTATTCGCCCTCTCTTCCCTGGTCGCCTTATTTCCAGGTTTGGTGATGCTCATTGGCCTCCTCGGTCCCCAGATTTATCCATATGCGATTTTTTCTTATGGGGACACCTCAAGGCTAGAGTATACGAGAACAAGCCCCGAACTCTGGACGAATTGAAGGACGCAATTCACGTGGAAGTCGCCTAAGTTGAGAGAGCGATGTTGGAGATAGTCTACGCGAACTTCCAAGAACGCCCCCAGCACTGCATCAACGATTTCGGCCACCACATGCCTGATGTGATTTTCCACACTTGACTGTCTCAAATGCTATTTCCTCGCAAACCTGATTCCATCAATAAATTTGTTTTTGAGTAAAAATTAACTATTTTATGATTTTTTTAAAACCGTCTGAAACCGACTGTTCTTGAAATTTCTAGAGGCGAAACTTCCAGCCCTTATATCTTCAATAGCACGCTCTTCAGGTAAAATGGATGACTGATAGAGGGCTACCATAAAATTTTATTCCCTCGATCGTAACGGGACTCATTTCTGAGTTTTAGCGGCATGCACATTGTACATTTACTTTTATGATATATAATGATCTACGTTACGCGCGGTTTTACCTGTATAGATTGCTGGGTAAACATTGCAATTAAGTTTGTAGATGCACTTTTCTTCATTTAATAATAATAATATTCGAATGCTTTGTGCAATGCCGTATTTGTCTAAAATCACCTCAAGGGCACTGTACAAATACATAATACATTTCTATAATGATCTATGTTATTACTAATTATATATAGAGTAGTCCAACTATTATCAATTTATGTCTCAAACAGATTGCATCCACCAGTTCATCGATCACCAATACAAAGCTATATGTACAATGCATTTGATTGATGAACGTGATGGTAGAATGTACATACATATGTTATTATTTTTATTTATTTTTATTTTCTGCAGGCAGTTATTATATCTTGATGTATACAGTACCATTCTGACCTGATATTTCACATGAGATTAACACTGTTTATTGTTTATTAAAGAAATTTAGATACTGTTCGCACGCACAGGACATAATTGGACTTTCCAGTATTTATTTTTTTAATGTTGATTAAGAAAAGGAAAACAAATTGTATGCTGGGCGGTGCTACAGTAAAAGGTTTTGATCAGAATTCACTTTCCTATATTTGTATAATATCAAGCCAAAAAGCGTTTATTTTGTTCGATGGTATAAATGTCCGTCTTTCGTTAAATGAAATGATGCGTGTCTTTGAGATTTTAGGACTTTAATTACATACACTTACATACAATTTGTATCAATTACATATTATATCTTGATGTATGACAGAGAGGCATGGAACTGGCTGAGAGTAGACTGCATTAGGTATAAATGAGATCCCGGAGGCGAATTTGTGGAAAACAATTTATTACAGTGTGAGAAATTAATGTGGAGATCCACAAATAATGCAAAACTGGTGTAAGCGTAATGAGTAAGATTATGAAAGGGACGCTTAGACAGTTTGGGCATGTAGATCGTATGAAGTGTAAGGAGAATATTTGATGCGAATATGAATGGTAGAAGAAGTCGGGGACGCTAGAGGGAGAGATGGCACGATCAATTGAACCAAATACTTGAGTTGGGTCACATCTAGATTCAGAATAGTAAAAAAAGTATTGAATTTTGTAATATTTAATCACTGAAGACAATATTAGAGACGCAAATGAAAATTTGAAAACAAAAAATCAGAAAAAAATATTTGGTTGCATCTAGAAATTGAACACATGATCTCAGCCTTGCCCAGGATTTTCTCTACCACTGAGTCAATTCCATCCTATCCCCTTTGATTATATTTGACTGTATCTTAGTTCGACTAAGAACTACCAACATTATCTTCATTTTCTTAACGCATATTTTTATTGGCTGCTATCTTTGTGTATGATTGCAAGATTCTTCCCGAACTAATTGATCGATCGTTGGCTGAGTTGACATCGAGTTTGGGTCCCACCCAGGGCGTAGTGTGGTCAATTCCTCGACTGGCTAAGTCCTCCATCACAGCACAAACACAATCTTGTGCTTACTGTTTAGTAGTAGTAGGAGATTTTCAAATATTGTCAGGTTATTTGTAACCCGGGAATGTTTGACTTTCTTTTTAAAAAAATATGCAAACTAGATAGTGTCTTAGATAAATGTATCAATTTTTATTTTTATGTGCGACATCTATTGACATTTCTAGAAGTCTAGAATAAATTTTTTATTAATTTTTGGAATAAGTTAATGAGTGGAACTTCAAATTGTAATATATATTTGATTCTTTAAGTTATTCCAAATATTAAAAAATATATATTTTGAGTATTATTTTGAGTATATTAGACCATGTATGAATGTTGCTAAAGCAGGTAGTGTATGCCAAGATCAAGTTGTTTGGCGGACCGTCCTCTCTGCCTACCACTACGGGAAAACGATGAGATGGTTTGTTACTTAGTTATGTATATTCACTTTTCAGTAGATACTTCAAACCTACTTTATTCTGATTCTTTGTTTTTTTTTTTTATTTTTTTTTTTTATTAGGTACAATATTTTTTACAATTCAAGGTTTTCAGTAATGTAGGCCTCACTGGGTGGCTTGCCCGTGCTGAGGCCTCAAAGACTTGAAATAGTTATATTTTCCTAAGTCAATCTTAGTACGACGATTTCCATTAGCAAGCTTCTCAAAGGCCTCTCGCCGATTCTAAGCAAATATGTTATATATTTCTAATGGAAATAAATCACCCAATTCAATCCCCATGTATTCATACTTATATAATAAAAAAACTCAATCTATACGTCTCTCGCGTAAGCAGGGCCAGAGGGGGTGAGATCTCACTCAGTGCTGGATGTTTGGCAAAATCAATAAATAAATAAAATACGTAAGACTTCGCAGGTACAGATATATATGCGCACCCATATCAGTGAAATAAAGACTTTATTTTTAATGATAAACTAGTGTTTATAAGACAAGGTTTTATGCATAGCATAAAGGATAACAAATAATTATAAGCAATAAATTAGTCGTCTGAAATATTAATACAAATTGAAAATATCTCCCGAGTAAAAATAAATGCCGCCAACGGGAATTGAATCCGCACCTTCTGATGTATGTTCAGGTGCTCTGAACCACTGAGCTATGTCGGCTTATTTCCAACCCGCCACATAATTCAATATGTACTAGTACCTCAATCAACAATTACTGCTTTGTTCGTTACAAATTTTATTCGACTCGTTCGAATTCCCGTTGGCGGCATTTATTCTTACTCGGGAGATATTTTCAATTTGTATTGATTGCTTATATTTATATGTTTTTATTCTAAATAAAAAGGAAATATATAGACAGCCCTGATTTATTGAGTCTAATCACCTTCAACATACCAACTAGAACTACTTGATCAAAAATTCATTTTAATTTTTATTTATTTATTTTTTTATAATATAATATTGATTACATTTTATGATTTTGACTGTCCAACTAGGAAGGATTCCCGTTTCAGGACAGTCAAATTTACAGGTTTCAAGTTATCCTAGACGAATACAGGATTTAAGACTAGCTAAAATAAAAATATGTTAGTACGAAGATACATAAAAAGATACAAAAAAAAAGATACATAAAGATACATAGAGGCGTTCGTGATTTCAAATTACATTTTTACTATCATTTCGGAATCAGTCCTGCCTAGATCCAACAACCATTTTGTCACTCTTGGACCGAAGGATGACGATTCACATAGTTTCAGCTGAGAGGGGATTTTTTTATATATTTTAGGACCGAGATATGAGAATATTTTTTGATAAGCCGCTCTGTTGCTTGTTGGAACGGAAAGGTCATTCCTTCCCTTACTTCTGGTTTGATGTTTGTGTTCGGCTGTTTTCATTTTGTTTTTATTTTTATGAACATGGATTACAATTTTTTTTATATAGCACTGTCGGACATCTAGTATATTAAATTCCTTGAAGAGAGCGTCACTCGAATATCTGAAAGGTTTCTTCATAATAACAGGTAACATAGATTTCTGTGCCTTCAATAATTGCAACAATATAAGGACTAGGTCATTTAGATACTCGCTTGTACATATATTGCATGCAGTTAGCAATACTTTCACGTGGAATATAGTTACAAGAAGGCTATAATAATATACTTCAGTAATAATCAATATTGGCATAATGCTATTCTTCTGCTTGGGTTCTATATAATTTAAGGTGAAGATTCGTGTTTCAACCTTCTACATTCGCTCTTCAAATAAAAGTCTTTCTCCGTCCTTCTTATTTGTAACTGTGCGATGTTCGCGTAGACTATCGACACATGGGTTAGATTGGAACGGTTATAATCTAGACAGGTATGTGCCTGTGTAAATTAACGCTCTGTTCGCTGAACCAAAAAGATAGGTATTCGCAAAGGTGACTTACGGAAGAGTTGGTTGTGATGTTTGATGATATGGTTCTTTTGGTAGCGCTCATATGGTGGAGGAATTCACAGGCACTTGTATAAGATTGAGCTAATTACAACTCCTAGTTTAGCTACGGCGCCGGCGCGGGCGGCTAGATTCAACTCAAAACAACCAGTAAAATTTGAATCCTAGCATCCTTATTGGTTGGAGCGGAAAAAGCGTTAAAACAATTTAGCGTCACGAAACAGTAATGGTGTCTAATTTTTATTATTTGATCACGTTTGGCTTCTCCCCGAAAACAAAATAAACCATTGAATGATAGATATACGAGACACACACCAAGACTCTCAGTGAAATCGTAAATTTCTGTCGAACATCGAGAAAGAATTACGGTCCTTGAATCTATTTCGCATCGAACAAAAAATCATCGAGCGATACGACATCTTCGAATGATCGTAACATCGAGCATCAAGAAGCGTGGGTATATAGCTAAACGTTCTTAGCATTTCTTACTTAGTAACTTGATTTCAACAAACTTAACCTAATTCATTCATGGCCTTCTAAGGTAGTAGAACATGCGTTGCATGCAGCGGTGGTAACTTACTCTATAGTGAATTATTGTTAATAATAATAATCATTGGATTATTTATATAGCGCCGTTTTCGTGAGAAAATCACCTCAAGGGCGCAATTCCCTACTGAATGTACCCCCGATTGACTTAGCTAGCCTATAAAAAACTGTAAGTCGTTTAGTAATTAATTATTGAAGTTGTTTACGAATAAAATAACAACAGCTTCGTAGTATTTTAATTTTATTTTATTTATTTATTTACGAACAAATAAGAAACAGAGATGGTGGTGAAAGGAGAGTATTTATAAATGATGAGCAATGACAATAAACATATAATATAAAAATTAGAAAAAAGATGGAAGACAATTACAAGTGTTCCAAGAAATTACAATGCACGAAGAAGGTTTAAAGGGCTTTAAAAAATACACATTACGTATCGAATGTCGAAATTAATTTAGGCTTACACCAAAAAATTCAATGCTTTGACTTGACGGTAAGTTGACAAGTCTCGACATTCTGGACAAAGGAGAATGGTAACCATAATTAGTGGAATGTTGATTGAGGAACAGCAATTCAATTTCGGAGTCTAAAAAACGTGAAAGAGAATAACACATTTAGTATGGGTACAGATTACAGATACAACAGTTTTGGAGGTCTATAACTGTCTGCATGCTCTAGTTTTGTATAAACCTATTACCACAGATAATTTATGGCATGTCATTAAATTATTTAGGGTCATCTTAATCGTTTTTATTACTCCCCAAAAGATTAGATGCAATCTGTTTGGTCAGAATAAATTATTACCGACGATGAGAAGCGACAGGCAAATAAGTTCAAAGGTGTGGGTCGATGCATGATAATTTTTTTACCTATTGTTTAGTACCGATAATTGGTACATGGAATAACTGTTAATTGATCTTACTTTTTCAAATATTTTTTCTCTGAGGCCAGATTTATAGAAAAGCAACAAAAAACAAGGCAATAACATTGTGAGTAGGAACTGAAATGTGAAATTCCAACACGCCAAATAGTTCAGTATGTACTAGTACTTTAATCAACAATTACTGCTTATTATATTATTTCACCTGTAAACAACCAATTTTATTTTATAAATTATTGCTTATAATAATTTGTTATCCTTTGTGCTATGCATAAAAAACCTTGTCTTATAATACCTTTAAAACATTTATCTTATCTTTGAGTATTATTACTCCGCTAACACGTTTATTTTTCACTCAGTCATCTTCCAAACTCCCCCTTCCTTCCTTATTCTTAATGACCGCATTAATCATTAAAGGAATCCCCCATTAACATTCAAAGAACTGCGTTTTAGCACGTAATGCCTTAATGGTCAATTTAATGGTCCTATTAAATAAAAAATAACGAATTTCACTCATCTTTCCTTTAACTATTTCAGCCATTTTCTTTCTTCTGCTTCTTTGACTGAGTAATCCCGCTCTCCCCATAGATATACAATTAGAGGCGGTACTGAGTACTGATATCTCGTCGAAACTTGTTCCGCTATTAGAACGCGATAAGCGGTGCTTATATATTTTACGATATATATGTATATATTGACGGGATTCAAAAAGCTTCAGATGTGTTTGTATAATGTATCCTTAGAGAAAGTATTTGAAAAAATATGAATAGTAAGTATTTTATTACCTTCCTTTTTTGTAAGAGGGATTTTTTATTTTCATTAACCCCATACATGAGGCCCGAGGAAAATAATTTCCCTTGAGGCCCGTGTCATCTTTTAGGATGCTGTGTGGAGGGACTTATTGAGGAAAGGAAGGAGGGGTAGATATGGGAAGGAATCTAGGGATCAATGTGTCTAAGCGAGATGGACGAATACTCTATCCCTTCCGCTGCGGCGCAAGGCGATGGGTCAAGAGAGATCAGCTGAAAGGGTCAAAGGGTCTCCCCAAACCAGACTCTCCCGATTTGGCACTCCACGCAACTGGTGGGCTGATGTCGAATGATATCATCACTGGGATCTCCCGTGCTGACGTTTTTAATTGTGTACATATATATTTTTTAAATATTTATTTACAAAAAAATAATGTTTCATAATTTACGGAAAATATAATATCGATACTACATGAAGTGAATGATTGAAAAAGTATTGGATACCCAAGAAAATTTGTGCTATAATGAGAACGTAAGTGACGAATGAAGAAAGAGGTGTAAGGAGAATGTATGACTTGGAAGTGAATGGTCGAAGAGGCCGAAGACGCCCGAGGAAGAGATGGCACGATCAACTAATTCCTAATAATTTTCGTCCATCTTAAAAGCTTCTAATTAAACGAAAACAAAGTTTATTCGTAGCACTCTGCTATTCTTTACTCGAAAAACTTTACTTGTATTCAACGACGTCATAACATTATTAATTTGCTGTTTTTTCGTGAAACACGAACAGTTTGCTTAAGCATCTACCTGGAAACTTTCAATAAGAATCCTTAGTAATGTAGTTTTAGTTTACAAGAGAAACTTAAATTAACTTAGTTTTACATGATCACGTACGTTTTCCACATAGTCTCACTAAAATTATACATCCCTTGTATTGTGTCTATAACATGAACAGGGCGGCATCTGGCGGGGAAACTTGGTTTCAGATATTTCTCCATAAACACGTATTGCAATAATACTTATTCGACTGCGAAAGCTAAATTAATATATTATTTTTTTGGAATAACTAAGTGAGTAAAACCATAAATCGTAATATTTGATTAACTTAGTTATTACTTAAATTAACTTATTAATGAACTAAGTTATTACAAATAAAATATTCATCCTAGACTTGCAGATAAAGTCAATAGATGTCGAACATTAAAATAAGATATATTTATCTAAGATACTTTCTAGATTCATTGAGTTCGAGTTGAATCTTGCGATCTTACATAAAGATAGCAGCCAATAAAAATGTGCAGTGAGAAAAATGAAGGCAATGCAGGTAGTCCTTATTCGAAGTATGATACAGTTAAAGATTTCCGAAGGAGATAGGGTCCCATTAGCTCAGTTGGTAGAGCGGTGCCCCGGCAGCGGTAGAGGTTCCTGGGTTCGAATCCTAGATGTGAACGTATATTTTTCTGTTTCAAATATTTGTTTGGGAATCGATAATATCTCTTCAACAATTAACTAATAAGTAAGTTGTCAGGATTGACGGTTCAATCAATTACATTCAAAGGTGTTAGTAGGTCATACATCAACATTCGAAAGGTTTACTGATCCTTGTGGAACGCCATGGGCAGCTTTTTGGAATAATCGTAGTGTAATTTCCTAGAAACATGAAATATCGTTATGCCAAATATTAAATCATTGACGGGATTCAAAAAGCTTCAGATGTGTTTGTATAATGTTTGTATAATATTTGTATAATATTATGATATAATATTATGATATAATATTATGATATAATATTATGTTTGTATAATATTATACACACAAAAATATCGTCACCTCTTCCCCTCCGTAGAACATTATCACAACACCCGACATGCAGGGAGGAATCCAATAGTTCCACTTGCTACTATGACATCCCTTGCTCAAAGACAATATTCTTACCTAGGTCCAAAAATGTTCAACCTTATACCCGGTTCTTGGAAATTGAAAAGTGGAAGCGTCCTGCGTAAATTAGTCAATGATTGGATTCTAAACTTAGGGAGAGTCGAAAGTGAACGTATGCTGTATAACTGTTAAACAAAATCACCAAACTTTCCTGATCACTAGACCAAAATTCCTACCACACTTCATTGAGTTCTGATATTGCTCCGCAATGTTTCGACATCCATTCTGATGTTTTTATACCTTCTGATGTTTTTCAACCTAAGATTTATGGTTATGCGCCCCTGAAGCCTGTCTGCTCATTAGGTACATCACTACTGTAAAGCGTATCACATTTGTACGTCGCACACTAACTCTGTGTGAAACTTGGTACCTACTACGGTAATGATTTATAATAAATACATAACACAATATGGCGCACGAAGTAATGCACCAATTTTACCAAAGTAGCTCTAAATCAGGTACTATGTATTTATATTCATAGTTTATGTTTCATAGTTTATATTTCTATCTATATATATAGTTATTGTTTTTACATGTTAGCAGTAGTTCAAGAAATGAGCGCGGTGTATATTCGTATTGTCGTATAATATAATTTGTTCTGAATTCATGTTTTAATTCAGTGAAAACAATCATGCACATAATTTATTACACATTCTAGTTACAACGCTTACCTCATAGGTACTCTGTAAATTTTAATATTTTATGTTACCAGGTTAATTCGGTAAATCCGACTATAATATATGCTACCAGATTAATTTTTCTACTTCTCACAAAACAATGTATGTGTACTTATATTTATTATATACATTTTCTTTATTACACAACTTAGTTTCAGAGAAAAATGAAACTTTTTTTTTTTTGGTTTTTGTTATGTAATTATGTACATTTCAGTAATAATATGAACTAAACATGTCAATTTGTCTGTCCTAGAACGGGAAACTTTCCTAGTTGGACAGGCAAAGCATCCAATATGTAATATGTACTTTCTTTTGATAAATAAATAAATAAAATAAATAAATAAATAAATGTATCCTTAGAGAAAGTATTTAAAAAAATATAAATAATAAGTATTTAATTACCTCCCTTTTTTGTAAAAGAGATTTTAAATTTTCATTAACCATACATGAGTTCCGAGGAAAATAAATTCCCTTGGGTCCTATGTCATCTTTTAGGATGCTGTGTGGAGGATCTTTTTAAGGAAAGGAAGATCTGGGAAGAAATTTAGAGATCACTGTGTCCAGGAGTGACGGACGAATGCTCTATCCCTTCCGCAGCTGCGCAAGGCGATGGGTCAAGAGAGACCAGCTGGAAGGGTCAAAAGGTCTCCCCGAACCAGCCTCTCCCGATCTGGCACGCCACGCAACTGGTGGGCTGATGTCGAATGATATCATAACTGGGAATAATTAGTCGCCAGCAATATCAACACAAATTGAAAATATCTCCCGAGTAAAAATAAATGCCGCCAACGGGAATTGACACCGCGCCTTTTGATGTCTGGTCAGACGCTCTGGATCACTGAGCCACGTCGTCTTATTTCCAACCCGCCAAATAATTCAATATGTACTAGTACATCAATCAAAAATTACTGCTTATTATATTTTTTCTACCTGTAAACAACAGAAGGCGCGGGATCAATATTGATATTGCAAGCGACTAATTATTGCATATAATAATTTACTATCATTTGTGCTATGCATAAAACCTTGTCTTATAAACCATTTAAAAAAGAAGAAAATATAATAAATATTTAATCTAATTTTAAACATAAGATGTAACATCATAATAAAGCTAGGCTTGTGTGTTTGGGGGATGTGTCATTTTGTTAGTTATTTTTTTAGTAATATGCCAAACTATTCAGTGTATTTTTTAACGTGAAGTTTAAAATCTTCGTTGTTATTGATATTTCGGATACATTCTGGTAGTGAAAATTTATTACAAGACATTTATAGTTGGATTGCCCTATTGGTTTTTTAATTTTATTTTTCGAATTTAGTGTCAATAAACTTATATCAAACTATTTTTTTTAAATCTGCGATAGTCATTTTGTTGACTTCCGTCCAAGTATTAGCTTCTATTAGCAGTACTGTGTCGTCTGCGTATGAAATAATTTTGCCATATTTAGAGACATTAAATATATCGTTTACATATATGAAAAATAGCAAAGGGCCTAAAACTGTACTTTGAATTATTAAATTATTGTAACGATTTATTAGTATGCATAATATGAAGTCTTTATTATCTGTACAAATATAAATGTTAATTTTCTTTGTATTAACAAAGAAAATTAACATGAAGAAAATTAACGTGAAGAGCTTTCAGAGATTTGAGATTATTAAATCTCAAATCTCTGAAAGCTCTTCACCGATTGCTTTGAAATTTAGACACAACGTTGCATTCAAATACGCCTATGCTTTTTTATATATATAATATTTAGATGTCATCTGTGAAAGTTAAAAAAACCAAACACGGCTAAAGCCATTTCAAGAAACATTTCAATTATAAATAGAGGTCTCTAAAACGTGCTGATAGTATACTCCATTTTTTAAATTAATAAATTGTGAATTAAAACTAATTCATCAAAAATAATACACTTGCGCCCCTTACCTCTCGGCTATAGAGGCCCTCTATATAATTAAAATATGTTATCATTTACACTGCCTGCGATATTAAAAGTCCCTCAATTCACCCAGAAATAGGAGAGAGCTTTTTTCAATTACGGAGAGTTTCCATTTCCACGCACAACCCACGTTTTTTAAGCATGTGCTCAAGAATCGTCAGCACATTATAATAAAATGAAATGGGAATGTAAATACAATAAATACTGCGAAAGGGAAGAAAGAAATGAACCTGCGTAGGTAACACAGATGTTCCTGGTACAGATGTTTCCTGGAGAGGGTCAATCTTAAAAGCACTGTCTTTAATAAGTATGTTTTTTTAATGATTGATAATTAATATTGTTGTACTTAAAAAGGAAGTTCAGATATATTAAAAGAGAATGCTTGACAAGTATTGTAATCCCGGATAGAACGCCGGAGCTGTTACACAATGTCATTAAGAGGAAGCTACAAGCCGAAATTGTGTATATTCTTGGTATACCTTGTATTGTAGGTAATAGGCATTAAAATCGCTTGACAAACGGAGTCTAGAAACGTTCGATTTCAAGAACATAACTGGTTTTTATTTATTTTGTAAATAATTTTGTAAGTAAGCAAAAAAGTTAATCAAGTGAAACTGTCAAAGATAAGATTACTGAAAAGACAAAAAAGTAAGAGACAAAAGAAACCAGAATAGAGACGCAAGTAATACATAATATAATCAGCGCAATATATTTTTTAGCAAAAGCAGAACATTTTTTTCTGAATCCATATAAATTATCGACGAAAATGTCTACTTCAGCACACTCAATCTTATTACACAGTAGACACATTTGGGTCAGAGGGCTAAAATAGGCGATATAATTTTTTTTAATATATTCAGGTGAAACATGTATGGCGTCGTAAGCAATGGGAATTTGGAACATTAATTTCAATATTGCTAAGACACAATGGAGTAAAAAGATGGCCGTGAATAATTTTGAATAGATTTGTAGCGATGCTATTGGAATATTCTGGAATGTTTGCCCATGCAAAACGCAACGTATTCGACCTGCTAGCAAAGCATCATATGTAGGTACGGTGTATCTATCTACACGCCGGAAGATTCTCGAATACTGAGAGATCTGTATCAATAATGCAAACTGTCTAAGTATATCAATCGGTAATGACACAACAATACTCGCAATTTATAGATCTCCTTCTACACAAAATCTAGAACCATTCCTCAACTCCTTATCTAATCAACTAAGTCTACTAAAAAGAACTAAAGATGTATTTATCATCGGTGATATAAATATTGATATTCTTGAAAATGGCCATCCAAAAAAATTTGATTATATGCAAACACTAGCATACCATGGATATAAAAGCCTAATTGATGAACCAACACGTGTATATAATGAAAGCAAAACTTGCATTGATCATATCTTTTGTAAAACTAATAGAAAAACTCAAGCCATTATTTGTACTACCACACTGACAGACCATTATACAATAATTCTATCTATTACAAAAAAAAATACATATGTAAACCAAAAAAAGAAATCACTCCTAACGAAGTCTGAAACAAATTGGGAAAACGTCAAATGCGAGTTAACAGTGAATGACTGGACAAGCCTTCTGGAAAAAGATGATACTGATACTGCTTGGAGTTATTTTATAGAAGTTTTACAGAACATTATCCTATCAAACACCAAAACCATAGAAAAAAAGTTATCTCATAAAAATTTACACATTAAACCTTGGATTAGTCAGAATATTATAAACTCAATCAGAAAAAGAGATGAACTGCACAAAAAAGTCAAAAACAACCCTTATGATATCCTAACACTTCGATTCTACAAAAGATATCGTAATACATGTAAAAATGTAATACGTTATGCTAAAGAAACATTCTATAAAAACAAAATTGATGAATGTAATAATGATTCACGTAAACTCTGGCAGATCATAAATGAAATAACTAATGCTAAAGCCTCACATAATGACAATAGCATTAAGGAATTAAACATTGATGAGATTCCCACATCTTTTACAGAACACCCGGACAAACTTCTTGACTTTATAAACAACTATTTTTGCAATATAGGCTCAAACTTAGCAAATAAAATTAAACAAAATTCAATTAGTACTATCGAAAATACAGTGAGGATTGACGATGTAAATCAAGAAAACAGCCTCAATATTGTCAAGATAACAAGTGATGAAATAAGAAATATTATAGCCTCCCTAAATATAAATACTTCATCGGGAAATGAACTGATATCAAGCAAATCAATTAAATATCTACAAAATGAGTTAATCCACCCACTAACGTATCTTATAAATCTGTCAATATCAAATGGTATTTTTCCTGCTTGTCTTAAAATTGCTACGATCATTCCAATATATAAAAACGGTCCCAAAAATGATGTATCAAACTATCGACCAATTAGTATTTTAACTACACTATCAAAAATATTAGAAAAAGTTATAAAAAAACAAATGCTTACATTTTTGGATTCCAATAAAATACTATCATCTACGCAGTATGGTTTTAGGGAAAACCTGGGTACTGGTGACGCTATAGCTAATGTAACAAATACAATTATTAGAAAATTGGATGAAGGCAAAAAATGCCTAGCAGTTTTCATTGATCTTCAAAAAGCTTTCGATACCATTGACCACGAAATACTGTATTTAAAACTAAAAAAAAATGGAATAACCGAAACAACCCTAAACCTACTTAGAAGTTACTTAACGGGAAGAGAACAATTTGTACAAATTGGTAAAAGAAGGAGCAAAACTCTACCAATTCAGTACGGTGTCCCCCAGGGAAGTGTATTAGGACCTATACTATTTCTAATTTACATAAATGACCTTATGAATCTTCCCATCAAAGGAAACATAATGAGCTTTGCAGATGACACTGTAATTTTATTCCATGAACAAGATTGGACAAGCACATATAAGGAGGCTGAACATGGCCTAACTGTTCTTCAAAACTGGCTTAAAGCAAACTCCCTTACATTAAATGTGAATAAAACCAAATATTTAATTTTCTCCAAAAACAAAAGAGGACAACCAATGAATGAGCATATACTCAAACTACATGAATGTCAAAAAAAATTTCCTCAATGTTCCTGCTCGATTATAACTCAAACCAAAAGCATAAAATATCTTGGTATTGAAATTGACGATAAACTACACTGGGATTCACACATTGATCGAACTTCAAAAAAGTTAACTAAACTCATCTACTTCTTCAAAAAAATACGGAACATTTTGTCAGCTAGGGATTTAAAGAGAGTTTACTATGCTTTATGCCACTCCAAATTGGAATATGGAATAATAGGATGGGGCTCAGCAGTATCAAAACATATAAAACAGCTGAAGGTAACTCAGAATTGCATCATAAAGACCATACTAAAGGTTCCCATAAGGACGTCAACAACAGAAATTTTTAAACAATTTGACGTTCCAAGCATACAGAAAATCTATGCCAAAAACATTTTGGTACAACACCTCAAAAAAAATTCTCAGGAAAACACCTCACATACTCATAAAACCAGAGCCAAACAAACAGAGATACTAACTATACCAAAGTGTAACTCTACCTTTGGACAAAGAAGCTCTGAATTTTTAGCAGTAAAGGTATATAACAAACTCCCACTTAGTATCAAACAAATCAAAACAAAAAACAACTGCATTAAGAACATTAAATCTTGGCTTAAGGAATTACCGGAAAAAGAACTTACTAGCATATTTAAAACATCGTCGTAGAAGTTTCTGGAAACCCTTACCCAAAACATGGAGTCATACCATAGAAGTCGCTGTATAACTTATCCAAAACCTAGTCCCCCTCAGCACAGGATCTCCTAGTGAGGAGGACTACGAATATAATCAACATCTATTTTTTATATATATATTCTTATAAAAATGTAAAAAAAAATGTATAATATAGCTACTAATAAAAAAAAAAAAAAAAAAAAAAAACTTTCGAATGTTCTGAACTGTTATAGAAATTTCTAGAGGGCGAAACTTCCAGCCCTTATATCTTCAAAAGCACGCCCTTCAGGTAAACGGGAACCTTCTTCACGAATGGGGGATAGAGGGCTATCACACCATATGACTCGCTTGATCCTACCGGGACTCGCTTCTGAATTTTAGCGGCACGCACATTGTACACTCACTTTTATAATATATATTGATGAACAGTTTAAAAAAAAACATAAAAACTCTTCATCAATATATATTATAAAAGTGAGTGAACAACGTGCGTGCCGCTAAAATTCAGAAGCGAGTCCCGGTACGATCAACCGAGAGTGAGTAGGTACGATCAAATTGTAGTTTGGCAGCACTGCTCTAACTACTGAGCTGTTTAAATAAAAAGGTGATTACCTCCTGTCGGAAGAACCAAAAAACATCGTTTGTTTTATGTTACGGTTTTTAGGTTAAATATTGGTGTACAAAATAAACGAAATGTTTACATAGAATTTCTCCAGAAAGACTCTTCTGTATCTTCGCATATATTATTCTGGTCATATTACACAATGCATGTTTTATGATTTGAAAATTCTGAAACGTTTTCCTTTCTCGTTTGATCTCCCTCTACTATCTCATTTGATTTAGTGCCACTTCACCAAGTGCCTCCTGTAGTAGCGGTACCTACTGACAGGAAAGTTCACTACACAAAACTGGTAAAGTTTTAATCCACGATGTTAACCCCTCTGGCCAATTTGCAAGCTTTTGAAATCGTCTCCCTTACTATCATGGTTAGAAATATGATCTAAACGGTGTTAGAAAGAGAAAAAATATCACATTTTCATATGAAACGATAAATGAGGTGGCAAAAATGTTTTAAATATATTTGTCTAATAAAATGTGTATTTAGTGTAAAATTTTTGTGTTTCATTTTTTTAATATTTCGAAAAGTAAACGACTATTATAACTACAAAAAAAAAGTTTATTTTATCACCTTTCCAAAACAGTTTGTCGTTTTCGAATATGTTCAGAAATATTCCATTTATTAGGATTTTATTGCAAATTGGAAATACACACGAACTATGACTATCTCAAAGCACCTTTAAGAAATATAACGGTCAATATGTTAAAGGCCTAAAGGGCTAAGGTTTTGTTATGAGAATATTATATATTTTTAAAAGATAACAGCATAAAATCGCCATCTGTTTTGGATTTCTCTTTCTAGTGAAGAATGAAAACTTTCCAAAGATTTCCTCACATTTCTATCTTTAAGTATAACACCCCTCTGTTCTCTAGGGTGTGCGTGTTTCACGTTTAATATACTTGGCAGCATAACAGCAAGAAAGTATTAATTTTTCTAATATTTTACTCCCTGCTGTGTAATACGTCAAGTCCCACGCAATACTAAACACGCTGCACAAAATTGAAACAAACTGATATAAAAAACTTTACATCGCTTCAATGACAGAGTCCTCGATGGGAAAAGTTGTAAAATTTAATGCTTTCTGCATCTGTCGCTGGGAGAACTTTTGAAAAATGAACGAAGCAAATGCCTGTGAAGTGTCCAGAATAAACAGCTATATTAAACCCCATACAAGGGAACCAACGGGGAGTGGACTCTTCCCCCATGGGGCCTTCGGGGAACCAAGGATGAGTGGAGAGATAAGACCATTTTCTCACGTGGGACCTTTAGGGAACCAAGGAAGAGTGGAGAGGAGAGATGAGGCCACCTCTTCCCTTGTGGAGCCTTCACGGAACCAAAGGGGAATGGAGATGAGAGATGAAACCTGGGAAGACACATTCTGGAACCAGAAGATATAGAATATAACAACCCTTGTGAACTTTATAAAAGAGATCGGGTGACTGTTAAAGGAAAGAGGTAAAATGGGAGATAGCACAATGGGCCTACGGCCTAAGTTCTCACGGGTACTATATTTGGGGATCAATGGTGAGGCAATGAAATGAAAGGCGTGTCGTGAAGGTCACTGTGTTTATTGAGTCAGTTGCCGAGACGAGGAGATGATGTAGGACAAAAATTGAATACTCCGGACGCTGCGGTGATGTGCTGGTCAAGCGCGGATCAGTGAGTCGACGCCGGGCGCTGTTGACCGGGACTCGATGAAGGTCAGGCACTGGCGAAGTACGTAGGTCTTTAGGCACTCCAGTGCTGACGAGACGGCCGAAGGTGCGGCGGACCTTGTAGGCGGTTGAACGGGAGCGGCGTGACCAGTGAGGATGCTGCGTGTTCTCGTGGTGGTCATAATGGCGTGGAAGAAGCGCTGGTCAGAGACACTGGAACCAGGGCGCTTGTAATCCGGCAGCAGTAGGTAGATGGATGGCAACTAAATCCTAGGCACTCGCACAGACTATATGTTTCAGGAATCTTCGACAGCGTGGCAATTATGCATAGGCGGCAGACTCGTTCCTTCTGGCGAGTTCTCGTAATGTGAAAGACGGACTTGCGATGTTATTGTCGTCGATAGACAAGTAGGTGCTTGAAGTACGTAGGTTGCTCTGTTTTGATTTCGACTGCGAGTACGTACCTAAGTAGGTCGAGCGGTTTATTATTAATAATTTAATCTAGATTTTTCTCGACGCCACATGTAAATAAATAAAAATAAAAACCCCATACAAATAACAAGTTGACAAATGACAATTGCATTTGAGAGCCACCGCAAACTTACTTTATTCTATGCAAAGGAGGGCGGTCCATCTGATTGACAATCCATTGTTACCACGCCGATTGCCATCTCTAATGAACAGACGTAATTTGAGCTTACTGAGTCTGTTCTACAGGTATTTTAATGGAACCTTCTTTAAGAAACTAGCACCATTGATCCCCGGTGCACCGGTGCACGTGCGTTAAACTCCAAGTACACGAGCGGAACACCCGTTCAGAGGTGATGTTGGCTTCGTGAGAATGGGCCGCTTCTTCGACTACCTTCTTCTTCGGAATGAGCTACTATATACTAACATCTGTTTTTCCTCCTTCATATAATTCGGGCCTCGTTAAGACCCGTTTTAAAAAATATCCTTTCCTGCAGCCCCTACCTCAACCCGCCTCGCAACACTGTTCCACCGGATGGCGACAAAACTCCTCTTCATTCAAACTGTACAAAGAGGGTTACGCTTCTTAAGTCTCAAATAAAAAAATAAACACAATTTTTAAATTTTTTTTATTTATTTATTTATGTCTATACTTGAATACACATTTTACAAATGAATACAGTGGTTTATATTGTAGTACAGAGAAAAAAGTACAGAAAAAAGGTATAAAAAATATAAAAAATAAAGAACATAGGTTGATATTTGTAAAACTGTGTGTGGGTGATATTGTATGTTTCGTGAACACCTCACTAGGAGAACCTGTGCTGAGGTGTTTACGTGTTTGTGATTAAGTGTGACAGGTATTTATGTGTTGTAGTAGAAAGTTTTTTTTTTTTTTTTCACAGACATATATTGAAACATGAAAACACACATTTATATGTGCGTGTATTTATTTTTGGATAATTCTTGAAGAACGTGTATAATATTTAATTTTACTTATCATATTTTGGTTATGTTTGGTTTGGAATTATAAGCTTTTGAATAAAGTGAATATCTTGATTTTTTGTCCGGGCTACGATATGTTTTTTGGGAAAGTTTGTAGGTATATTTGCAGTCATTGGTTGTTTCAAAGTAATGGGCATACTGTTAAAAAGTTTGGTTGCGTAGTATTGAAAGTGTCTTTGTCCGTGTGTGGTGTGTGTTATCGGAATGTTCAGTGTTTTATTTGTTGATGACCTGGTTTTTATTATGGCTTTTGGTTGACTTGTAATATGAAGATTATTATGGATGAGATGAAGGAGAGCAGTTTTGGCGTAAAGTTGTCTTATTGACATGACGTCTAGAGTTTTGAAGATTTTGTTTGAGTCTGTGTAGAATGGTACTTGCAGTATGAGTTTTATTATTGCCTTTTGAACTTTTTGAATTGGGTCAATTGTTGTGTTTGTAGCGCTTCCCCAAACTAATATTCCATAAGTGACAATGGATTGACACAGTGCAAAATATATTGATCTGAGTATTGTTAGTGGAAAAATGTTTTTGATGGATTTTATTAGGTGCAAGAATAAAAATATTTAAAAATAATGTTTGCTTTGTAGACCGTTTTCGAAAGTTCTACATTTTGTACGCCATTATTGAGTTATTCGTATTATTTATACCTGAGTATTAATTAAAGCTGCGTTAATTTGACATTGGAAATATTAACCATTCGTTGTAATGGTCAATGTTTTCATTTGTATTTTGGAACGAAATTTTAGAGGAGAAATAATTTTGCCGTCTTGTGAAGGAAAACCACTGTAAACCGTAACATATGGATTTTCTTACGATGTGTCTGTCGTGTTTAACCGCAAGGACCAATTTTCCAGCGGCTGCCTTCTACTAGATAAATCTTCAACACGAACTATGGTCGCAAAGTTTGTGGTGAACAGTAATCAATATTTTTTTAACTTCATTCAAATCGACACAACAACTTGGAATAGCTGGTTTTAAATATAATTTGAAAGGGAGAGAACTTACCCCATGTCTTCTGAAGGACGTCTAGTTGCGAATAGATTATCTGGCCCTGGGGAACACAGCACATGGGACAAAATATTGATTCAGCATATATCTGACTCTGAAATAAAAATAAATAGAAACATGAACACCATACTCGGTTCACAAAGAATGAAGGTATGCTTGTTCCAAAACTCAACAATGAATACAGACAGCGAACCCGAGAATATAACTTTCCCAAAATATTGCCAAGTAACATAAAAAATTGTAAATTCCCAAATAGACTCAAATATATTCCAAAAACATGGCACATAAGTGGAAATACTTTATACTAATCATCACTATCAATCAATAGTTTTTATTTATTAGCATGTAGATTTAGTGTTATTTTACACTGTGGGCCAACAATAATAATCTGAATATTTAAAAGGTAGCAACAACATTATGTATATTCATAGTTAGTAATAATATTATGAATACATATTTAAATTGCAATTGAACATATACATCTTGTTGACAAACTGCTTAATTGTGGTTTAACGGGAAGAAAATTTAAAGAACAACAAAAATATCAGAAATAATTATAAGCAATAATTGGCTTATTTCCAATCCGCCAAATTATTCAATGTGTACTAGTGCCTCAATCAACAATTACTGCTTATTCTAATATTTCCACCTGTAAACAACCAACTTTATTTTTTTAGGAAAGGTTTTGTTAGTGCTAAATTTCTCACTAGATGGCGATAAATCAGGCGACTAATTATTTGTTATCCTTTAAAACTGCTTGAAAACTTGCATAAAACTTTGTCTTATAATCATTAGTTTATCATTAAAAAAATAATAATATTTGACATGTCAAAAATATTTCACCAACAAATGAAGATATAATATTTTTCTATCTAGTGCATTTAGCATTTGGTAATCCACACTGTGATGAAAGGCTTAAATCACAGTGAAAACAGATAAACCGTAGCTTCCCACTTCGCGGATTAAAAATATACTAATTATTTATGATAACCGTCATTCTAGCGACATCTGTTTAACTAAAATTGGTCCAGTTTGTTTGCAGTAGGCATCTGTAATAGTTGAAATTATATTGAGGTTCTAGGACGAAAGCAGAGAGGTCGTAAAATCGTCTAGGACAAGAAGGATTCCCCTTGTCTAGGCTTAAAAATAAACAATGAAGTTTGTCAACCAATTAGACCTAAACAAAAGCTATAAAATTTTGAGTAACCAATCAGTGAACGGAAAAGCGTGTGTCTACGAAAGACAATGAAATGAACTTTCGACCCATCGATTAAAGAAATAAGTAATGACTTCTTTTTTCCCACAGAAATTAGAGGTAAACGCACTGTAGAGTAAACATCGACGTTCAAGGTAACAAATCCTGGGAATGTTTAGAATAACTGATACATTTATGAGATAGCGAACCATAGAAATCGAGTGCTTTGAAGATTTTACATTTTGAAAAATACACACGCGAAAATGCAATGGAAAAATTATAAACGTGATAGTATAAAAGAAGGCGGGAAAGCGAAGGAAAGTTGCTGGCAGGATTTTCAACCGTCGTGCAATTACTTATGATAGCGGGAGGATGTCAAGTTCGATGAAAATCGTACTAAAGAGAGGTGAGAGTATTGGAAACAATGGAAACTAATCGTTATCAATTTAAGATGAAGCGGACATATTGGGAAATCAATTTTAAATGAAAATTTCGCGAAAAAATAGACATTTTAGAAAGAGTGCAGCGACTGGACGAAGGGGCAATTCAGAGATTTCGGGCTGCTACAAAGGTCCTAGGAACATGATAATTGAGTACCAAAGGAAGACAGTAAAACTAAACATATAGCGATAGATTAGATTCAGGAAAAGTAGACATTTTACATGATTATCAGGGTAGATAGATATTAGAGTTACACAAGACTACAGAAGAAATGACACGAGATAAAAGATTGACGATCTCATGTGTATTTTAAGACAATAACAATCAAAATTCGAACATGGTTCTTGTTTACGTTAGAGTAATAAGCCATTAGAAAAGCGATTTAATTTAACGTAGGGCTTATGAAATGTTTATATAAAGCAAAAGATATAAAAATTAATAGGTTTGAAATTAAATGAAATTTACGAGCGTAGTTCCAAAATTTGAGACGTAAACAAATGTCAATGCGTATGTTTTATGTGAAATCTTGTATGAGAGAGATAGAAAAATGGGCGGAGATTGAATAAAACAATAAAAATGACGGATATCCCAGAGTCAAATTAGGTATATCTCCCATAGAAGTGTGGAAAATTATATATTTATTAATAATAAGTAAAAGATGAAATTTTCCTGGGGGCAACACACATCAGGAAAAGTGTGGAAAAGATAAAGAAAGGGTAGAGAACGGGGATAAGGAATGATCCAAGTGGAGAAAAGCGATACAATTCTAAGTTATCCGTAAAATTAATAAATACGGCTTGGAATAATAATTTCAAAACAACTATAAATATCATGTACTAGCCATATACAGATCCCCATCATTAAATGATTTTTTATTTGTAAAAGAACTAAAATCTTTTGTTAGAAATCTTGACAGAAACAATTTTACTTTTTCCATTTTGACAGGTGACATTAATATTTATATTAATGATAACAATATAAATGTAAATTGCCAAAATGAGTATCTAGATGATCTGTTTATCAAGCTCTGGATATATGTCATATATTAGCTCACCAACTAGAGTAACCTTAAGTAACTCTGCATGTTTAGACCACATATTTGTCAAGTCGCACAAGGCGGCCAATATTATCTTTTCAATTCTTGAAACTAATATCACAGATCATTACCCGACCTTCTATGGACACCATTTCAAAAATACACCTTTAAACCGAAATTCTGTAACTCTAGAAAAAGTTGACATTGATTATAAAACTCTAAACTCTTTACTTCAGTCAGAACACTGGGAAAATGTAATATCAATAGAAAATCCACATATAGCATTAGAGAATTTCTATAATACTCTTAGAGATTATATTCTAAAAAGTGAAAGTAAAATAGTTGTCACTAACAGAAAATATAAAAAAAATAAACCTTGGATTACAGTTGGATTAATTATATCAATTAAACAAAAGGATAAATTATATAGAGAAATGTTAAAATATCAAATGGATTGCCAAAATAATAATATCAGAACAATGCCTTATCTGAAAACAAAATATCTAATGTACCGAAACTTACTAAATAGACTGATACGAAACTGCAAAAAGAAATACTATTGTGAACAAATAGAAAATGCTAAAAATAATACTAAAAAAACTTGGAATATTATAAATGAAATTGCCAACAAAAAAATTATATCTTCAAATATTGTAAATGAGGTTAAAATAAATAATGAAATAATAACTAACAAATCGACCATTGCAGAATGTTTTAATAACTTTTTTACAAATATAGTAGACGAGGTACTTGAATCTTCCGGCATTAATGTTACTGATGATTATATGGAGACATCTTCTCAATTGGATTCTAATAACGATTCAATTAACTTTATAGAACATTTTTCTCCCATTACATTTAATGAAATTGAAAAATATATTGATAGCCTTAAACCATCCAACTCTAAGGGAAATGATGGACTATCATGTGATACATTAAAAAAAATAAAACAACATGTATTAACGCCATTACAACATATTTTTAATATTTGCCTCAAAGATGGTCATTTTCCAGAACAATTTAAAATCTCCACTATAATACCTATTCATAAATCTGGGGATACGCATAAATTAGACAATTACAGACCAATATCCCTTGTTTAAAACCTATCAAAAATATTCGAAAAATGCATCAAATTTAGAGTCATTGAACACTTAGAAAAATATAAAATTCTATCGAAAAACCAATACGGCTTTCGTAAAAATCTAAGCACTGAGGTTGCCATATATGAATTGACAAAACATATTTATACATCTATCGATAAAAAAAAGAAATGTCTTGCCATATTCCTAGATTTAAGAAAAGCTTTCGACACCGTTAATCATAATTTACTCATTAAAAAAATAACTCGACTTGGCTTCAAAAAAGACACACTAAAATTAATATCAAACTATCTTAAAGACAGAACACAAAAAACAAAATTGGGAATAATTATAGTTCAGAGAAACAGATAAAAAACGGAGTTCCGCAGGGAACTGTTCTTGGCCCGATTTTATTTTTAATTTATATTAATGATTTATGTAATTTTGTAATCCCTGGTAAAATTGTTTCTTACGCCGACGACACGGCAATAATAGTGGATGGTAATAATTGGACAGAAACTTTTTCGAAAGCAACTGTATGTATTTCACTTGTTTCAAAATGGTTAAAATACAACAAACTTGTCTTAAACTACAGCAAAACATTTTACTTACCTTTTTATAAAAAAAAAAAGAAACAAACCAAGAGAAAACCTTAAAATTAGAATCCATAATACAACTTGCAATCAAGAAATGTGCTTCCTGTGCAACGAACTCGCTAATGTCAAAAATATAAAATATTTAGGAGTATCAATAGATATTAATCTTAATTGGAAATCACATATTAATCAAACCACTTCTAAACTAAGATATCTTACCTACATATTTTATAGACTCAAGGAAATTTTAAACGCTGAAAAATTGAAAATGATCTACTTCTTCCTGGTGCAATCTGCAATCACTTATGGCATAATAGGATGGGGTGGTGCACCTGATACATTTATTAAGCCTCTACAAATAATTCAAAACACATAATTAAAGTCATATATAACAAAAATAAAACATTCTCGACCGACCTATTATACAAGGAATATAAATTATTTAACATTCGTAAATTATTTATATTACAAACTATGAAATATTTATTTAAAAACAAAAATAATTTCAAAATAAATGAAAACAGAATGAGTATAAGAACAAATAATATATTTTACACCCCCCAAACCAATACTAAATTAATGCAGACACATAGCAGTTTCATTGGTCCTCGTACATTTAACCTTCTACCACTACAAACTCAAATGATAAATAAAAAGATAGAATATATTAAAGAGGTAAAATTATGGCTGAATGACGCAGATATTGAAACGCTTTTACTAAAAATTTATTGATCCTTTCTACAACTCACTTGCTGAAACTTTATAAACTATTGTACATAATGTTTTCTCTTTACTTTTTATAATAACTATAATAAAAAAAACTTTTTCTTCTAATGTATATTATACTTTAGGTACTTGAAATATAGTAATCATTTTATATTACCCACACTCAGGCAGTGCCTTAGTGGGTTTTCATTTCTTGTGTATACTATTTTGTATTATATATTATATTATTATATACTATCTATTAATATGTATAATATATGTAAAGAAATGAAAATAAATAAAGTAAAAAAAAAATAAATAAAAATACATATATATATATAATTAGTTATAGAGTTATGAGAAATAACATAAAAATAAAGAAGAAATTTGTGTAGAAAAACGTCTGAATTCAAAAGGAAAAAGGGAAAACTCAAATCTGCGACATAAAGGGAGAAGGTACGGGTGAAAATGGAAAAGCTCATATAGGTGACAACAAAATTAAGTAGAATTTAGACAAATTGAAATTCAAAACTGCATAGTAAAGATTTCGACATGGATTTAATCATTTTTGGAACAAGATGCATAAAATTGAGATCTATATATATATATTATTGAGGACGGACCTATCGCGAATTGAGGAAAAGAGGGAACACAAAATAATGATATTTTAACTAAATTTTGTATGAACAGGAGGACAAAGGAAGTTTGGGCAATTAACGCAGACTTACCCGATTCGGACCCTATCGAGTTAGAGACGTGAGATAAAAACAGACCACCGCCCAGAGCCGGACGACAGAAGATCGTATGGAGGCACAATCGAAATTAGTGGCAGATATGTTCAAATTTACGAGTTGATAGGAGATAGAATTTATTATCAAAAAAAATTCAGATACGTCTTTTGGAACCTGAGATGAGTATAAAATACGGTGCACATCAGTTTTCAGACAGTCAGTCGAGATTATGAAAAAGGGTGGTTACGCCGCAGTACTACGTTTTGGTAAAATTTACAGTGAAAAATCTTTAAGTGTTAAATTTTAAATAAGTCCCTGGACTTAGAGAATTTTGTGAAAAGTACAAGTACTAAAATCAGTGAAATTTTAATAAGTCAGTTTAATTTAATCAAACAGTGTTAATAAAAAATTAGAGTTTAAACTCAGTGCTTAAAAGTGTTAAGTGAATAGTGCAAAAAATGATTAGTGAATTATTTAAATTTTAAAATAATTATTTCATTCAAAGTGAAAACATTCAAATTCAATTGAGAGTTTTTTCGTTAACCAAGAGTGAACGTGTTCTTGAATTGATATTTAAAAATAGATTATAATTTAGTATCAATTTTGTTTAAAAATATTAATAGTAAATACTTACATCTTAGTTTAAAAAGAAACACAAAAACAAAAAAGAAACAATAATAACTGCTCAAACCTTTGTTCTAAAAGTAACAGTTCGAAAAAAAATTAAATGTGGATAGTTTAAAATATTGGTGAAAACAGTGCAATTTAGGAGAAAGTTTTAACAGATATTTAATTTATTCAGAATCGAAATAATTAAAAGTTTGCGCAATTCGGAATAAATTTTCTTATAAATTTATATAAAAATTAAAAAGAGTGAAAATAACAAAAATAGTTCGACCTTAATAATTTATAATTTTCCGGCACATCTATATAACAAAATATTAAATATTAGCTAATTTATATGAATCAAGCAAGAATAATATATTAAATAGGAATAAATAGTCGAAAAGATTTATTTTGAAATTAGTTGGAAAATACAGTTAATTAGATAGGATTTCTTCGACAAGCTTTGTTGTGTAGATCCCAACCGGAAAAATCTTGAAGGGGGTGAGTTTTCCTTTTATAAATAATTTTCAGGCCCTAGGAGTGAGGAGGCACTGCTGATTGTGGTATATCAATTAAATTATTAAAACAACAAAACAAAGAATTACACATTAATATAAGTATATTATGTATTTATATATATAAAAATAAAGTAATATATTGTATATAAAGAGTATATATGAGTAATGTATGTACCTATATGTAGATATGTATATGTATTTTATTTATTAATCAAAACATCGGAATGGTAACGATTTTAAATACCTACCCATGGACATATCTATTTTATTGAAAAAGAAAATATGTATTTATTAATATTCAAGTCTATGTAGAATCATATATTTTATATTTATTTATTAATATATGTACTCTTATTTAACATATTTTGGCAATCGAGATATGTGTACCTATATATATATTTATATTTATTCTTCACTTAACCTCTAGTAAATTTACTAAATTCGGAAAATGAAATAAATAGTTTAACTTAAAAAAAGGAATAAAAAAAATTGAAATTAATAATGCACAATAAAAATAAAAGAGGCACAACTGACTTCTAAGGAATTTTTAAAATAAACAAATCTCACATTTAGGTTAGTGTGTCAGGAGGTGTTTACATTATTTGTTTATAAATAAAGCCACTGGAGAACTGGGTCAACAGCATAGTTTGGAAACGACCTTGGCCGCAACTAGACAATTATCAGGATGTCATTGTGCAATGTGCAGCGATTTGGGTCATTCACAAATACCTATCATTCACAAACAACAATTGAAAAATCACGGGTTAGTAAGATTTATATCGAATAATTACACGAAACATTTAAATACCATTGATTGGATAGTCGCATAGGTTTTATTTAGTTACCTGAAACAGCTGGAAGCTGCGTGCTCACAAATACCTATCATTCACAAACGACAATTGAAAAATCACGGGTTAGTAAGATTTACATCGAATAATTATACGAAACATTTGAATATTATTGATGGAGTGTTCGCATAGATCCCATCAGTTGCCTGAGACAGCTGGGAGTCGTGTACTCTCTTATGTGGCAATCAATTACATGAGACAGTTGAAAAATCACGTGATAGGATGAACTAAATCTAATGTTGAACCCTGGCGGAAAAATTTAAAATAAATACAGTACATCCATAGGAGGCAGTGGTCGCTCCTATAACAAGACCATTAACCAAACAAAATAGAGATGGCGATTCTCTTAAATAAAAACGTCAAAACCAAACAAAAAGCCTGGAGTTCGATAGCTCTCCAAAACAAACTATCAATAAGATCTTATTTTATTAGTATTTATTCGTATCACCTTATTCTTATGTATCTATTCGGTTACCAAGCCTAGAGTTTCGCAGAACTCTTTATACGAGATCTGAGCTTGGGATGCGAGGCAAGTAGCCTCGTATTGCAAGTTATAAACCTTTCCCAAACTGTATGCATACATATATTTATTCGTATGTACTGTTTACTGGAGAATGCGGACCTGCATACAGCTTGCATTTTAGGTCTTCGGACCACCCTCGCATTTTTTCTTAAACGTGGAATGAGGATTCACGACCCGTAATTCCACACCAACCGTGAGTATATGATTGTATATAGGACGAAACCGGTTCGCCCTAAGTAAATTGTAGTCCAAGGAGGGGTAGGAATTTGGGGGTTTCAAGGCTCGAGGGAAGACTTGAAGGCAGTGCATGATGACGATGGAAGATTCTATTGGGACGCGGTAACTTAGGTACCAATCAATTGAATCGTGTCACAAGATTGTGCGAATTTCTAGTTAACTCTCGATCACCTTGTTTACTTGCAGGAGGATAGGAGCCAAATTTTGTTAGCAAAGGGTTATTCTGAGTTCGTCAAATATAAATTAACTAATTACATTAACCTACTAAATCAATCTTTACATGTACCTTATAGCAGCAGAATCATAAAGGAGTGGCGCCAAACAGACACAAGAGTTTACCGAAATCTAATGTACTAACAATTAACCATTTGAGTTATATTTAATTACCTGTTCAAATAAACATGTATAATATCTTTTACCAGCGTTAAACTACTACTTCGTTAGGGTGCAGGGAATCAGAATAGTTACATAGGGAAAGTTAGCTCAATTAGTGAAATCATTTAAATTTAGACTTGCAATGGAAAAACCAATTCAATTTTGAAGCTCAACACCTTGATCAGAATCAAAAGGGTTACCACAAAAATGAAAGTAATTAAAATCCTATATCATAAACCAAAAAAATTACACAACGTTTGATGGAATTTAATTACAATATAAATACGAAAATATTTGCGTTCAAGGTCGTAAATAACGTATTAATTAGTTAAGTACATATGTCTATAAAGATATATAGTACAAGAGAGCTTTAAGTAGCTTTCTGTAGTTATCAAAGAAATTAAGGGTCCAATTTTCATGGAGGCTAATGTGTTGTAGGGGAGGAATTTTCCATCCCTGCGAACACATATGCAAAGCCTTAGAGAAAAAAAAAGAAATATCGGTCATAGCCAAGAGAGAAGAAAATTTTATATTGTTTTAAACAAATAAAAAGAATGGCGAAAAGCGTAAAATATCACAACACTGTTTTGGCTTTCAGACAGGGACAGGTAATTGGGTAAAAGGATGGGTGGGGAATGCAGAAACATATTATATTAGACGGAGAAGCGTATGGTTTCGTCAACACGAACATTAACCCTATTAAATATTTTTTCTACGATGACAGTGTAATGTCGGAATGATTCCTATTATTAAGTTCTAGATTCCTATTTTTATAGTTGAAATAAATATTTAGTTAAATAGTTTCAAAATAATAAAATTTGAATATAAAACACGTAAATGTTTTAAAGAATTCGATGTAGGAAAAAGTGGGAAACTTTCAATTCACTTTTTATGCAGTTTATATAGTAAAAAAATGAAAATATGTTTATAAATTAATAACGAAAAAACTTCGCCAATTTGTTATCACACACTTTGACATTTTTTATTGAATCAAGGGTAAATATTTTATTAAATCGAAGAATACTACGTTTCGAACGACGAACTTAGCAAATATCTCCGCATCTTACAATATATTTTTGAAATAGTTTTATAATGTATCGGTCAGATTCCAATTCTCCAATTTAATATGATGTTTGTGACTAGGAGGGTACTACAGAAGCTTGAAGGGTTAGTTGTATAATCTGAATATCAGAGTTTGCCAATCATCTTACTTCCACCAATCATACTTTTAACAAGGACACAGGGGTTAGAATTCTTCACCGTAATAATAAAAACAAAAAATTAGATAACTTAAAAGCACTTGAATCAAAAAAACCCTAAATTATAACGCTAGTATATTGAATAACCAAATTAATTTATCGTTTAGTCCCATTCTAGATATATTTCCAGTAAACAGCTCTGTTATTGCCGGAATTCCCACAATTACCCCTCCCCCTTTGTTAACCTCCCACTCAAATTATATTTTTTTATATATCTGTCAATATATTGTATCATAGGTTAGTTTTAATATTCTCCTGAAGAAAGGAAGGGTGCTTCCGAAACCAGTAAAGTGTAATTAAAATTAAAGTGGTATAAAACAAATTTATATATTTTTATTCCGTTGTACATAGCTTAGATTCCGCCCAGATGTTGGTAGAGTGTGGAGATCTTAGTTATTATTATCCAGTTTACGTTGTTTTAAGGTTTTCCATAGATTCCCTTGATTCCCCAATCTTAACGAACGGACTGCAATCTTTAGAGCACAGGCGTCAGGTAGGTATGCTGTCCTTGTTCTATCGGTATTACAATGGAAGATGCTCTGAGGAACTAGCGTCATTGACCCCTTCGGCACCGGTGCGTAGTCGGAATACACGCCAAACGCGCGCCCAACATTTGTACACGTCATCTAGTAGAAGATGTCACATGAGAACGGGTCGCTTTTACGATTCATTCTTAAGTTCAACAGCTCGGCTGTGGAACGAACTGCCGGCCTCTGTGTTTCCTCCCTCCTACAAATTGGGACTATTCAAGACCCATGTTCACTCCTTCCTCTCCACAAAAAGACCCTCCACACAGCATCCCCAAAGATGACATAGGCCCTGAGAGAAATTATTTTCTTCAGGGCCTCCTGTGTGAAGTTAATATAAAAAAAAGAAAAAAAAAAGATGGCGGTACTTCACGATCTGACAGAGATAGTATGTCGGTTGTACCCGAACGGATCCGAGTGCAGCCGATGCTATAATTTATTGAATTCTCCAGATCTCTCAGAGTTTTTTTACACTGGATCTCACAATAATCATCGTTAGTAAGAAAATTTTTGAATTTCATCGCTAAGGAAATATTTTACACTTATATTATTTACGTAGTTTATTCTTTCTGCGGCTGTATTCAGAATTTTCAAAGCGTATGAGCACTTCACCGGATGCTTGGATTACCCTTTTCAATAATACTCCTACTTCCTCTTCGCGTACTTCCTACTTCCTACTTCCGCTTCAATTCTTATCCAAACCGGAATATTCAAATGACTGAGATGTTGCATTGTAACTTTAGATCCATATTTTAGAGAATGCAGCATTTGAACGTGCCCCAATTGTGTTCAAATTTTAATTACTGACGTCCTTCGTGGTTATTTGTGTTAGTTTGCAACTAATTAATTAAAAATAATATTTGCGGTACATCCAGAGTGGAAGATACTCTCAGTATCACCCTTGTGTAAGATTGCCATTCAGAATTGAAACGTTGCTTAAATGGCTTTAGTCGTGTTTGGTGACCGGATCACCCTTCATTTACGCTTCTCACTACCTTCAGCTTCACAACATACTCCGATTTGGGGTGACATAGTCTCACTGGCTGATGGTTGGGAGCAGTTGGGATCCTTATGTGGTATTCACATAAAAAAAAATAAAAAATAATAAGTCCAATACCTACTTGTATATTACCAAGGGAGGTGAGTTCCATGGTAACTTAGGATTACCATATTTCAATAGTATGGGGACTTGAGGTGTTAACAGTTGCAGCTCTAACGTCTTACCCAGGAGACATAGAAACCTGTATTTGGCAGAGGTACTGAAAAACGAGCGATGTTTTAACAAAACTTTCCGCGTTTTATACAAAATTTGACAGCTTAGTGGCACCTCACTCCTCGGTGGATAATTTGATTGTAGATAGGCACGGAATTTTTAAATAAAATAAAATGAATTTTGTATCTTCATAGTATTAACCTGTCCAGCATTTGAGGGTCATATATGACCGGACGTCCATATTTTATAAAAGTATTTTTATCTTTTTTTCTATCATGCGAAAATACATAAAAATACATTTTTAACAAGTTAGAAAGAAAAATAATAATTCTTTCAAGTTTGTCTCAAATATTTATATAATCAATTAATAAAATCCTAAAAATAGGAAAAATGGATAATTGATATTTGGCGCCGCTAACAGGCGTAACAGTCGGTTAAACTTTTAAAATGGTTTTTTATTTTTTATTATATGAACGAGATACAAGTGAAAGTACAGTTGTCTTTAAAATTTCCCAAGCAAAACGAATGTGTTGTTGAAATATCGAGTTCTCTCAATTATGCTGCGATTGGAATACAAAATTAAGTAAAAATGTGGTTGGCGTTTTTGACAACATTTTTCATTAAATTTAACATTTTTGATTTTAAAATTTTATTATTTAGAAATAGTAATGTTTATTTTAAATGTATACACCAAAAAGATAATTTCAGCTGGTTTCTAAAAAAACTATTTGTTTTTACGGAAAATTAAAAAATAAGATGTATATAGCGCATTTGAAATACACAGAAAATATTGAAAACTGAACAAATGTGATAAATGTACTGAAGGGTTAATATTTGGTATACAATACACATATATTATATACATATATACATACATATATATATATAAACAAGATTCCATTCAGTGTACCTGCGCGTTCAACACTCTCTTGGGTCCTGTTTAAAGCAAAACCAACTCTTAGCAGAATTCTTTCCTGAACAGACTATGCAATAATTACAATAGCGTATTATCCAAGGTTGATATTTTCAGTTGCGAACTTACCAAATACAATAGGTCCATAAAAGAATATTTCGCTGATGGTTTGTGAACAATGTTTATGTTCACATATTCCACCTAGTCCCACCCAGGCGTAGTGTGTTCAATTCCTCGGCTGGCTACTTAGCCAGAGACCTTAGCCTTAGACTTCCTCCATCACAACACAAGCAACATTTTCAGCTTACTGTGGTGGTAGTAGGAGATTTTCAAATATTGTCAGGTTATTCGTAACCCAGGAATGTTAGTCTTTCTTAAAAAAAAAAAGAAGTTTTTACTGTTTATATCTCTATTATTATTTGATTTATATCTACAACCTCTCTCTGTGGCTATAAAAGTATTGTTTGTAAAAGTATTTTTCGTTTTATATAATCTTTTGTTTTGTATAATTTTTTTTTTAATTCATATTCCTTTCTAACACATTTAATTTATTTATTCCATATTATGCTGTCTCAGTAGAGGTAAAGTCACAAGGAGGAAATCCATAATTGGTTTTATTTTAGCTATACAATACTATGTACAAACTGATTAAATGTAAGCTGTCGATTTCCCGAAAATTAATACATTTATATATTTTGTGTTTGCACATTAAAATCGATAACTTTACGATATCGGATCGATATTTTGACCGAATTTCCGAGCACGGTCGTGCTATTGATAGTCAGACCGATATTGATAGTGATAATGCAAAAAATCATAAATCGACATACGCTGGCAACACTGAGAGGTATGAATGAATTTATATTCCGAAACGTCAAACTTCATACAGTTACGTAAAAATATGAATAACTTGGAAATGTTGAATTGAAATACCAACCTACATATGCATTGGCAGTCTGCATTTACTTAATGAAACTTGTTTTCAAATTAATATTCGTACGGTACGAGAAGGTTAATATAAGTCCAGCAAGTATTTCGGTATGTAAGTTGTAAATAAATCTGAAATGAAGAGAGCATTTTAACTAACTTATTTAATATTATATTTTTCAATACTAAATATTTTAGACGTACTAACTAAGAATCGATAAACGTTTTATATAATTGCAACCGATGATTTGATGCCAATTTTCGAGGTCGGCAGCCTATGGGTGCGTCGGTCAGAAAATTTCTTATCATTAGTTGACCGTGCTCGCAAATATCGCTACCTGAACGTAGATGAAGAATGTCCTTGCTAGACCACTAGGTTTAATGTCGGTGTATTTTAATACAGTTTTTCCAGCAGCAGGGATAGCTTTGCTTCTCGAGGATATTAAATGCAAAACATAAAACCGTAATACAGAATATCAAATATTATCTTTTATGGTTAAAATTTCATTACTATATTTGACGCTCGTTGTCAAAATTACGGAACAATTTTTATAAGTCATAGAAAATTCCGTTCATCGAAACATTTTCCCGGAAATTTATCTCATGACAGGTTATTATCTACTGCCACTATTTGCGCTTATTGTAAAATTTGTATGGACGTGCTAACAGCTCCAGCTTTACGTTATTTCGGCTTTTCGAGGAAAAACTTGGTGAGGTTTAGCCTGTCCGGTACTGGGAGTCTAGTGATTCAACCAAAATTTACTAAAATGCTATCTCAATTATCGTATTTAGTATAACATTTAAATTGAAAACAGGTAAGTTAACGAAGGAAACGTTAATATTGACCAGATTTCGTACTACAAAGATGGTTCCTAAATAAACATTCTATGGTTATATTTTCGCAGAATCAATTTCCACAAACTTCCAGTAGTCAATTATTGCAAATAGTGTAATATCCTTGATATTAGTATATTAGCTCACCTGTAGATTCCACTAGAAATAGATTTCGAGAATAATAGAGTAATTAATAAGGTGAGAATCTCAGGTTGGGGTCGAGATTTTTCAAAACAGCCTGCCAACAAAAAAATAAAATATAACATATCACAACCGTAAATATATCACAATTAAAGTCCAACTGTTTTTTGAAGCCGGAGTTTCATTGATTAAAAGGTTTGTAAGAAAACCCTGGAGACGCGACTATTCTAAACAATTGATATTTCGTTCGTCTCTGTGTCAACTTACTTCTATCTGTTTAAATTTACCTATCTTCTATTTTGTACATCTTGAGATTTTTTCCCTTCACTAAAAAAATATTGGCAAGAGTTTTGCAGGAAGCGACATCTCAACGTAGGAAAGAGAAATAAAAAAAGTTAAACCAAAAAAACATTTCTGTATTGGAATAAATTATAAATCTACTTTCAATTATAGACCTAATTGCGCCTTCTCTTGAGCCGGCTAGTAGCCAATTTCTATGTTAAATTAAACTTTAAAAAATTGTGTTAAAACTGAGGATTGTACCTTTCTTTCCAGGGACTCGAGTCAACATCGCTAACAACGTCGTCAAATACCAATCGGGTAGAACCGACACGTATTTCGCATATTGACTGCTGTAATGTCATTCAATTTCTGAGAAATGCATACATATCCGTGTGTGTATACATGATTACCGCGCGAAGTTAAAATAATGCACTGTCGTCAATAACGAGTCTATCTAGCGAGTTTTAGCTCGATGGGATGTTGAGAAGTGGGTTAAGACGTAACCGGGCGTTGATTTTTCCATACAAACGTAGTCCCCATTTATCTTTCTGGATTTTATCCCTAGAGCAAATATTTTTTTAACATAAAATAGATATTGGCGACTTGCGTGTCGGTACGTTTTTTTTTTTTGATAAATTGCTTCTTATAGAAGTTATGACCTTCCAAAAATCAATAAAATTGCCTGATTTAAACGCAGTCAAAAGACGTTCATTCTACAAACTAGACAATATATTTTGAAATAAAGCAAAAAGGTCCGACATAGAATAGTTTCTTCTTATGTAGTTGGTAGAAAAAAATTGAAAATCGGTTAACTTTTGGAGGAGAAAAATGGGGAATACAAAACCTCGATTTTGAAGATTTCATTTAGGTATTTGTAGCCCGAGCTGCATGTGTCCCTTTCGTTCCGTATTCGGGAGGTAATGGTCGGGGGGACAGGGTTTAGATAAATACGTATGTATTTGTGCGAAGTGATGTCACGCAGTCATAAATCGATATTCGATATTCTAGTGTTGTGTTGTCCCGAGTAATCGATGTTTTTTGATTATTTTTTCCGTTTGGTCACTTTTGTGTTTGTTTGGTGAAGTATTCCGATATTCTTACTTTAATTTCATGTTTACGTAAAATAATATCTGTAAAAAAAACATCCGTTACGGCCAGACCGACGCCGAGGTGATTTCGTTCCGTATTGCCAATATGGATACAAAACACTCAAATGGATAATTTTTTTAAAAATAACTTTTGGGTAACTAGCATAATATTATAATTCTTCAATAACCTATAATGTATATTGTTATTTTATTTATTTAACTTCTTTTTCGCCAAATAAATATACAGCAAAGTGATGTAGCGTAGTATATCGAATTGTTTCGGTGCACTAGTGTTGTCTTTTCCCGAGTTATTGATATATTTTATTAGTTTTTTTTTGGTTTAGTGACTTATTTCGAGTATACCATACTTGCCGATCTTATTAAAATTGGACCAAATTCAATTTGTATACGTCAAGTACTATAATAATTTTCAATTTGGGATGTGGTTATGGGTACCGCCGCCCCGGGAACCATTTATCGGATAACCTCTGTCATAGGTCACCCCAAGTGGTTCGCTACTAATTTTTTTTTAAATATATATTTTTAAAAAGATGCCATTTGCGTGGTGATCTATTATAACAAAACACAGTAGGAAAAGTTGCGCCGTTTAGTCATGACATTTTCTATTATTTTATCATGGATATTTAAATACTAGTTCATTTTTACTTATGATCCGATTTTCAGAACCCCGACATGTCTGGAGGTAGAGTGGAAAAAAATGGAGGTTTCCTCCACACCATCCGATTTGCAGTGTGGTGATTGGCAAGGGTGTTATGGCTTTCATGTCATTTTCAAAATTTCAACGAATGGCATTGGCGTTGGCTCTATTAACAAAACACAATAAAACATCGTAAAACAAAATAGTGAACAAAAAATTGGTCACTTGCGATGTTTATGTGGTAAAAATTGGTCATTTTGGCCAAATAAACATCGCAAGGGAATTAAAACCTGTTGATTTCAGGAATTTTACTAAAATAAAAAATAAATATTTTATTTTAATACTTTTCCCTGTCTCAAACAACTTGAATGGTTTAGTTAAGTTTTGATAAACAAAAAAGATAACTATCTGTCCAAACAAGTATTTTATATTATTTTTAATTGATTAATTTAGCAAAACGACATAAATTAATTTAATAAAATTTACTTGCGCACGCCGCGACCTGCGGATTCGTAGCCAAGAGCCTTACCCTTCAACCACGGAGACAGTTCAAATGTACGCACCTACATATTTTAGTAGGTGTACCTATATGGGTAGTAAGATTTTTTTTTTAATTTTTAAAAGAAAGACAAACATTCCCGGGTTACGAATAACCTAACATTTGAAAAACTCCTACTACCACCACACTAAGCGGAAGATATTGCTTGTGTTGTGATGGAGAACTTAGCCAGCCGAGGAATCGAACATGGGACGCCCGGGTGGGACCCAAACGCGATGCCCACTCAGCCACTGACCGGTCAAGTAAGTAAGAGCAATACAATAAATTATGAAATAATGTACCTAGGTCACCTATTTTATTACGAAAATGTACCTATTTAGTTCCTTCAGTCTAAAACTGGTTTTTAGATTAGGCAGAATAGATTTCGAACAATTATTAAAAAATGTCATCTGAGGCTCATGTATCTCCGCTTTTATTTCTTGCGTGATATTTTGTGCGTGCAAAGACAATATGTATATAATAGCTTATTTAGGTGGCTAAGGATGGAACGTCCCGTCAGAAGAAATTGATTGTTATTCTTGTCTCTACACACATGCAGATAGTCCTGTAGCGACTTGTGACTTGCGACTAGCCGCGCCGGCCGGCAAACATCGATGTAATATGATACCACAAAGCGGAGTGGCAAAGGAATAATTATTTGGCGGGCTTTCTCGTCGGAGTGGGCCACCAACGCGCATACGAGCTTCGCACACTCACACATCTACAGCACGATGACTGACCGTCGCACAGAGCGGAATAGCAATAATTGGGCTAAATACCTATTAAATAAGTTTCTGAATTACCGGGATTCCTCTTAATTTCCAGTTCCTAAATTCTTCTCATTCACGAAAGTATAATTGAAATTCAAATACATGTATTTAAAAAGGGAAATTGGGAAAATCTGAAGAAACTTTTCGTAATCTTGAGTCGTCAGCCTGGAGGCACGTTTATTTGTAAAACCCTTCCAACCGTTCATTTATCTAGACCTTATTTTAAATTGGTGCGTATTTTCCTTAATAATTTACTCGAATCTTTATTGACGTCTTTACGATCTTTTTAGTTTTATAACGTGTGAAGTGACAAAATGTTTGGTTTAATAACTAACTAACCACCATTATGTTTTCGCCCGCAGTTACCACTACCAGCAGAGATGATTGACTACCAAACACAACGGTCTTGGCACATACTCCTTGCTTCATTCACATTGCACATCGTCTCATGCATGCCCAAATATTTGGTTCACTTGATCGTACGATGTCATGATTTTTTTTACTATTCATATTCACGTCATAAATTCTCCTTAAACTTCTTTCTTCGTTCATCCGCTCTACATGCCCACACCACGTAATAGTCTTGTTATGATGCAGTTGCGTAAAGTGCTTGATTGATACTCTGTTAATCAAGTACTTATTTTATTTTTCTTTTCCGCGGAATTGTCTATGGTTTGTTGGTGCTACCAACTCTCATGAAAGTCATGCATAGTTCCTCAACGACTTCTACTACCACAAATGTCCATTGGGCCGGACATCGTACTGCGAATAGGCCCTTCAGCATCACAGTAGTATAGTTTAGCTTATTTGGTCGGTCACAACGGGGGTGAGTCTTTAACAGTTGTATTTTGAAATAAGTGTATAAAATGTAATTTGTACCCAGTCAATCAAATACATGTTGTTTGGCTACTAAATGCAATTTGTAGTTTGAATATTTAACTATAGTACCCAGCCTTCCATCATAACACAGGGATTGCAATTAATAGTGCCCATGAGCCCTCGAAATAGTAATCATGCTTCTACCCTCAGAGGGTGGTACCCAAGAAGCGCCCGTGAACATAATTCCACGTCACTCGGGAATTTCGGCGCATTACGAAACGTAATAAAGTTCATGGGTTGTTTCTGGTAGAGGTAGCTGCTTTCAGCTGAGTACGCCACCAATTCATATCCAAGCCAGCCGCCATAACAGTCTGTTTCTAAATCTTACATATTATTATTATATTATATTATATACATATATATTCATATGATCATACAGTGTATGGCCGTGTGCAATGTCATCATACGCCAGAGGAATTTCATTGAAAAACTGTTTTTTATGAAAATTTTATTTTGGTCTGTTAAGATACTTTGTTCATCCATGCATCTTTTAGCAAATGATGTTGTTTTCTTCCTCCCCAGGAAACAACAGCCCCATAATAATTGCAGTGTCCACCAAGTTTACCACCTTGAACAGTCTTCCCGGTGCTGGATGAAGTACTCTCCAGCTAAGACTGCTGTAAAAATATCATATCTGTTCCTCGGGGACATCTACTTATAGTTTCTTGGCTGACTCAGATCGACAACAATGGAGATAGCTTCCGCATTTTTACGCACCTAGATCTTATATTTTTAACCGAGTGCATTGACATAATTGAATTTCTCAAATATTTAATCAAAAACTAATTCGAACATTCCCTTATTCTCTTGGAGTCTCTCAGTTTCCTCCAAAAACTTACATCTAGTCCTCTTTTTCATCCTGATGATCACGTTGTAGGCCTTATTTGATTGCTGATAGTCTTCATTCAAAGCTTTGGTAAAACCGTAACTCTTATTTGGATTCCTGGACATGTTGGCATCGTGGATAACGATGTAGCTGATTCGTTGGCAAAACAAGGAGCATCTAACCTTATTGTTACCCTCGTAAACCACATTCCCCTCTCTGACATTTTTTTCATCCTCAAAGATAGATCCCGCAATGATTGGAAAGAGTATTGGCACGATGTTAGTCAATTCAATGGAACCTGCTATACCTCAACACAACTAAATATCCAATCAAAACCAAAGTTTCGACAACTCCCCCATTTCTCCAAAAAAGAATAATCCTCACTTCGAATGAGGATAGGACATAGTTCCATTCCATCTCGCCCTTTTAAAATGCACGAGTTTGACTCCCCAGATTATACATTATGTGGTCTAAAAGTGGGAACTTTATGTCACATTTTTTTTTGTCCCTCTGTAAACAAATATCCGCTCTTCTGTCAAGCTGTACCTACAATTGCTTCCCCTCGTTTCAATATATCATCTCTTCTATATCTGAATTAGACTACGATCTTCCATATAATTTTAAAATTCGCCAATTAAAACAAATTTATTATATTTAAACTCACCTTACCTCTCTTCATAATTTGAAATGATGGCATAGAGCACCCTTGAGGGTTGAAAGACAGAAACACTTGAAAAAAATAAATCTCCATAGCTCTTAGGTGGTGTTAGAAAATTTAAATCATGAATAAGTTATCCCATAAAATGTTTTATGCTTCTTAAAAACGAGTGGCAATAAAAATTTACTGCAAATGACAAAATCTTCATAAGTTCCAAGATTAAAAAAATGCCTCGATTGTCTGTTTAATTTTTTGAAATTAACTGAAACTAAACAACTATCATCTTTGAGTGATTATTTCCAAGTAATTAAGATATATCCCCGAAATCCTCTTAGTTAGAGGATGCTGTGGCGAGATTGGAGATTAGAATCTACTAGCTGATTGTTGACAGATTTAGGTTAAAAGCTCTTCGGGGGAAAACTAAAGGCCGGTGTACATTTCAAAACGTTAAATCGAGTGTTATATAATTGTAAATAGTTCAACTCTTGTTTAGCTAATAACATTCTTACAATATGTATTACATCAATATGCCTTACTAAAAAACGTCGTAAAAATTTAATTCATTTGATTAACAACCGTACATGTGAAAATATTACGGTAAATATTCGGAATCGCTGGACACGGATTATACGAAATATTTTTGATAAAACCTTCTGATTTAATTACCAATATTACTAATACAGAACCAGACAGAAAATAGTTTATGGAAGATATAGACACTGTTTGCACAGCCAATGTGGGTTGCTAATCTGTTGCATAAATTTAAAAATTCTCATCGAATTTCGGAATATTTCCAAGGTATTTTGTGTGCTGGGATTCCCGCCTGAAGACTATTATTGAACCACTTATTATTGCCCAAAAACTGATTCTCAAAGTTATGTACAGTAAAAAATTAGATATCCACAATAGTTACTTTATAAGGAATTTAAAATTATTATATTTTGATTTCAAAATTTAAAATACTTGATTAAAACGCACATACATTACACCAAACATCAAAAATTGTCAAAAATTTTGAAAACCCTTTTCCTTCATTTCCCATTCCCTCCTCAATACTAATACTTGGGGTATGTTGTGAGTTTGAAATTGGGACTCTTGTGCGGTTTCACATAAAAAAATATCGATCGTTATAGGATTTTTTTTTCTCTCCTGAAAACTTTAGATTTTATTTTCGGTTCTACGGCAACTCAGGGCAGTAGCAATTTAACTCAAAGTCATAAAAAGGGTTGGAAAAAAAACTGTCCTATGCACCTAACCTTACATGACATAACCTAACCTTACGTAACATAACCTAACCTTACATAACATAACTTAAGCTTACATAACATAACCTAACCTTATATAACATAACCTAATCTTACATAACATAACCTAACCTTATATAAAATAACCTAACCTTACATAACATAACCTAACCATACATAACATAACCTAACCTTATATAAAATAACCTAACCTTACATAACATAACCTAACCTTATATAACATAACCTAATCTTACATAACATAACCTAACCTTATATAAAATAACCTAACCTTACATGACATAACCTAACCTTACGTAACATAACCTAACCTTACATAACATAACTTAAGCTTACATAACATAACCTTACCTTAAATAACATAACCTAATCTTACATAAAATAACCTAACCTTATATAAAATAACCCAACCTTACATAACATAACCTAACCTTACATATCATAACCTAACCTTACATATCATAACCGAGCTATGCCACTGTCCTGAAATGCCCAATTAGCTTTATTTTCTAATAATAAAACACGCATTTCCATTCCATTCGACGGGTTCAGCCCATATGAAGTTAATTGCGAAAAAAAAGTAATTCTATTTTTAAATAGTAGTTAGTACCCAAGAGTTTAATAGTGTAATATTATATAATACAGGGTTTTCCAATAAGAGGTGTTATTTTAAATAGCCCGCTATTTCGGTAGATGTTACTTTTGAAGCAGTCATTTTTTGACATTTGACAAGTAAACAATACATGCTTCAACAACGCATTGAAATTATTAAAATTCACTTGAGTGAATCAAATGCAAATCATCTTGAGTGATGAGGCCCATTTCCACCTCGGTGGCTTCGTCAACAAGCAAAATTGTCGCATCTGGGGCTCGGAAAACCCAAGAGTTATTGTTGAAAAGCCTCTCTATCCTCAACGTGTGACTGTTTGGTGCGGTTTATGGTCCGGCGGAGTCATTGGACCTTACTTTTTTGAAAATGAGGCTGGAGCAACAGTTACGGTGAATGGATTGCTATCGAGAGATGATTATTGATTTTTTATGGCCGGAATTAGATGGTATTGATCTGGACAACGTTTAATTTCAACAAGACGGCGGTACGTGCCACACAAGCAACGAAACTATTGATCTTTTACGATTGAATATCAAAATAAAAACACCTCTTATTGGAAAATCCTGTATATATGATAGGTAACTAGCAGTAGCGTGCAGGCCTCCTTGGTTGAGGGGTATGTCTCTCGACTAGCAAGCCGAAGGTCACGGGTTCAAATCCCGGCGTGCGCAAGAAAATTTTATTTTGTTTTTTTTTTTGTTTTTTTTTTTTTTATTTATTATATAAATTTAAAGATACAAGTTTTATGCAGTCCCACAAAGCTGTCACACATGACGGCTTGTCTGTAGGTTCTACAAATAATATATATAAACATTTTTAATTTTTAATACATGTATGACACAAAATTATACAATAAACAATATCACAAAATAATATATCTCAAAGTACCTACCTATATACAAATTATTTAGGCAGGTACGTTGAGATGTTCAGGAATACATCAATAATAAAGTTCAGAGATACATTGATTCATCGCTTATTAGCCAACGCTTAGTGTTTTTGGGGCAGGGTCTCTCATTATTCTGAGGTTTAAAATAATTATTAAATTTATTGAAAATCTCTGGTATTAAGTATTTAAGCGTTCGGCTTCCATACTTATTTGTTACTCTTGGAATAATGAGGCCCTTATTTTCAGTGAATCTTGTTGTATGATTATGCACCGGTTGCTTTTTATATTTGCTATCTCCCTCATTATCCATTATAATAATGTACCAAAGAAGACCCTTTATTGGAAGTAGGCCCTCAGAACCATACAGTAGTTTTAGATTACTTCTTTGTCTGTAAATATTCGGTGGTACAATTTTTTTTATTATAGCAATTTGTAAGTTTTGTATATATTTAATATAAATATTGCTTGAGTGCCCCCAAGTTCGTATGCCATATCTGAGTATGGATTCGACCATAGAAAAATAAATTATTTTAAGAGTACAATGAGGCAAAACAAATTTCAGTTTATAAAAATTACTTGCAAAAGATCGGAGCTGGTTACAGATTTTAGCCACTTGTTTATCCCATTTAAATTTATTGTCTACTATTAGTCCCAGATAGGTATATTCGTTAGTAAAGTCAATTGTTTCACAGTGGCAAATATTTTCAATTTTTCTATGAATACATTCAGAATTATGAGCAATTATTTTAGGTATATTCCATATTCCCAGGCTTGGTGATTTTACATACATACATTTTGTTTTTTTATTAAATTAAATTAATTAAATTAAACCAACATCATGAGCCCATTTAAGTAGCTCGTTAAAGTCACTTTGCAATTGTTGAATAGCTATAATAGGATTTTCATTAGATACTACAAGTGCAGTATCGTCAGCAAAAATGAATCTAAAGGCCTTTTTAAAGAGTTTTGACATAACAATAACATATATAATGTACAATTTTGGACCTAAAATTGATCCTTGCGGTACTCCTGATTTAATATGTCTTCCTTTACTCATATTATTTAAAATCTTTACGTTCATTTTTCTATTAGTTAAGTAGTTTTTAAAAAAAGAGAGGAGTTTACCCCGGATTCCAATGTTTTCAAGAATCTTAATTAATTGGATATGGCTGAGAGTGTCAAAAGCTTTTGAGTAGTCAATAAAAAGCACCAGTACATGTTTTTTAGAATTAAGTTGAGAATTTATAAAATAAGAAAATTTTTCCAGCAATTTATCACAACTTTTTTTTTTCTGGAACCCGTACTGGCATTCATCTATAATATTCAAATTATTCAAATATTTATCTAAATTTATCGAAATATATTTTTCTAAAATTTTTTCTAGTGCCGGGAGAATAGAAATTGGCCTGTAATTGTTAATTTCGGAGTGATCTCCATTTTTGAAAATAGGCCTTACAATGCTATTTTTTAATTCATCGGGGATGAGGCTCGTATCGATTATTCTGTTGATAAAGTGAGCAATAACAGGGCTAAGTAATTTGACATGTTTTTTTAAATCAAACATACGAATTAGATCTATGCCCGGTGACTTTGAATTTTTCATACCTCCGATAATATATTCAATTTGCTTAGCATTAGCTCTAGGTAAGTACATTGAATGCGGTAGGGATTCTTGCAAGTGTTTAGACGCTCGGAAATCACATTCATGTAACAACTTATTAACTCCTTCATCAAAATAGTTAGCAAAATTTTCTGCCACTGCATCAGAAGATTGTGACTTTAGGAAATATTTAGATAAGACTTCATCGCAACCAGATTTATTTTTCCTACCCAAAATTGTATTAATTTCATTCCATGTTTTTTTAATGTCCTTGAAACAGTGATTAAATTTGTTATTATAGTATGCCTTTTTTGTGTTTAATATTTGTTTATTAAGTTTATTTCTATATTTTTTGAAAGCGATTTCATATATTTTATTATTAGGCGTGTTTTTCCACTTTTTCCACATGGCATCTCGTATTAGAATACTTTCAGCGAGACTGTCATTCATCCAAGTTTTTTGGTTATTTCGAAATTTTTTTGTTTTTAATTTTGTAAAGGTACTTTTTTCATAAATATTTTTAAAAATCGATTTTAATTCTGCATAAATAATGTTTGGTTCAGACAATTTTAACATTGCATTCCAATCGGTGATTTCGATCAATAAATCAATCCTTTTGTCCGATAATGCAGTGTAATACTCTTGGTGCGATTTGTCGACGGTACATTTATCATAGTAACAGAAGTTAATACTAGCTGCAGTTAGGTAGTGGTCAGCTATTATTGAATCGCATACGCATGAACTGATTTCGGTCGTCTCCTTCACTCTTACATAGATATGGTCTAAACATGAAGCCGTTACATAGTTAGTCAATATCGCTTCTCTAGTCACATCATTTATACATCTGGTCATTCCAAAATGAGACAAAATGTGTTATTTCACAATTTACGTATAAAAAATAATATAATATAGTTGAAGAGGTCAAAGTGTCGACCCAAATCAGCCTCTCCCGATCTGGCACACCACGCAACTGATGGGTAGGCGTATCCTGAACACACCTCACCCAATGAGCCCGGGCACCCCTGCTAAATCACAGCCAACCACTTGGGGTGACCTAGGGTAGAAGTGTTCTTTATGCAATAAATGGTTTCGAGGGCGGCGCACAGTGGGCTGAAAATCGCCTTTCATAGACATAGAGACTTGAATTTTCAAGGGTATTTTTTTGGCTAGAAATGGATTCTGCTGATCATTAATATGCTATAAAATTTCGTATGAAGCAATTGCGTGTACAAATGAAGGAGTTATCATTTTTTTAAGAAAAAAATGTATGGCGCTGACATTAAAAATTAGGTTATCTCTGGAATCATAAGGTTAGCCATTATATCCTTACACACAGATATACTACTATTTATTTGTATTTTTTTGACATACTTCGTATTGTGGCGCAACTTGCGATATTTTTTTTAATATCCACAAACTTGAAAAAAAACACTTTTTAATGTTGATGATTCATTTTAATGCTTAAATGCTTTATTTTAATAAATAGTAGTATATCTGTGTGTAAGGATAGAATGGCCAACCTTATGATTCCAGAGATAACCTCATTTTTAATGTCAGTACCATAAAAATTTTTCTTAAAAAAATGATAACTCCTTCATTTGTACACGCAATTGCTTCATACGAAATTTTATAGCAGAGTAATGATCAGCCGAATCCATTTCTAGCCAAAAAAAACCATTTAAATTCAAGTCTCTATGTCTATGAAAGGCGATTTTCAGCCCACTGTGCAGCGGTTCCCAAACCCGCCTCCCAAATTGGGAATGTCGTGCGGTATTCACAAAAAAATACTGAAAACTGTGCCGACCCTAAGAAAACGAAACACAAAAATAGATGGCAAGATATATCTATTAAGTTACCCATATATGTATTGTATCGACGAAAAATACGGTGGGAACCTCCTGGTCGGGTCCATATTATTCCGAACGCCTGCTAATTGAGATACCGTAATAAATTATTATATGCAACAATTAGTCGCCTGAAATATCAATACGAATTTAAAATATCTCCCGAGTAAAAATAAATGCGGCCGATGGGAATTGAACCCGCGCCTTCTGATGTCCGGTCAGATGCTCTGGACCACTGGGCCACGTCAAACCAGAAAACTATAAAAATGTGCCCTACTTTTAGCTAGCGCTGGTGGAATTTTGTTTCTATTGATCTCAACAGGGCTGTTAAAGCTATGCTGAATGACATACAAGTTATCTGCTGGTTAGTGAAAAGATCTTTTATAACGGAAGTAATGTAGAATGAACATTTCCATAAAGGTCAAAATTTACTACAGATTATGAGAAAAGGATTAGATACCCAAGGATAAGGATATTTGAAGGCAAATAGCTGAACGGCAAACACTTCAATGTTAGATCTGGTTTCCGCTTGCTGATTTTATGATGTAAACCTGTCTTTGAATACACATCCTTTTAAGTGATCTCAATTTCTCAAACATTCGCCTCGCGCAAGTAATGGTTACTTTGTAGGTTAGAGCAAACACAGCTCCCTGGGTAAACAGGGGACTGATAAGCCCGAAGGCTAATCTAGATGGATCGCGTCTGTTTCAAGTTTTATCTATTTGTACATTGTGTTGATCTTTCTAGATTTCGTCTTGTAATTTGTTTGGATCATGGATAACAAACATGTAATTTCTTCTTGCAGCATGTATTTAAAAAAAATATATGCATTTTATTGAAATGTGATTTATACATAATATATTATTAGTAGTTACAATTTGTGAGGCGTGATTGGGTTCCGCCGCAACGGTAATATTTCGTTGAATAACCAACACCTCTGCCATAGGTTACTAATGTGACTTAGCAAGGATACTCAGGTTCATGGGGTGAGGATTGTCCAGGTCTTAGTGGCGGATTCGTCTGTCCACCTACTGTGTGGCAGGCCGGATTTGATGAGACTGGTTGAGGGAGATATTTTTACCTCTCCAGCAGGACTCTATCAACCCATCGCCTTGCACTGCAGTGGGAGGAAGGAATGCAAACGTCTGTCGCTCCTGTACACACCAAACCCCAGATTCTTACCCCCCTCATACCTTTTCTATCCCAGATCTTCCTCTCCTTCTTCTTCTAGGATCAATGAGCTAATGTAAAAACAATCGAGTATTGTAAATTGCAATTGCTGGAATTTCCAGCGTAAAGCAGTGAAAGAGTGTAACATGAGACCAAAATGAATAAACGTTTTCTCATCGGATTGACAGCGTTGTACAATTTCTTTTTTATTTTACGAGACTTAGGATGGGTTTTTTCTGAAAATTTGAACAATTCGTCAAATGTCAACGTTCATTTTCTGTGAATGTCCTATTCAAGTTCTGTTATTTTATCGTTATAGGCAAGTAACTTGATAGAGCTGAAATAATAAAAAAAGATTCAATTCAATGTACCTGCGCGTTCAACACGCTCTTCTGTCCTGTTCAGTGTGGATCAATGCAAAACGAACTCTAAGCAGAATTGTTGACTCAACAGACTATGCAATAATTACAATAGCGTATTATCCAAGGTGGATATTTTCAGTTGCGAACTCACCAAATACAAGAGGTCCATAAAAGAATATTTCTCTGGTGGTTTGTGAATAATGTAATGTCTCTATTGTTTATATTTCCATTATTATTTTATTTATATCCACAACCTCTCTCCATGGCTATAAATGTATTGATAAATGTTTTATTTTACAATTTTACGTTTTATTATTACTTATATTTTAATCTTTTGTATTGTATAAATTTTTTAATTAATATTCCTTTCTTACAAATTTAATTTACTTAGTCTCAGTAGAGGAAGAAATCCATAATTGGTTTTATTTTGGCTATATAATACTTATTTTCAAACTGAATAAAAAAATGAACTCTACTGCGAATGGTAGCAGAAGTCGGGGACGTCCGAGGAAGACATGGCACGACCAAGTGTATCAGATACTTGAGTCGGGCCATGTCAAGAGTCAGAATAATGGAAGGGTATGTATGAGACGACGTATGAATGTGAATGATGCAAGGAGTGTGTGTCAAGACTGAGTTGTTTGGCGGTCCGTCCTCTCTACTTATCCCTGCGGGGAAACGGCATGATGGTTAGTAAGTTAGTTAGTTTAAATTCAACATTGTCAATTTATTAGTATTTTTAAGATTTACGTAACTCTTTGACGTTTAGGAATATCCATTCATTCAGACAGGTGCGCTAGTGTTGCCAGTGTATATCGGTTTGAATTATCAATATTAGTCTATAGGTATAAAATCGTCGGTAGTTACGCCTATTGATCCGATGTTGTAAAGTTATCGATGTCGCTGTTACTATGTTACTAGATCCCTTGGAATAATTCCCATCTCTACCGGTCAAGTTACTGCTTCTAAGAAAATGCCCTGATTAAATATTATTGTGTGTTGAGCTCTTGTGTTTAGTAGGTCAGGTACCATAGAAGCGGAATAAAACTCCCCCATGGAATGGGCTAACTGGCTCCCTGGGAATGTTGACGGATCGTTTCTCAAATCCGGAGGTAATTGTCTGCAAATATTGGATTTTGCTTTCTATTCTACCTTATGTGAAAATCTAGGAACACTTTAATAGGGTGGAGTGGGAAATGGCTTAAATATGTTGATATTTTCAAATTACCCAAGTATATTTGAATAAAAAATAGATTTTATACTCAAGTTGGATGTTGGCGTACGTAGATCTCAAAATAAACTTATTATAAGTTGAGATAGAATCTACCATTTTGATAACCGTTAGAGTAACACAAACAAAAGTTGGAATTAATACTGGACTCCAAACAGATTTTCTCTCAAAACACAAAACAAATTGTCAAAAAATCTCACTATTGGGAAGTATAAGAAGTTTCCCAAACATAATTTCCAGTAAAAATGTATATAACCCAATCTTTCCCAACCGATTTTAATGCAAGATGAATTATGAAACAAATAAATATTTTTAATCCACAAAATAATTAATTACCACACATCGGTTGCATTTCTAAGAAAAAAAATAAAACCTGCTGCACAAACACACACACAAGACGAGAAAAAGAAATTAAATAAGAGCCCCCTTCAGAGAAAAACCCAGCATCAAAAGTCCTCGATGTATGGAGCAACCAAAATATTTGGCGAATTACAATTTAAACTAAAATTGTGTAAGCATGTGATTGATTCAAACCCGGCTTGCCGCTTGAAGTTCCGAAAGCCCTTCTGTGCAGAAGGAGAGAGGCTCATCCGATTACCTCTCACCCCAGAAGAGGTGGAAACTTGAGTGGCAAACGGCCAACGTAGAAAATGGTCACCTCATACAGGACCCCACCGAGAGACAGCCTGGGTTGTCCCGCAGCTGTGCCCACATGATGCACAGATGGGGCCTTAAAGGGTCGGCGACGTGTGAATGTGGTGCGGTGCAGACCACCGAACATGTGGTCAACGAATGCCCTCTCCATTCAATCCCCGGCGGGATTGATGAGGTTCACATGGCGACGCCTGAGGCCCTAGAATGGCTCGCAGACCTAGATGTTCATACGATAGTCCCCCTCTGACCATACGAAAGAATAATTCAAACTAAAAAAAAAATTCAAAATATTAGGATAGTAGGATTGTATTAGGACAATCATTTTATATTATGTTATATTAGGTTATGTTAGCAACGTAACTATTTACAATTCAAAAATAAAAGTAAAGATTGTTTGAGTGGAAACGGGGTAAATTGTTGAGCTATAACTTTATCTGCCCTTACAATATCGTGCGCAGGTTAACTTGAAGCTTTTTTTTTACTATTAATCAGCACCTATTCGGACTTTTTGTATATTTTTTAAGAACTTTCCTTGAAACGAAAAAGATTTTACAGCTGTTTTCCATTATTCCGCTTATTTATTGGTACTTTGGTGACCATTAGGTGAATTTCTAGTGTGATTTGGTGTTCAACTATCTTCAGTACTAGGTACTAGGGGGAGTAGGTAGTACCCAAAATTACTATCCTCCTTATATTAGCTCAAATAATTGACATGTCATTTTAGTTTATTTCTGCGCAAATACATAAATTACCAGTAATAATTGACCACGTAATTGGGACTTCTATAGTTTAAATGCCCATAAGACAGAAAAAGGCATGGGGTCGTCGGAAGACCCACTTGGTTACAGACGTTTTGTTTGGGATCTTAGCCTGTCAAGACTTAAATGAAATTATACAACACCACTCATTTTTTACAAGACAGCGAAACTTCTTTGCAAGTAATCTGTGGAACAAAATATTTAGTTACCTAAAACATACTTACAAAATATATTATAATTTGGTTTCAAAGGGATGAGACTATATTGCTCAGGCATAGTGATGTGCATGCGCTTTTAGGATTAAGGGTCAATTTCGACAAAAGGTTTTACGTCCACACAATTGAAATAACGATGAGCGGGATCTTTACATAACTTGATTTGGTGTTTACAAGAGAGTTCTGAAAGATATTATGTTGTCATAATGTATGTGTTTTTTGTTTATTCAGCCATACAGAATCGATTGAATTTATATCTAATTTATTTATTGGACAATTTGTATTACGCCTCTTTTGTGAGATTTCTCCTCAGGGGCGCTTTACAGTTGATGCAGGTATTACAAAAATATAAATATTACAGAAATAAAGTGAATTTAAATTAAGTTAAATGAAGTACAGGAACAGGTGACACGAAGATAAAAAAGAGACTCTGCAGCAAGAATCTTAGATGGTGAAAAAACTGAACCAGCTGCTGCAGCGAAAGAGTCCACCGCGTCCACCAACAGTGCCAGAACTAGGTTCGTTATTCGTCCAGGTATGTTGTTGTATGCTGCTAATAAAATGCTGACAAAATATCCTCACACAGATACCAGACCTTGGCAGCACCGCTGTGACGTCACGTAGATAAAAGACCCTGGCAGCGCTGCTGTGACGTTCGGCGAGTCCATCATTCATCTCCATGTAATCCTGTTCCTGGTGATTGTTGAAGTGGTGCATTCTGTCCGCTATTGCGGAAATATAATGTATATTAAAAGCACCGGTCGAGATAAAAAATTAGCCTGGGCTAAGCGAAACACTTGCTAGGGCCTTCAGAGTTTCCAAGAATTCCGTTGAAAACGTCTGGGGTGAATTTACCGATCGACGTTCGTTTACAATGCCGAACATTTTTGAGTACATAATCTACGAATATTCACTTTTAACACACTGCACTCAAATCACATATTATAAAGTTCTAATAACTGGTTGTTAAGATTATTTAAAATATTGATTGATTGATTTTTTAAATATGTTGCCTCATTTCGTTACATGGGGATATGTTAGGATGTTGCCTCATTTCCCTTGAAATACAGAAATATTATTCCCTAAAATATATAGAGCATTATAAATTATTAACATTAAATAAATATAAATATATTGAGAGTTATAAATTATTGACATTTATATTGAGAATAATATTGAGAATTATAAATTATTGACATTTATATTGAGAGTTATAAATTATGAATATTTATAAAATACTTGCTGATGTGAACCCGGCTTTGCCCAGGCTAATTAATGATTTGGAATATTTTTTTAGGGTTGTGAATTCTAATGTACCTGAAAATGGGTGTATTTTTAAGATGTACATAATAATATTATAAACACTTGAAAATGTTCATTTTTTAAAGTAGTTATTTCACTTGATCATGCCATGTCTTCCTCCCATTCAGATACACGTCATACATTCTCTGTCACCTGTATCTTGTCAGTCAATTGCCTCAACCGTCCACCAGTTACACATTATATGACACTAATAATGCGGTCATTCTATTCACGATAATGATGATAAGCGATGTCACAAATTATATTCAAATTTTAACGGGTCAAAAGGTAACAACGACAATGGCCATTTCTTAGATGAATATTTATTATTATCACGTAATTCCGTGACCTGTTCCCGTAAATCTTCCCCCGGGTGAATGCTCCCTCCCGGAGATAAGCTCCGCGGCCCATCCCAGTGAAATTACCGCAACTAAACTGCCGCCCTAATTCATTTGAATAAATAAAAAGCGTGAAATATGTACTGTAAACCAAGGCAAATAGGGGAAGTAGAATAAAACATTAAAATACACAGTTTGTCATGTTGTTTGACCCTTTGAGAGGGACAGCTGCGCGGCCTTTATCATACCATACTTTCCTTTGGAATTGAGGCCAAAATAATTCAAATTAAATTTTTGTTTCTTTAGGCTCCGTAGTAAACGTTCAAAGATGGTTTGAAAAGAGATATGTGAATACGAATATTAGAGGGAGCGCGTTTATATTTTAAAGCGACAATAATTAAGCGGTAAACGATAAAATGGTGAAAACATTTAATAAAACATGACTAGTGAAATAGAGCAAGAATCTCTCGACAGATGCTTTAGTTGCATGTAAAGATATACTGTGAACATTTTCATGCCTATAACATATTGAATAACAAAATAAAACATTATTATTTCACCAACAAATGCAGATATAATATGTCTCGACGCCATCTAGTGGGAAATTTAGCACTAACAAAGCATTTCCTACAAAAATAATGTTGGTTGTTTACAGGCGGAAAAAATATAATAAGCAGTAATTGTTAAGTACTAGGAAATACGTTGGAAAGGCGCGGGTTCAATTCCCGTCGGCGGAATTTATTTGTACTCGAGAGATATTTTTAATTTGTATTGATATTACAGGTGACTAATTATTGCTTATGATAATTTAGAATAAAACGTGTTTTAAATCATTTTTGGAGCTTACTTTGAGATAATTTCTATCGAAGGAATTTCATATAATTAACGTTTCGGCATAACAAATGTACAGATATTATCTTTAAAATAACATATATATTTTTGGAACTTAAAACTTTGTATTGAGTTAACGAGAAACTTGCTATATATCGATAGTATTTGTGAATGCACTTAAAAAACGTTTTCGGAAAATCGAATAATATACCCAAATAATAGAATATTTTTGAACTTATCTGAAAACTAAAAACAGTTTTTGTAAAAGTTGAATTGTAAAAAAAATTCAACTTTTAACTAAAAACTACCGTTAAAACGTTGAAATTTCAAGAAAAGTTATTGTCCGTTTTTACTTGAACTTTCGTGAAGAATTACCCTTGGAAGTTAGTGCAATTTACACCCGGACACCGCGTATAAAAAGTAAACTTCGTAAACATTGCGTTTTTTGAGTAGAAATTTTAATTTATACACTGAAAATTTATGTTACGTAAATCGTGTTAATTTAAAATTAAGTCAATCAAAATGATTTTTTTATATCTAATTATTTTATGTTATATATCATTATATTTACACAATAGGTAGGATATATTAAAAATAAATAAAAAAATTAAACCACAAATAATTGTGAAAATCGTGAAAAAAACGATTTTTTTAATGGCCTGTAATTTATAATTTGAAAAGCAAATATATAAAGTTGCACAGTTCTGCTAGATACTTGTTTTTCAGTTTGGTTCTATATTTTGTCCTCAAATTCAAATAATTTAAGATTTGTATGAAAAAGGCCGCGCAGTCATTCCCTTTAAGTTCTGTATCTATACAGTTAAGCATGTTATTTTTCTTTGTGAGTACAAAATGCTTTAAATATTCACAAGAGATAACTAATACGTTATTGTATAAATAAATTGTATTAAGTTGTTAATTTTGCCTATGTAAGAAGTCAACTTGAGTACAATTCTCCAGTCTGGAACCCACATTATAATATACCGCTGCCTTAGTTCTTGTATGTTCAATAGACCATTTAGCAAATTTTACAGGAGACGTTTTTTTTTGTTTTTACAGGCAAATTCTAGACAATTCTCGATTTTGGTCATTTCGTTTAATTATGTGTAACAAGAAATTATTGAAAATCATTTTTCGAAGATTGAAGTTATAATATGCCCATATTATGACTTTAAAGGTGGACGTTGAACATGGCTTGAAAATTATGATTGATTATTTTGGATATTGAACATATCGTCTGGAGATTGAACAATTTGGCTCCCATAAGTTTGAGGTATTTTCTGCTCAATTAACCAATTAGTGGTAAATTGTATATACAGGGTGATTTTCAGATTTCTAATACTTTACTTTTATCTTAGTTAGTAGTTGACTTAAAGTATTACTTTAAAATATACAAACAGAATCCTTGAGTTGATTTTTCACAAAAACTGCTCTATATTAATCATCCAATATTTTGGAAGTTTGAAAACAATGCACAAGTACAAAGGTACCTACCGCTAATATACTACTATCGGTTGTCGGTGCATGCGTGATGTGAAATATTCTTACATCGTACGTATTACGGCCTCCGTGGTCTAGGGGTACTCTTGACTAGAAATCCGGAGGTTGCGGATTCAAATCCCGGCGTGCGCAAGTAATTTTTATTTGATTCATTTATGTTATTTTCACAAATTATTTATTTATAATAACATATAGTCTATTTGCGGCATGTTCCAGAGAGGAAGATATGGTGTAAAGACCACCATAAGAATTGAAATGGCTTTAGTCGTGTTTGGTGATTAGATCTGAATAGATACTCACATACCATCTCTCTTCTCCTTCATCCTCCTTCCTCTCTTTCTCCTCTCCATCTCCTTCCCCTCCACACTACCTTCAGCCTCACAATATACTAATATACCCTAATTGGGGATTCCATAGTCTCACTGGCTCCAGATGGTTGGGAGCAGTTGAGACTGTGTGCGGTATTCCATTAAAAAAATCCCGAGTGATGCGTAAAATTATTAAAGTTCAATTTTCAGTTGAAATTTTTTTATTTTTTTATTGTTTTTACCTACATTTGATAAATGTAATTTTTAAAGTTTACTTACTTTAGAAAGATTTTTTTTCTTTCGGAAGGTCTTATTTGCCGTGAGCTTATTATTTATGTTGATTATCGTGAATAAAATATTATTTTTTTAAATACTTTCAGCTCTTAAAATCCTAAAATTATAATATCGTTATGGGTGTGCGCTATTTAACATTACATTTATTGTTGTTAGTGGCGGGCCTAGTTGGTTTTATTGTAGTTCCTACATAAGAATATGTTTATTGTTTTTATGTGACTAAAAAAAACGAAAAATCAGAAACTTCTAATTGAACGAATTCAAAATTGAAATATTTGGACTTCGTTTTCATCAGCGATCTCAGCAGTGATAACGGACAAAATATGTGTCGTAGATGTCTTTCAATCAGACTATGAGGACAGTCGACTTCTTGCATATTTCCATGTCCTGGCTCTTTTGTTGTATTTCTTGAATAAAAATAAGTTTTAATGCACTAATATAATTTATTAATACTCATTTTAGGTAAAAGTCCTAAGTTTGTAAATAAATAATTGAATAAATAAATAATAAATGAAGCATCCTGTATATTTGCCTAGCAAATTCAAGAAGTACATGTAAAATATGGTGAAAAAGCCTATAAATGACATAATTTTAAGACTTACCTTTCTATTTGAGCTACTTTTCTAAGGTTTATTGATTCTGGAGTCGGTGAAGGCATTTTTTTAGTTCAATAACAGTATATATTCGCAATGAAACGTATTTTTAGTGGAACAATTTCGTTGTTAGAAAACAACTAAAAATCAACATGGCCGCACATTTTAACTAGCCGGCTCCTGATTGGTTGACAGTGGAGATTGAACATTCAAGACCTCAACCTTCTGCGGGATGTTGAACAAATATCTATGAACTTTATAAAAAATATTATATTCATAACTTTGAGTGTTTGAATGTTCAATATCCAGGAGATTGAACAAATAAGAACTGAAACATTATCCCGTGAGTGGATATTGGCACTCGAAAAATGCTGAAAATGTCACTTAAAAACCAAAAAATATGTTTTTTTTGAGTTTCATTAATGCGCAATAGGCTAATGAACATATTGGCATTCATAACTCAGTTTTGCAAAAAAGGTCTATTGAACATACAAGAACTAGGACAGCGATACATGTACAAGCTGTTGAAAGAATACGAAACAAATTCTTACGTTACATACATTTTAAAATAGGTATTTCAGCAATTATGTTGAACGACAACACTCTGTTAAATTATATGAATATGCTCAAATTGTCAAACAGAAGAATTTTTACTGACTTGGTATTTCTGTATAAAATTCTATGTGATTTAGTAGTCCTTTATTGGTAGAATTGATAAGCTTCCGGATTCCACAATGTAATACTAGAAGTCAGGATTTATTTCAGCGCAGAAATTCTAGGACTAACTATGATATGTATTCCTCTTTGCCCAGTATACTTATGGACGGAAACAATCATACCAAATCTGTGGAAATCTTCGATTTATCTTTCAACAAATATAAAATGTTGTTAATGAAGCAATTCAGTTATGTACAATAAGTAATGTATATTTCTTAATATTCATATTTAAAACCCCCTGAAAAAAGGTCCTTTGTTAATAAATAATTCCGTTTTTACAAATACAGCATAAATTTCAGAATTATATTTATAAAGAGAACACATTCTAGACAAAACGCCACACTAAACATACCAAGATTACAAAAATTTGAAATATTCAAACTGAGATGTCTGCATAATTTCTCCCCAATTTGTACTATTATGAATTGAGGTTACCTACAATTCTCCCCATTTTTCCTCTAAGTTGTTTTCCCCAGCCAGATTAAATTCCCCCAGTCTGTATTACCTTCCATTACGTAACATTTTTTTGTTTGTTTTTACTATTATTTTTCTCCGCCACCATCTTGTTTATTGTGTTCATTAGCATAATACTCCGTTTTGCGCGCCCCTGGAGAGTGTTTACTTTTATTGCGAAATGCTACTAAAAATATAATAAGCACATTCTCAGTAAAACAGTACGCCACTGGCAATGTTTGACTTTCCTAAATGTTTTGAGAAAAAATCCACAAATTAGACGCCACGGATAAAAAGATCAAAGGTGGGAAAAATACATTAAAATAAAATGGGTTCTATACAAACACCTGCTTTCAATACATGACGGATTTGTTTTTGGTAATATTCGAGCTAATATTTTTTGAACTGGGTTTCATAACTTTTATTGATAGGAACATTCTCATGTCTTCAAAATAATTTGAAGTTTAAGCATTAATTCAAAGACAACTTTTTTTTTAAATATTTGTGTTTGAATTTAGATTTTGTTATCCTGAATAAAATATAATAATAAATATTGAATCATCTTCCTTTGTGAGAAATGTGGAAATCCGCAAAGAGTGGAAGGGTGAGGTAAGCGTAATGAATGAGATTAAGAAAGGGACGCTTAGATGGTTTGGGCATGTAGAGCGAATGGGAAGGCTGAAAGAGATATTGAAAGAAGGGTAAATGCAGGTAACTCCATTAATGGTGGACTGATCGCAGTTGGCGCTAACAAAAAATTGTCCAGGGAAGCGAAGTTAGCAGTCCACAATGGAGTGCTGGTACCTACCCTGATGTATGGAAGTGAGGTATGGAACTGGCAAAGGAAGGATGAAAGTAGATTGAATGCGTTGAAATGAGATTCCTTAAGCGTATGTGTGGTAAAACCATGTATGGTCGTGTGAGGAATGTGGAGATCCGCAAAGAGTGCAAGGCTGATGTAAACGTAATGAGTAAGATCAAGAAAGGGACGCTTAGATGGTTTGGGCATGTAGAGCGAATGAGCGATGAAAGGAGTGTAAGTAGAATATACGGTACAAATGTGAATGGTGGCATAAGTCGGGGACGTCCGAGGAAGACATGGAACGATCAAGTGAATCAGTTACTTGAGTCTGGCCATGTCAAGAGTCAGAATAATGGAAGAGTATGTATGAGACGATGTATGATTGTGAATGAGGCAAGAAGTGTGTGCCAAGACCAAGTTGTTTGGCGGTCCGTCCTCCTGCCTACCCCTGCGGGTAAACGGCGTGATGGTTAGTTATTAGGTTATCATCCTTTTAATAATTATTTTTTTGTCTTTTTTATTTTTATTGCAAACAAATAGAGATATCAATATGAATCATATGAATATGAATGACTATAGGCTTCCCGACATCCGAACGAGCTAAAACTCGGCAAATAGACTTGTTTTCGATGACAATGCTTTCTTTTGGTGGTAATCACGCATACAAACTCGAAAATATACGCATTTATCTGAAATTGATTGTCATTACAGCAGTTAATACACGAAATAAATGTTGGTCCCACCCAATCAGGATTTGGATCAGATGTTAGCGCGGTTGAATCCACTCCCAGTTTTTAAAATATACTTAAATAACCCATTGCAGTAAAGAAACAGTCACTGGGGAGGAAGGCCCTATCCTCAGTAAAAATGTTTAAATTCACATATTAATAAAAATAGATGCACGTAAGAAAGGTTATTTAAAAAAAATTGTTAATTTATTTCATATAAACGCACTCTCGCACTTACTTTAACGTCACATCCAAAGAAAATGCTGCTAAACTTCTGTTAAAAAATTACACGTTTTTTACCGTTCTTTATAGTATTCTGCCCGCTACCAAAATTAAATAATAAAACACAAATTGCTTTTGGTTTACAAGAAATGTTGAAGGGCCTTAAATTTTATAATCGTTCGCTTTATTTTGAAACATTGGAGGGGACCCACCCTTTCCCGACGGCTGTGTGAGGAAACTAATGTTTAACCTCCTTAGCCGCACACGTCAGGACTCTAATTTTTTTGTAAAAAAATGGTAAATTTATTTTAAAACGGTTCTAGACCCTCCAATGTCCCTGCATGCATAATTGTTAGTAACATAAAAATATACAAGCCGCGTATCGAGGGCAGTTTACCCCACTATCACGGGGCAGTCCCGGCAAGAATGAGCGTGGCAAGCGGCCTGGCCACAACGATCCCAAGCACCCGCGTCCCTTAGCCAGTTTTCCGAGAGTACCCTCGAAGAAATGTAAATGGGGGGAGGGGGGGGGGAGATACTTTATTTTGAAACAGTACAATTTTTTTAGCAGCAGACACATACCTGGACGGAGGACAAACCTCGTGCTGGCACTGTTGGTGGACGCGGTGGACTCTCTCGCTGCAGCAGCTGGTCCAGTTTCTTCACCACCTAGAATTCTTGCTGCAGAGTCTCCATCTTCTATCTTCGTCGAACGTCACAGCGGTGCTGCCACGATCTGGTATATGTGAGAGGATATTGTGTCAGCTCTTTATTAGCACCAGACACATACCTAGACGGATGAAAAACCTCGTGCTGGCACTGTTGGTGGACTCTCTCGCTGCAGCAGCTGGTCCAGTTTCCTCACCACCTAGGATTCTTGCTGCAGAGTCTCCGTCTTGACTAGAAGTCAAGATGGAGACTCTGATTTTTCTCCATCTCAAACCTCTCTACTTTGGAAGTCCACCACCTAGCATTCTTCCTGCAGAGTCTCTATCTTCTATCTTCGTGTCACCTATTCCTGTACTTCATTTCGCCTTAACTACACTATATTTTTGTAATATTTATATTAATTGTAATACCTGCATCAACTGTAAAGCGCCCCTGAGGTGATGTCTCACAAAAGCAGCGCTTTACAAATTAGCCAAAAAATAAATTTCGCTTGCTTTATTTTGAAATAGTATATTAATCGCTCGCTCTATGTTGAAATAGTATAGTATTTTAAACAAAAAACATATTTTTGTAATTTTTAGGTGTATTCCAAAGCCAAAATGTGAAATATTTTAAGAAACGTCAATGATGACAAAATATATGCTTACATACAGATGTTGAATTGTTGTTGAAGAAGCTTACATTTTCAATATAAATATCAAGTACCAAATTATTTTTTTATGGGCGGGTGTGTTTGAATAGATACTGGATCAATATTATTTAAAAAGGGTCATATTTACATTTCATGTCCTTGCGATAAAAATCTATAACGAAGTCTATAACGTTTAAAATGGAAATTTGATGGGTAGATACATAAGAAAAGAACGATTTAAAATGGTCGTTTCCCTGCAGGGTTTGTAATAGAGAATGGTCCTTGCCTCATTCACATGCATACATCGTATCAAATATACTCTTCAATTAATCTGACTTTTTTTTATGTAACACCTCACAAGAGCGTCCCTGCCTGTGCAGTGTACAGACAGGGGAACTATGTCACGACCCGGTTAGGCGGCGTTGTGAGGCGGAATAAGGTAGGGGCTGTAGGAAGGGATTTGTTAATGCGGGCCTTGAAGAGGCTTGGATGGCGTAGGCTCTTTCACGTGGCCCCAAAGGAAGAAGTCGCAAGGTGTTAAATCACAAGATCTCGGTGGCCAATTGTGATCACCTCTTCGAGAGATAACACGGTCCGGAAACTTTTCCCGTAAAAGATCAATGGTTTCGTTGCTTGTGTGGCACGTAGCGCCGTCTTGTTGAAAGTAAACATTGTCCAGATCAATACCATCTAATTCCGGCCATAAATCACTAATCATCTCTCGATAGCTCTTTGAATATCAAAATAACACCTCTTATTGGAAAACCCTGTATATACAAGGAGAGACAAACAGTGAAAACATAAGTAATTAGAAATGAAATAGAAGTGTCAAGTCAAGACCTTGCTAAAACTAAAGTGATACAAAATATCCTCAGTTGCATAGTGAGCGACAAAAAACATGCTGACTTATACCAAAAAAATCAAGGTCTTGACGTGAGTTGACCATTCTACATATTCTGGACAATAGTGAATTATAAGCATAATTAGTCGAATAAATATTTTTTACTAGTTGATTTTTTGGTATGATTTGAGATTTTCAAATGCCAAAAGTATACCGCAAGGAAGTGTCCTAGGACCTTTATTATTTCTGATATATATAAATGATATCTGCAACTTACACACCAACGGAAAAATCATTAGTTTTGCCGACGACACTGTCATTTTATTAAATGAAAGTGATTGGATAACCACCTACAAAGAAGCTGAAAACGGGCTTATCCTTCTGCAAAAATGGCTTATGCAAAACTCACTCACACTTAATGTTAACAAAACTAAATATTTAACGTTTTCTATAACGGCTAGAGGACAACCAGCTGAGGATTATGCTCTCAAATTACATGATTGTCAAGGAAAAAACGAAACGCAATCATGCCACTGCCCCACCATAATACACTCTAGAAGTATAAAATATCTCGGCATTGAAATTGATGAAAATCTTCGATGGGACTCCCACATAAATAGTATTACAAAGAAACTCTCAAAGCTTATATACTACTTTAGAAATATACGCAATATACTAAGTATAAATGATTTATATAAGGTATACTATGCTCTCTGTCAATCACGCATAGAATATGGGATTATTGGATGGGGATCTGCCTCAAACATCCACATGAAGCAGCTTATTAAAACTCAAAAAGCAATAATAAAAATAATCCTTAAAGTACCCATAAGAACTCCATCAAAAGACATTTTTAAAAATTTTAAAGTTTTCAGTATAATAAAACTATACTCAAAAAATGCTCTAATCAAATTTACAGAAAAATATGAGTACCCTGCTGACCATCACAACTATATAACAAGGAAGAAATCCTCAAAACTATTGAACATCCCAAAATTAAATACGTCTTTTGGCCAGAAAAATCATCATTTCCATGCTACAAAACTATATAATGCCCTCCCAATTGAACTCAAAAACACAACGGAGACACAAAAATTTAAAAACGACATCAAATTATGGCTAAGTAAACACGAAGATGAGGAAATCAATAAAATTATGAACTGAACAAATGTGAAGACAATTTTTTAAATTTTTTTTGTTGAAATTAACAAGGAAATCACGATCTACACCTATACCAAAACCTACAGTCCCCCTCGGAACAGGAATACCTAGTGAGGAGGACTGCGAATAATATACTTAACTTTGTAATTAAAATTGTCGTTAATAAAAAAAAAAAAATAATAATAAACAAGATTTTTTTGGGGTACTATGCCGTGTTGCGCTACCTCCTTCTTTAGGCAACGTTTCGAACTGCATTGCAGTGTCCAGTGTAATGCTTACAAATCTGCCCTGATGATGGACACAGAAATGCTGTCCAAAACGTTGGCTAAGGAAGGAGGTAGCGCAACACGGTATAGTACCCCCAAAACAAATCACTATAAGTTGATTTTTTATTTAATCAATGTAACAACATTGAGTCGATATGACTCTAACAACGGGGGTTTGCTTGACGCTCACAGTTTAATTATTTCTGATGAACGCATTACTAAAATCTTAAATGTTTCTAGAGGGACCCCTATGGATGTAAGTTATTTATATTTAAGATTAATAAAAACAGGACTTAAAATTTTATAAAACGTTTTTTCACTATAAAATTAGCGGAAAGCACCAGATTTAATTTGTTTATATGACGAACTAGTAACCTTCCAAGAGATCCCTCTAGAAACACTTGAGATTTTAGTAAAACGTTCATCAGAAATAATTAAAATAAACCCAACGGAAATATCAACTTTCTAGGCCTGCTAGGGCAAATTCGACCGTAGGTCCGTCCATTATACCTGGCCTAGCGCCGAATATTGTTCGTATACGACTTCTTCGCTTGTGTCATTAATATTCCTACTTGAAGAAGGTAGGTCTTTCCAATATACAGAGCCGCATATTTTTGTGAATAGCGTAATAAACGCAAATAACGTCTTTTCTCATTTATAACAAGATGTTTTTGAACTGTCAACAACCTTAGAATGGGGAGTATACTTTTTATTATTTGTGCAAGAAGAATATTTTCAACAATTTTGAAGAAATTGTTGAAAATAATTAATAACAAAGCAATTTAAATATTATTTAACGCACAAAACTCTAAAACAGGTCGTTGATTAAATCTACCAAAAGCAAACACAAAATATAACGCCCCCCAATCTTTTCAAAAACTTCTGATAATGTTGAATTATACGAAACAGACTGGCAAAACTTTTATGAAATTCGGATCACTGAACAAAATGACGTGACCAAAGTGAAATTTGAAACAAAACAGTCGTTAGTTCGTTTTTAGATCGGGGGATTAGTTTCATATTAATGAGTGTTTTTATCGTACTAATGCTCAATAGGGTCACGTAACTCTTCGGCTGTCATTACCATCTGTCAAATTGACAGCTGTTATTGGAACGTGCCGCACAGGAACTGCCTACTTTACCACTCTAGGTGATATTCTGCGAAAACATTTAAAAATACGTCATTTTTTAGTGCTTCTAAGTGTGTATGGCATTGTCAGGGAATGTTACGAAAAAAACTCTTATATTTTTGAAAATGATTGAAACTTTTTAAAAATCACAGTTCGAGTTATGTATTGATTTATTCAAGACTATTCTATAAAATTGTTTTATACTGATGGCCTCCGAGGTCGAGGGGTAAGGCTCTCGACTAGCAAACCGAAGGTTGCGGGTTCAAATCAAAGCGTTTGCAGTTAAAATTTATTTAATTGATTTGTGTTATTTCAGAATTCAATCATTTAAATATAATGTAAGGTATATTTGCGACATGTTCCAGAGTTCCGACTCAGCGAGCCTGTGGAGCCGGTAATACAATAGTAGGGGTGAGACGTCGATAGTCTGAGCTTTGTATACTTTTTAAGCAACTGTTTCTATTGTTTACTCATATTAGCAGTGATGCCATTCCTACCGAAATTTCGGTAAAAAATCTACCGATATTCATAGAAAATCTGCCGAATTATTTTGTTATATTATTTGAAAGGTTAACGTTTATATTTATATTGTATTGAGAGCTCAGTTATATGAACGTTTTACTAAACGGTATGGGATAATTGGTTAAAACATAGCTTCTAGAGGCAAAATAAATCATAAAAATTCATTTTGACCTAAAATTCCTCTTCACAGAACATAGTCTAGACTTGAAGTGCCCATTAATGCTGCTTTATATAACTGGGAAGCCAGAAGTATGCTCTAACATTAATTACTGGCGAGGAGCAAAAAAAAACTAGAACTTTCCATTTTTACAGACGGAAATAAATTAACTAATTTTTAAGGCATGATTAAACGCAACAATTTAACTTTAGCACTTCTAGGCTCTCCGTGCTCTTTGCATTCGTGTGATGCAACTCTTAAAATGCTGGCAAAACTAAATAAAGAACCCTTCGTTGAAAATTAATTTCCCAATTCTCTGAATATACAATATTGTAATCAATGCGCGGGGTTATATTTATGCGTTAAGTTTGAATTATTTCCAGATTTTCACAGACAAGGGCTGGAAAAATTGTTCATAGTAATTGTTATTGCGATAGCGGTTCAGTCAACAGTTAAATAACATCTTAATTATTTCGGTAAAACGATGCGGTAACAACATTAGTGGGAGTTATATTATTGAAATAAGGGTGAAATGGTTCATTCCTTGGTTATGTATATAGTAAAACAATAATTTATTGGTGAAATAACCCTTAGCCTATTCACCGTTACATTTCTCAAAGATGCTGTCAGAAAGTCCGAGAATTTGTGTCCATTACCACTTCTCAATAAAATTCAAATGAACGGGATATTTCTGAATGTAACCGAAAAATATAGACGGTTTTTGAATAGACTTTCAAATTTTATTATCTTCACTATCTATATTATCTTTACTATCTTTACTATCCTTACTATCTTTATTATCTTTATTTTCTTTATTATCTTTACTATCTTTATTATCTTTACCATCTTTATTATCTTTAGTAAAACTTTTTCTTCTATATATTCAATTAATACAAGTAATAATTGGAATTTTTCTTAGGCAGGTTATTTCACAAAATTAATTTCAAAGTTGATTTTCAAGTTCTGTGAAGGTTCTATTTAAGTTTTGTTGTTATTAAAGTTATGTGAAGCAACTTGTCAGTAATGATATAATAATAGAACTTAAATAAAACTTCCACAGAACTTGTACACCAAGTTCTACAGCCGTACACCGCAGGTCCGGTCTCCACCAACGTGGTGTCGAGCCACCGACTTCATCGTCTCGACCACTCCACTCCGTTCATCTGCGCTTCATCTGGTGTCGACTATCGACCTAGGAAATTCGCCGTTGACTACATCCAACGACGCGGTGTCGATCTTCGGCCAGGGGAACGAACCGTTGACTACGTCCACCAACTGCGTGAGCATCGTTCCGGAGTTATCTCTCACAACTACACTTACTTAATAAACGCCGTGACCTCAAAATCTCTTTTTTATTCGTCTCCTTATCACATCTCTAAAGTCCTATAGACGTTGAGTGTACGACACAATTAACCGTCCGTACAATTACTATATATGCACAGGAGGCTGGGTACACTTGTCAACGTTTTAGTCTCGGCGAGTGTGGCGAAAGTTTGGAGTGAAGTTTGAAGCCAAGTTCAGAAAGGAATTTATTTTAAAATCTGAGCTGACGAGAAGAATTTAATACTGGCAAAACTGAATTTAGTACTAAGTAAAACACTTGAAAATATTTCTTGGAGACTTGGTGATGGTTCTTCAGTAGAGAGGATTCCCTTTCAGAGGTAGTTGTTGAACTGAATTTTCATAGAATTCGGTTCTCTATTTATAGAACAAATTCAAATCGGGCCCTCCTGGAGGAGGTTCCCCTCTTTGGTGAGGAGTAAATTGGTTAGGTATTTTTCTAATATATATATCTTTATTACTGTGCCATTAGACACATTTTCCATAAACGTTCTTGAATTCGAAACATTCAAAAAAGAACAACAAGACCTCAAAAAAACAGTGGAGTACCTTGAGAATAAAATTGATAATCAGGAATACGAGTCTCAGTCGAACAACCTAGAATTGCGCAACTTCCTGGAAAATCCACATAAAAATTTAGTTACTATATTTCACAACCTATCCACAAACGTCATAAAATCGGTAGTACAGTCCGAAGACGTGACCTCTGTGATGCGGGTGGGAGGCAGAAACCGCTCCGGTGATTCTCGTTCAAAACCAAGAGATATAATAATCACCCTCAGCTCTAAACTGATGCGAGATTTATTCCTGGCTAAACTAAAAGAACACATTAAAACCAAAGGCCGAATTACTGCTTCATCCATAGGACTACCACATACTCAGATGGGTCACAGTACACCCATCTATATATCCGACCACCTGACTTCAAGAAAAAAAATCCTCCTGGCTCAAACAAAACAACAGGCAAAAATAAAAATAAAACTATAAATTCGCATGGACGAAAAATGGTCAAGTGTACGTTTGTAAGTCTGAGGACTCTAAAATCCTTAGAATCTCGTATGAATCGGACATTAAAAAAATGTGACTGGAAGCCAACAAAAAAAATCCATTAACTAATCTGCTTATCTGTAATAATTTAATAATTTTTATTTATTTTCTTTTCTCAGTCAACTTTGCTCACATCACAAATCTATCTATAATTATTAATAATCTTACTAAACTTATCAACTTGCTTCAAATATTTATCGTAACTTGCTCCATAATTCCCCTTTATCTGATCATTTTAAATCACTCAAATATTCTTTTCTATATATATGCTATGTTCTATTCTATATTCTATTCTACAACTATTCCAATTCATCCATTTATTTCCACTATGTTAATTTATCGTATTATTATACCAAACTTAATTTACTTAAATATTTTTAATTTCTTAAATACTTTATGTCGTATGATACATGTGATACATTCAATTGTTTTAAATTATAAAATAATTTCAACTAAATTAACTCCTTATATTCCCATGATAATCATAATCCTATCATATCATCAAATAAAATTATCTTACTTAAATCAATTACCTCACTTAACTTCTCTTAATAATGCTATTCAAAAATTGGATACAACTATTCTAATTAATTTCATAATTTCAAACCACTTGATTCCGCCTATCCTAGTGATTGTTTTTATTCTTGCACTTTTTTCACTTTTCTTAACATTTTTAATTTTGCTAATTCTCTTAAATGTGGTATATTTATTAATTTTCTTACATCCCTTGGTAATTATTATATAATTAATTTTAATAACTCTACTTCTCCAAATAACTAAAGTCTTCTATAATTCTCTTAACTGTCGCATGAACTATAATTATAACAATTGCTTCAACCATTTCCTATGTATTATTATTTTAAATCGTGATATCTGTTTAAACTATTTTGATTATTGTGTCTCTCATTTTTCGATGAATTTAAATTGTTCCATTTTTATTTTTATACACATCTGTTTTAATTATTTTGTTTATCTCAATGTCTCTTATTTTTCGATGAATTTAAATTATACCAATTTTATTTTTATATATACCTGATTTAATTTTTTCAATTATCTCAATGTCTCTTATTGTTCGTTGAATTCAAATTGTTCCATTTTTATTTTTATAAATATCTGTTTTAATTTTTTTGATTATCTCAATGTCTCTTATTTATCGATGAACTTAAATTATTCCATCTTAATTTGTATATAAATCTTTTTTAACTATTTTGATTATCTCAATGTCTCATATTTCTTGATGAATTTAAATTGTCCCATTTTTATTTTTACAAATATCTGTTTTAACAATTAAGATTATCTATATGAGTCTTATTTTTCGATGAACTTAAATTGTTCCATTTATATCTTTATAAATATCTGTTTTAACTATTTTCATTATCTCATTGTCTTTTATTTTTCGATGAATTTAAATTGTTCCATTTTTATTTTTATATACATCTGTTTTAACTATTTTGATAATCTCAATGTCTTTTACTTTTCGATGAACTTAAATTGTTCCATTTTTATTTTTATATATATCTGTTTTAACACTCTTCCTATTGTTCTAATTCCGTTAATTCATATAATTCTACTAAGCACTAGAGTAACTAAACATCTGCAAAAACACATCTTAAATATCAATTGCTATGGTTTTCCATTATCTTTATACATCCACTTAACTCACAATGTTACTGATGAATTCGAGCCCCCACCATACACAGACGCTTATAATGGACCCAAATAACCCTATCGATAACTTACTAAACATCACGGTTCAAACGACAAATGATATAAATAAATGTAAAAAAATTATCTCCACACCTAAAGCACTAAAAATATTTGCCTTGAATATCCGCAGCCCCAATAAAAACTTTGATAATTTACTTGTACTCCTAACTGAATTAGGGAATTAGTTTGATATAATTGTGCTGTCAGAGTGCTGGATAAATGCAAACTATATCCCGAAAATAATCAACAACTACTCCGTGTTCAATACAACTCGGCACATGTCCCAATCCGATGGGGTCATAGTTTATGTCAAATCTTACTTAAACCCTATAATGTCTGAAATTTCAGTTGACCATGCAAATTGCCTCAAAGTTACTATTGACAACTTAAATGTCTTCGCCATATATCGCTCCCCTAAGCTCAATAATGTGTCATCTTTTCTCTACTCACTCGAAAAAAAAATCGAAGACTCGACTAAAGATCTCATCATAATCGGTGATATCAACATAGACATCCTAAACGAAGCCAGCCCTCATACAACAAAATACCAAAACCTAATGGGCCTGCATGGCCTTATACCATACATCAACATACCTACCAGAGTCACACTCACTACTGAGTCATGCATAGATCACATCATGGTCAGAACAAAGCAATCTGCTAAATCAATTGTATTCGAATCTACTGTAACAGACCACTACTCAACCATCCTAGAATTACAAAATTCAAAATCTCTTCCCCCTAAGCCCAGTAATCCTACTCATAAAATTGTAAATATGGATCTTCTGATAAAAGCAGTAGAACTAGAAAAATGGGAGTCTACCCTGCTTTCTGAAAATGTCAATACAGCTCTTGAAACGTTTTCTGCATCACTAACTGCCCACATTAATTACGCGTCTTTCCCCACCAAAACAGTCTCCAACAAAAACAAGAAGTTGAAACCTTGGATTACGAACGGCCTTATCTTCTGCATACGTAAAAGAGACAGACTCCATAAACAAGCACTAAATAACCCTGACCCCCAATTCTCACGTTTCTATAAAAAGTATCGTAACATTTGCAATAACCTGATATATTTTTTATTTTTTTTTATTGAATAAATAGTTAATACATATCAAACAAGTCCTGCTAAGCCAATTGAATTGGCTTGTCAACAGGTGCTTAAAGTTTAGCTACATATACATTTTTTAAAGTTATAATTTACATCTTATATCTACAGAATCAACAATTTTTTCGTACAATTTTTCATACATATAAATATTTTTTTTCCGATAGCCAATTTTTCACCATATATTTAACCTTATTTATAGATTTACATTGCTTTATAGTGTCAAGTAATAAATTAAATATCTTCGGTATGTTGTATTCAAACGTTCTCTTTCCGTATTTATTATTAAATTTCGGAACTATTAACCCGTCATTGCGCGTGAATCTAGTACTGTATTTATGTTCTAATTTTTCTTTATGCTGCGGGGTAAATATATACTGAATTATGATTTTTTGCCATAGAATAGCCTTAACAGGTAAAATTTTGCACTCTGAAACAGCAACGGTGTATTATGTCTCTGTTTAAAAATATTAGGGACGACTAGTTATTTTACAATTGCGTTTTGCACAACTTGGACTTGTTTCAGATTGGTTGCAGTAGTATTTCCCCATATTGTTAATCCATATCTTATAATAGATTCTGCCATTGACATATAAATTATTTTAAGTGTTTCAATTGATAGGAAAAAATTTAATGTGTACATTCTGCCAGCAGTTGATCTGAGTCTTTTACAGGTTTTTTTAATATGTTTGTCCCATTTGAAAAAGCAATCTACTGTAACACCAAGATAGACATATTCCGTAACTAATTCTAAGCTTTCACATTTACAATTAGTCGGGATATTTTTATGGATGCAATTAAAATTATGAGAAATAATATTAGGATTAAATTGAAATCTGGCATTAGGTGATCTTATATGCATAACTTTGGTTTTTTTAGCATTTATTAATAGTCCTGCATCATGTGACCATTTACAAAGTTGATTAAAGTCAATTTGCATGAGTTCAATTGCAATTTTTAGATCTTTATGTGATATGACCAATGCCGTATCATCTGCAAATACAAAATGTTTAACAAAAGAGAAAAGTTTTTTCATTATAGTTACATAAATTATATATAGTGTAGGTCCCAATATGGAACCTTGTGGAACTCCTGCAGATAAATTCTTTGTTTTACTAAAAGTATTATTTATTTTGGTACATATTTTTCTATTTCTAAGATAATCTTTAAATAAATTTAACACATTTCCTCTTATTCCAATTTTTTCTAAGGTTTCTAGCAGTTTTTTAGAATTAATTGTGTCAAAAGCTTTAGAGTTATCGATAAATAACACAATAACATGTAGTTTATTATTTAATTGATTATTTATGTAATTGGAAAAATCTTGCAGTAATTTTTCAGTATTTTTTTTTCTTTGAAAGCCATATTGATTTGGATCTATGATAGCGAATTTTTCAATGTAATTATTTAATTTATTTGATAAAAATTTTTCGAGAATTTTTTCTAACGCAGGTAGTAATAGGCCTATAATTTCCCAGTTCAATGTGTTTTCCACCTTTAAATATTGGTCTTGTAATGCTACATTTAAATTCTTGTGGAATTTTTGCTTGCTTTATTATCGTATTGATTAAATGAGTAATTATTGGCCCAAGAGTTTTTATATTTCTTTTTAAATCAAACATTCTTATATTGTCAATACCTGTGCTTCAGAGTTGTTGCAGAGTTTTTCATTTTTTTAACAATGTTTTCAATATCAGTTATAGTAGCTCTTGGTATAAATAAACTGTGAGGCAGTTCTTCCAGTGCAATATTAGTAGCTTTGTGATTGCATTTATGTAACATGTTGCTGATGCTATCCGAGAAGTAATTCACAAAATCATTTGACACAGAATCCTCAGTTCTATCTTTTAACATATATCGTGTTATTGTTTCATCACAATCGTTTTTGGGTTTACGTCTTAAAATATTATTTATCTCATCCCAGGTTTTTTTTGTATCATTAAAACAGTTTTTAAATTTATTATTATAGTAGTTAGTTTTATCTTTATTTATAAGTTTATTGACAAGGTTTCGTGATTTTTTGTATTCTGTTTCATATATTTTGTTTGTTGGTGTACTTTTCCATTTTTTATATTGTTTATCCCTTTTATTTATTTGACATAACAATTCACTGCTTACCCATTCATTTATTGCATAAGGTCGTGTTTTCGGTTTTTGCACTATCGTTTTAGAACTACTCTTGTAAAATTTATTAAATAAAGATTTTATTTTTTCATATAATGAAATACAATCCTTCTCCTCTATAAGTTTACTCCAGTTATAATCTCTGATATATCTATCAATATCCTTTTGTGAAATGATTTGAATATACTTATTTGCAAAGTCTACCTGACGTTTATGAGATTTTATATTAATAACAGTGATAAACTGATCGGCAATATTATTTTCACAGACGCAAGCAGTTATTTTTTTACCTCTAAATTTGGCAAATATATGGTCAATACACGTGCGAGTAATTTGTCCATTTAATACAGCTTCTCGGGTTACTACATTGATGCATTTAGTTAAATAATGGTTAGTAAGTTAGTTTTCATATGAAGTTACAATATTATCTTGTTCATCAAGCAAATTTAGATTTATATCTCCAAGTAAGATAATATTTTCCTTACTATTAATTGTCTCAAGATATGATGATAATTCCGTCAGAAATGAAGATTTACTGAAATTAGGAGGTCTATAGATAGCTATTATATTGACTTTAGTTTTGTCCTGGAGTATGAGCTTTCCTGTTATATTTTCAAAATGTATTGATTTTAATGTTTTTAGTCCAAATTCAAATTTGTTTCTTATATACAATATAATACCTCCTCCTGACTTATCAGTCCTGCAGTAGTTATATGCATTATATCCAGGAATATTGTACATACACATACTTTCAGTTTGAACAGATGTTTCACATAGCATCAGAATGTCAATATGCTTCAAACAATTAAGTAAATATATATGCAATACATCCCAATATTTTTGTATAGATCTTATATTTAATTGAATACAAACAAGATTATCAGACAATTTGTGTTTTGTTTTTTTATCCAATCTTCTAAATTATTTACTCTAGGTACTACTTTCTATTTCGTTATCATTATCTATATAAGAAAAATTATTCTGCGCCATTTAATTTGTGGTGGTAATTAATTATTTTCTTGTTTTGTTTAACAACAGACGTGTTTTGAGTATAAATTTGAGAATTTAATGTTAAATATTTAACAATATAAAAGTGATTGTATTTGAATCTAATTGGTACAAGTACTTTTTGATAAAGGCTAAATATAAAATAAACTGTTTGTTCACATCTAGTGTTATTTCAGAATACTTGTCATATTTAAAAAAATTTTAAACTCTGTTTTTATAATTATGAATGTGAAATATAGTACACAGTGAATAAATGCATGTTTAAGTAAACAAAAAAATGTTGTTGAAGGTGACGTTATGATATTACTATTAAAAAAACAATGAAATATAATAATGTTATTTTTTTTTACAGTAAATTACTAATTGGTACAACCCATCTCAATCCTGTCTAATCGGATCATCAAACGCAATTCAAAATGCCAAGCACGTATTTTCCACGTTTCTAACTTTAAATTCACTGAATAAATATAATAATTATCATTCGATTTTATATCGAATACTCTACCTACATACGTTCCACTTATCGCTACCTGTCAATAGATGGCAGTAAATGCATAAATTTAACCATAATCGCAAAATAAACTAATAATTTGCGCTAATAAACAACAGATGGCTGTTAATACATAAATCAATTAAAAATATATTATTTACCGCTATTGTTCAATAGAGGGCAATAAGTGCATACAATATCAAATTCTGTTGAATAATCTTTGAAAATGGAAAAAGGTAATAAAACACCTAAATCAAAAAATGAGGACCCGTTTACAAAATCCTGTCTGACCCCAAGATCTCCAAATCAACACGAGGAGGATCCTTATTCAGATTCGGAGGATAAAAGAGAAAATGAAGACGAAACGTCCACAATGATAGAAGCAAACGAGGTAAATAATGCCCTGAAAAACTCAAGACTTACCATAAATAATATTAAAAAAATAATAACGGAAGGGAAAGGAAAAATCATTCTGAAAGAAAAAATAAACGAAGGCATGGATAAACTATTCGACATTATTGCCCACTTAGTGGCTGAAAATAATGAAATGAAGGGCGAATTAAAAATATTACGACCACTAATAAAAAATTTTACCCAAAATATTATTGAAGTAAAAAGTGTAATGAATGAAAACAAGTCGCTTCTCGTAAACATGGCAGAAAAAAATGAAGAATTTAAAAACAAATTGCATCTCACCAATATTAATAACCAAAATAAAGAAATTAAAACACCCCTTCTGGCACAGGACATCACCCATCGCAGAATTAAAACAGCACAACTTCAATGGAAAGAAATAAAAATACGGATCTTTGGAGAAGAAGCAGGCCACCAAATAAGAAGAAATCTGGAAAAAAACTATAAAGATGTAGATTGTTCCAGCTATATATACCCTGGGGCAACACTAGACTGGTACACGGCAAACATCATAAGAGAAAGTAAGAATTTAAACAAAAATGATTTTGTAATTTTAATAGCCGGAGAAAATGAGACATCCCCTAAAAACTTTCTAAGCAACTTGTACTACACCCTACGACAACTAGCCCATACTAATGTCCTAATACATCCAGTTACTAAAAACAACTATTTAAACATCTATAAACTGAATTCTGAGATTACATCTCACATCTTCGAATTCAAAAATTATTGTAAATTTACTGGGCCCATTTTTTATGAAAAAATGAATAACCATACAATTATCAAAATGATGAGCTTAACAAGGGCGTATATAAAAAATGAGATCAATAAAATATCAGTCTACAATTTTGAGCACCCACATCCATCAGAAAAAAACCCAAAATATACTCATTCATCCATTCCTACACAAACCCGAGATGACAGGAACTCACCTTACCCGGAACAACAAACTATTTTTTTATGAATAATACTCGTACTCCTAAACTTGACGACATCAAATCCACCTTCAATATAATGCATCAAAATGTACAATGCATTCGAAATAAAATGTTAGAATTAGAAAATATTCTGTATGAAAAAAATATCGATGTACTTTGTGTTAGCGAACACTGGCTACAAAAGGATGAAACGACATCTATTAATTTTAATGGTTATAAATTAGGTTCAATTTTTTGTCGAGAGAGTCATATTCATGGAGGTGTCTCCATTTACTTAAACGAAAACATTGTATTTAAAGAACTAGAATTTGTTAAGCAAATAACAAAAGAATTTGTATTTGAATGTGTTGGTATAGAAATTCCAAAACTTAAAATGATAATTTGTACAGTCTACTATAATGACTCTGATATAAATATTTTTTTTGAACAACTTGAACTATTATTAAACAAAATTTGCAAAAACAACAAAAAACAAATAATACTCTGCGGTGATTTAAATATTGATACAAGCTACAAGAACAAAAACGCAGATTCACTCAAAAACACACTAAAATCTCACAACATACGCTTGATTATTGATAAACCTACTCGTATACAAGGAAATAAAAAAAGTATAATTGATCATATAGGTACAAATATATCAAAAAGCTCCTACACATGGGAAGTCACAGAATTAGCTGTATCAGATCATATGGCACAGTTAATGCACGTAAAAACAGAATATAATATAAACCAAACGTGGTATACAAAAAAACAATTATTTAACACAGAAAACACAAACATTTTTAACAATTACTTATCGTGTATATGTTGGGAACCACTGAATTCCTTTGAATCCATTAATGACAGCTACGAATACTTCATTAATGAAATAAATAATGGTATGAAGCTTTGTTTCCCCTTTAAACAGTATAAATATCCCCAAAAACGCAAAATAAATTGGGTAACGACTGGTATTAAGATATCTATTAGACAAAAAAGACATCTGTACATGAAACAAAAAAACACAAATGACCTCACAATCATAAACAATTACAAACAATACAAAAAAATTCTCAGTAAAGTAAAACAGGTAGCTAAACGAAATTACAATAGTAAACGAATTCAAAACGCGCAAAATAAAACCAAAACATCGTGGAACATAATAAAAGAGAACTCAAATAATTCTAATTCTAAAAGTAAACCAAAAATCTGTCTTAAAATAAATGATAACCTGGTATCAGAACCAAAAAACATTGCAAATGAATTTAACATTTTCTTTGCACCACCGCCACCACCACAAAATACATCTCTACATCCACAATCTGCCAAAACAGTCAAAAACAAAAAGTCGCGATCATTCTTTATAACGCCTGTAAACAGGGAGGAAATTATTAAAATCATCGTAAAACTGAAAAATAAAAGCAGTGTCGGCACTGACAAAATCCCTATAAAAATTATAAAAGCATGTGCCGAAGCGTTAAGTTACCCGTTGGAAATATTAATTAACAAATCTTTTGAATCAGGAACCTTCCCAGAACAATTAAAACAATCTATTATTGTACATTTGTATAAGAAGGGTCCTAAACAGGAAATCTCAAACTACAGACCGATATCCTTATTACCAAACTTTTCAAAAATATTTGAAAGAGCCATGTACAATCGCATTTATAACTTTCTCGAAAACTTTGAGATAATATGTCCACAACAATTTGGATTCCGTAAAAGCCGTTCAACAACACAGGCAGTATTCAATTTTTTGAACAAAATTCTAGAAAATATTAATATTAGTAAAAAAACTGTAGGTATCTTTCTCGACCTCTCAAAAGCATTCGACAATGTTGATCATGAGCTTCTTCTAATTAAACTTGAACATGTGGGTATTAGAGGTTTAGCATTAAAATGGTTTGAATCGTACTTAAAAAATCGTCAACAGAAAGTTCAAATTTCAAATATCAATGAAAAAATGGTCCAGTACATGGTAGAATCCAAATGGAGAACAATAAACAAGGGTGTGCCACAAGGAAGCATTCTTGGGCCTCTCCTCTTCCTTATCTATATAAACGAACTTCCAATAATTGCTGGCACAGAATGTTCAATGTTTGCTGATGACACCGCTTTGTTGTTTGAATGTAATGGAGACGTTGACGAATTTAACAAACAAGTTAACGAGACTTGCCAATTAATAGCAAACTGGCTGTTATCGCAACATCTATCACTCAACACAAACAAAACCCAAATTTTAAAATTTTGTCCAGTGCAAGCTACACCTATAAATATAAATGTAAACATTAATAATAATATAATCGAACCTTCCCAAACCTGTTCACTACTGGGAATAGAATTAGATACAAACATAAACTGGAAAGAACATGTCTCAAAAATTGTAGCAAAAATCAGTAGTTTTTCTTATGTTCTGGGTACCTTGAGAAAAATATTAAACACCGAATCAGTAATAGCCGCATACTATGGTTATGTATATTCAATAATAAAATACGGTATTATTTTTTGGGGAAACTCGGTAAACGCTAAAGATGTTTTCATCATACAAAAGAGATGCATAAGAAAAATTACAAACTCTGATCGTTTAGATTCATGTAGACCTATGTTTAAAAATCTGAAAATTATGACAGTCACAGATATATATATTATGGAGTTATGCATGTTAGTGCGATCATCTACAGACAAGTTCCCACTAAAAAACTCGACACATAAATACGCTACAAGGCTCACAGAAAACTTACTAATACCAAAAGCAAACAAAACAATATTCCAAAAAGGACCATACTACATGGCCATTAAAGTATATAACAACCTTCCACATAACATTAAACAAATACAAGATACACACAAATTCAAATCGTTACTAAACACTTTCCTTGTTAATAAATGTCACTACACGTTGAGTGAATACCCCACGTAAATGAAACGCCTATTTTTATTGGTATATATATTTGTATTTTTTTATTTTTTCATTGGTATATTGTTATTTTATCTGTATAAACATTGTAATTATTATAGTAAAACAAATAATATTATATAAACATTGTAATTAAATAAATGTGGTTAGCTGGAAGAAATGGGGTCTACCCATAAGCTACACCTTTTGTAATTTTTATTTTACAATAAATAATTTTTGATTTGATTTGATTTGATTTGATTTGATTTGATTTCATGCCGGATCAAAAGGAAATATAAATGTTAGTGGATTGAGTGTAACGGGGAACGATTCTGTCATTAAGGAATTGTGTAATTCTAGCGCTACACTAATGTGAATATTAGAGCAAAAGCATAAACAAATCTAAGTAAAAAAATTTGAAGAAAATTTAATGAAAGAAATTTCAAAATTAATTTTGCTGATAACCTTGATAAATGATATCTTTGATATAATGTTACTCCCGTTGGATATGGTAATTAGTGTGGTTTTCCTATTCCCAATAAATTCCCAGTGTTCTTGTCCGGGCGCTCCAAGGAATTGAACACAACACTCCAATGTTTATGTAAATCGTTTACCAATTTGGAGGACGGGTTTGGTTACCGCTGCAAGGAAACCATTTATTGGATAACCAACACCTCTGCCATAGGTTACTCCAAGTGCTTCGCTACGATGGTGACTTAGCAAGGGTTTCCGGCTTCATGAGGTGAGGTTTATCTATGTGTAGGTAGCGGATGCATCTGCACAGATGATTGGGACACTTTGACATCTCCAGCCGGACTCTGTTGCGCCTTATAAAGCAATGCCTAAAGCCTTATAAAGCAATGGGAGGGATCGATTCATACGGCACTGACTCCCAGATTCCTACCCATCTCTTCTAACATAAAAGATTAATAATAAGGTATGTGGCTCCTTCTATTCGATTTATATTTAAAGTTTCGGTGTGTGACACCTCCAGTACTTATTCCATTGATTATTGTGTATTGGCCATATTTATTTATTAATTCATACGCTCATTGGGCTTTTACATACATAGTTCATAAAAAAATAATATTCTGAAGATTGTAAGTTCACAAAAATAATAGTAAAAATACATATTACCATATCCATTTGACATGTTATAACAGCAAGTAAATAGTAAATGCATACAATAATTATTTGTAGGTATAAACCTGTTGTACAAAAATAAGAATATTCCTACTCCTAAGTTATACAGACTTAAATTAGTTAATAAGAAATGTAAATGCTAGGTAGTGGCAGCAGTAACATGATACAATACGACACATAGTGTATGAGGCCTTTGAGTTGAAAAGTATCTATATAAGAAAAATTATTCTGCGCCATTTAATTTGTGATGGTAATTAATTATTTTCTTGTTTTGTTTAACAACAGACGTGTTTTGAGTATAAATTTGAGAATTTAATGTTAAATATTTAACAATATAAAAGTGATTGTATCTGAATCTAATTGGTACAAGTACTTTTTGATAAAGGCTTAATAAATATAAAATAAACTGTTTGTTCACATCTAGTGTTATTTCAGAATACTTGTCATATTTAAAAAAAATTTTAAACTCTGTTTTTATAATTATGAATGTGAAATATAGTACACAGTGAATAAATGCATGTTTAAGTAAACAAAAAAATGTTGTTGAAGGTGACGTTATGATATTACTATTAAAAAACAATGAAATATAATAATGTTATTTTTGTTAGTTAATTTGTGATCTTTTATAATTTTTATAACAATATTTATGTAATAAAATGTAATAACACTATATCTACTTTGGGACAGGTTTAATCTTATTTCTAGTCAATATTCTATTTTTTCTTTTGCTAAACAGCTCATTTTTTTATACACAATATATTTCGTTTTATCATTTGCAGAATGCCTGACGTCAATATTCCAGTTTATTTTTTTATTTTTTTTATCACAATTTTTACATTTAGGTTCTTTATCTTTGTTAGCACAATTTTTGTAGGAATGATCACCAGCACAGTGTGTACACAATGGTTTGTCCTTTTCTTTATGGAGACACCTGACAGAAGTATGTCCAAAGCCCAGGCAGTGATAGCATTGCACCAGAGGATGGGCATCCTCTACCTGTATTCTCTGGTATCCCACATAGATTTTACCGGTATATACTAGCCTTCTTCTTATTTCAGTACTAACTTCTATTATGTAATGAGATGTGTTATTATATTTGTTTTTCAAGATCTTTTTTAACGTCATCTCAATTTCTGGTTTATCTATCATCACATCCTTGATATCTTCATTCTGTTCGATTATATCTTGTATAATATCATCCTTATTATAGTCATTAGCAATGCCCTTAAGTATTATAGTTGGTCTTTTCTTTTTAATTTCTGTAGCACTGATGTCTTTGAACTTGTCTCCAATAGCTTTACTCATTTTTTCCGCATCGTACTTTGTCGAACATTTTATAAGTATTCTATTTTTAGATATCGCATTAACACCAATCACTTTGGCACCAATCTTACTTAAGTTAATTTTCTTCCTGATTTTATTTTGTATATTTTCTGAAGATTCCTCAGCATTGTTCGATGAAACTATTAATTTGTAATCACTTTTCAATATTTTATTTTGGTTTTCAGCTACTTTCCCGTATCCATATGTTGGTTCGATTATTTTTTCCTTTGCTTCAGATAACTGAAGAGTTAGATGTCCCATCCAGTTTAATATAGCACTTGTTTTCGTTGTGATTAAGTAAATTTGTTCTTTATTAAATTTATTCACTTTATTTTGAACACAATTTAATAAATCATCAACTGCCTCCTTCGCAGAATCCATGAATTGATGTGGATTCATTTTTTTAAAGTAAAAAAACACCGTTTTTATTAAGGTTCTAGATATTTAGGATAAACTTTAAATTTTGTTATGTTTCACTGTTTATTATTTGTTTAATTCACTAAATTGTTGTGTCTTATTGTCCTTTTTTCACAAACAATGAAGTAGAGCACAGATTAACTTTTTTAAAGTTTAAAAACGCACAAACAACGCACAATCGCGAAATCAATGTATTCTGCACTTTTTACTGCTTAAATATATCTTTATTTGCGTTTATTTCTTTAAATTTGTATGAGCAAGGATGAAACGTCAAGTCTGTAGGTAGATAAAATTATTGATGTTTAATAATAATAACCAAACAAAAATATTATTAGAAAAAAATTGAAGAATCAGGATATGACAGCAAAGTAATTTGGAACGTAGTCAACGACATATCAGAAAATAAAAAAACCTCACTCAACATTCAATCACTAGTTATAAATGGGAAAAATATTCAAGTTCACGAAGACCCAGAAACCTTAGCTGATTACCCCAACCATTATTTTAGTGATATCGGCACAAACTTAGCCAACAAAATTCTGAAAGCCACAAATAAAACCCAAAATCTTCTAGCTTCAAGGGTAAGACAACAGAACTTTCTACATCCCATATTTATCCTAGCTCCCACATCCACCAAAGAAATTGTTTACACTATACTCTCTATAAAAACTAATAGTGCTGCAGGTAATGACAAAATTTCACCTTACATAACTACTAAAACACATAGCTCACTTAATTACCACACCGTTAAAACACATTGTTAATCTAAGTTTCAAAAGTGGCACCTTCCCCAACCAACTAAAACATGCTACGGTTATCCCAATCTATAAGAGTGGCGACAAAACAAATATCGAAAACTACAGACCCATTTCTTTGCGTGTCCTATCAAAAATCATCGAAAAAATTGTCAAAAGTAGACTTATCTCCCATTTGGAAACCCAGAAGATTCTCTCGCCCAATCAGTTTGGCTTCCAAAAAAAAATTAGTACAGAATCTGCAATCTTAGATTTGACTGAGAACATCTCTAATAGCCTGGATGAAGGCGATTCCTGTCTAGCCATATTCTTAGATTTAGCCAAAGCATTTGACACGGTTTCCCACCCCATACTCCTAGAAAGGCTATCTCAAATAGGCATCCGCGACTCAACTCTTAACTGGTTCTCCTCATACCTAACTGGTAGAACACAAACTGTAAAAATTAACAACACAGCTGAAAGTAACCCTCTACCAATTCAATTCGGAGTCCCACAAGGGAGTGTCCTAGGCCCTATTTTGTTCCTCATTTACATCAACAAACTCAGTAACCTACCCATAACCGGAAAACTAATATCCTTTGCAGATGACACTGTGCTCATAGTTCGTCATAAAAACTGGAAAGGAGCATTTGACATAGCTCCACACGACATAGGCCTTGTAAAGAATTGGTTAGATGATAATCTCCTGACCCTCAACGCTGGTAAAACAAAATTCCTAACCTTCAGTCTATCTGTTGCAACCCAACCTACTAACAATCAGAAAATAACAATTCACTCTTGTCCAAGACCTTATTCTTCCTGTACCTGCCCAAACTTAGAAAAAGTATCCCATATAAAATACCTAGGGGTCCTAATTGATCATCATCTTCGTTGGGATCAGCACTTAGCCAGCCTAACTCCCCGAATTCGCAAGCTCTGTTATGTTTTTCGAACACTAAGAAATATCCTTACTCCTACAATACTGAAAACAGTCTACTATGCTCTCTGCCAATCCCAATTAGCATATGGCATCATAATTTGGGGCGGTTGTGCACATTTTCTTATTGATCCATTACAAAAAGCCCAAAATAAAATAATACGTGCTATCAACAAGCGACCGACAAGATACTCCTCCACTCGACTCTTCACTGAATACAATGTCTTAAACATACGGCAACTCCACATAAAATTTACTCTAATGCATTTTTTGTACAAATATAAGAAAAAAATCCTCGTACACCACAATTACACCACCAGAACAATAACCAACCGACACTACAACGTACCTACACTACATACCACGTCAGCTCGAAGACATTTCATGTACCTAGCTCCCAAAATATTTAACCTTCTCCCTGAAAACTTAAAAACCGAAACCCAACCCCATAAATTTAAAAAACCAATATCAAAATGGTTAAGTTCACTTGGAGACCAAAATATATAAAAATTGGTACATAAATTATATTATAATTTTATCAACTAATTATCAATTATTATTAATATTTAATACTATTTTTATTACTATAAATACATTTAGAAACCATTATTTTAATATTTGTTATGCAATTAAATTTGTATAATTTAATAACTTTTAATTTAATTTAATTTGTGTGGTTTTATTACTTACTTATTATTTAATTTAATTGTATAATCTAATTACCTTATATTTTAATCTAATTTGCATAAATTTATAACTTATAATTAACTTATTTTATAAATCCAATCTGTAAACATCACCCGCCATAACACAGGGACATCCCTAGCATGGCGGATGAATTATCACAAATATGTATAAATGTTCAACAAGTTCTTATAATAAAATAAATAAATAAATAAAAAATATCTAATGTTAACTTGAAGGGTACGTTTGGTGCATCTGAAATGCATACTCGTATGTTCATAATACTGTATTGTTTTTAATGATAAATAAAAACAATAACAATTTGACTGTGTCATGTCTCCGTGGAGTGTTTCCGACTTTGTACATTGTCATTATTAAAATACTACATTAAATCTACTTTTATTCGACTCATTCCAGTGCATAAATAGTTCTCAAGCGTCTTCTACTTCTTCTACCATTCTATCTAAACGTCTGGTCCTGGCACTAATGGGAACAATCATTGAAATTTTTAACATATAGATAGTTGTTATTGCACGGTAATGTGCAAATACCTTTGTAAATATATATCCTTAAGTGGAAATGCTGACATTAAATCGTTCAATCAAAAAGTTCGCTTAATTTGTTACAGTAAATTACTAATTGGTACAACCCATCTCAATCCTGTCTAATCGGATCATCAAACGCAATTCAAAATGCCAAGCACGTATTTTCCACGTTTCTAACTTTAAATTCACTGAATAAATATAATAATTATCATTCGATTTCATGCCGGATCAAAAGGAAATATAAATGTTAGTGGATTGAGTGTAACGGGGAACGATTCTGTCATTAAGGAATTGTGTAATTCTAGCGCTACACTAATGTGAATATTAGAGCAAAAGCATAAACAAATCTAAGTAATTTTTTTTATTTTTTTTTTTATTGTTATTAAGTTTAATTTGTAGAACTCCATTTTATTTTTTATTTTTTATATATTCAATAATATTTATTATTGGGTTTATAAAAACAGTTTATTTTTAAACAAGTTCTGCTGTGTAATTATTAATAATAATTGTAATAATATATTAATAATAATTGTAATAATAAATGTAATAATAATTACACAGCAGAACTTGTTTAAAAATAAACTGTTTTTATAAACCCAATAATAAATATTATTGAATATATATAAAATAAAAAAAAAAAAATAAAAAATCTAAGTAAAAAAATTTGAAGAAAATTTAATGAAAGAAATTTCAAAATTAATTTTGCTGATAACCTTGATAAATGATATCTTTGATATAATGTTACTCCCGTTGGATATGGTAATTAGTGTGGTTTTCCTATTCCCAATAAATTCCCAGTGTTCTTGTCCGGGCGCTCCAAGGAATTGAACACAACACTCCAATGTTTATGTAAATCGTTTACCAATTTGGAGGACGGGTTTGGTTACCGCTGCAAGGAAACCATTTATTGGATAACCATCACCTCTGCCATAGGTTACTCCAAGTGCTTCGCTACGATGGTGACTTAGCAAGGGTTTCCGGCTTCATGAGGTGAGGTTTATCTATGTGTAGGTAGCGGATGCATCTGCACAGATGATTGGGACACTTTGACATCTCCAGCCGGACTCTGTTGCGCCTTATAAAGCAATGCCTAAAGCCTTATAAAGCAATGGGAGGGATCGATTCATACGGCACTGACTCCCAGATTCCTACCCATCTCTTCTTTTTTTTTTTTTTTTTTTTTTTTTTTTTTTTTTTTTTTTTTTTTTTTTTTTTTTTTTTTAGGTTTGTCAACAGTGATTCATATCAAAGCTCTCGAAATTCAATTACACAATTTAAACTTGGTTGATACTATCACTAATTACAGACAAACACAACATTGATGAGCACAAAACTATAAGTAAAGAATAATGTACATGTATGCACCTACATGCATACATGTATACACAAATACATACACTTACATATACATTTCATAACAGCAATAGTAATTACTTTATAGATAAACACGATAGGTAGCTTTAAGTCTTGTTTACGTTTGATTTGAAAGTGGCCAGTGATGACATTGACAAATCAATGGGATGACTTTTATATGTCTCGTTAAAATAACGGCACATTCTTGGTAAAGGTGAGTCATACCCCAGCTTAGTTTTATATTTTTTAATATAAAACTAATTAATTCTAACATAAAAGATTAATAATAAGGTATGTGGCTCCTTCTATTCGATTTATATTTAAAGTTTCGGTGTGTGACACCTCCAGTACTTATTCCATTGATTATTGTGTATTGGCCATATTTATTTATTAATTCATACGCTCATTGGGCTTTTACATACATAGTTCATAAAAAAATAATATTCTGAAGATTGTAAGTTCACAAAAATAATAGTAAAAATACATATTACCATATCCATTTGACATGTTATAACAGCAAGTAAATAGTAAATGCATACAATAATTATTTGTAGGTATAAACCTGTTGTACAAAAATAAGAATATTCCTACTCCTAAGTTATACAGACTTAAATTAGTTAATAAGAAATGTAAATGCTAGGTATTGGCAGCAGTAACATGATACAATACGACACATAGTGTATGAGGCCTTTGAGTTGAAAAGTTAACGAAATAATTATTGGCAGTATTGTTAACAAATATACTGCGTTTGACAGACATATTGCTGACACTGGCTTTTTTGGCACTCTGCGGTTGCCAAACCTACAAACTACGACAGAGCCTGGCAAGGAGAATCTACGGAAGAGCTCATTCCTTGTATGACAGCCAACAGATTGGTCCACTTTCGACTGATGGACGACGAATCTGTAATTCGCAAATAAAGCCATCATTATATAAGATTTGAGACTGGATTTTTGGAGAATCATCTTCCTATCCTGGACACTCTCGGGGTTTTTAGAATGGAGTCATGGTTAACTTGGCCACTTTCACTCTGACAGTTTAATCTTATTAATAATATGATATTTAATAAAGATGCTTTTGATTAAATTCAATACATTTTTTTTCTAAAATTGTAATTTTATTTCTATTGTAAAAAACCCCATCCGTTTTCAGAGCAGTATCAGTACTATATTCAGATATTCTACATCTAATTATACCCTTTTCCTTCCCAGAACTTCCCTAAAAAAAGCCTCAACACATCATCTGCAAAGATGGTACAGGCCCTGAAAAGATTAATCATTTTCCTCAGATCTTCCTGAGTCGTGTTATTAAAAAAAGCACCATAAAGCAACTCACCACATATTAATACATGATACGTCTATTTCTACATAATCTTATTACTGTCTTCTGTATCAATGAGCTTACAACAAAATCTTTATAGAGATACATTGATCACATAGGTTAACAAAGAAACAATCAAAGGTTCAAGAATGGGTATTTAATATGATCTACAAAAGTATCACTTCTACGAGTATCTCTCCTCTAAATAGTATAAAACAAAGTCGCTATCTGTCTGTCTGTGTGTGCGCTTACTTCTTCTAAACTAAGTAATAGATTTTGACTGTTATTAAAAAAAAATTCTTTCGAAATGTTTATATGTAACAGATTGCATATTATGATTATAGAAAGTTAAAAAATGTTGAGTTGTAAATTAAAATAAATTTGGGTTCTAACGCTTGCTAAACCTTATGAGGTACATCAAAATAATGTAATACGGTATTGTTTATTATCTTATAGAGGCCTACAGAAAAGTCCGCGATAGTATATGTCTATCTCCCAAGGATATCCCCCAGCAACGCCAGGTAAACTAGTAAAGCTAGTTTAATGAATTTTCATTTCCTATTAAATACTCTAAAAATCATACATTAGAAGACGGAGGAAAAAAATTAAAAATACTGAACACTAAATAAAACTGTTCCGAACTCCTGCAACTTATAAATTTAAACATACCCACAAGAACAACAAGACACAATATTCCATTCCACCGCAGTATGCAGAAGTGCAACTACATTGCTAATTCTCCGATGCAGAGGTTTCGCACTATGGGAAATCAATCCTAAGGTGATATTGATTTTTATTTTTTTATTTTTTTATTAACTTTCAAAAATACCTTTTTTTCTTTTAAGTCCCGTTAAACTGATTCATATCAGTTTGTCAACGGGTTCTTTTAACAATTACTTTTTAAAAACATATACAATTTTAACAAGTATGTAATGTGTGTGTATATAAAATATACACACACATTAGTACAAAAAAATTCTTTCACATAACCATTATTTTAACATACATTACCTTCTATGAGTCAATTAACAGTTTTTATTGAGTTTGGTAACATGTAGTAAATTATTGGAACGAGGTATTCTAGAGTTCATTGACCGTATTTATTCAGGTATCTGGGTACTACAAGTCCATCATTTGCAATTAGTCTTGTATTATGAACATGTGTCACTATTTTAGATGTATACTGACTCCCAATTTTAAGCCACAGTATAGCACGAACAGATAATAAATTTACAGAATTGTATAGTAATGACTTTGGTACGTCATGTCTTTGTTCGTATTTAGTTTAGTTTAGTAATAATTTTACCAAAGAATATTGTACATTTTGGACAGAAAGAAGATTTGTTTTTGTTGAATGTCCCCATGAAGTTATTCCATATCTTATTGATATGTTAAGTGTTCACTTGGTGACTTTTGTAGATCATATTAAATACCCATTCTTGAACCTTTGATTGTTTCTTTGTTAACCTATCTGATCAATGTATCTTTATAAAGATTTTGTTTCTTGTGTTTTTATTTCATGTACGTATACATTTTTTGTTTATTGTAATCTAATTTTTACTATTTGTTTTTCCTGTTCTAAATTATGCATCTTGTCAAAATTATACCAATTATACTCTTATGTAAAAGCGCTACGGGCATAAAATGAATAAAATAAACAAATAAAAATAATACAGAACAGATTAACTGTTGAAAAAAGGCTTCCCGTGTAGTTTGAAGGCTTTCAAGTAATAGGAAAACACATAAATAAACCTGATCGAGTTTTTGTGTTTATACAGTTGATATCAATCATTGTTTGTGAGATTTATTATTTGATTCATTGTGTATTTGGTCGGAAAACAGTTTGCCTGATGGAACGGATGTGATTTGAATAAACTTTTTCAATTTATGTTGAGAATATTTGCATTACGCGTCACATTCTGTTCCATGTATAATTTTAATTTGGTATTCAAAAATTCTCTCCATTACGTAAAAACCTTCATTAAGGACGGGTTGTTTCGGAGAATTTGAACAATTCATCAAATTTCAACGTTCATTTTTGGGTTCTGTGAAAGTTCTATTCAATTTCTGTTATTATATCATTATCAAAAAATCTTTCGCAGAACTTGAAAATGAACGTTGAAATTTGATGAATGGTTCAAATTCTCCGAAATAACCAGTCCTAAGTAATTATAACACAGTTCTTTAAATTTATTTTACAAAACCAATCGTTCAACAGCTTAAGATGCCTAAATTCTTTGTTTAAATCTATACTGAAAGAATAATCCAAAGAGAGATCCAGAGAAAAGAGTGTTAACTCCTCGGGTTAATTTGTTCGGTTTTGGGAACAAACACCCATTTCCCGTAGAGTCATATCGTTCGATTTTCGGAACAGCTCATATGGTCCCATAAAAATCGCTGCGTCTCCCTTGCCATCATAATTAGAAAAATAAACTAAACGGTGTTAGAAAGAGAAAACCTCACGATAGTTAAAATGTCGACCACAATTTCATAAAAAAAATATTCAAGTTTCGAATTTTTTTAAATACATAATTATTTTTTTATTTAAAACGACAAAAAAGTGGAGTGGCAGTAATGTTATAAATTTATCAAATAAAATGTCTTGTTGTACTTTGTTTTGTGTCTTTTTTTCTCCTTTTCTATCCCTTGTATTTGTAATTGAGCATAATTTATTTTTACCAATGTTTTAGTGGGTAAGTAATTTCTTATAAATTCCTACCTTGGCTCTGTGCTTATGTGTATATCCCTGTCTGTTTCCTTTTTTGTATTATCTTGTTTGTTCTACTTAACCTCCCTTTTTCTATTTTTGTACTGTTTTGTATGTGAAACTGAAATTTTGAAGTCAAAATACCAATTTAAAATTGAACCTTTTAACTCCCACCTATGTCCTACAATGAGTTTTGTCAGATTAATTGAAGAGTTGAGTAATTGAGACGATGTCTGTTTCATTTTTGTGTGTTCTTGTTTGTTCTACTTAACCTCTCTTTTTATTTGTGTACAGTTTTGTATGTGTAACTCATAATTATGATATTTTTCTATTTTTGTAGTGTTTCGTATAATTTTGATTTCAAAATACCAATTTAAAATTGTACCTATTAACTCCCATCTATGTATTGTAAGTTCCTCTCGGCCTGCAATGAGTTTTGTAACTCGTCGGATTTAGCCACCAGAGCCGGGTTTGGTAACCAGATCTAAAGTTATATCCAATTTTCCAATTATGTCTTAAATTCTGTATCTAAATTTCGCTAATAAACAATCAGTTAATGTTAATTAGGTGTTAATCTCAAGTGTCCTACCAGGTAAGTATTGTACTGTATATTATCTCCATTTATAGTTAGTAATAACATAGATCATTGTAGAAATGATCATGGATTTTGCACCAAAACGGCGTTATACAAATCATAAAAATATTATTATTATTATTATTATTACTCCTCAGCCAACATATCCCAATTGAGGAGGCCATAGTTTCGGTGGCTCCAGATGGTTGGGAGCAGTTGGGACTCTTGTTCGGTATGCATAAAATATCTCTTGAAATGTATGAACGTTTTTATTTTATATAATTTATCTATACATGGTAGCAGCACCCGCATAGCCCCTCGAAAAAAGCTATGTCAGCTTCGTTGATTTTATTTCTAAGTAGATTTAACTGAAATACGAAAATCAAAAAGATTTGAGCTCAATATGGTTATGGCTACTGTCCGAACAAGAATTTTGATTTGAAAAAAAAATCTCTAAAAATAATTTTAGTGATATTTTGTTTTAAAAAACATCCTTAAAACCAACATCAAGTTCCAGCAGTAGCCAAAAATGAAGTTAAATTTCATAATTAAAGGTTAATCTATCAATCAAATCTATCCTTCCGCTTGTTCAAACAGTTCGAGTCTGGCTCTTTCTGGCTATTTATGTATATAAAACTGAAAGTCTTAAGAAGGGGCAGAGCAGCTAGGCTAACGTATTCCTTCTCGCTCACTATGAAATATATACACAATATTCTTAAGGCAGTCTATTTCTGAAATCCATAAAAAAATATTTATTTTTTGAATTTGATAAAGTGGGATGATTCCTTAAATAAAGCTAATGAATTAATTTTCTATTTTTTAAAATATGACCACTGTGCGTCGATTTTTAAGGACGCGATATTTAAAATTCAGCTGAGACTAGTTTTCGGTAGCCTGCAATGGTATTTTGTAATTTAGCAAGGATATTTTTCACCGAGCGAAGCAACGTGGAGTATGGGCAAGTCTTTGTTAATTAATGCAAAGAAACATCGCCGAAATTAGTAATTTATTTTATTTTTTGAAGTTCAGGAACAAATAATAAAACGTTTTCCTATTATTTTCTAAAAAACTTAATTTGACACATTATAAGTTAAAATTACAGTCGAAAAGAGATTTTAATTTCAATCCGAACATACATGATTTTGCCCTTTTTGCATTACTTCGCATTGCATCGTCTTAATGCGGGAAGGGATTTATTAATTCAAGTTTATTTAAGAGGTCTAGATAATATAGATGAAGAAAACCAGATGCCGGTAACTCGTTCGACACAAGAGCCATCTTACACAAACAACGAGTCAAAGAAGCGGACCGTTCGCACGAAGCCAACATCAATTGAGAACGGGTGTTCAGCTCGAGAACGTTATGTTTAAAATGGACAATAAATGAGCAACCTTGTTAGGCTTTATTATGCGTGAAGGAGGTTTTTAAAACAAAAGCCTAATGGCGGAATTTTTCCACATAAAGCTCCGTAATGGTGGGGATTAAAGGTGAAAATAGACTGCCCGAAGCTGCGGAGGAGAGATCGAAGAATACTTTTCGCTTTTGCTGTACATTTTTTACATCAAGTCTTGTGTTTAAACTTTGATACTTAATTCGACAATTTTGGGTCTAATCTCGTGTAAATGCCTTCTGGATCACAAAATAATAATATTCATCTGTACATGAATAAACACCTGACTGTTAGCTGTCGAATTACCCAAACCCAAAATCACCTATTTTATGTTCAGTCGAAAAGTTTCAAAGGCGGTTCGGATTTCACAGAAGTTACGCTGTAGAAAATTGAATTCATTCATCTTCATTCTGTGCTTCGTCGACCTCTGTGACTTGTTTGTTTCTTATTATATCATCCATAGTTACAACAAACAATATATTAAAACTACATTAATAAGCATTGTTATAAATAATATATGCCAATAACTGGTTTTGTGTAACTGTGAGAAATGTTGTGAAAAACTTTTGAGTCGTGCAAGTTTCTTATAAGAAAATATATATCCGCTGGAATTGATTTGTAGGGTTAAGGATCCTTAAAATAATGAAAAGGTGAATTAATGTTTTAAACGAAAGTATGTAAAATATTTGTATTATTATTATACAAGTTTTGAATAAAGTTCTTTGCTCGTCATCACTCAATAAAACAAAATTAACGTAACTCTCACTGGGCCTTTGTAAGTTAGTGAGGCACGGGATATCTCCCTGGAGGTAAGTTACTTTACAAGACATTGTGAACTATTCCCACGAAGGGCATTCCCTACTGAATGAGCTAACCTTTAAATAAACTGAAAAGGCGTCCAATATCTAATTATTGAAGATATTTCCGGACTGGGTGTAAAATATAAAATTACGTTTTGTAAGAAACTTGAAAGAAATAAAACTTTTTGTATCGGTAATTCTATTTCTATCTCTGTAAAGTGAATAAGGTTTTTTTTCATAACACTACTTACAAGAAAATATTAAAATTATTTAGGGTCATAATAACTTCAGTTTTTTTATTAATTTCCAAGGTTGGGTTGTCTCTATAAACGAAATACATTGTTGTTGAGATATATTTTTTTTAATTAACCCCAAACAGGAAACTCTGAGGAAAATACTTTCCCTCGAGCCCCATGCCATCTTTGGGGATGCTGTGTGGAGGGTCTTTTTAAGGAGACGATATTGTGGGAAGGCAAAAGGTATGAAGTACAAATATACACGGAGAAAAATGTGTGCGGCTTTTTTTATCAAGATACTGTAAAAAACATTATCATTTCATAATAAAATTTTAGTAATTCAGAACATATTTGAACACGTGTTCACGCAGGCGCCCTTATCCGAATGAATATAATGAACGATATGCGAAACTATTATTATTTTGAAGAAAGCTTGCTCCGACTTCCTCATAACATATATTCGCACTTTACTGAGAGGTTGTTATGAGATTTGTAAAATGATTTGTTATAGGCCTACAGTCCCATTTTTAACAGAAAAACGAATAATTTGTCCAGATTTTTAATATCGGTCAGTTTTCTCTGTGTAGGGATCAGTATGTCCAGGAGTGACATATACATATATCCCTCCCACTGCGACGCAAAGCGATGGGTTGAGAGACCAGTTTGAGAGGTCAAAGGGCCAAACCACTTGGTGTTGATGAGAAGAAATATACAAAAGGGACCCTAGCACGTTTTTTATAATTTAATTATTTTATTTTCATTTTAATCCATGTTTATTTACAACTCAATCATCTTACGAACTCCCCTCTTCCTCCGTATCTCCTGAATGGCTGAAACAAAATAATGAATGGAATCCTCCATTAGAATTGAAAGAACTAAGATTTAGCACGTAACGCCTTAATGCTCCATTTAATATCACAAGAAATAAAATTGCCAAAAGTTCTTTCAATTATGTATAAATCTTTCAGACATTCTTATTAAGTGTACGTTTTCTTCTCTCTGTTGTTAACTAAACAAATAACACCACCGCACCATTGTCCGTAGGTATTATATTCCTAATTGGTGTCTGCCTTAAAAGATTTTGTTGTAACACTTTATAATTTCGTACTAGATAAACATTACCTGTACTCGTCGAGGCTATAATATTATTAATTTGCCGTTTCTTCGCTACACAGGAGGCCCTAAGGAAAATGATAATAATAATAATTATAATTTTCCAAATTTTTACCAAATCAGCCTCTCGATCTGGCACGCCACGCAGCTGGTGGACAGCCGCATCCTGAACACACCTCACCCGATGAACCTGAGCACCCCTGCTAAATCAACAAACGAAGCGAACCACTTGGGGTGACTGGCAGAGGTGTTGGTTATTTAATAAATGATTCCCGAGGCTGCGATACCCAAGTCCACCTGCCAAATTTAAAATACTCCCGGTAAGAATCCTTAACAACATGTTTTCAGTTTGGAGTAGAAACTTTAATAAATGTACAGGGTTTTCCAATAAGAGGTGTTATTATGAATAGCCCCTCTATTTCGGTAGATGTTACTTTTGAAGCTGTCATTTTTTGACATTTGACAAGTAAAAACTACATTATTAATAAAAATGGTACGATACACGCTTCAACCACGCATTGAAATTATTAAAATTCACTTGAATGAATCAAATGCAAATCATCTTGAGTGATGGGGCCCATTTCCACCTCGGTGGCTTCGTCTACAAGCAAAATTGTCGCATCTGAGGCTCGGAAAACCCAAGAATTATTGTTGAAAAGCCTTTTTATCCTCAACATGTGACTGTTTGGTGTGGTTTATGGTCCAGCGGAGTCATTGAACCTTACTTTTTTGAAAATGAGGCTGGAGCAACAGTTACGGTGAATAGATTGCGCTATTGAGAGATGATTAATGATTTTTTATAGCCGGAATTGGATGGTATTGATCTGGACAACGTCTACTTTCAACAAAACGGCGCTACGTGCTACACAAGCAACGAAACCATTGATCTTTATAAATATCGAATATCAAAATTACACCTCTTATTGGAAAGCCCTGTGGTTTTTCAAGCACTCAACAATACAATATATTTGTTCTGGAGGTCTAGAGTGGACAATCGGTAAACCCCTAGGTCAATACGATAGTAATTAATTCGTCATCTATGTCCAGTTATCGATATTTGCGAGCACGATCAACGATTAATAATAAATGTTCCTTCGGCCGACATATAAATGTATAGCGCGGCCTCCACAGTAACCTTCTTTAAGCTGTCCATGTAAACATATATTTTTTAAAAATAATGTCGTTAGTTGTGTAAAATGACTGGCTTATTAACGAACGGAGTTGAACTAACGAAGCTATTAGAAATGAAATAAGTCATATACGCGGCGAGTTGAATTCGTTTGGGTCAATGACGCTACATTGGTTTGGGCTTGGAAAAACAATTGCTTTACATAAGAAGTTGTGAATAAAAACCTCATTCAATAATTAAATCAGGTTTTAGTGTCATAAAGTAAATGCGGACTGCCAATGCATATTTATATAAGTATTTCAATACGATGTTGTCAAATTTATTAATATTCTTACGTAGCTGAATAACGTTTGACGTTTCGGAATGTCAACTCATAGACAATACCTCCATTTTTGCCAGCGACCCCAGGGTATATCGATTTTGTGTTTGGCTATTGTTGTATTCCCACAAACAGTTCTCCAACTCGTTGTGAAAGGAGATTTTAAAGAATAGGTTCTTTATATAAAATCAGGTTTTTTTTTTCAAAACTTCGCGTATTACAACAGTGACTTCGATAGTCGACTTAACTAGGAGCTGGCCAAATGAGATCTGCAAACACCAAGTTTGTCTGGAAGCAGCCTAACTGGCCCTAGCGACTACTGACTACTAACTGCCATCTTGCGGACTTCCAAGCAAGCTCATTGCACTGCCCTCTATGAGTGCATCTGTGAAGCTCTTGGCTAATTCATTTTCCAACAGCTATCAACAGCGTGACCGTGCTTGGGAAATCGGTACAAAAACCATCATGTTACGCCTATCAATTCGATATTATATCACTGTGCTAGACCCCTGGAATATTACTTCTGGTTTTACTTTCAGTCATCACCCTGTTTCATTGGGGGGGATACTTTGAATAGAGCTTTATCTCCAGTAAGTGCATATTTAATTTTAACGATTCATATTAAATATTATTGTAAACGGTAGACTCTTTTTTGCATTAACTCTACACAGGAGGCTTTTACGAAAATAATTTCTCTAAGTCCCTATATCATCTTTGGGGATGCTGTGTGGGGGGTTTTTTGAGGAAAAGAAGAAGTGAATATGGATCTTGAAGATACCCGTGTTGTAGGAGGGAGGAAACACAGAGGCCTGCAAATCATTCCACTGCCAAACTGTTGAACTCAAGAACAAGTCGTAGAAACAACCAGTTCTCATGTGACAAATGTCAATCATGTATATATGTAATCATTTTACAAAGCATTACTTATTTCCGTAACATTACATGACTTAATTTACACGCGATTTTTTCCGGTATTATTTTTCTCTACAATGAAAAGAAAAGGAAGGAAATGCAAATACTGCAAAATAAAGCAATGAGAATAATACTGAAACGCAATACCAAAGACCTTTTAAAGGAGATAAATTGTATATCAGTGGAGCAAACTATGTATTTTATTGTATTTATTTTTATACATAAGATAAACTGATTGCGCTATTACGCATTATACATTAATTTACACACACATCTCATGCACACCTACAAACATGCATGCGACCACTATACTGAGATAATGTTGTTATTTCTAGTCCTAGCTTATTCTATTCCCGCACATTTTCCCTGCACATTGTGCAGTCACTCTGTTACAACAACCCGAACCACATAGCTTATCATAAACCGCATCCGCGCAAGATCTTATCTCACTTATCTTATTACATTTTAATGATGGCACTGATCAAAATAAAATTGTGTTCAGTGCCATCGCTGTGAAGAGAATAGACAGAAAGAAAACGAGGGCCCCTTTTCCTAATGATGGGTCCTTCCCTATCCATACAATAAATTATTGTCTTATGTGCAGTGGTAATTACGCTAACATTAAGGTCCTTCGACAAACAGTTTTATTTCATTAAAAAAACATACCATTACACCTTTTATACACCATAATCATAGGAAAATGGAGTGGTCTAAGGAAATGAAAAGTAAACTAAATTAGATTCACAAGATATACGGGCATGAGACGAGAAATGCAAAGCAAACTAGATTACCTACAAGGAAGAAATCAAGCACCCAGATGTACCAGGCCGTCCGAATTTACAATAAAATCTCGATGACATTATCGAGGTTAAACATATGATTCGTTTTAAAAATGAATTAAGAAAGTATGTCCACCTCAATGAGTGATGTTTTGTTTGTGTCTTTTAATATTTTTAAATTTAATGTAGTTAAAAATATATTATAATTGCCAAATAATGTTAATTTTTATATAAATATGTTTCTAAAATTATTAGCGTGAGCTAACTCAAGATTAATAAATAAATCATAATTATTTTATCCACTCTATTCAACAAGTTCTAATGATAATTAATATAGTAGTGTTATAATTCAAACTTTATCTTGTTGAAACGATTTATCTTGGCAGAATAAGCTTTGTAGAATTCCAGAACAAACTACGAAAAGCAGGTCGGGGCGGTTTGTTGTTGAAAAAATACTATAAAACTTTTCAAATCCAAAACAAGTCTGTATGGATCAGTAGGCAGTCAAAGATGGATGGAAGAATGATGGGATTGAATTTAGGCGAGGAGTTAACGTTATGGGCGCTAAATCGACTGTAACAAGTTTATTATAGAAAAATTAATTTTTTATCATTCTTTTTTATTTTCTGGCAAAAAAAAGTGTAGTGTGTTGTGCCTTGAGGTTTCTTCTCCCTCCTGATCTTCCAGGAGTCACTTTTCGCTGCTGATTTCCAGATATTTATAAACTTTTTTTACTTCTGTCATTTTCCATACTATTATTGTAGTTGTTTACTGTTGTGAATAATGGAGGAAGATTTCCCTCCTGGACTCCCTACAAAGCCCCCAGATCCCTCTCCAGACCCCCCAGACGGGAGAAAATGTAGAAATTTCTGACAGTGATTCTGTCATTTTGACTTCTACCAAAAAAAGGAAATTTACTCCTTCTTCCCCAATAACACTTGACTCGCCTTCGACTTCACAGTCCCCACCAGCACTTTCTCAACTTCCTCCAACAAACTTTTATTCTCTTCATTCCCGTGGCCCATTCATTGTATACGCCCAAGAAACTGAACAAGGAAAAACCATCCACCCTCTTAAATTTGGCAAATTCCTATCAAATAGCAAGAATTTTTCAATCAAGCCTGGAGGTGTAAAAGCCGAGGGTCGCTTCCGAATCTCTGTTGAATTCCTCTCAGGGTCAGCTGCTAACAGTTTCATCAAAAATATCTTCATTTCATCAAATTCAAAGTTCAAGGCATATATTCCTACTTTCAATGTCACTTGCATGGGCCTGGTCAGAGGTATCTCGACCGATCTGTCCATCGAAGAAATTTTGTCTTCACTTTCAACCCCCCAACACATTGGCAATCCCATAAAAGCCAGGAGGCTAAATTACAAGGACTCCTCTGAGGATATAATTTCCTGGAAGCCCTCCCAATCTGTCGTTATCACCTTCGAAGGTCAATCTCTTCCCTCCCATATATATTTATTCTTCAACTCATTACCAGTTGAAATGTATACTTATCCCACCAATCAATGTTTCAATTGCTGCCGTTTTGGCCATGCCAAAGCTGCATGCAGATCTCAACCCAGATGTTTTAAATGTGGAGAAAACCACGCAGCTGACCAATGTCCTTCTTCCTCCTCACCCAAATGTTTTAACTGCTCAGGCTCACATACAGCTATCAACACTTCTTGCCCAGAACAATCTTGCCAAAAAAATATTAAAATTTCTATGGCCTCTCAGAACTTGTCTTTTCTGCAGGCTTGTAAACTATTCCCGCCTGTCAAAAAATCATTTCCTGAGGCTTTATCCAGCAACTCCTCATCCAACCCTCTTCCCTTCTCTACAACAACTTCTTCTCGTTCAACTAAATTCACATACAAAAACGCTATCTCTAAACCGGCTCCTGGATACGATCAGCAACAACACAACTCACCGCTCTTAAATCCCAATGGTTCATCTCTTTCAAATGCCACAAATGGGTGTGCAAATAATTATAATCCGTCCACAATGAACTCTCTAAAACTTTCTGAAAAACTCTCCCAAGACAATTCTTCATTTATCCAAACTCTTATTATGCTTCTAATTGACCTTATTTCTTCTCAAACTAATCTACCGTCCAACGCTGCTACTATTAATTCCACATTAAAATCATTTATTCAAAATGACTCTTCAAGATGTCAGAATACTTCAGTGGAATAGCCGAAGTGCTATTTCTAACAAATCTGATCTCCTTAACCTATTAAATTCCAACTTTATTTCTTTGGCTGCTATCTCGGAGACTTGGTTTACTCCATCCACCCACTTTAATGTGGGAGGGTATTCCTGTCTCCGCGACGACCGCCCGGAAGGTTTGGGCGGTGGTGCTGCCCTTTTTATTAAGAAATCCATATCATTTTCCCCACTAAATAATATCAAACCCCCCAATGCTGACTTTCAAATGGTTGCAGCTAAAATAAAGGACACATCCTTTATTTCAGTCTATCTTCCCCCAACAGCCCACTTCAATAAACAAACTTGGTTGCAAATTGTAAGTCAACTAAGCCCTCTTTTCTTTATACTAGGTGATTTTAATGCCCATTCCCCCTTCTGGGTTTCTGCTTTCTCCGACCGAGATGGTCGAAGTGTGATGGATTTCCTAGATCAATCCAACCTTTTCCTTTTGAATGACGGATCTCCTACTAGGATCTCACGCCCCAGCACAAACCCCAGTGCAGTGGATCTCTCGATATGTTCTACTAGTCTGGCTTCTCTCTCCTCGTGGGTGGTGTCCCCCGACCCTTGCTCCAGTGATCATTTCCCGATCACCATTACTTACCAAACTTCTTTCCAATCGGACAAGTCTCATATTTCGACAAAGATTAAAACGAAACACACCAAATGGGATGAATTTAACTCTCATATGGACAAGTTCCTACTAAATTTACCCGCCACCGATATATTTTCCGTTAAAGGTGACTATAATAACTTAAAATCAATGCTCATAACTGCAATAAATAAATCAAATCCTCCCCCTTAAACTAAATCTCTCAAAAAACTCCCTCCAACTCCCTGGTGGGATGAGGAATATTCCAAAGTAGTAAGAATTCGGAAAGCTAAATCTCTTTCCTATCGTTACAATATGACTATGGAGAACTATCTTAAATACAAAAACACTGAATCTAATGCCAAAAGGGTATTGAGGTCAAAAAAAAGATCCGGGTGGTACAACTTCTGTAGTTCAGTATCTCCGAACACTCCAATTTCGGAAGTTTGGTCTATGATCCGAAGATTTCGATCCTCCTTCAGTTTACCATCTACTCGAGCGTCTCATTCTAAATGGATAGATGAATTCTTGGACAAAATTGCCCCCCTTCTGTACCTAACTTAGATGAAATAACGCCCATCTATAATACTCCCATGTCTAATCATTGGCTAGACTCTCCATTCACCTTAATTGAGCTAAAAAAATTGTTTATCAACAGTCAAGGACTCATCTCCAGGCAGAGATGGTATACATTACAACATAATCAAAAATAGTAATGAGAATGTTCTAAACCACTTTTTAAGCATCTTAAATAAAATCTTCCAAACTGGTATAATGCCTGATGACTGGAGTTGTCAAATAATCATCCCTATTTTAAAAACAAACAAATCACCAAATTCTGGATCCAACTACAGGCCAATCGTTCTTTCATCCACCCTCAGTAAACTTTATAAAAAATTAATTAAAAACCGATTAGAATTTTTTGTCGAGAGTAAACAGCTTCTCTCTCCATCTCAATTTGAATTTAGGAAAAAAAAATCCACTCAAGATAACCTTGTCATCATCAGCACTGATATTAATTTATCAATTTCTAAACAGGAAGTTTGTCTTGCCGTCTTTATAGATATAGAAGGCGCCTTTGACAATGTTTCCATCCCAATCCTGAAAAAAAAACTTCTAGGCCTTGGCCTTCGCCCATGTTTGTCCAATCTATTATTAATCTATTTCTAGATAGAAAAATTTTCATTGAACTTCCAGATATTTCTGCTCAAAGTAGGTCTATTTGTAAGGGTTTACCACAAGGCGATGTTTTGTCCCCCTTACTGTATAATATATACACATATGATATGCATGTCACTATTCCCCCACAAGTAAAAGTTATTGAGTTAACAGATGACATAGCTTTCATCTTATCATCCAAAATCATCCATCTCGCCGTCAAATATCTTAATGAAGCCAAGAATGCCCTTTGCACATGGCTCATGTTAAATGTTATACTACCCTACTTGCTTCATTCACATTCATAGTACATCGTCTCATACATATTCTTCTGTTATTCTGACTCTTGACATGTTCCGACTCAAGTATCAGGATCATTTGAAAATGTTCCGACTCACGTATCAGGATCATTTGACATGTTCCGACTCAAGTTTCAGGATCATTTGATTATCTTCCGACTCAAGTATCAGGATCATTTGATTATGTTCCGACTCACGTATCAGGATCATTTGACATGTTCCGACTCAAGTATCAGGATCATTTGATTATGTTCTGACTCAAGTATCAGGATCATTTGATTATGTTCCGACTCAAGTATCAGGATCATTTGATTTATTTATTGTTTTTGTGTTAAATTCGTAGAACTCCATTTAATTTTTTTTTAATAAATTTAATTTAGATTAAATTTGATAATATTATTATTAAGTTCTGCAAGTGTTTTAGTTACAACACTTGCAGAACTAAACTAAAACTCTTGCAGAACTAAATAATAATATTATCAAATTTAATCTAAATAAAATTTATTAAAAAAAAAAAAAAAAAAAAAGGATCATTTGAGATGACCCGACTCAAGTATCAGGATCATTTGACATGTCCCGACACAAGTATCAGGATCATTTGATTATGTCCCGACTCAAGTATCGGGATCAGTTGACATCTCACGACTCAAGTATCAGGATCATTTGACATGTCCCGACTTAAGTATCTGGATCATTCGACATGTCCCGACTCAAGTATCAGGATCATTTGACATGTCCCGACACAAGAATCAGGATCATTTGACAGGTCCCGACTCAATTATCAGGATCATTTGACATGTCCCGACTCAAGTATGGTGAAATATTTCTATACGCAGATGACACTGCAATATTTTACTTCGGAAAAAACTTAGAAACTCTATTAGAACAATCTCAAGAGGATCTTAATATTCTAAGCAGTTGGCTAATAAAAAATATATTAACAATAAATATTAATAAATCCGGCTACATGATCCTAAGCTCACCTAAAATAATAATACCGTCGCATAAACCTCTACAAATAGAAGACAGGGACTTGCTTATTCTAGACAGCGAAAAATACCTTGGCTTACATATTGATAAACATCTGACATTTAAACAACACGTAGAAAAATAAAAAGCAAAAATCATCCCACTAATTGGTGTATTTGGTAGAATTGCCCATCTCCTACCAACGGAGGTAAAGAGGGGCTTATACTTCAGTTTAATCCAGTCCCATCTGAATTATTTAATAGAAATATGGGGAAACACATACATTACATACCTAAATGATTTACAAACAATACAGAACAAAGTTATTAAAAAACTCTTCAATTATAACCCGGACACTCCCACAAAAAAACTGTATCAGGAAATGAAACTCTTGAAAATAAGGAAATTGTACGAATACAACATATGCCTCCTAATCTACAAAATCCAAAATGGACTTATACACACAAACACAACATTTAAACAAACGTCACAAGTACACGAAAATTATACTAGGCAACATAACAAATTGTACACACATACTGTAAGAACTGAAAGTGGCAAAAGGGGCATTGGCCACGAGGGTGTACAAATATACAATCTCCTTCCAGATAAACTTAAAACTGAGAGTATAAATGTGTTTAAAAAAAAAATTTTAATCTTAAGTTATGAGAACAATAATTAGAAAACTATTTATTTAATGTTACATATTTAAGTTAAGAAAGCGAAATGTAAATTTATTTAAATGAATAAATAAAAAAAAAAAATAAAATAAAAATAAAGTATCAAAATCATTCGACATGTCCCGACTCAAGTATCAGGATCATTTGACATGTCCCGACTCAAGTATCAGGAAAATTTGATTATGTCCTGACTCAAGTATCAGGATCATTTGATTATGTTCCGACTCAAGTATCAGGATCATTTGAGATGACCCGACTCAAGTATCAGGATCATTTGATTATGTTCCGACTCAAGTATCAGAATCATTTGACATTTATTTTTTTTTTTTTTATAGTGAATACCTCACAAGAGTCCCAACTGCTCCCGTCTGGAGCCAGTGAGACTATGGCATCCACAATTGGGGGATGTTGTGAGGGTGAAGGTAAGTGGAGAAGGGAAAGAGGAAGGTGAGGAAGTACCTGGCTATTCAGATCTAGTCACTAAACACGGCTAAAGCCATTTGGAGCAACGTTTCAATTCTGAATGGTGGTCTTACAGCAGGGCGATACTGGTAGTATCTTCCACACTGGAACGTGCCGCAAATATACTAAATATTATTTTAATTAATTAATTGTGAAATAACACAAATTAATCAAATAAAATTTATTTGCGCACGCCGGGTTCGAACCCGCGACCTTCGGAATGGCACTTACGACTTAAGTATCAGGATCACTTGACATGTCCCGACTCAAGTATCAGGATCATTTGACATGTCCTGACACAAGTATCAGGATCATTTGATTATGTTCCGAGTCAAGTCTCAGGATCATTCGACATGTCCCGACTCAAGTATCAGGATCATTTGACACGTTCCGACACAAGTATCGGGATCAATTGACATGTCCCGACTCAAGTATCAGGATCATTTGACATGTCCCGACTCAAGTATCAGGAAAATTTGATTATGTTCCGACTCAAGTATCAGGATCATTTGAAATGTCCCGACTCAAGTATCAGGATCATTTGACAGGACCCGACACAAGTATCGGGATCAATTGACATGTCCCGACTCAAGTATCAGGATCATTTGACATGTCCCGACTCAAGTATCAGGAACATTTGACAGGACCCGACTCAATTATCAGGATCATTTGATTATGTTCCGACTCAAGTATCAGGATTATTTGAAATGTCCCGACTCAAGTATCAGGATCATTTGACATCTCACGACTCAAGTATCAGGATCATTTGACATGTCCCGACTCAAAAATCAGGATCTTTTGATTATGTTCCGACTCAGGTATCAGGATTATTTGACATGTTCCGAGTCAAGTATCAGGATCATTTGATTATGTTCCGACTCAAGTATCAGGATCACTTGACATGTCCTAACACAAGTATCAGGATCATTTGACATGTCCCGACACAAGTATCAGGATCATTTGACATGTCCCGACACAAGTATCAGGATCATTTGAAATGTCCCGACACAAGTATCAGGATCACTTGACATGTCCCAACACAAGTATCAGGATCATTTGACATGTCCCGACACAAGAATCAGGATCATTTGATTATGTTCCGAGTCAAGTCTCAGGATCATTTGACATGTCCCGACACAAATATCAGGATCATTTGACATGTCCCGACACAAGAATCAGGATCATTTGACATGTCCCGACTCAAGTATCAGAATCATTTGATTATGTTCAGACTCAAGTATCAGGTCATTTGACATGTCCCGACTTAAGTATCAGGATCATTTAAAATGTCCCGACTCAAGTATCAGGATCATTTGACAGGACCCGACACAAGTATCGGGATCAATTGACATGTCCCGACTCAAGTATCAGGATCATTTGACATGTCCCGACTCAAGTATCAGGAACATTTGATTATGTCCCGACTCAAGTATACGGATCATTTGACATCTCACGACTCAAGTATCAGGATCATTTGACATGTCCCGACTCAAAAATCAGGATCTTTTGATTATGTTCCGACTCAGGTATCAGGATTATTTGACATGTTCCGAGTCAAGTATCAGGATCATTTGATTATGTTCCGACTCAAGTATCAGGATCACTTGACATGTCCCAACACAAGTATCAGGATCATTTGACATGTCCCGATACAAGTATCAGGATCATTTGACATGTCCCGACACAAGTATCAGGATCATTTGACATGTCCCGACACAAGTATCAGGATCACTTGACAGGTCCCAACACAAGTATCAGGATCATTTGACATGTCCCGACACAAGAATCAGGATCATTTGATTATATTCCGACTCAAGTATCAGGATCACTTGACATGTCCCAACACAAGTATCAGGATCATTTGATATGTCCGGACACAAGTATCAGGATCATTTGACATGTCCCGACACAAGTATCAGGATCATTTGATATGTCCCGACACAAATATCAGGATCATTTGACATGTCCCGACACAAGTATCAGGATCATTTGACATGTCCCGACTCAAGTATCAGAATCATTTGATTATGTTCAGACTCAAGTATCAGGTCATTTGACATGTCCCGACTCAAGTATCAGGATCATTTGATTATGTCCCGACTCAAGTATCGGGATCAGTTGACGTGTCCCGACTCAAGTATCAGGATCAATTGACATGTCCCGACACAAGCATCGGGATCATTTGACATGTCCCGACTCAAATATCAGGAACAGTTGATTATGTCCCGACTTTAGTATCAGGATCATTTGACATGTCCCGACTCAAGTATAAGGATCATTTGACATCTCACGACTCAAGTATCAGGATCATTTGACATGTCCCGACTCAAAAATCAGGATCGCTTGATTATGTTCCGACTCAGGTATCAGGATTATTTGACATGTTCCGACTCAAGTATCAGGATCATTTGATTATATTCCGACTCAAGTATCAGGATCATTTGATTATGTTCCGACTCAAGTGTCAGGATCATTTGACATGTCCCGACACAAGTATCAGGATCACTTGACATGTCCCAACACAAGTATCAGGATCATTTGACATGTCCCGACACAAGAATCAGGATCATTTGATTATGTTCAGACTCAAGTATCAGGTCATTTAACATGTCCCGACTCAAATATCAGGATGATTTGACATATCCCGACACAAGTATCAGGATCATTTGACATGTCCCGACTCAAGTATCAGAATCATTTGATTATGTTCAGACTCAAGTATCAGGTCATTTGACATGTCCCGACTCAAGTATCAGAATCATTTGATAATATCCCGACTAAAGTATCGGGATCAGTTGACGTGTCCCGACTCAAGTATCAGGATCAATTGATATGTCCCGACACAAGTATCAGGATCATTTGACATGTCCCTACTCAAATATCAGGAACAGTTGATTATGTCCCGACTTTAGTATCAGGATCATTTGACATGTCCCGACTCAAGTATTAGGATCATTTGACATCTCACGACTCAAGTATCAAGATCATTTGACATGTCCCGACTCAAAAATCAGGATCTTTTGATTATGTTCCGACTCAGGTATCAGGATTATTTGACATGTTCCGACTCAAGTATCAGGATCATTTGATTATGTTCCGACTCAAGTATTAGGATCATTTGACAGGACCTGACTCAATTATCAGGATCATTTGACATGTTCCGACTCAAGTATCAGGATCATTTGAAATTGATACTCAAGTATCAGGATCATTCGACATGTCCCGACTCAAGTATCAGGATCATTTGACATGTCCCGACTCAAGTATCAGGATCAATTGACATGTCCTGACACAAGTTTCGGGATCATTTGACATGTCCCGACTCAAATATCAGGAACAGTTGATTATGTCCCGACTTTAGTATCAGGATCATTTGACATGTCCCGACTCAAGTATAAGGATCATTTGACATCTCACGACTCAAGTATCAGGATCATTTGACATGTCCCGACTCAAAAATCAGGATCGCTTGATTATGTTCCGACTCAGGTATCAGGATTATTTGACATGTTCCGACTCAAGTATCAGGATCATTTGATTATATTCCAACTCAAGTATCAGGATCATTTGATTATGTTCCGACTCAAGTGTCAGGATCATTAGACATGTCCCGACACAAGTATCAGGATCACTTGACATGTCCCAACACAAGTATCAGGATCATTTGACATGTCCCGACACAAGAATCAGGATCATTTGATTATGTTCAGACTCAAGTATCAGGTCATTTAACATGTCCCGACTCAAATATCAGGATGATTTGACATATCCCGACACAAGTATCAGAATCATTTGACATGTCCCGACTCAAGTATCAGAATCATTTGATTATGTTCAGACTCAAGTATCAGGTCATTTGACATGTCCCGACTCAAGTATCAGAATCATTTGATTATGTCCCGACTAAAGTATCGGAATCAGTTGACGTGTCCCGACTCAAGTATCAGGATCAATTGATATGTCCCGACACAAGTATCAGGATCATTTGACATGTCCCTACTCAAATATCAGGAACAGTTGATTATGTCCCGACTTTAGTATCAGGATCATTTGACATGTCCCGACTCAAGTATTAGGATCATTTGACATCTCACGACTCAAGTATCAAGATCATTTGACATGTCCCGACTCAAAAATCAGGATCTTTTGATTTTGTTCCGACTCAGGTATCAGGATTATTTGACATGTTCCGACTCAAGTATCAGGATCATTTGATTATGTTCCGACTCAAGTATAAGGATCATTTGACAGGACCTGACTCAATTATCAGGATCATTTGACATGTTCCGACTCAAGTATCAGGATCATTTGAAATTGATACTCAAGTATCAGGATCATTCGACATGTCCCGACTCAAGTATCAGGATCATTTGACATGTCCCAACTCAAGTATCAGGATCATTTGACATGTACCGACTCAATTATCAGGATCATTTGACAGGTCCCGACTCAATTATCGGGATCATTTGACATGTTCTGACTCAAGTATCGGGATCAATTGACATGTCCCGACTCAAGTATCAGGATCATTTGATTATATTAAGACTCAAGTATCAGGATCATTTGACAGGACCCGACACAATTATCAGGATCATTTGACATGTTCCGACTCAAGTATCAGGATCATTTGAAATTGATACTCAAGTATCAGGATCATTCGATTATGTTCCGACTCAAGTGTCAGGATCATTTGACATGTCCCGAATCAAGTATCAGGATCATTTGACATCTCACGACTCAAGTATCAGGATCATTTGACATGTCCCGACTCAAGTTTTCAGGATAATTTGATTATGTTCCGAATCAAGTCTCAGGATCATTTGACATGTCCCGACACAAGTATCAGGATAATTTGACATGTCCCGACTCAAGTATCAGGAACATTTGACTATGTTCCGACTCAAGTATCAGGATCATTTGACATGTCCCGACTCAAGTATAGGGATCATTCGACATGTCCCGACTCAAGTATCAGGATCATTTGACATGTCCCGACTCAAGTATCAGGATCATTTGACATGTCCCGACTCAAATATCAGGAACAGTTGATTATGTCCCGACTCAAGTATCAGGATCATATGACATGTCCCGACTCAAGTATAAGGATCATTTGACATCCCACGACTCAAGTATCAGGATCATTTGACATGTCCCGACTCAAAAATCAGGATCTTTTGATTATGTTCCGACTCATGTATCAGGATTATTTGACATGTTCCGAGTCAAATATCAGGATCATTTGATTATGTTCCGACTCAAGTATCAGGATCACTTGACATGTCCTTACACAAGTATCAGGATCATTTGACATGTCCCGACACAAGTATCAGGATCATTTCACATGTCCCGACACAAGTATCAGGATCATTTGAAATGTCCCGACACAAGTATCAGGATCATTTGACATGTCCCGACACAAGAATCAGGATCATTTGATTATGTTCCGACTCAAGTCTCAGGATCATTTGACATGTCCCGACACAAATATCAGGATCATTTGACATGTCCCGACACAAGAATCAGGATCATTTGATTATGTTCCGACTCAAGTCTCAGGATCATTTGACATGTCCCGACACAAATATCAGGATCATTTGACATGTCCCGACTCAATTATCAGGATTATTTGACATGTTCCGACTCAAGTGTCAGGATCATTTGACATGTCCCGAATCAAGTATCAGGATCATTCTACATCTCACGACTCAAGTATCAGGATCATTTGACATGTCCCGACTCAAGTTTTCAGAATAATTTGATTATGTTCCGAATCAAGTCTCAGGATCATTTGACATGTCCCGACACAAGTATCAGGATCATTTGACATGTCCCGACTCAAATTTCAGGATCATTTGACATGTCCCGATTCAAGAAAAAGGATCATTGGACTTGTCCCGACTCAAGTATCAGGATCATTTGATATGTCCCGACTCAAATATCAGGAACAGTTGATTATGTCCAAACTCAAGTATCAGGATCATTTGACATATCCCGACTCAAGTATCAGGATCATTCGACATGTCCCGACTCAAGTATCAGGATCATTTGACATGTCCCGACACAAGTATCAGGATCATTTGACATCTCACGACGCAAGTATTAGGATCATTTGACACGTCCCGTCTCTAGTATCAGGATCATTTGATTATGTTCCGACTCAAGTATCAGGATCATTTGACATGTCCCGATTCAAGAAAATGGATCATTTGACTCTTCCCGACTCAAGTATCAGGATCATTTGACATGTCCCGACTCAAATATCAGGAACAGTTGATTATGTTCTTACTCAAGTATCAGGATCATTTGACAAGTCCCGACTTAAGTATCAGGATCATTTGACATCTCACGACTCAAGTATCAGGATTATTTGACATGTCCCAAATTAAGTATCAGGATCACTTGACATGTCCCATCACAAGTATCAGGATCATGTGACATGTCCCGACTCAAGTTTTCAGGATAATTTGATTATGTTCCGAATCAAGTCTCAGGATCATTTGACATGTCCCGACACAAGTATCAGGATAATTTGACATGTCCCGACTCAAGTATCAGGAACATTTGACTATGTTCCGACTCAAGTATCAGGATCATTTGACATGTCCCGACTCAAGTATAGGGATCATTCGACATGTCCCGACTCAAGTATCAGGATCATTTGACATGTCCCGACTCAAGTATCAGGATCATTTGACATGTCCCGACTCAAATATCAGGAACAGTTGATTATCTCCCGACTCAAGTATCAGGATCATTTGACATGTCCCGACTCAAGTATAAGGATCATTTGACATCTCACGACTCAAGTATCAGGATCATTTGACATGTCCCGAATCAAAAATCAGGATCTTTTGATTATGTTCCGACTCATGTATCAGGATTATTTGACATGTTCCGAGTCAAATATCAGGATCATTTGATTATGTTCCGACTCAAGTATCAGGATCACTTGACATGTCCTTACACAAGTATCAGGATCATTTGACATGTCCCGACACAAGTATCAGGATCATTTCACATGTCCCGACACAAGCATCAGGATCATTTGAAATGTCCCGACACAAGTATCAGGATCATTTGACATGTCCCGACACAAGAATCAGGATCATTTGATTATGTTCCGACTCAAGTCTCAGGATCATTTGACATGTCCCGACACAAATATCAGGATCATTTGACATGTCCCGACTCAATTATCAGGATTATTTGACATGTTCCGACTCAAGTATCAGGATCATTTGAAATTGATACTCAAGTATCAGGATCATTCGATTATGTTCCGACTCAAGTGTCAGGATCATTTGACATGTCCCGAATCAAGTATCAGGATCATTCTACATCTCACGACTCAAGTATCAGGATCATTTGACATGTCCCGACTCAAGTTTTCAGAATAATTTGATTATGTTCCGAATCAAGTCTCAGGATCATTTGACATGTCCCGACACAAGTATCAGGATCATTTGACATGTCCCGACTCAAATATCAGGATCATTTGACATGTCCCGATTCAAGAAAAAGGATCATTGGACTTGTCCCGACTCAAGTATCAGGATCATTTGATATGTCCCGACTCAAATATCAGGAACAGTTGATTATGTCCAAACTCAAGTATCAGGATCATTTGACATATCCCGACTCAAGTATCAGGATCATTCGACATGTCCCGACTCAAGTATCAGGATCATTTGACATGTCCCGACACAAGTATCAGGATCATTTGACATCTCACGACGCAAGTATTAGGATCATTTGACACGTCCCGTCTCTAGTATCAGGATCATTTGATTATGTTCCGACTCAAGTATCAGGATCATTTGACATGTCCCGATTCAAGAAAATGGATCATTTGACTCTTCCCGACTCAAGTATCAGGATCATTTGACATGTCCCGACTCAAATATCAGGAACAGTTGATTATGTCCTTACTCAAGTATCAGGATCATTTGACAAGTCCCGACTTAAGTATCAGGATCATTTGACATCTCACGACTCAAGTATCAGGATTATTTGACATGTCCCGACTTAAGTATCAGGATCACTTGACATGTCCCATCACAAGTATCAGGATCATGTGACATGTCCCGACACAAGTATCAGGATCATTCGACGTGTCCCGACTCAAGTATCAGGATCAGTTGACATGTCCCGACTTAAGTTTTCAGGATCATTTGACATGTCCCGACTCAAGAATTAGGATCATTTGACAGGACCCGACTCAATTATCAGGATCATTTGACATGTTCCGACTCAAGTATCAGGATCATTTGAAATTGATACTCAAGTATCAGGATCATTCGATTATGTTCCGACTCAAGTGTCAGGGTCATTTGACATGTCCCGAATCAAGAATCATTACAGAAGCATTGCTTTATTCAGTACATAAGTTCAGTTGAATCTAATATGCTTATAAATAATAAACAACTTTGGAACTATGCTAAAAGCAAAAGTAAAACAAATGGCATCCCACAAATCATGCACCTTAAAGATGAGTCAGGCACCGGTGCTCAACAAGTGTGTCAACTATTCTCTAAACACTTTCAGTCCACCTATGTTAATGATAAGGACACGAATGATCCCAGTATAGTCGATAGTTTAACCTATATGAATAATTATAACCCGATTGGGTACGTACAAATAAACAATTTTTTGATCAATAAATACCTGAAGAATTTAGACATTAGTAAGGGTGCTGGCAGTGATGGTATATCGCCATTCTTTGTTTCAAAATGTGCAAAAAATCTTTCTTACCCCCTAACTAATATATTTAGAATGTCACTAAAAACAGGAAAATTTCCTACAAAGTTTAAAGAAGCAACTATAATCCCTATTCATAAAACAGGTTCTAAAAGCAACATTGTAAACTACCGCCCAATCTCAATTTTAACTGTATTTAGTAAACTCTTTGAAAAAATTGTCTACGATCAAATTTATACAACAATTGTTCGCAATATACAAAACCAACAACACGGATTTCTACAAAAAAGATCGGTACTAACAAATTTGGTAAATTTCACGGAATATTTAACGAGCAATATGGACAATAGAAACCAAGTAGATGTATTCTACACTGATTACTCTAAGGCCTTCGATAAAGTAAACCATTTCATTTTAATTAAAAAATTAAGTCAAATAGGCATCCATGGTGACTTACTTCGGTGGCTCACTTCATACCTTCAGAGCAGACTTCAATGTGTATCAGTTGCGGGAACTAAGTCTAGTTTCTTTTCCGTGCCCTCCGGTGTACCTCAAGGTTCTCATTTAGGGCCATTATTATTTAATGTGTATATTTATGATATTCACAAATGTTTTTTACACGCCAATTACCTAGCATATGCAGACGATAGAAAAATCTACTTAGTTATCAAATCAATCGAAGATTGCATTAAACTTCAAGAGGATCTCAATCGTCTTTTTAACTACTGTGAATCAAATAAACTTGTAGTAAATACCTCAAGTGCAATAAATTATCATTTACACGTAACAACAATAAAATTTCCTTTGATTATACATTAAACGGGACACAAATCAAAGAAGTAGATTTTATCAGAGACCTTGGGGTAATACTGGATGTGAAATTAAACTTCATTCAACACACTGATGCAATCATCAACAAAGCCAACAAAATGCTAGGATTAATAATACGTTTAACGAAACCTTTCCGCAACCTTAAGACTCTATATTCCCTTTACACAGCGTTCATCCGTCCCCACCTTAAACACTGCACACCGATCTGGACTCCTTTTTACCAAGCTCACATTGAAAGAATCGAAAGAATTCAAAAAAAATTTTTTAAACACATTAATTATAAAAAAAACTTACATTTCTCAAATTACGCCGATTCTATTAATTACCACAACTTCAACTCACTTCATACGCGACGTTTGATTTTTGACCAAATCTTATTATTTAAAATTCTTAACAATGGTGTTCGCGCAATATATAGGGGATTGTTAGGTATGCATCCACAGGCTTAATGGACAAGTGTAATGTCAATACAAAATCCTGCAAATGTCCTACCTACCCTTTTACCCATCCCAAAATGTCACCATGATAAAAATATTGTTGCGACACATGTAAAATCTGACAAGTGGTGTCAGTTGCTTATCAGAGTTCGGAGTGATAATTAATATCAGACAGGGCGATTAAACGTATATTTTGTGAAGTGAAATCAACAAATACTCCTGGAGACGTGTGATAGTCATCAACGGGTGAGTCCATCTTTCCTGCTTTCCAATCTGGGCTTATCTTGTGCTCCAGAAGCCCAGATTTATACCTTTGATTATTGCACTGTCCATCGGGTTTGTCGGATGCATAAATCGTCCCATAACCTATCATTCGGAGTAGTTTGGGACTGGTCCTTTGGGCGTGTGGCATATCACACCACCTCTAAAATATATAGTGGAGTCGCAGCTTCGCGACACCATTTTTGGTTCTTTCGAGCCGGATTACCAACGGGGTATTTAAAATTAACATATTTAAAGTTATAAATAAATATTATTTCCTCTTTATACTTTGTTAATTTGTATGTACTAGGTTGCATTTGTAATTATTGTTGTGTTTAAATTCCTACATACAATTAATCATGGCGACTAGCGATAGTACTCAGGATATTAAAATCAAGTTAGTAGAATCGAAGATTAATTTGATGCATAATCGTGTTAATGAATTATACGAGAAAGCGAAAAGTATTGCGGACAGGGAGACGAGAAGTTCGGAGGATTTTCTTAAACAAACGGTTAATATAGCTACATATTATGCACAATTTAACACATTTTGTGATGAATTTCATACACTTCAGTTTAAAAAGGATTCAAATTACAATATGAATTTCGATTTATGGAGTAAATTCGAAAATAAGTACTGTTTTGTAGTTTCTATACGCGAAAGCATTATAGCAAAGCAAGATTCATCACGTGATCGACAGAAGTTAAATAATTTACCATTAATTAAGCTCCCACCGATCCAGATGCCATCGTTCGATGGTAATCAAGAGAATTGGTCGATATTTTATGAAGCTTTTAAATTAAACATTCACTCAAATGAAAATTTGAATACGTCGCAGAAGATGCAATATCTGATAGGGAAACTCCAAGGAAAGGCGTTATCAGTTTTTGCGGGAATACTTCCGAACGAACAAAATTATTTTTTAATTTGGGAAGCTCTCGAAAAGAAATATCAGGACAAACGCGTGCTAGGTACCTTTTATCTGAACAATATTTTGAATTTAAAATTATTGGCACCTAGTAACCCAAATGAGTTAAATAATTTTATTGAACGGTTTGCGTCTTCCATAGCTGCACTCAAGGAATTAGGTATTGATGACCTAACCGATTTTATAATATTACATATTGCACTGAAAAAATTAGATATACAGTTGGTGCAAAATTTCGAAATGTCTATACGGGAGAAAGCTATACCTACATATACCGATTTAATAGAATACATTCGGTCGCATGTCAAAATCCTAGAACGAACTGGGCAAAATGATAATAAAGTTGTTAATAATAAAAACAAAGTTACGCATTCATTCGCTGTGGTCGAACCGAAGTCAAGTAATAATAATCGTAACAGGTGCCGGAAATGTAATCATTCTGATCATGTTGAATTGTTTAAATGTGAACAATTTAACGAATTAAGACCAAATGCTCGCTTTCAGTTTGTGAAATTAAATAATTTATGTGTAAACTGCTTAAGCGATAAACATAAAACTGTGAAATGTCCATCTAAATCGGATTGTAGAATTTGTAAAAAACGACATCACACCGCTCTGCATTTTGAGAGCACGGTGAATACTGAAAGTCAATCGAAAAACGAAGCCATTACATTAATAGCGCGTAGTCATAAACATCATAATAATTTTTCTGCGGGTAATATAGCTACGAATGTACTACTGTCAACCGCGCAGTTATTTGCTTATGACAATAAAAATAATCAAGTAAGCGTAAGGTGTTTAATTGATTGCGCATCGCAACAAAATTTAATCAGTTTAAACACTTGTAATGAATTAAATCTTAAAATATTTCCTTTAAATAATTCAGTAGTTAAAAGTGTTGGTTCAGTAGAGACACCAATATTGGGACACGTTGCGTTAAAAATTAAATCCCGCGTTTCAGAAGATACTTATAAAATTAGTCTATTAGTTGTCGATAAAATAACTGATAAGCTTCCTACACAACATGTTGACACAAAGTCATGTGAGCATTTAGTGGGTTTAAACTTAGCGGATGAATCCTGGAACGTTCCATCCGATGTTGATATCTTATTAGGTGCACAGTTATTTCCATATATTCTGCTGGGGAATAAGGTTTTATCTAAACATAATACGAATGCACCACCGGCTATACAGACAGTATTCGGGTATATTGTAATGGGTGAAATACCTACGTGTACGCCGGAGGTTTCGTGGACGTTCGGCCCCATAACCAATGTAGATTTATATAATGCGTTATCCAAGTTTTGGACGATGGAAGACATGCCTATTAAGTCGTTGATGAGTGCTGAAGATGCAGAATGTGAGAAAATGTACCTCGAGTCAGTCCAACGGGATGAATCGGGAAGGTATATTGTATCTTTACCGTTTAAGATAGATCCTAATAATTTAGGTGATTCGCGCCGTGTCGCGCAGCGTCGATATGAATATTTAGAACGGAAATTTAATACTTCGCCAGAATTGCATTGCAGTTATAATGAAGTAGTTTCTGAATATCTGGAAAAGGGATATATGAGGGTTGAAGTTCCGTCTTCATCTAATATTGATGAGGGATATTTCATTCCTCATCACGCAGTAATTCGTAAAGATAAATCAACAACTAAAACTCGTGTTGTATTAGATGCAAGTACAAAGACCAGTTCAGGGTTGTCACTTAATGATACTTTGTATACAGGTCCAAATTTGCAATCTAATTTATTTACACTTTTAATTAAATTTCGCTTATTCGCTGTAGCATTAACCGCAGATGTTAAGCAAATGTATCTACGTATAATGGTAACGGAAAGCCATCGTAAATATCAAAAAATTCTTTATAGATTTCACGAAGATGAACAAATTGGAGTTTATCAATTTAATTCACTCGCGTTTGGTTTGAACTGTTCACCATTCCTAGCAATGCGAACTATACGGCAGCTAGCGAGCGATGAAAGAAATCGTTATCCGAAAGCGGCGGAAGTTGCAATTAATGATTTATATATGGACGATTTTGTATATTCTGTAAATACTATAAGTGAAGGCATCACTTTGGCTACAGATTTAATGGCGATGTTCAAGTGTGGAGGATTTGAATTAGTCAAATGGTCGAGTAATTCTCCTCATTTACTGGCCCAATTACCAGAGTCGCACCGCGCGACAATGGATTTTTCGGATAAATGTAGCATTTTAGGATTAAAATGGGATCCGATATCTGATTGTTTTCGATTTATGATATGTCCGACGGAGGAAAAAACTATATGTAAAAGATCAATTCTTTCCACAATAGCTCGTTTATTCGATGTATTAGGTTTGGTTGCTCCGGTAATTTTATATGCCAAATTACTTTTACAAGAGCTGTGGTTAGAGAAAGTAGGATGGGACGAGGAACTACCCCAAAGTATTGTTAATAGATATGTCAAATTCAAGGAAGAATTACCGATGCTTTCTAATTTAAATTTACCTCGATATTTGGGAGTAAAGGAGGACTGCACGATAAATATTATCGCCTTCGCAGATGCGAGTATGAAAGCATACGGTTGTGTAATATATCTTCATGTCACGGATAAGGGTGGCAACACTACAATGAATTTGATATGTTCTAAATCCAAGGTGGCCCCTCTGAAAACAGTGTCGCTCGCTCGATTGGAATTATGCGCTGCGCTTATTTTATCTAGACTCGTTAGATCTATTATAGATACTTATAGAAATCGCGTTTCGATAAACGATATATTTGCTTTTTCAGATTCAAAAATAGCACTTTCTTGGATTCACTCGTCCCCTCACCAGTGGCAAACTTTTGTAGCTAATCGAGTTAGTGAAATTCAGGAAAATTTACCCGCGAAACATTTTTATCACATAGATGGCGTTACCAATCCTAGTGATTGTTTATCACGAGGACTACTGCCTGCTCAGCTGGTCGATCATTCTCTTTGGTGGCACGGTCCGCCCTGGGCTGCGAACCCAGTATCCGAGTGGCCTGTCGAAAGATTTTCCCCCTCACGAGAGGAGGAGAATGCTTTGGAATTGAAAAAATCGCATACATTTACAATAACGTCAATAGAGGAAAATTCTCCGATATATAATCTCGCTTTAAAAATTTCCTCATGGCCAAAACTGCTGAGAATTGTGGTATATATTTTACGATTTATGCGAAAGTTATCACGCTCAACAGTTATAAATTCCACGGAATTAAACATTGCTGAAATGAATGTATTAAAAGCTTTACAGAATAGGTATTTTAGTGCCGATATACAATTAATACAGAGGGATAAATTATGCTCACCTTCAATCCGAAAACTAAACCCGTTCCTAGATCATAATGGCTTGTTACGTATAGGTGGTAGATTAATAAACGCGAATATACCTTTTGAAAACAAACATCCAGTACTTCTGCCAAGACAGGATCATATTGTCGATATAATTATAGACTTTCACCATCGTGTGAATTGTCATACTGGTGCACATCTCCTTATGTCAATAATTAGACAGCGTTATTGGATCTTATCGGGGAGAAATCTAATACGCAAAAGAGTACATGCTTGTAATTTCTGTTTTAAAACTGCACCTTCTAATATTGTACCGCTAATGGCAAATTTACCTACAGCTAGAGTTCAGGAAGCAAAGGCATTTACACATACGGGGGTAGATTTTGCCGGACCAATAAATATAACCCTTTCTAGGCGTCGTGGGGTAAAAAGTCAAAAGGCATATATATGTCTATTTATTTGTTTAACAACGAAGGCTATACATATGGAAGTGGTATCAGATCTAAGCACGGACAATTTTTTAAACGCATTTAAGCGTTTTCTATCCAGACGCGGACCGGTTTCGTGTATGTACAGTGACAATGCGACAAATTTCATAGGCGCAAAGAATTGTCTGGATGACTTATATAATTTTTTAGAGGCAAATTCAACAAAAGAAGTTCTTCACAATGAATTTAACATTCGGAGAATTGAATGGAAGACGATTCCACCCCGCGCTCCTCACTTTGGAGGATTATGGGAGTCAAATATTAAATGCATTAAATCGCATCTGTATAGGGTTGTGGGTACTCAACTTTTATGTTATGAAGAGCTTCTCACAGTTCTGACACAAATAGAGGCTGTACTTAATTCACGGCCATTATGTTTATTAAGCAGTTCTCATTATCCAGAAGCTCTTACTCCGGCTCATTTTCTGATGTCTACCCCGATTCAGCATCTACCTGCTTATGATTTGACTAATGAACGCATTAGTCTACTGAAAAGGAAAGAGCTTTTGGACCACCTCGTTCAATCTTATTGGAAGAAGTGGCATATAGAGTATCTTCACTCTCTGCAGATGAGAAAAAAATGGAATAGTCCCGCGAATAACATTCTAGTAGGTACCATAGTATTGGTGCATCAAGAGGATGCGCCTCCACTTTATTGGCCGGTGGGCGTTGTTGAGGAAGTGTTCCCTGGTAAAGACGGAGTGGTTCGTGTCGCACGCGTAAGGACCCCTTCCGGGAACTTTAAACGACCAGTCGTAAAATTGTGTCCTTTGCCTACACAATAATTATTATTTCATTATTTTTTTTTAATTTTCGTTTTAACTTTGTAATATTAATAGCGTATTGATAAGAATATTTATATTTCATCTTACTTCGTTTTACATTTAATTCTTTACTTTATTTGAAAGTACTTAAAATTTCGGAAGGTACTTTCAACGCCGGGAGAATGTTCGCGCAATATATAGGGGATTGTTAGGTATGCATCCACAGGCTTAATGGACAAGTGTAATGTCAATACAAAATCCTGCAAATGTCCTACCTACCCTTTTTACCCATCCCAAAATGTCACCATGATAAAAATATTGTTGCGACACATGTAAAATCTGACAAGTGGTGTCAGTTGCTTATCAGAGTTCGGAGTGATAATTAATATCAGACAGGGCGATTAAACGTATATTTTGTGAAGTGAAATCAACAAATACTCCTGGAGACGTGTGATAGTCATCAACGGGTGAGTCCATCTTTCCTGCTTTCCAATCTGGGCTTATCTTGTGCTCCAGAAGCCCAGATTTATACCTTTGATTATTGCACTGTCCATCGGGTTTGTCGGATGCATAAATCGTCCCATAACCTATCATTCGGAGTAGTTTGGGACTGGTCCTTTGGGCGTGTGGCATATCACACCACCTCTAAAATATATAGTGGAGTCGCAGCTTCGCGACACCAAATGGCCTCGACTCACCAGAGCTAATGAATTTAATAAATATTCATATTCCAACAAGATCAACACGGCAATCCCATTTGTTTCATTTACCTACATGTAGAACTAACTTTAGAAAAAATTCACCAATTCCACGTATATGTGCCCAATATAATACTAAATTTCAAAACATAGACATTTTTAGCAATACACTTCACAAATATCGATTAGAAGTAACTCGTACGATCGAAAATTAATACAATAGTATGGAATGTATCCAGAGCATCTCCTATCCTCATCCTAAATTCCTATTCCTCCCCTCCTCACCTAAAATATATATATATATTTTTTTTATGCAATAAAACTCCATCTCCAACTAATTTTAATATAGGAGACTTTTTTTGGCTTGACTGTATTTAACATGTATATATTTATATTTATTTTTTATGTATAAGCTGTTTGTCTCTTACCTTTACCAATAAATAAATAAATAAATGTTCCGACTCAAGTATCAGGATCATTTGAAATTGATACTCAAGTATCAGGATCATTCGATTATGTTCCGACTCAAGTGTCAGGGTCATTTGACATGTCCCGAATCAAGTATCAGGATCATTTGACATCTCACGACTCAAGTATCAGGATCATTTGACATGTCCCGATTCAAGTATCAGGTTAATTTGACATGTCCCGACTCAAAAGTGAGGATCATTTGTTTATGTTCCGACTCAAGTATCAGGATCACTTAACATGTCGCTACACAAGTATCAGGATCATTTGACATGTCCCAACACAAGTATCAGGATCTTTTGATTATGTTCCGACTCAGGTATCAGGATTATTTGACATGTCCCGACTCAAATATCAGGAACAGTTGATTATTTCCCGACTCAAGTCTCATGATCATTTGACATGTCCCGACACAAGTCTCAAGATCATTTGACATGTCCCAACACAAGTATCAGGATCATTTGACATGTCCCGACACAAGTATCAGGATCATTTGACATGTCCCGACTCAAGTATCAGAATCATTTGATTATGTTCAGACTCAAGTATCAGAATCATTTGACATGTCCTGACTCAAGTATCACGATCATTTGATTTTGTCTCGACTAAAGTATCGGGATCAGTTGACATGTTCCGACACAAGTATCGGGATCAATTGACATGTCCCGACTCAAGTATCAGGATCATTTGACATGTCCCGACTCAAGTATCAGGATCATTTGAATTGTCCCGACTCAAAAAACAGGAACAGTTGATTATGTCCCGACTCAAGTATCAGGATCATATGACATGTCCCGACTCAAGTATAAGGATCATTTGACATCTCACGACTCAAGTATCAGGATCATTTGACATGTCCCGACTCAAAAATCAGGATCTTTTGATTATGTTCCGACTCAGGTATCAGGATTATTTGACATGTTCCGAGTCAAGTATCAGGATCATTTGATTATGTTCCGACTCAAGTATCAGGATCACTTGACATGTCCTAACACAAGTATCAGGATCATTTGATTATGTTCCGACTCAAGTATCAGGATCACTTGACATGTCCTAACACAAGTATCAGGATCATTTGAAATGTCCCGACACAAGTATCAGGATCACTTGACATGTCCCAACACAAGTATCAGGATCATTTGACATGTCCCGACACAAGAATCAGGATCATTTGATTATGTTCCGACTCAAGTCTCAGGATCATTTGAAATGTCCCGACACAAATATCAGGATCATTTGAAATGTCCCGACACAAGAATCAGGATCATTTGACATGTCCCGACTCAAGTATCAGAATTATTTGATTATGTTCAGACTCAAGTATCAGGTCATTTGACATGTCCCGACTCAAGTATCAGGATCATTTGAAATGTCCCGACTCAAGTATCAGGATCATTTGACAGGACCCGACACAAGTATTGTGATCAATTGTCATGTCCCGATTCAAGTATCAGGATCATTTGACATGTCCTGACTCAAGTATCAGGAACATTTGATTATGTCCCGACTCAAGTATAAGGATCATTTGACATCTCACGACTCAAGTATCAGGATCATTTGACATGTCCCGACTCAAAAATCAGGATCTTTTGATTATGTTCTGACTCAGGTATCAGGATTATTTGACATGTTCCGAGTCAAGTATCAGGATCATTTGACATGTCCCAACACAAGTATCAGGATCATTTGACATGTCCCGACACAATTATCAGGATCACTTGACAGGTCCCAACACAAGTATCAGGATCATTTGACATGTCCCGACAATAGAATCAGGATCATTTGATTATGTTCCTACTCAAGTATCAGGATCACTTGACATGTCCCAACACAAGTATCAGGATCATTTGACATGTCCCGACACAAGTATCAGGATCATTTGACATGTCCCGACTCAAGTATCAGAATCATTTGATTATGTTCAGACTCAAGTATCAGGTCATTTGACATGTCCCGACTCAAGTATCAGTATCAATTGACATGTCCCGACACAAGTATCGGGATCATTTGACATGTCCCGACTCAAATATCAGGAACAGTTGATTTTGTCCCGACTTTAGTATCAGGATCATTTGACATGTCCCGAATCAAGTATCAGGATCATTTGACATCTCACGACTCAAGTATCAGGATCATTTGACATGTCCCGATTCAAGTATCAGGTTAATTTGACATGTCCCGACTCAAAAGTGAGGATCATTTGTTTATGTTCCGACTCAAGTATCAGGATCACTTAACATGTCGCTACACAAGTATCAGGATCATTTGACATGTCCCAACACAAGTATCAGGATCTTTTGATTATGTTCCGACTCAGGTATCAGGATTATTTGACATGTCCCGACTCAAATATCAGGAACAGTTGATTATTTCCCGACTCAAGTCTCATGATCATTTGACATGTCCCGACACAAGTCTCAAGATCATTTGACATGTCCCAACACAAGTATCAGGATCATTTGACATGTCCCGACACAAGTATCAGGATCATTTGACATGTCTCGACTCAAGTATCAGAATCATTTGATTATGTTCAGACTCAAGTATCAGAATCATTTGACATGTCCTGACTCAAGTATCAGGATCATTTGATTTTGTCTCGACTAAAGTATCGGGATCAGTTGACATGTTCCGACACAAGTATCGGGATCAATTGACATGTCCCGACTCAAGTATCAGGATCATTTGACATGTCCCGACTCAAGTATCAGGATCATTTGAATTGTCCCGACTCAAAAAACAGGAACAGTTGATTATGTCCCGACTCAAGTATCAGGATCATATGACATGTCCCGACTCAAGTATAAGGATCATTTGACATCTCACGACTCAAGTATCAGGATCATTTGACATGTCCCGACTCAAAAATCAGGATCTTTTGATTATGTTCCGACTCAGGTATCAGGATTATTTGACATGTTCCGAGTCAAGTATCAGGATCATTTGATTATGTTCCGACTCAAGTATCAGGATCACTTGACATGTCCTAACACAAGTATCAGGATCATTTGATTATGTTCCGACTCAAGTATCAGGATCACTTGACATGTCCTAACACAAGTATCAGGATCATTTGAAATGTCCCGACACAAGTATCAGGATCACTTGACATGTCCCAACACAAGTATCAGGATCATTTGACATGTCCCGACACAAGAATCAGGATCATTTGATTATGTTCCGACTCAAGTCTCAGGATCATTTGAAATGTCCCGACACAAATATCAGGATCATTTGACATGTCCCGACACAAGAATCAGGATCATTTGACATGTCCCGACTCAAGTATCAGAATTATTTGATTATGTTCAGACTCAAGTATCAGGTCATTTGACATGTCCCGACTCAAGTATCAGGATCATTTGAAATGTCCCGACTCAAGTATCAGGATCATTTGACAGGACCCGACACAAGTATCGGGATCAATTGTCATGTCCCGATTCAAGTATCAGGATCATTTGACATGTCCTGACTCAAGTATCAGGAACATTTGATTATGTCCCGACTCAAGTATAAGGATCATTTGACATCTCACGACTCAAGTATCAGGATCATTTGACATGTCCCGACTCAAAAATCAGGATCTTTTGATTATGTTCCGACTCAGGTATCAGGATTATTTGACATGTTCCGAGTCAAGTATCAGGTTCATTTGACATGTCCCAACACAAGTATCAAGATCATTTGACATGTCCCGACACAAGTATCAGGATCACTTGACAGGTCCCAACACAAGTATCAGGATCATTTGACATGTCCCGACACTAGAATCAGGATCATTTGATTATGTTCCGACGCAAGTATCAGGATCACTTGACATGTCCCAACACAAGTATCAGGATCATTTGACATGTCCCGACACAAGTATCAGGATCATTTGACATGTCCCGACTCAAGTATCAGAATCATTTGATTATGTTCAGACTCAAGTATCAGGTCATTTGACATGTCCCGACTCAAGTATCAGGATCAATTGACATGTCCCGACACAAGTATCGGGATCATTTGACATGTCCCGACTCATATATCAGGAACAGTTGATTTTGTCCCGACTTAAGTATCAGGATCATTTGACATGTCCCGACTCAAAAATCAGGATCGCTTGATTATGTTCCGACTCAGGTATCAGGATTATTTGACATGTTCCGACTCAAGTATCAGGATCATTTGATTATGTTCCAACTCAAGTATCAGGATCATTTGACAGGACCCGACTCAATTATCAGGATCATTTGACATGTTCCGACTCAAGTATCAGGATCATTTGACATTGATACTCAAGTATCAGGATCATTTGATTATGTTCCGACTCAAGTCTTAGGATCATTTGACATGTCCCGACACAAGTATCAGGATCACTTGACATGTCCCAACACAAGTATCAGGATCATTTGACATGTCCCGACACAAGAATCAGGATCATTTGATTATGTTCAGACTCAAGTATCAGGTCATTTAACATGTCCCGACTCAAATATCAGGATGATTTGACATATCCCGACACAAGTATCAGGATCATTTGACATGTCCCGACTCAAGTATCAGAATCATTTGATTATGTTCCGACTCAAGTATCAGGATCACTTGACATGTCCCAACACAAGTATCAGGATCATTTGACATGTCCCGATTCAAGTATCAGGTTAATTTGACATGTCCCGACTCAAAAGTGAGGATCATTTGTTTATGTTCCGACTCAAGTATCAGGATCACTTAACATGTCGCTACACAAGTATCAGGATCATTTGACATGTCCCAACACAAGTATCAGGATCTTTTGATTATGTTCCGACTCAGGTATCAGGATTATTTGACATGTCCCGACTCAAATATCAGGAACAGTTGATTATTTCCCGACTCAAGTCTCATGATCATTTGACATGTCCCGACACAAGTCTCAAGATCATTTGACATGTCCCAACACAAGTATCAGGATCATTTGACATGTCCCGACACAAGTATCAGGATCATTTGACATGTCTCGACTCAAGTATCAGAATCATTTGATTATGTTCAGACTCAAGTATCAGAATCATTTGACATGTCCTGACTCAAGTATCAGGATCATTTGACATCTCACGACTCAAGTATTAGGATCATTTGACATGTCTCGACTCAAGTATCAGAATCATATGATTATGTTCAGACTCAAGTATCAGTATCATTTGATTATGTCCCGACTCAAGAATCAGGTCATTTGACATGTCCCGACTCAAGTATCAGAATCATTTGATTATGTTCAGACTCAAGTATCAGGATCATTTTACAAGTCCCGACTTAAGTATCAGAATCATTTGATTATGTTCCGACTCAAGTATCAGAATCATTTGATTATGTTCAGACTCAAGAATCAGGTCATTTGACATGTCCCGACTCAAGTATCAGAATCATTTGATTATGTTCAGACTCAAGTATCAGGATCATTTTACAAGTCCCGACTTAAGTATCAGAATCATTTGATTATGTTCCGACTCAAGTATCAGGATCATTTGACATCTCACGACTCAAGTATCAGGATTATTTGAAATGTCCCGACTCAAGTATCAGGATCATTTGACAGGACCCGACACAAGTATCGGGATCAATTGACATGTCCCGATTCAAGTATCAGGATCATTTGACATGTCCTGACTCAAGTATCAGGAACATTTGATTATGTCCCGACTCAAGTATAAGGATCATTTGACATCTCACGACTCAAGTATCAGGATCATTTGACATGTCCCGATTCAAGTATCAGGTTAATTTGACATGTCCCGACTCAAAAGTGAGGATCATTTGTTTATGTTCCGACTCAAGTATCAGGATCACTTAACATGTCGCTACACAAGTATCAGGATCATTTGACATGTCCCAACACAAGTATCAGGATCTTTTGATTATGTTCCGACTCAAGTATCAGGATCACTTGACATGTCCTAACACAAGTATCAGGATCATTTGAAATGTCCCGACACAAGTATCAGGATCACTTGACAGGACCCGACACAAGTATCGGGATCAATTGTCATGTCCCGATTCAAGTATCAGGATCATTTGACATGTCCTGACTCAAGTATCAGGAACATTTGATTATGTCCCGACTCAAGTATAAGGATCATTTGACATGTCCCGACACAAGAATCAGGATCATTTGACATGTCCCGACACAAGTATCAGGATCACTTGACAGGTCCCAACACAAGTATCAGGATCATTTGACATGTCCCGACACTAGAATCAGGATCATTTGATTATGTTCCGACGCAAGTATCAGGATCACTTGACATGTCCCAACACAAGTATCAGGATCATTTGACATGTCCCGACACAAGTATCAGGATCATTTGACATGTCCCGACTCAAGTATCAGAATCATTTGATTATGTTCAGACTCAAGTATCAGGTCATTTGACATGTCCCGACTCAAGTATCAGGATCAATTGACATGTCCCGACACAAGTATCGGGATCATTTGACATGTCCCGACTCATATATCAGGAACAGTTGATTTTGTCCCGACTTAAGTATCAGGATCATTTGACATGTCCCGACTCAAAAATCAGGATCGCTTGATTATGTTCCGACTCAGGTATCAGGATTATTTGACATGTTCCGACTCAAGTATCAGGATCATTTGATTATGTTCCAACTCAAGTATCAGGATCATTTGACAGGACCCGACTCAATTATCAGGATCATTTGACATGTTCCGACTCAAGTATCAGGATCATTTGACATTGATACTCAAGTATCAGGATCATTTGATTATGTTCCGACTCAAGTCTTAGGATCATTTGACATGTCCCGACACAAGTATCAGGATCACTTGACATGTCCCAACACAAGTATCAGGATCATTTGACATGTCCCGACACAAGAATCAGGATCATTTGATTATGTTCAGACTCAAGTATCAGGTCATTTAACATGTCCCGACTCAAATATCAGGATGATTTGACATATCCCGACACAAGTATCAGGATCATTTGACATGTCCCGACTCAAGTATCAGAATCATTTGATTATGTTCCGACTCAAGTATCAGGATCACTTGACATGTCCCAACACAAGTATCAGGATCATTTGACATGTCCCGATTCAAGTATCAGGTTAATTTGACATGTCCCGACTCAAAAGTGAGGATCATTTGTTTATGTTCCGACTCAAGTATCAGGATCACTTAACATGTCGCTACACAAGTATCAGGATCATTTGACATGTCCCAACACAAGTATCAGGATCTTTTGATTATGTTCCGACTCAGGTATCAGGATTATTTGACATGTCCCGACTCAAATATCAGGAACAGTTGATTATTTCCCGACTCAAGTCTCATGATCATTTGACATGTCCCGACACAAGTCTCAAGATCATTTGACATGTCCCAACACAAGTATCAGGATCATTTGACATGTCCCGACACTAGAATCAGGATCATTTGATTATGTTCCGACTCAAGTATCAGGATCATTTTACAAGTCCCGACTTAAGTATCAGAATCATTTGATTATGTTCCGACTCAAGTATCAGGATCATTTGACATCTCACGACTCAAGTATCAGGATCATTTGACATCTCACGACTCAAGTATTAGGATCATTTGACATGTCTCGACTCAAGTATCAGAATCATATGATTATGTTCAGACTCAAGTATCAGTATCATTTGATTATGTCCCGACTCAAGAATCAGGTCATTTGACATGTCCCGACTCAAGTATCAGAATCATTTGATTATGTTCAGACTCAAGTATCAGGATCATTTTACAAGTCCCGACTTAAGTATCAGAATCATTTGATTATGTTCCGACTCAAGTATCAGAATCATTTGATTATGTTCAGACTCAAGAATCAGGTCATTTGACATGTCCCGACTCAAGTATCAGAATCATTTGATTATGTTCAGACTCAAGTATCAGGATCATTTTACAAGTCCCGACTTAAGTATCAGAATCATTTGATTATGTTCCGACTCAAGTATCAGGATCATTTGACATCTCACGACTCAAGTATCAGGATTATTTGAAATGTCCCGACTCAAGTATCAGGATCATTTGACAGGACCCGACACAAGTATCGGGATCAATTGACATGTCCCGATTCAAGTATCAGGATCATTTGACATGTCCTGACTCAAGTATCAGGAACATTTGATTATGTCCCGACTCAAGTATAAGGATCATTTGACATCTCACGACTCAAGTATCAGGATCATTTGACATGTCCCGATTCAAGTATCAGGTTAATTTGACATGTCCCGACTCAAAAGTGAGGATCATTTGTTTATGTTCCGACTCAAGTATCAGGATCACTTAACATGTCGCTACACAAGTATCAGGATCATTTGACATGTCCCAACACAAGTATCAGGATCTTTTGATTATGTTCCGACTCAGGTATCAGGATTATTTGACATGTCCCGACTCAAATATCAGGAACAGTTGATTATTTCCCGACTCAAGTCTCATGATCATTTGACATGTCCCGACACAAGTCTCAAGATCATTTGACATGTCCCAACACAAGTATCAGGATCATTTGACATGTCCCGACACAAGTATCAGGATCATTTGACATGTCTCGACTCAAGTATCAGAATCATTTGATTATGTTCAGACTCAAGTATCAGAATCATTTGACATGTCCTGACTCAAGTATCAGGATCATTTGATTTTGTCTCGACTAAAGTATCGGGATCAGTTGACATGTTCCGACACAAGTATCGGGATCAATTGACATGTCCCGACTCAAGTATCAGGATCATTTGACATGTCCCGACTCAAGTATCAGGATCATTTGAATTGTCCCGACTCAAAAAACAGGAACAGTTGATTATGTCCCGACTCAAGTATCAGGATCATATGACATGTCCCGACTCAAGTATAAGGATCATTTGACATCTCACGACTCAAGTATCAGGATCATTTGACATGTCCCGACTCAAAAATCAGGATCTTTTGATTATGTTCCGACTCAGGTATCAGGATTATTTGACATGTTCCGAGTCAAGTATCAGGATCATTTGATTATGTTCCGACTCAAGTATCAGGATCACTTGACATGTCCTAACACAAGTATCAGGATCATTTGATTATGTTCCGACTCAAGTATCAGGATCACTTGACATGTCCTAACACAAGTATCAGGATCATTTGAAATGTCCCGACACAAGTATCAGGATCACTTGACATGTCCCAACACAAGTATCAGGATCATTTGACATGTCTCGACCCAAGAATCAGGATCATTTGATTATGTTCCGACTCAAGTCTCAGGATCATTTGAAATGTCCCGACACAAATATCAGGATCATTTGACATGTCCCGACACAAGAATCAGGATCATTTGACATGTCCCGACTCAAGTATCAGAATTATTTGATTATGTTCAGACTCAAGTATCAGGTCATTTGACATGTCCCGACTCAAGTATCAGGATCATTTGAAATGTCCCGACTCAAGTATCAGGATCATTTGACAGGACCCGACACAAGTATCGGGATCAATTGTCATGTCCCGATTCAAGTATCAGGATCATTTGACATGTCCTGACTCAAGTATCAGGAACATTTGATTATGTCCCGATTCAAGTATAAGGATCATTTGACATCTCACGACTCAAGTATCAGGATCATTTGACATGTCCCGACTCAAAAATCAGGATCTTTTGATTATGTTCCGACTCAGGTATCAGGATTATTTGACATGTTCCGAGTCAAGTATCAGGTTCATTTGACATGTCCCAACACAAGTATCAAGATCATTTGACATCTCCCGACACAAGTATCAGGATCACTTGACAGGTCCCAACACAAGTATCAGGATCATTTGACATGTCCCGACACTAGAATCAGGATCATTTGATTATGTTCCGACTCAAGTATCAGGATCACTTGACATGTCCCAACACAAGTATCAGGATCATTTGACATGTCCCGACACAAGTATCAGGATCATTTGACATGTCCCGACTCAAGTATCAGAATCATTTGATTATGTTCAGACTCAAGTATCAGGTCATTTTACATGTCCCGACTCAAGTATCAGGATCAATTGACATGTCCCGACACAAGTATCGGGATCATTTAACATGTCCCGACACAAGTATCAGGATCACTTGACAGGTCCCAACACAAGTATCAGGATCATTTGACATGTCCCGACACTAGAATCAGGATCATTTGATTATGTTCAGACTCAAGCATCAGGTCATTTAACATGTCCCGACTCAAATATCAGGATGATTTGACATATCCCGACACAAGTATCAGGATCATTTGACATGTCCCGACTCAAGTATCAGGAACAGTTGATTTTGTCCCGACTTTAGTATCAGGATCATTTGACATGTCCCGACTCAAAAATCAGGATCGCTTGATTATGTTCCGACTCAGGTATCAGGATTATTTGACATGTTCCGACTCAAGTATCAGGATCATTTGATTATGTTCCGACTCAAGTATCAGGATCATTTGACAGGACCCGACTCAATTATCAGGATCATTTGACATGTTCCGACTCAAGTATCAGGATCATTTGACATTGATACTCAAGTATCAGGATCATTTGATTATGTTCCGACTCAAGTGTCAGGATCATTTGACATGTCCCGACACAAGAATCAGGATCATTTGATTATGTTCCGACTCAAGTCTCAGGATCATTTGACATGTCCCGACACAAGTATCAGGATCACTTGACATGTCCCAACACAAGTATCAGGATCATTTGACATGTCCCGACACAAGAATCAGGATCATTTGATTATGTTCCGACTCAAGTCTCAGGATCATTTGACATGTCCCGACTCAAGTATCAGAATCATTTGATTATGTTCAGACTCAAGAATCAGGTCATTTGACATGTCCCGACTCAAGTATCAGAATCATTTGATTATGTTCAGACTCAAGTATCAGGATCATTTTACAAGTCCCGACTTAAGTATCAGAATCATTTGATTATGTTCCGACTCAAGTATCAGGATCATTTGACATCTCACCACTCAAGTATCAGGATCATTTGAAATGTCCCGACTCAAGTATGAGGATCATTTGACAGGACCCGACACAAGTATCGGGATCAATTGACATGTCCCGATTCAAGTATCAGGATCATTTGACATGTCCTGACTCAAGTATCAGGAACATTTGATTATGTCCCGACTCAAGTATAAGGATCATTTTACATCTCACGACTCAAGTATCAGGATCATTTGACATGTCCCGACTCAAAAATCAGGATCTTTTGATTATGTTCCGACTCAGGTATCAGGATTATTTGACATGTTCCGAGTCAAGTATCAAGATCATTTGACATGTCCCAACACAAGTATCAGGATCATTTGACATGTCCCGACACAAGTATCAGGATCACTTGACAGGTCCCAACACAAGTATCAGGATCATTTGACATGTCCCGACAATAGAATCAGGATCATTTGATTATGTTCAGACTCAAGTATCAGGTCATTTAACATGTCCCGACTCAAATATCAGGATGATTTGACATATCCCGACACAAGTATCAGGATCATTTGACATGTCCCGACTCAAGTATCAGGAACAGTTGATTTTGTCCCGACTTTAGTATCAGGATCATTTGACATGTCCCGACTCAAGAATCAGGATCATTTGATTATGTTCCGACTCAGGTATCAGGATTATTTGACATGTTCCGACTCAAGTATCAGGATCATTTGATTATGTTCCGACTCAAGTATCAGGATCATTTGACAGGACCCGAATCAATTATCAGGATCATTTGACATGTTCCGACTCAAGTATCAGGATCATTTGACATTGATACTCAAGTATCAGGATCATTTGATTATGTTCCGACTCAAGTGTCAGGATCATTTGACATGTCCCGACACAAGAATCAGGATCATTTGATTATGTTCCGACTCAAGTCTCAGGATCATTTGACATGTCCCGACACAAGTATCAGGATCACTTGACATGTCCCAACACAAGTATCAGGATCATTTGACATGTCCCGACACAAGAATCAGGATCATTTGATTATGTTCAGACTCAAGTATCAGGTCATTTAACATGTCCCGACTCAAATATCAGGATGATTTGACATATCCCGACACAAGTATCAGGATCATTTGACATGTCCCGACTCAAGTATCAGAATCATTTGATTATGTTCCGACTCAAGTATCAGGATCACTTGACATGTCCCAACACAAGTATCAGGATCATTTGACATGTCCCGATTCAAGTATCAGGTTAATTTGACATGTCCCGACTCAAAAGTGAGGATCATTTGTTTATGTTCCGACTCAAGTATCAGGATCACTTAACATGTCGCTACACAAGTATCAGGATCATTTGACATGTCCCAACACAAGTATCAGGATCTTTTGATTATGTTCCGACTCAGGTATCAGGATTATTTGACATGTCACGACTCAAATATCAGGAACAGTTGATTATTTCCCGACTCAAGTCTCATGATCATTTGACATGTCCCGACACAAGTCTCAAGATCATTTGACATGTCCCAACACAAGTATCAGGATCATTTGACATGTCCCGACACTAGAATCAGGATCATTTGATTATGTTCCGACTCAAGTATCAGGATCATTTTACAAGTCCCGACTTAAGTATCAGAATCATTTGATTATGTTCCGACTCAAGTATCAGGATCATTTGACATCTCACGACTCAAGTATCAGGATCATTTGACATCTCACGACTCAAGTATTAGGATCATTTGACATGTCTCGACTCAAGTATCAGAATCATATGATTATGTTCAGACTCAAGTATCAGTATCATTTGATTATGTCCCGACTCAAGAATCAGGTCATTTGACATGTCCCGACTCAAGTATCAGAATCATTTGATTATGTTCAGACTCAAGTATCAGGATCATTTTACAAGTCCCGACTTAAGTATCAGAATCATTTGATTATGTTCCGACTCAAGTATCAGAATCATTTGATTATGTTCAGACTCAAGAATCAGGTCATTTGACATGTCCCGACTCAAGTATCAGAATCATTTGATTATGTTCAGACTCAAGTATCAGGATCATTTTACAAGTCCCGACTTAAGTATCAGAATCATTTGATTATGTTCCGACTCAAGTATCAGGATCATTTGACATCTCACGACTCAAGTATCAGGATCATTTGAAATGTCCCGACTCAAGTATCAGGATCATTTGACATGTCCCAACACAAGTATCAGGATCATTTGACATGTCCCGACACAAGTATCAGGATCACTTGACAGGTCCCAACACAAGTATCAGGATCATTTGACATGTCCCGACAATAGAATCAGGATCATTTGATTATGTTCAGACTCAAGTATCAGGTCATTTAACATGTCCCGACTCAAATATCAGGATGATTTGACATATCCCGACACAAGTATCAGGATCATTTGACATGTCCCGACTCAAGTATCAGGAACAGTTGATTTTGTCCCGACTTTAGTATCAGGATCATTTGACATGTCCCGACTCAAGAATCAGGATCATTTGATTATGTTCCGACTCAGGTATCAGGATTATTTGACATGTTCCGACTCAAGTATCAGGATCATTTGATTATGTTCCGACTCAAGTATCAGGATCATTTGACAGGACCCGAATCAATTATCAGGATCATTTGACATGTTCCGACTCAAGTATCAGGATCATTTGACATTGATACTCAAGTATCAGGATCATTTGATTATGTTCCGACTCAAGTGTCAGGATCATTTGACATGTCCCGACACAAGAATCAGGATCATTTGATTATGTTCCGACTCAAGTCTCAGGATCATTTGACATGTCCCGACACAAGTATCAGGATCACTTGACATGTCCCAACACAAGTATCAGGATCATTTGACATGTCCCGACACAAGAATCAGGATCATTTGATTATGTTCAGACTCAAGTATCAGGTCATTTAACATGTCCCGACTCAAATATCAGGATGATTTGACATATCCCGACACAAGTATCAGGATCATTTGACATGTCCCGACTCAAGTATCAGAATCATTTGATTATGTTCCGACTCAAGTATCAGGATCACTTGACATGTCCCAACACAAGTATCAGGATCATTTGACATGTCCCGATTCAAGTATCAGGTTAATTTGACATGTCCCGACTCAAAAGTGAGGATCATTTGTTTATGTTCCGACTCAAGTATCAGGATCACTTAACATGTCGCTACACAAGTATCAGGATCATTTGACATGTCCCAACACAAGTATCAGGATCTTTTGATTATGTTCCGACTCAGGTATCAGGATTATTTGACATGTCCCGACTCAAATATCAGGAACAGTTGATTATTTCCCGACTCAAGTCTCATGATCATTTGACATGTCCCGACACAAGTCTCAAGATCATTTGACATGTCCCAACACAAGTATCAGGATCATTTGACATGTCCCGACACTAGAATCAGGATCATTTGATTATGTTCCGACTCAAGTATCAGGATCATTTTACAAGTCCCGACTTAAGTATCAGAATCATTTGATTATGTTCCGACTCAAGTATCAGGATCATTTGACATCTCACGACTCAAGTATCAGGATCATTTGACATCTCACGACTCAAGTATTAGGATCATTTGACATGTCTCGACTCAAGTATCAGAATCATATGATTATGTTCAGACTCAAGTATCAGTATCATTTGATTATGTCCCGACTCAAGAATCAGGTCATTTGACATGTCCCGACTCAAGTATCAGAATCATTTGATTATGTTCAGACTCAAGTATCAGGATCATTTTACAAGTCCCGACTTAAGTATCAGAATCATTTGATTATGTTCCGACTCAAGTATCAGAATCATTTGATTATGTTCAGACTCAAGAATCAGGTCATTTGACATGTCCCGACTCAAGTATCAGAATCATTTGATTATGTTCAGACTCAAGTATCAGGATCATTTTACAAGTCCCGACTTAAGTATCAGAATCATTTGATTATGTTCCGACTCAAGTATCAGGATCATTTGACATCTCACGACTCAAGTATCAGGATCATTTGAAATGTCCCGACTCAAGTATCAGGATCATTTGACAGGACCCGACACAAGTATCGGGATCAATTGACATGTCCCGATTCAAGTATCAGGATCATTTGACATGTCCTGACTCAAGTATCAGGAACATTTGATTATGTCCCGACTCAAGTATAAGGATCATTTGACATCTCACGACTCAAGTTTCAGGATCATTTGACATGTCCCGACTCAAAAATCAGGATCTTTTGATTATGTTCCGACTCAGGTATCAGGATTATTTGACATGTTCCGAGTCAAGTATCAGGATCATTTGACATGTCCCAACACAAGTATCAGGATCATTTGACATGTCCCGACACAAGTATCAGGATCACTTGACAGGTCCCAACACAAGTATCAGGATCATTTGACATGTCCCGACACTAGAATCAGGATCATTTGATTATGTTCAGACTCAAGTATCAGGTCATTTAACATGTCCCGACTCAAATATCAGGATGATTTGACATATCCCGACACAAGTATCAGGATCATTTGACATGTCCCGACTCAAGTATCAGGAACAGTTGATTTTGTCCCGACTTTAGTATCAGGATCATTTGACATGTCCCGACATTAGAATCAGGATCATTTGATTATGTTCAGACTCAAGTATCAGGTCATTTAACATGTCCCGACTCAAATATCAGGATGATTTGACATATCCCGACACAAGTATCAGGATTATTTGACATGTTCCGACTCAAGTATCAGGATCATTTGATTATGTTCCGACTCAAGTATCAGGATCATTTGACAGGACCCGACTCAATTATCAGGATCATTTGACATGTTCCGACTCAAGTATCAGGATCATTTGACATTGATACTCAAGTATCAGGATCATTTGATTATGTTCCGACTCAAGTGTCAGGATCATTTGACATGTCCCGACACAAGAATCAGGATCATTTGATTATGTTCCGACTCAAGTCTCAGGATCATTTGACATGTCCCGACACAAGTATCAGGATCACTTGACATGTCCCAACACAAGTATCAGGATCATTTGACATGTCCCGACACAAGAATCAGGATCATTTGATTATGTTCAGACTCAAGTATCAGGTCATTTAACATGTCCCGACTCAAATATCAGGATGATTTGACATATCCCGACACAAGTATCAGGATCATTTGACATGTCCCGACTCAAGTATCAGAATCATTTGATTATGTTCCGACTCAAGTATCAGGATCACTTGACATGTCCCAACACAAGTATCAGGATCATTTGACATGTCCCGATTCAAGTATCAGGTTAATTTGACATGTCCCGACTCAAAAGTGAGGATCATTTGTATATGTTCCGACTCAAGTATCAGGACCACTTAACATGTCGCTACACAAGTATCAGGATCATTTGTTATGTCCCAACACAAGTATCAGGATCTTTTGATTATGTTCCGACTCAGGTATCAGGATTATTTGACATGTCCCGACTCAAATATCAGGAACAGTTGATTATTTCCCGACTCAAGTCTCATGATCATTTGACATGTCCCGATACAAGTCTCAAGATCATTTGACATGTCCCAACACAAGTATCAGGATCATTTGACATGTCCCGACACTAGAATCAGGATCATTTGATTATGTTCCGACTCAAGTATCAGGATCATTTTGCAAGTCCCGACTTAAGTATCAGAATCATTTGATTATGTTCCGACTCAAGTATCAGGATCATTTGACATCTCACGACTCAAGTATCAGGATCATTTGACATCTCACGACTCAAGTATTAGGATCATTTGACATGTCTCGACTCAAGTATCAGAATCATATGATTATGTTCAGACTCAAGTATCAGTATCATTTGATTATGTCCCGACTCAAGAATCAGGTCATTTGACATGTCCCGACTCAAGTATCAGAATCATTTGATTATGTTCAGACTCAAGTATCAGGATCATTTTACAAGTCCCGACTTAAGTATCAGAATCATTTGATTATGTTCCGACTCATGTATCAGGATCATTTGACATCTCACGACTCAAGTATCAGGATCATTTGACATGTCCCGACACAAGTATCAGGATCATTTGACATGTCCCGACACAAGTATCAGGATCATTTGACATGTCCCGACGCAAGTATCTGGATCATTTGACATGTCCCGACTCAAAAATCAGGATCTTTTGATTATTTCCCGACTCAAGTCTCATGATCATTTGACATGTCCCGACACAAGTCTCAAGATCATTTGACATGTCCCGACACAAGTATCAGGATCACTTGACAGGTCCCAACACAAGTATCAGGATCATTTGACATGTCCCGACACTAGAATCAGGATCATTTGATTATGTTCCGACTCAAGTATCAGGATCACTTGACATGTCCCAACACAAGTATCAGGATCATTTGACATGTCCCGACACAAGTATCAGGATCATTTGACATGTCCCGACTCAAGTATCAGAATCATTTGATTATGTTCAGACTCAAGTATCAGGTCATTTGACATGTCCCGACTCAAGTATCAGGATCAATTGACATGTCCCGACACAAGTATCGGGATCATTTGACATGTCCCGACACAAGTATCAGGATCACTTGACAGGTCCCAACACAAGTATCAGGATCATTTGACATGTCCCGACACAAGTATCAGGATCATTTGACATGTCCCGACTCAAGTATCAGAATCATTTGATTATGTTCAGACTCAAGTATCAGGTCATTTGACATGTCCCGACTCAAGTATCAGGATCAATTGACATGTCCCGACACAAGTATCGGGATCATTTGACATGTCCCGACACAAGTATCAGGATCACTTGACAGGTCCCAACACAAGTATCAGGATCATTTGACATGTCCCGACACTAGAATCAGGATCATTTGATTATGTTCAGACTCAAGTATCAGGTCATTTAACATGTCCCGACTCAAATATCAGGATGATTTGACATATCCCGACACAAGTATCAGGATCATTTGACATGTCCCGACTCAAGTATCAGGAACAATTGATTTTGTCCCGACTTTAGTATCAGGATCATTTGACATGTCCCGACTCAAGTATCAGGATCATTTGAAATGTCCCGACTCAAGTATCAGGATCATTTGACAGGACCCGACACAAGTATCGGGATCAATTGTCATGTCCCGATTCAAGTATCAGGATCATTTGACATGTCCTGACTCAAGTATCAGGAACATTTGATTATGTCCCGATTCAAGTATAAGGATCATTTGACATCTCACGACTCAAGTATCAGGATCATTTGACATGTCCCGACTCAAAAATCAGGATCTTTTGATTATGTTCCGACTCAGGTATCAGGATTATTTGACATGTTCCGAGTCAAGTATCAGGTTCATTTGACATGTCCCAACACAAGTATCAAGATCATTTGACATGTCCCGACACAAGTATCAGGATCACTTGACATGTCCCGACACAAGTATCAGGATCATTTGACATGTCCCGACTCAAGTATCAGAATCATTTGATTATGTTCAGACTCAAGTATCAGGTCATTTGACATGTCCCGACTCAAGTATCAGGATCAATTGACATGTCCCGACACAAGTATCGGGATCATTTGACATGTCCCGACACAAGTATCAGGATCACTTGACAGGTCCCAACACAAGTATCAGGATCATTTGACATGTCCCGACACTAGAATCAGGATCATTTGATTATGTTCAGACTCAAGTATCAGGTCATTTAACATGTCCCGACTCAAATATCAGGATGATTTGACATATCCCGACACAAGTATCAGGATCATTTGACATGTCCCGACTCAAGTATCAGGAACAGTTGATTTTGTCCCGACTTTAGTATCAGGATCATTTGACATGTCCCGACTCAAAAATCAGGATCGCTTGATTATGTTCCGACTCAGGTATCAGGATTATTTGACATGTTCCGACTCAAGTATCAGGATCATTTGATTATGTTCCGACTCAAGTATCAGGATCATTTGACAGGACCCGACTCAATTATCAGGATCATTTGACATGTTCCGACTCAAGTATCAGGATCATTTGACATTGATACTCAAGTATCAGGATCATTTGATTATGTTCCGACTCAAGTGTCAGGATCATTTGACATGTCCCGACACAAGAATCAGGATCATTTGATTATGTTCCGACTCAAGTCTCAGGATCATTTGACATGTCCCGACACAAGTATCAGGATCACTTGACATGTCCCAACACAAGTATCAGGATCATTTGACATGTCCCGACACAAGAATCAGGATCATTTGACATGTCCCGACTCAAGTATCAGAATCATTTGATTATGTTCCGACTCAAGTATCAGGATCATTTGACATGTCCCAACACAAGTATCAGGATCATTTGACATGTCCCGACACTAGAATCAGGATCATTTGATTATGTTCCGACTCAAGTATCAGGATCATTTAACAAGTCCCGACTTAAGTATCAGAATCATTTGATTATGTTCCGACTCAAGTATCAGGATCATTTGACATCTCACGACTCAAGTATCAGGATCATTTGACATCTCACGACTCAAGTATTAGGATCATTTGACATGTCTCGACTCAAGTATCAGAATCATATGATTATGTTCAGACTCAAGTATCAGTATCATTTGATTATGTCCCGACTCAAGAATCAGGTCATTTGACATGTCCCGACTCAAGTATCAGAATCATTTGATTATGTTCAGACTCAAGTATCAGGATCATTTTACAAGTCCCGACTTAAGTATCAGAATCATTTGATTATGTTCCGACTCAAGTATCAGAATCATTTGATTATGTTCAGACTCAAGAATCAGGTCATTTGACATGTCCCGACTCAAGTATCAGAATCATTTGACATGTCCCGACACAAGTATCAGGATCACTTGACAGGTCCCAACACAAGTATCAGGATCATTTGACATGTCCCGACACTAGAATCAGGATCATTTGATTATGTTCAGACTCAAGTATCAGGTCATTTAACATGTCCCGACTCAAATATCAGGATGATTTGACATATCCCGACACAAGTATCAGGATCATTTGACATGTCCCGACTCAAGTATCAGGAACAGTTGATTTTGTCCCGACTTTAGTATCAGGATCATTTGACATGTCCCGACACTAGAATCAGGATCATTTGATTATGTTCAGACTCAAGTATCAGGTCATTTAACATGTCCCGACTCAAATATCAGGATGATTTGACATATCCCGACACAAGTATCAGGATCATTTGACATGTCCCGACTCAAGTATCAGGAACAGTTGATTTTGTCCCGACTTTAGTATCAGGATCATTTGACATGTCCCGACTCAAAAATCAGGATCGCTTGATTATGTTCCGACTCAGGTATCAGGATTATTTGACATGTTCCGACTCAAGTATCAGGATCATTTGATTATGTTCCGACTCAAGTATCAGGATCATTTGACAGGACTTGACTCAATTATCAGGATCATTTGACATGTTCCGACTCAAGTATCAGGATCATTTGACATTGATACTCAAGTATCAGGATCATTTGATTATGTTCCGACTCAAGTGTCAGGATCATTTGACATGTCCCGACACAAGAATCAGGATCATTTGATTATGTTCCGACTCAAGTCTCAGGATCATTTGACATGTCCCGACACAAGTATCAGGATCACTTGACATGTCCCAACACAAGTATCAGGATCATTTGACATGTCCCGACACAAGAATCAGGATCATTTGATTATGTTCAGACTCAAGTATCAGGTCATTTAACATGTCCCGACTCAAATATCAGGATGATTTGACATATCCCGACACAAGTATCAGGATCATTTGACATGTCCCGACTCAAGTATCAGAATCATTTGATTATGTTCCGACTCAAGTATCAGGATCACTTGACATGTCCCAACACAAGTATCAGGATCATTTGACATGTCCCGATTCAAGTATCAGGTTAATTTGACATGTCCCGACTCAAAAGTGAGGATCATTTGTATATGTTCCGACTCAAGTATCAGGACCACTTAACATGTCGCTACACAAGTATCAGGATCATTTGACATGTCCCAACACAAGTATCAGGATCTTTTGATTATGTTCCGACTCAGGTATCAGGATTATTTGACATGTCCCGACTCAAATATCAGGAACAGTTGATTATTTCCCGACTCAAGTCTCATGATCATTTGACATGTCCCGATACAAGTCTCAAGATCATTTGACATGTCCCAACACAAGTATCAGGATCATTTGACATGTCCCGACACTAGAATCAGGATCATTTGATTATGTTCCGACTCAAGTATCAGGATCATTTTGCAAGTCCCGACTTAAGTATCAGAATCATTTGATTATGTTCCAACTCAAGTATCAGGATCATTTGACATCTCACGACTCAAGTATCAGGATCATTTGACATCTCACGACTCAAGTATTAGGATCATTTGACATGTCTCGACTCAAGTATCAGAATCATATGATTATGTTCAGACTCAAGTATCAGTATCATTTGATTATGTCCCGACTCAAGAATCAGGTCATTTGACATGTCCCGACTCAAGTATCAGAATCATTTGATTATGTTCAGACTCAAGTATCAGGATCATTTTACAAGTCCCGACTTAAGTATCAGAATCATTTGATTATGTTCCGACTTATGTATCAGGATCATTTGACATCTCACGACTCAAGTATCAGGATCATTTGACATGTCCCGACACAAGTATCAGGATCATTTGACATGTCCCGACACAAGTATCAGGATCATTTGACATGTCCCGACGCAAGTATCTGGATCATTTGACATGTCCCGACTCAAAAATCAGGATCTTTTGATTATTTCCCGACTCAAGTCTCATGATCATTTGACATGTCCCGACACAAGTCTCAAGATCATTTGACATGTCCCGACACAAGTATCAGGATCACTTGACAGGTCCCAACACAAGTATCAGGATCATTTGACATGTCCCGACACTAGAATCAGGATCATTTGATTATGTTCCGACTCAAGTATCAGGATCACTTGACATGTCCCAACACAAGTATCAGGATCATTTGACATGTCCCGACTCAAGTATCAGAATCATTTGATTATGTTCAGACTCAAGAATCAGGTCATTTGACATGTCCCGACTCAAGTATCAGAATCATTTGACATGTCCCGACTCAAGTATCAGGATCAATTGACATGTCCCGACACAAGTATCGGGATCATTTGACATGTCCCGACACAAGTATCAGGATCACTTGACAGGTCCCAACACAAGTATCAGGATCATTTGACATGTCCCGACACTAGAATCAGGATCATTTGATTATGTTCAGACTCAAGTATCAGGTCATTTAACATGTCCCGACTCAAATATCAGGATGATTTGACATATCCCGACACAAGTATCAGGATCATTTGACATGTCCCGACTCAAGTATCAGGAACAGTTGATTTTGTCCCGACTTTAGTATCAGGATCATTTGACATGTCCCGACTCAAAAATCAGGATCGCTTGATTATGTTCCGACTCAGGTATCAGGATTATTTGACATGTTCCGACTCAAGTATCAGGATCATTTGATTATGTTCCGACTCAAGTATCAGGATCATTTGACAGGACCCGACTCAATTATCAGGATCATTTGACATGTTCCGACTCAAGTATCAGGATCATTTGACATTGATACTCAAGTATCAGGATCATTTGATTATGTTCCGACTCAAGTGTCAGGATCATTTGACATGTCCCGACACAAGAATCAGGATCATTTGATTATGTTCCGACTCAAGTCTCAGGATCATTTGACATGTCCCGACACAAGTATCAGGATCACTTGACATGTCCCAACACAAGTATCAGGATCATTTGACATGTCCCGACACAAGAATCAGGATCATTTGATTATGTTCAGACTCAAGTATCAGGTCATTTAACATGTCCCGACTCAAATATCAGGATGATTTGACATATCCCGACACAAGTATCAGGATCATTTGACATGTCCCGACTCAAGTATCAGAATCATTTGATTATGTTCCGACTCAAGTATCAGGATCACTTGACATGTCCCAACACAAGTATCAGGATCATTTGACATGTCCCGATTCAAGTATCAGGTTAATTTGACATGTCCCGACTCAAAAGTGAGGATCATTTGTTTATGCTCCGACTCAAGTATCAGGATCACTTAACATGTCGCTACACAAGTATCAGGATCATTTGACATGTCCCAACACAAGTATCAGGATCTTTTGATTATGTTCCGACTCAGGTATCAGGATTATTTGACATGTCCCGACTCAAATATCAGGAACAGTTGATTATTTCCCGACTCAAGTCTCATGATCATTTGACATGTCCCGACACAAGTCTCAAGATCATTTGACATGTCCCAACACAAGTATCAGGATCATTTGACATGTCCCGACACTAGAATCAGGATCATTTGATTATGTTCCGACTCAAGTATCAGGATCATTTTACAAGTCCCGACTTAAGTATCAGAATCATTTGATTATGTTCCGACTCAAGTATCAGGTTCATTTGACATCTCACGACTCAAGTATCAGGATCATTTGACATCTCACGACTCAAGTATTAGGATCATTTGACATGTCTCGACTCAAGTATCAGAATCATATGATTATGTTCAGACTCAAGTATCAGTATCATTTGATTATGTCCCGACTCAAGAATCAGGTCATTTGACATGTCCCGACTCAAGTATCAGAATCATTTGATTATGTTCAGACTCAAGTATCAGGATCATTTTACAAGTCCCGACTTAAGTATCAGAATCATTTGATTATGTTCCGACTCAAGTATCAGAATCATTTGATTATGTTCAGACTCAAGAATCAGGTCATTTGACATGTCCCGACTCAAGTATCAGAATCATTTGACATGTCCCGACACAAGTATCAGGATCACTTGACAGGTCCCAACACAAGTATCAGGATCATTTGACATGTCCCGACACTAGAATCAGGATCATTTGATTATGTTCAGACTCAAGTATCAGGTCATTTAACATGTCCCGACTCAAATATCAGGATGATTTGACATATCCCGACACAAGTATCAGGATCATTTGACATGTCCCGACTCAAGTATCAGGAACAGTTGATTTTGTCCCGACTTTAGTATCAGGATCATTTGACATGTCCCGACACTAGAATCAGGATCATTTGATTATGTTCAGACTCAAGTATCAGGTCATTTAACATGTCCCGACTCAAATATCAGGATGATTTGACATATCCCGACACAAGTATCAGGATCATTTGACATGTCCCGACTCAAGTATCAGGAACAGTTGATTTTGTCCCGACTTTAGTATCAGGATCATTTGACATGTCCCGACTCAAAAATCAGGATCGCTTGATTATGTTCCGACTCAGGTATCAGGATTATTTGACATGTTCCGACTCAAGTATCAGGATCATTTGATTATGTTCCGACTCAAGTATCAGGATCATTTGACAGGACTTGACTCAATTATCAGGATCATTTGACATGTTCCGACTCAAGTATCAGGATCATTTGACATTGATACTCAAGTATCAGGATCATTTGATTATGTTCCGACTCAAGTGTCAGGATCATTTGACATGTCCCGACACAAGAATCAGGATCATTTGATTATGTTCCGACTCAAGTCTCAGGATCATTTGACATGTCCCGACACAAGTATCAGGATCACTTGACATGTCCCAACACAAGTATCAGGATCATTTGACATGTCCCGACACAAGAATCAGGATCATTTGATTATGTTCAGACTCAAGTATCAGGTCATTTAACATGTCCCGACTCAAATATCAGGATGATTTGACATATCCCGACACAAGTATCAGGATCATTTGACATGTCCCGACTCAAGTATCAGAATCATTTGATTATGTTCCGACTCAAGTATCAGGATCACTTGACATGTCCCAACACAAGTATCAGGATCATTTGACATGTCCCGATTCAAGTATCAGGTTAATTTGACATGTCCCGACTCAAAAGTGAGGATCATTTGTATATGTTCCGACTCAAGTATCAGGACCACTTAACATGTCGCTACACAAGTATCAGGATCATTTGACATGTCCCAACACAAGTATCAGGATCTTTTGATTATGTTCCGACTCAGGTATCAGGATTATTTGACATGTCCCGACTCAAATATCAGGAACAGTTGATTATTTCCCGACTCAAGTCTCATGATCATTTGACATGTCCCGATACAAGTCTCAAGATCATTTGACATGTCCCAACACAAGTATCAGGATCATTTGACATGTCCCGACACTAGAATCAGGATCATTTGATTATGTTCCGACTCAAGTATCAGGATCATTTTGCAAGTCCCGACTTAAGTATCAGAATCATTTGATTATGTTCCAACTCAAGTATCAGGATCATTTGACATCTCACGACTCAAGTATCAGGATCATTTGACATCTCACGACTCAAGTATTAGGATCATTTGACATGTCTCGACTCAAGTATCAGAATCATATGATTATGTTCAGACTCAAGTATCAGTATCATTTGATTATGTCCCGACTCAAGAATCAGGTCATTTGACATGTCCCGACTCAAGTATCAGAATCATTTGATTATGTTCAGACTCAAGTATCAGGATCATTTTACAAGTCCCGACTTAAGTATCAGAATCATTTGATTATGTTCCGACTTATGTATCAGGATCATTTGACATCTCACGACTCAAGTATCAGGATCATTTGACATGTCCCGACACAAGTATCAGGATCATTTGACATGTCCCGACACAAGTATCAGGATCATTTGACATGTCCCGACGCAAGTATCTGGATCATTTGACATGTCCCGACTCAAAAATCAGGATCTTTTGATTATTTCCCGACTCAAGTCTCATGATCATTTGACATGTCCCGACACAAGTCTCAAGATCATTTGACATGTCCCGACACAAGTATCAGGATCACTTGACAGGTCCCAACACAAGTATCAGGATCATTTGACATGTCCCGACACTAGAATCAGGATCATTTGATTATGTTCCGACTCAAGTATCAGGATCACTTGACATGTCCCAACACAAGTATCAGGATCATTTGACATGTCCCGACACAAGTATCAGGATCATTTGACATGTCCCGACTCAAGTATCAGAATCATTTGATTATGTTCAGACTCAAGTATCAGGTCATTTGACATGTCCCGACTCAAGTATCAGGATCAATTGACATGTCCCGACACAAGTATCGGGATCATTTGACATGTCCCGACACAAGTATCAGGATCACTTGACAGGTCCCAACACAAGTATCAGGATCATTTGACATGTCCCGACACTAGAATCAGGATCATTTGATTATGTTCAGACTCAAGTATCAGGTCATTTAACATGTCCCGACTCAAATATCAGGATGATTTGACATATCCCGACACAAGTATCAGGATCATTTGACATGTCCCGACTCAAGTATCAGGAACAGTTGATTTTGTCCCGACTTTAGTATCAGGATCATTTGACATGTCCCGACTCAAAAATCAGGATCGCTTGATTATGTTCCGACTCAGGTATCAGGATTATTTGACATGTTCCGACTCAAGTATCAGGATCATTTGATTATGTTCCGACTCAAGTATCAGGATCATTTGACAGGACCCGACTCAATTATCAGGATCATTTGACATGTTCCGACTCAAGTATCAGGATCATTTGACATTGATACTCAAGTATCAGGATCATTTGATTATGTTCCGACTCAAGTGTCAGGATCATTTGACATGTCCCGACACAAGAATCAGGATCATTTGATTATGTTCCGACTCAAGTCTCAGGATCATTTGACATGTCCCGACACAAGTATCAGGATCACTTGACATGTCCCAACACAAGTATCAGGATCATTTGACATGTCCCGACACAAGAATCAGGATCATTTGATTATGTTCAGACTCAAGTATCAGGTCATTTAACATGTCCCGACTCAAATATCAGGATGATTTGACATATCCCGACATAAGTATCAGGATCATTTGACATGTCCCGACTCAAGTATCAGAATCATTTGATTATGTTCAGACTCAAGAATCAGGTCATTTGACATGTCCCGACTCAAGTATCAGAATCATTTGATTATGTTCAGACTCAAGTATCAGGATCATTTTACAAGTCCCGACTTAAGTATCAGAATCATTTGATTATGTTCCGACTCAAGTATCAGGATCATTTGACATCTCACCACTCAAGTATCAGGATCATTTGAAATGTCCCGACTCAAGTATCAGGATCATTTGACAGGACCCGACACAAGTATCGGGATCAATTGACATGTCCCGATTCAAGTATCAGGATCATTTGACATGTCCTGACTCAAGTATCAGGAACATTTGATTATGTCCCGACTCAAGTATAAGGATCATTTTACATCTCACGACTCAAGTATCAGGATCATTTGACATATCCCGACTCAAAAATCAGGATCTTTTGATTATGTTCCGACTCAGGTATCAGGATTATTTGACATGTTCCGAGTCAAGTATCAGGATCATTTGACATGTCCCAACACAAGTATCAGGATCATTTGACATGTCCCGACACAAGTATCAGGATCACTTGACAGGTCCCAACACAAGTATCAGGATCATTTGACATGTCCCGACACTAGAATCAGGATCATTTGATTATGTTCAGACTCAAGTATCAGGTCATTTAACATGTCCCGACTCAAATATCAGGATGATTTGACATATCCCGACACAAGTATCAGGATCATTTGACATGTCCCGACTCAAGTATCAGGAACAGTTGATTTTGTCCCGACTTTAGTATCAGGATCATTTGACATGTCCCGACTCAAGAATCAGGATCATTTGATTATGTTCCGACTCAGGTATCAGGATTATTTGACATGTTCCGACTCAAGTATCAGGATCATTTGATTATGTTCCGACTCAAGTATCAGGATCATTTGACAGGACCCGAATCAATTATCAGGATCATTTGACATGTTCCGACTCAAGTATCAGGATCATTTGACATTGATACTCAAGTATCAGGATCATTTGATTATGTTCCGACTCAAGTGTCAGGATCATTTGACATGTCCCGACACAAGAATCAGGATCATTTGATTATGTTCCGACTCAAGTCTCAGGATCATTTGACATGTCCCGACACAAGTATCAGGATCACTTGACATGTCCCAACACAAGTATCAGGATCATTTGACATGTCCCGACACAAGAATCAGGATCATTTGATTATGTTCAGACTCAAGTATCAGGTCATTTAACATGTCCCGACTCAAATATCAGGATGATTTGACATATCCCGACACAAGTATCAGGATCATTTGACATGTCCCGACTCAAATATCAGAATCATTTGATTATGTTCCGACTCAAGTATCAGGATCACTTGACATGTCCCAACACAAGTATCAGGATCATTTGACATGTCCCGATTCAAGTATCAGGTTAATTTGACATGTCCCGACTCAAAAGTGAGGATCATTTGTTTATGTTCCGACTCAAGTATCAGGATCACTTAACATGTCGCTACACAAGTATCAGGATCATTTGACATGTCCCAACACAAGTATCAGGATCTTTTGATTATGTTCCGACTCAGGTATCAGGATTATTTGACATGTCCCGACTCAAATATCAGGAACAGTTGATTATTTCCCGACTCAAGTCTCATGATCATTTGACATGTCCCGACACAAGTCTCAAGATCATTTGACTTGTCCCAACACAAGTATCAGGATCATTTGACATGTCCCGACACTAGAATCAGGATCATTTGATTATGTTCCGACTCAAGTATCAGGATCATTTTACAAGTCCCGACTTAAGTATCAGAATCATTTGATTATGTTCCGACTCAAGTATCAGGATCATTTGACATCTCACGACTCAAGTATCAGGATCATTTGACATCTCACGACTCAAGTATTAGGATCATTTGACATGTCTCGACTCAAGTATCAGAATCATATGATTATGTTCAGACTCAAGTATCAGTATCATTTGATTATGTCCCGACTCAAGAATCAGGTCATTTGACATGTCCCGACTCAAGTATCAGAATCATTTGATTATGTTCAGACTCAAGTATCAGGATCATTTTACAAGTCCCGACTTAAGTATCAGAATCATTTGATTATGTTCCGACTCAAGTATCAGAATCATTTGATTATGTTCAGACTCAAGAATCAGGTCATTTGACATGTCCCGACTCAAGTATCAGAATCATTTGATTATGTTCAGACTCAAGTATCAGGATCATTTTACAAGTCCCGACTTAAGTATCAGAATCATTTGATTATGTTCCGACTCAAGTATCAGGATCATTTGACATCTCACGACTCAAGTATCAGGATCATTTGAAATGTCCCGACTCAAGTATTAGGATCATTTGACAGGACCCGACACAAGTATCGGGATCAATTGACATGTCCCGATTCAAGTATCAGGATCATTTGACATGTCCTGACTCAAGTATCAGGAACATTTGATTATGTCCCGACTCAAGTATAAGGATCATTTGACATCTCACGACTCAAGTATCAGGATCATTTGACATGTCCCAACTCAAAAATCAGGATCTTTTGATTATGTTCCGACTCAGGTATCAGGATTATTTGACATGTTCCGAGTCAAGTATCAGGATCATTTGACATGTCCCAACACAAGTATCAGGATCATTTGACATGTCCCGACACAAGTATCAGGATCACTTGACAGGTCCCAACACAAGTATCAGGATCATTTGACATGTCCCGACACTAGAATCAGGATCATTTGATTATGTTCAGACTCAAGTATCAGGTCATTTAACATGTCCCGACTCAAATATCAGGATGATTTGACATATCCCGACACAAGTATCAGGATCATTTGACATGTCCCGACTCAAGTATCAGGAACAGTTGATTTTGTCCCGACTTTAGTATCAGGATCATTTGATTATGTTCCGACTCAAGTCTCAGGATCATTTGACATGTCCCGACACAAGTATCAGGATCACTTGACATGTCCCAACACAAGTATCAGGATCATTTGACATGTCCCGACACAAGAATCAGGATCATTTGATTATGTTCAGACTCAAGTATCAGGTCATTTAACATGTCCCGACTCAAATATCAGGATGATTTGACATATCCCGACACAAGTATCAGGATCATTTGACATGTCCCGACTCAAGTATCAGAATCATTTGATTATGTTCCGACTCAAGTATCAGGATCACTTGACATGTCCCAACACAAGTATCAGGATCATTTGACATGTCCCGATTCAAGTATCAGGTTAATTTGACATGTCCCGACTCAAAAGTGAGGATCATTTGTATATGTTCCGACTCAAGTATCAGGACCACTTAACATGTCGCTACACAAGTATCAGGATCATTTGACATGTCCCAACACAAGTATCAGGATCTTTTGATTATGTTCCGACTCAGGTATCAGGATTATTTGACATGTCCCGACTCAAATATCAGGAACAGTTGATTATTTCCCGACTCAAGTCTCATGATCATTTGACATGTCCCGATACAAGTCTCAAGATCATTTGACATGTCCCAACACAAGTATCAGGATCATTTGACATGTCCCGACACTAGAATCAGGATCATTTGATTATGTTCCGACTCAAGTATCAGGATCATTTTGCAAGTCCCGACTTAAGTATCAGAATCATTTGATTATGTTCCGACTCAAGTATCAGGATCATTTGACATCTCACGACTCAAGTATCAGGATCATTTGACATCTCACGACTCAAGTATTAGGATCATTTGACATGTCTCGACTCAAGTATCAGAATCATATGATTATGTTCAGACTCAAGTATCAGTATCATTTGATTATGTCCCGACTCAAGAATCAGGTCATTTGACATGTCCCGACTCAAGTATCAGAATCATTTGATTATGTTCAGACTCAAGTATCAGGATCATTTTACAAGTCCCGACTTAAGTATCAGAATCATTTGATTATGTTCCGACTCATGTATCAGGATCATTTGACATCTCACGACTCAAGTATCAGGATCATTTGACATGTCCCGACACAAGTATCAGGATCATTTTACATGTCCCGACACAAGTATCAGGATCATTTGACATGTCCCGACGCAAGTATCTGGATCATTTGACATGTCCCGACTCAAAAATCAGGATCTTTTGATTATTTCCCGACTCAAGTCTCATGATCATTTGACATGTCCCGACACAAGTCTCAAGATCATTTGACATGTCCCAACACAAGTATCAGGATCATTTGACATGTCCCGACTCAAGTATCAGTATCATTTGACATCTCACGACTCAAGTATCAGGATCATTTGAAATGTCCCGACACAAGTATCAGGATCATTTGACATGTCCCGACACAAGTATCAGGATCATTTGACATGTCCCGACTCAAGTATCAGTATCATTTGACATCTCACGACTCAAGTATCAGGATCATTTGACATGTCCCGACACAAGTATCAGGATCATTTGACATGTCCCGACACAAGTATCAGGATCATTTGACATGTCCCGACTCAAGTATGAGGATCATTTGACATGTCCCGACTCAAGTATCAGAATCATTTGAATTTGTTCAGACTCAGGTATCAGGATTATTTGACATGTCCCGACTCAAATATCAGGAACAGTTGATTATTTCCCGACTCAAGTCTCATGATCATTTGACATGTCCCGACACAAGTCTCAAGATCATTTGACATGTCCCAACACAAGTATCAGGATCATTTGACATGTCCCGACACAAGTATCAGGATCATTTGACATGTCCCGACTCAAGTATCAGAATCATTTGATTATGTTCAGACTCAAGTATCAGAATCATTTGACATGTCCTGACTCAAGTATCAGGATCATTTGATTTTGTCTCGACTAAAGTATCGGGATCAGTTGACATGTTCCGACACAAGTATCGGGATCAATTGACATGTCCCGACTCAAGTATCAGGATCATTTGACATGTCCCGACTCAAGTATCAGGATCATTTGAAATGTCCCGACACAAGTATCAGGATCATTTGACATGTCCCGACTCAAGTATCAGGATCATTTGACATGTCCCGACTTAAGTATCAGTATCATTTGACATCTCACGACTCAAGTATCAGGATCATTTGACATGTCCCGACACAAGTATCAGGATCATTTGACATGTCCCGACTCAAGTATGAGGATCATTTGACATGTCCCGACTCAAGTATCAGAATCATTTGATTATGTTCAGACTCAAGTATCAGGATCATTTGACATGTCCCGACTCAAGTATCAGGATCATTTGATTTTGTCTCGACTCAAGTATCGGGATCAGTTGACATGTCCCGACTCAAGTATCAGGATCATTTGACATGTCCCGACTCAAGTATTAGGATCATTTTACAAGTCCCGACTTAAGCATAAGGCTCATTTGACATCACAAGACTCAAGTATCAGGTGAATTTGACATGTCTTGACTCAAAAGTGAGGATCATTTGTTTATGTTCCGACTCAAGTATCAGGATCACTTAACATGTCCCTACACAAGTATCAGGATCATTTGACATGTCCCGACTTAAGTATCAGGATCACATGACATGTCTCAACATAAGTATCAGGATCATTTGACATGTCCCGACTTAAGTATCAGTATCATTTGACATCTCACGACTAGATTATCAGGATCATTTGACATGTCCCGACTTAAGTATCAGAATCATTTGATTATGTTCCGACTCAAGTATCAGGATCATTTGACATGTCCCGACTCAAGTATTAGGATCATTTTACAAGTCCCGACTTAAGCATAAGGCTCATTTGACATCACAAGACTCAAGTATCAGGTGAATTTGACATGTCTTGACTCAAAAGTGAGGATCATTTGTTTATGTTCCGACTCAAGTATCAGGATCACTTAACATGTCCCTACACAAGTATCAGGATCATTTTACAAGTCCCGACTTAAGTATCAGAATCATTTGATTATGTTCCGACTCAAGTATCAGGATCATTTGACATCTCACGACTCAAGTATCAGGATCATTTGAAATGTCCCGACTCAAGTATCAGGATCATTTGACAGGACCCGACACAAGTATCGGGATCAATTGACATGTCCCGATTCAAGTATCGGGATCATTTGACATGTCCTGACTCAAGTATCAGGAACATTTGATTATGTCCCGACTCAAGTATAAGGATCATTTGACATCTCACGACTCAAGTATCAGGATCATTTGACATGTCCCGACTCAAAAATCAGGATCTTTTGATTATGTTCCGACTCAGGTATCAGGATTATTTGACATGTTCCGAGTCAAGTATCAGGATCATTTGACATGTCCCAACACAAGTATCAGGATCATTTGACATGTCTCGACACAAGTATCAGGATCACTTGACAGGTCCCAACACAAGTATCAGGATCATTTGACATGTCCCGACACTAGAATCAGGATCATTTGATTATGTTCAGACTCAAGTATCAGGTCATTTAACATGTCCCGACTCAAATATCAGGATGATTTGACATATCCCGACACAAGTATCAGGATCATTTGACATGCCCCGACTCAAGTATCAGGAACAGTTGATTTTGTCCCGACTTTAGTATCAGGATCATTTGACATGTCCCGACTCAAAAATCAGGATCGCTTGATTATGTTCCGACTCAGGTATCAGGATTATTTGACATGTTCCGACTCAAGTATCAGGATCATTTGATTATGTTCCGACTCAAGTATCAGGATCATTTGACAGGACCCGACTCAATTATCAGGATCATTTGACATGTTCCGACTCAAGTATCAGGATCATTTGACATTGATACTCAAGTATCAGGATCATTTGATTATGTTCCGACTCAAGTGTCAGGATCATTTGACATGTCCCGACACAAGAATCAGAATCATTTGATTATGTTCCGACTCAAGTATCAGGATCATTTGACATCTCACGACTCAAGTATCAGGATCATTTGACATGTCCCGACACAAGTATCAGGATCATTTGACATGTCCCGACACAAGTATCAGGATCATTTGACATGTCCCGACGCAAGTATCAGGATCATTTGACATGTCCCGACTCAAAAATTAGGATCTTTTGATTATTTCCCGACTCAAGTCTCATGATCATTTGACATGTCCCGACACAAGTCTCAAGATCATTTGACATGTCCCGACTCAAGTATCAGTATCATTTGACATCTCACGACTCAAGTATCAGGATCATTTGAAATGTCCCGACACAAGTATCAGGATCATTTGACATGTCCCGACACAAGTATCAGGATCATTTGACATGTCCCGACTCAAGTATGAGGATCATTTGACATGTCCCGACGCAAGTATCTGGATCATTTGACATGTCCCGACTCAAAAATCAGGATCTTTTGATTATTTCCCGACTCAAGTCTCATGATCATTTGACATGTCCCGACACAAGTCTCAAGATCATTTGACATGTCCCAACACAAGTATCAGGATCATTTGACATGTCCCGACTCAAGTATCAGTATCATTTGACATCTCACGACTCAAGTATCAGGATCATTTGAAATGTCCCGACACAAGTATCAGGATCATTTGACATGTCCCGACACAAGTATCAGGATCATTTGACATGTCCCGACTCAAGTATCAGTATCATTTGACATCTCACGACTCAAGTATCAGGATCATTTGACATGTCCCGACACAAGTATCAGGATCATTTGACATGTCCCGACACAAGTATCAGGATCATTTGACATGTCCCGACTCAAGTATGAGGATCATTTGACATGTCCCGACTCAAGTATCAGAATCATTTGAATTTGTTCAGACTCAGGTATCAGGATTATTTGACATGTCCCGACTCAAATATCAGGAACAGTTGATTATTTCCCGACTCAAGTCTCATGATCATTTGACATGTCCCGACACAAGTCTCAAGATCATTTGACATGTCCCAACACAAGTATCAGGATCATTTGACATGTCCCGACACAAGTATCAGGATCATTTGACATGTCCCGACTCAAGTATCAGAATCATTTGATTATGTTCAGACTCAAGTATCAGAATCATTTGACATGTCCTGACTCAAGTATCAGGATCATTTGATTTTGTCTCGACTAAAGTATCGGGATCAGTTGACATGTTCCGACACAAGTATCGGGATCAATTGACATGTCCCGACTCAAGTATCAGGATCATTTGACATGTCCCGACTCAAGTATCAGGATCATTTGAAATGTCCCGACACAAGTATCAGGATCATTTGACATGTCCCGACTCAAGTATCAGGATCATTTGACATGTCCCGACTTAAGTATCAGTATCATTTGACATCTCACGACTCAAGTATCAGGATCATTTGACATGTCCCGACACAAGTATCAGGATCATTTGACATGTCCCGACTCAAGTATGAGGATCATTTGACATGTCCCGACTCAAGTATCAGAATCATTTGATTATGTTCAGACTCAAGTATCAGGATCATTTGACATGTCCCGACTCAAGTATCAGGATCATTTGATTTTGTCTCGACTCAAGTATCGGGATCAGTTGACATGTCCCGACTCAAGTATCAGGATCATTTGACATGTCCCGACTCAAGTATTAGGATCATTTTACAAGTCCCGACTTAAGCATAAGGCTCATTTGACATCACAAGACTCAAGTATCAGGTGAATTTGACATGTCTTGACTCAAAAGTGAGGATCATTTGTTTATGTTCCGACTCAAGTATCAGGATCACTTAACATGTCCCTACACAAGTATCAGGATCATTTGACATGTCCCGACTTAAGTATCAGGATCACATGACATGTCTCAACATAAGTATCAGGATCATTTGACATGTCCCGACTTAAGTATCAGTATCATTTGACATCTCACGACTAGATTATCAGGATCATTTGACATGTCCCGACTTAAGTATCAGAATCATTTGATTATGTTCCGACTCAAGTATCAGGATCATTTGACATGTCCCGACTCAAGTATTAGGATCATTTTACAAGTCCCGACTTAAGCATAAGGCTCATTTGACATCACAAGACTCAAGTATCAGGTGAATTTGACATGTCTTGACTCAAAAGTGAGGATCATTTGTTTATGTTCCGACTCAAGTATCAGGATCACTTAACATGTCCCTACACAAGTATCAGGATCATTTTACAAGTCCCGACTTAAGTATCAGAATCATTTGATTATGTTCCGACTCAAGTATCAGGATCATTTGACATCTCACGACTCAAGTATCAGGATCATTTGAAATGTCCCGACTCAAGTATCAGGATCATTTGACAGGACCCGACACAAGTATCGGGATCAATTGACATGTCCCGATTCAAGTATCGGGATCATTTGACATGTCCTGACTCAAGTATCAGGAACATTTGATTATGTCCCGACTCAAGTATAAGGATCATTTGACATCTCACGACTCAAGTATCAGGATCATTTGACATGTCCCGACTCAAAAATCAGGATCTTTTGATTATGTTCCGACTCAGGTATCAGGATTATTTGACATGTTCCGAGTCAAGTATCAGGATCATTTGACATGTCCCAACACAAGTATCAGGATCATTTGACATGTCTCGACACAAGTATCAGGATCACTTGACAGGTCCCAACACAAGTATCAGGATCATTTGACATGTCCCGACACTAGAATCAGGATCATTTGATTATGTTCAGACTCAAGTATCAGGTCATTTAACATGTCCCGACTCAAATATCAGGATGATTTGACATATCCCGACACAAGTATCAGGATCATTTGACATGCCCCGACTCAAGTATCAGGAACAGTTGATTTTGTCCCGACTTTAGTATCAGGATCATTTGACATGTCCCGACTCAAAAATCAGGATCGCTTGATTATGTTCCGACTCAGGTATCAGGATTATTTGACATGTTCCGACTCAAGTATCAGGATCATTTGATTATGTTCCGACTCAAGTATCAGGATCATTTGACAGGACCCGACTCAATTATCAGGATCATTTGACATGTTCCGACTCAAGTATCAGGATCATTTGACATTGATACTCAAGTATCAGGATCATTTGATTATGTTCCGACTCAAGTGTCAGGATCATTTGACATGTCCCGACACAAGAATCAGAATCATTTGATTATGTTCCGACTCAAGTATCAGGATCATTTGACATCTCACGACTCAAGTATCAGGATCATTTGACATGTCCCGACACAAGTATCAGGATCATTTGACATGTCCCGACACAAGTATCAGGATCATTTGACATGTCCCGACGCAAGTATCAGGATCATTTGACATGTCCCGACTCAAAAATTAGGATCTTTTGATTATTTCCCGACTCAAGTCTCATGATCATTTGACATGTCCCGACACAAGTCTCAAGATCATTTGACATGTCCCGACTCAAGTATCAGTATCATTTGACATCTCACGACTCAAGTATCAGGATCATTTGAAATGTCCCGACACAAGTATCAGGATCATTTGACATGTCCCGACACAAGTATCAGGATCATTTGACATGTCCCGACTCAAGTATGAGGATCATTTGACATGTCCCGACTCAAGTATCAGAATCAATTGACATGTCCCGACTCAAGTATCAGGATCATTTGACATGTCCCGACTCAAGTATCAGAATCAATTGACATGTCCCGACTCAAGTATCAGGATCATTTGACATGTCCCGACTCAAGTATCAGGATCATTTGAAATGTCCCGACACAAGTATCAGGATCATTTGACATGTCCCGACTCAAGTATCAGGATCATTTGACATGTCCCGACTTAAGTATCAGTATCATTTGACATCTCACGACTCAAGTATCAGGATCATTTGACATGTCCCGACACAAGTATCAGGATCATTTGACATGTCCCGACTCAAGTATGAGGATCATTTGACATGTCCCGACTCAAGTATCAGAATCATTTGATTATGTTCAGACTCAAGTATCAGGATCATTTGACATGTCCCGACTCAAGTATCAGGATCATTTGATTTTGTCTCGACTCAAGTATCGGGATCAGTTGACATGTCCCGACTCAAGTATCAGGATCATTTGACATGTCCCGACTCAAGTATTAGGATCATTTTACAAGTCCCGACTTAAGTATAAGGCTCATTTGACATCACAAGACTCAAGTATCAGGTGAATTTGACATGTCTTGACTCAAAAGTGAGGATCATTTGTTTATGTTCCGACTCAAGTATCAGGATCACTTAACATGTCCCTACACAAGTATCAGGATCATTTGACATGTCCCGACTTAAGTATCAGGATCACATGACATGTCTCAACATAAGTATCAGGATCATTTGACATGTCCCGACTTAAGTATCAGTATCATTTGACATCTCACGACTAGATTATCAGGATCATTTGACATGTCCCGACTTAAGTATCAGGATCATTCGACATGTCCCGACTCAAATATCTGGAACAGTTGAATATGTCCCGACTCAAGTATCAGGATCATTTGACATCTCACGACTCAAGTATTAGGATCATTTGACATGTCTCGACTCAAGTATCAGAATCATATGATTATGTTCAGACTCAAGTATCAGTATCATTTGATTATGTTCCGACTCAAGTCTCAGAATCATTTGACATGTCCCGACACAAGTATCAGGATCATTTGACATGTCCCGACACAAGTATCAGGATCATTTGACATCTCACGACTCAAGTATTAGGATCATTTGACATGTCTCGACTCAAGTATCAGAATCATTTGATTATGTTCAGACTCAAGTATCAGTATCATTTGATTATGTTCCGACTCAAGTCTCAGAATCATTTGACATGTCCCGACACAAGTATCAGGATCATTTGACATGTCCCGACACAAGTATCAGGATCATTTGACATCTCACGACTCAAGTATTAGGATCATTTGACATGTCTCGACTCAAGTATCAGAATCATTTGATTATGTTCAGACTCAAGTATCAGTATCATTTGATTATGTCCCGACTCAAGTATCAGGATCATTTGACATGTCCCGACTCAAATATCAGGAACAGTTGATTATGTCCCGACTCAAGTATCAGGATCATATGACATGTCCCGACTCAAGTATAAGGATCATTTGACATCTCACGACTCAAGTATCAGGATCATTTGACATGTCCCGACTCAAAAATCAGGTTCTTTTGATTATGTTCCGACTCATGTATCAGGATTATTTGACATGTTCCGAGTCAAGTATCAGGATCATTTGATTATGTTCCGACTCAAGTATCAGGATCACTTGACATGTCCTTACACAAGTATCAGGATCATTTGACATGTCCCGACACAAGTATCAGGATCATTTGACATGTCCCGACACAAGTATCAGGATCATTTGAAATGTCCCGACACAAGTATCAGGATCATTTGACATGTCCCGACACAAGAATCAGGATCATTTGATTATGTTCCGACTCAAGTCTCAGGATCATTTGACATGTCCCGACACAAATATCAGGATCATTTGACATGTCCCGACTCAATTATCAGGATTATTTGACATGTTCCGACTCAAGTATCAGGATCATTTGAAATTGATACTCAAGTATCAGGATCATTCGATTATGTTCCGACTCAAGTGTCAGGATCATTTGACATGTCCCGAATCAAGTATCAGGATCATTCTACATCTCACGACTCAAGTATCAGGATCATTTGACATGTCCCGACTCAAGTATCAGAATCATTTGATTATGTTCCGACTCAAGTATCAGGATCATTTGACATCTCACGACTAAAGTATCAGGATCATTTGACATGTCCCGACTCAAGTATGACGATCATTTGACATTTCCCGATTCAAGAATCAGGATCAATTGACTTGACCCGACTCAAGTATCAGGATCATTTGACATGTCCCGACACAAGTTTCAGGATCATTTGACATGTCCCGACTTAAGTATCAGGATCACTTGACATGTCCCAACATAAGTATCAGGATTATTTGACATGTCCCGACTTAATTATCAGCAACATTTGACATCTCACGACTAGAGTTTCAGGATCATTTGACCTGTCCCGACTTAAGTATCAGGATCATTCGACATGTCCCGACTCAAATATCAGGAACAGTTGATTATGTCCCGACTCAACTATCAGGATCATTTGACATGTCCCGACTCAAGTATGAGGATAATTTGACATCTAACGACTCAAGTATTACGATCATTTGACATGTCCCGACTCAAAAATCAGGATCTTTTGATTATGTTCCGTCTCAGGTATCAGGATTATTTGACATGTTCCGACTCAAGTATCAGGATCATTTGATAATGTTCTGATACAAGTATCAGGATCACTTGACATGTCCCAACACAAGTATCAGGATAATTTGACATGTCCCGACACAAGTATCAGTATCATTTGATTATGTTCCGACTTAAGTCTCAGGATCATTTGACATGTCCCGACAGAAGTATCAGGATCATTTGACATGTCCCGACACAAGTATCAAGATCATTTGACATGTCCCGACTCAAGTATCAGGTTAATTTGACACGTCCCGACTCAAAAATGAGGATCATTTGATTATGTTCCTACTCAAGTATCAGGATCACTTTACATGTCTTAACACAAGTATCAGGAACATTTGACATGTCTCGACACAATTATCAGAATCATTTGATTATGTTCAGACTCAAGTATCAGGATCATTTGACATGTCTCGACTCAAGAATCAGGATCATTTGATTTTGTCCCGACTCAAGTATCGGGATCATTTGACATGTCCCGACTTAAGTATCAGGATCATTCGACATGTCCCGACTCAAATATCAGGAACAGTTGATTATGTCCCTACTCAAGTATCAGGATCATTTGACATGTCCCGACTCAAGTATCAGAATCATTTGATTATGTTCAGAATCAAGTATCAGGATCATCTTACAAGTCCCGACTTAAGTATCAGGATCATTTGACAACTCACGACTCAAGTATCAGGATCATTTGACATGTCCCGATTAAAGAATCAGGATCAATTGACTTGTCCCGACTCAAGTATCAGGATCATTTGACATGTCCCGACACAAGTATCAGGATCATTTGACATGTCCCGACGCAAGTATCAGGATCATTTGACAACTCACGACTCAAGTATCAGGATCATTTGACATGTCCCGATTAAAAAATCAGGATCAATTGACTTGTCCCGACTCAAGTATCAGGATCATTTGACCTGTCCCGACTTAAGTATCAGGATCATTCGACATGTCCCGACTCAAATATCAGGAACAGTTGATTATGTCCCGACTCAACTATCAGGATCATTTGACATGTCCCGACTCAAGTATCAGGATCATTTGATTTTGTCTCAACTCAAGTATCGGGATCAGTTGACATGTCCCGACTCAAGAATCAGGATCATTTGACATGTCCCGACTGAAGTATCAGGATCATTTTTCAAGTCCCCACTTAAGTATAAGGATCATCTGACATCTCACGACTCAAGTATCTGGTTAATTTGACATGTCCCGACTCAAAAATGAGGATCATTTGATTATGTTCCGACTCAAGTATCAGGATCACTTTAAATGTCCCAACACAAGTATCAGAAACATTTGACATGTCCCGACACAAGTATCAGGATCATTTGACATGTCCCGACACAAGTATCAGAATCATTTGATTATGTTCAGACTCAAGTATCAGGATCATTTGACATGTCCCGAAACAAATATCAGGATCATTTGACATGTCCCGACTCAAGTATCAGAATCATTTGATTATGTTCCGACTCAAGTATCAGGATCATTTGACATCTCACGACTAAAGTATCAGGATCATTTGACATGTCCCGACTCAAGTATGAGGATCATTTGACATGTCCCGACTCAAGAATCAGGATCATTTGACATCTCCCGACTTAAGTATCAGGATCATTTTTCAAGTCCCGACTTAAGTATAAGGATCATTTGACATCTCACGACTCAAGTATCAGGTTAATTTGACATGTCCCGACTCAAAAATGAGGATCATTTGATTATGTTCCGACTCAAGTATCAGGATCACTTTACATGTCCCAACACAAGTATCAGAAACATTTGACATGTCCCGACACAAGTATCAGGATCATTTGACATGTCCCGACACAAGTATCAGAATCATTTGATTATGTTCAGACTCAAGTATCAGGATCATTTGACATGTCCCGAAACAAATATCAGGATCATTTGACATGTCCCGACTCAAGTATCAGAATCATTTGATTTTGTCTCAACTCAAGTATCAGTATCATTTGATTATGTTCCGACTCAAGTCTCAGAATCTTTTGACATGTCCCGACTCAAGTATCAGAATCATTTGATTATGTTCAGACTCAAGTATCAGGATCATTTGACATGTCCCGACTCAAGTATCAGGATCATTTGATTTTGTCTCAACTCAAGTATCGGGATCAGTTGACATGTCCCGACTCAAGAATCAGGATCATTTGACATGTCCCGACTCAAGTATCAGGATCATTTTTCAAGTCCCGACTTAAGTATAAGGATCATTTGACATCTCACGACTCAAGTAACAGGTGAATTTGACATGTCCCGACTCAGAAATGAGGATCATTTGATTTTGTTCCGACTCAAGTATCAGGATCACTTTAGATGTCCCAACACAAGTATCAGAAACATTTGACATGTCCCGACACAAGTATCAGGAACATTTGACATGTCCCGACACAAGTATCAGAATCATTTGACATGTCCCGACTTAAGTATCAGGATCACTTGACATGTCCCAACATAAGTATCAGGATTATTTGACATGTCCCGACTTAAATATCAGTATCATTTGACATCTCACGACTAGAGTTTCAGGATCATTTGACCTGTCCTGACTTAAGTATCAGGATCATTCGACATGTCCCGACTCAAATATCAGGAACAGTTGATTATGTCCCGACTCAACTATCAGGATCATTTGACATGTCCCGACTCAAGTATGAGTGTAACGGACGGAGTTGACCATATTATTTAATTTCATAAAAATTGTTTACTTTTATAAAATGTCCCTACTCCACGCCACTGGCAAAATCACCACTCCCCGCCACTGGTCATTTTGTCCAATTTTCGGCCCAAGCGGCTTGAAAACTTTGACTCCGATTGGCTTCGATACCACATCGCCGGCTTACCTGCCGCGTGGATCAATGTCCAGCATTTTTTCTATGTAAATTTTACATAGAAAAATCAATTTTTAAACATTGCAAATATGTATATTTTACTTGTTCATCCCCTCGGCGGTAGTCAAATAAACACTATTTTCGATATACTACCGCTGAGGAGATATTAAAAAAGCTGTTTTTCACCCATATGTAAACCCATTTTTGAACAATATTTTTTACCCTTTTTGCGTGTACAAAAATCCAGGAACCTCGTAGCATAGTGAATCTTATCTCTTTCTGAGCGCTATGTTACGGGGGACCTCGGAAAAATACTAACTTAACATGTTTTACAAATTTGATCGCTTGAGATCATTTTTACACATTTATTTTACAAACATTTCTTATTTTTTGTCGTATCTTGACAAACAAAAAATCTAGTTGTCAAGATACACATTCCTATAACTACTATGCATTTAAACTATGTAATTATCATTCATGTAAGCGCTCAAAATCTTTTCTAACTCTCAAATTTAAGCGACTACTATCACCAGTACTACCGACAAAATGAATATGCAACATCTTGTCGGAGGCTATAAACACATATCTGGCGCGGGTACAATCCCCCACCACTTTTTGACTCAAAGCCCAATGTCGGGTGCGAGTCATGCTTATTGAATATAAGCAGCCAAATAATAAAATAAAGTTAGTTCATCTTTACCACCGAAACCAAGCGTTTTATTTATCTACAAGTGACTCCTGCCCAACATCTGCCTCACCCCGCCAAGTCCTCTGCTCCAAGATCTTCTGGTATTACCTCTTCAAGACAAGCCGGCCCTCCTCTGGAAAACCGCAAACACCAGAAGCGAGCAGAGACAACAGCACACCCAGGGCCCAACATTCACCAAGCCTGGGTGCGGGAGGCAGATTTCATCACAATATCAACTACAATCATCATCATCGGCCGTAAAGGAGCATCTCATCGGTTGAAGACACGGTTTGGACCCGGCGCCTAAATCTACAGTCTTGTGCGGACTCCCGTCCAGTACAATGAGGATAATTTGACATCTCACGACTCAAGTATTATGATCATTTGACATGTCCCGACTCAAAAATCAGGATCTTTTGATTATGTTCAGACTCAAGTATCAGAATCATTTGACATGTCCCGACTCAAGTATCAGGATCATTTGAAATGTCCCGACACAAGTATCAGGATCATTTGACATGTCCCGACTCAAGTATCAGGATCATTTGACATGTCCCGACTTAAGTATCAGTATCATTTGACATCTCACGACTCAAGTATCAGGATCATTTGACATGTCCCGACACAAGTATCAGGATCATTTGACATGTCCCGACTCAAGTATGAGGATCATTTGACATGTCTCGACTCAAGTATCAGAATCATTTGATTATGTTCAGACTCAAGTATCAGGATCATTTGACATGTCCCGACTCAAGTATCAGGATCATTTGATTTTGTCTCGACTCAAGTATCGGGATCAGTTGACATGTCCCGACTCAAGTATCAGGATCATTTGACATGTCCCGACTCAAGTATTAGGATCATTTTACAAGTCCCGACTTAAGCATAAGGCTCATTTGACATCACAAGACTCAAGTATCAGGTGAATTTGACATGTCTTGACTCAAAAGTGAGGATCATTTGTTTATGTTCCGACTCAAGTATCAGGATCACTTAACATGTCCCTACACAAGTATCAGGATCATTTGACATGTCCCGACTTAAGTATCAGGATCACATGACATGTCTCAACATAAGTATCAGGATCATTTGACATGTCCCGACTTAAGTATCAGTATCATTTGACATCTCACGACTAGATTATCAGGATCATTTGACATGTCCCGACTTAAGTATCAGGATCATTCGACATGTCCCGACTCAAATATCTGGAACAGTTGAATATGTCCCGACTCAAGTATCAGGATCATTTGACATCTCACGACTCAAGTATTAGGATCATTTGACATGTCTCGACTCAAGTATCAGAATCATATGATTATGTTCAGACTCAAGTATCAGTATCATTTGAATTGTCCCGACTCAAAAAACAGGAACAGTTGATTATGTCCCGACTCAAGTATCAGGATCATATGACATGTCCAGACTCAAGTATAAGGATCATTTGACATCTCACGACTCAAGTATCAGGATCATTTGACATGTCCCGACTCAAAAATCAGGATCTTTTGATTATGTTCCGACTCAGGTATCAGGATTATTTGACATGTTCCGAGTCAAGTATCAGGATCATTTGATTATGTTCCGACTCAAGTATCAGGATCACTTGACATGTCCTAACACAAGTATCAGGATCATTTGATTATGTTCCGACTCAAGTATCAGGATCACTTGACATGTCCTAACACAAGTATCAGGATCATTTGAAATGTCCCGACACAAGTATCAGGATCACTTGACATGTCCCAACACAAGTATCAGGATCATTTGACATGTCCCGACACAAGAATCAGGATCATTTGATTATGTTCCGACTCAAGTCTCAGGATCATTTGAAATGTCCCGACACAAATATCAGGATCATTTGACATGTCTCGACACAAGAATCAGGATCATTTGACATGTCCCGACTCAAGTATCAGAATTATTTGATTATGTTCAGACTCAAGTATCAGGTCATTTGACATGTCCCGACTCAAGTATCAGGATCATTTGAAATGTCCCGACTCAAGTATCAGGATCATTTGACAGGACCCGACACAAGTATCGGGATCAATTGTCATGTCCCGATTCAAGTATCAGGATCATTTGACATGTCCTGACTCAAGTATCAGGATCATTTGATTATGTTCCGACTCAAGTCTCAGGATCATTTGAAATGTCCCGACACAAATATCAGGATCATTTGACATGTCCCGACACAAGAATCAGGATCATTTGACATGTCCCGACTCAAGTATCAGAATTATTTGATTATGTTCAGACTCAAGTATCAGGATCACTTGACATGTCCCAACACAAGTATCAGGATCACTTGACATGTCCCAACACAAGTATCAGGATCATTTGACATGTCCCGACACAAGAATCAGGATCATTTGATTATGTTCAGACTCAAGTATCAGGTCATTTAACATGTCCCGACTCAAATATCAGGATGATTTGACATATCCCGACACAAGTATCAGGATCATTTGACATGTCCCGACTCAAGTATCAGAATCATTTGATTATGTTCAGACTCAAGAATCAGGTCATTTGACATGTCCCGACTCAAGTATCAGAATCATTTGATTATGTTCAGACTCAAGTATCAGGATCATTTTACAAGTCCCGACTTAAGTATCAGAATCATTTGATTATGTTCCGACTCAAGTATCAGGATCATTTGACATCTCACGACTCAAGTATCAGGATCATTTGAAATGTCCCGACTCAAGTATCAGGATCATTTGACAGGACCCGACACAAGTATCGGGATCAATTGACATGTCCCGATTCAAGTATCAGGATCATTTGACATGTCCTGACTCAAGTATCAGGAACATTTGATTATGTCCCGACTCAAGTATAAGGATCATTTGACATCTCACGACTCAAGTATCAGGATCATTTGACATGTCCCGACTCAAAAATCAGGATCTTTTGATTATGTTCCGACTCAGGTATCAGGATTATTTGACATGTTCCGAGTCAAGTATCAGGATCATTTGACATGTCCCAACACAAGTATCAGGATCATTTGACATGTCCCGACACAAGTATCAGGATCACTTGACAGGTCCCAACACAAGTATCAGGATCATTTGACATGTCCCGACACTAGAATCAGGATCATTTGATTATGTTCAGACTCAAGTATCAGGTCATTTAACATGTCCCGACTCAAGTATCAGGAACAGTTGATTTTGTCCCGACTTTAGTATCAGGATCATTTGACATGTCCCGACTCAAAAATCAGGATCTTTTGATTATGTTCCGACTCAGGTATCAGGATTATTTGACATGTTCCGAGTCAAGTATCAGGATCATTTGACATGTCCCAACACAAGTATCAGGATCATTTGACATGTCCCGACACAAGTATCAGGATCACTTGACAGGTCCCAACACAAGTATCAGGATCATTTGACATGTCCCGACACTAGAATCAGGATGATTTGACATATCCCGACACAAGTATCAGGATCATTTGACATGTCCCGACTCAAGTATCAGGAACAGTTGATTTTGTCCCGACTTTAGTATCAGGATCATTTGACATGTCCCGACTCAAAAATCAGGATCGCTTGATTATGTTCCGACTCAGGTATCAGGATTATTTGACATGTTCCGACTCAAGTATCAGGATCATTTGATTATGTTCCGACTCAAGTATCAGGATCATTTGACAGGACCCGACTAAATTATCAGGATCATTTGACATGTTCCGACTCAAGTATCAGGATCATTTGACATTGATACTCAAGTATCAGGATCATTTGATTATGTTCCGACTCAAGTGTCAGGATCATTTGACATGTCCCGACACAAGAATCAGAATCATTTGATTATGTTCCGACTCAAGTATCAGGATCATTTGACATCTCACGACTCAAGTATCAGGATCATTTGACATGTCCCGACACAAGTATCAGGATCATTTGACATGTCCCGACACAAGTATCAGGATCATTTGACATGTCCCGACGCAAGTATCAGGATCATTTGACATGTCCCGACTCAAAAATTAGGATCTTTTGATTATTTCCCGACTCAAGTCTCATGATCATTTGACATGTCCCGACACAAGTCTCAAGATCATTTGACATGTCCCAACACAAGTATCAGGATCATTTGACATGTCCCGACTCAAGTATCAGTATCATTTGACATCTCACGACTCAAGTATCAGGATCATTTGAAATGTCCCGACACAAGTATCAGGATCATTTGACATGTCCCGACACAAGTATCAGGATCATTTGACATGTCCCGACTCAAGTATCAGTATCATTTGACATCTCACGACTCAAGTATCAGGATCATTTGACATGTCCCGACACAAGTATCAGGATCATTTGACATGTCCCGACACAAGTATCAGGATCATTTGACATGTCCCGACTCAAGTATGAGGATCATTTGACATGTCCCGACTCAAGTATCAGAATCATTTGAATTTGTTCAGACTCAGGTATCAGGATTATTTGACATGTCCCGACTCAAATATCAGGAACAGTTGATTATTTCCCGACTCAAGTCTCATGATCATTTGACATGTCCCGACACAAGTCTCGAGATCATTTGACATGTCCCAACACAAGTATCAGGATCATTTGACATGTCCCGACACAAGTATCAGGATCATTTGACATGTCCCGACTCAAGTATCAGAATCATTTGATTATGTTCAGACTCAAGTATCAGAATCATTTGACATGTCCTGACTCAAGTATCAGGATCATTTGATTTTGTCTCGACTAAAGTATCGGGATCAGTTGACATGTTCCGACACAAGTATCGGGATCAATTGGCATGTCCCGACTCAAGTATCAGGATCATTTGACATGTCCCGACTCAAGTATCAGGATCATTTGAAATGTCCCGACACAAGTATCAGGATCATTTGACATGTCCCGACTCAAGTATCAGGATCATTTGACATGTCCCGACTTAAGTATCAGTATCATTTGACATCTCACGACTCAAGTATCAGGATCATTTGACATGTACCGACACAAGTATCAGGATCATTTGACATGTCCCGACTCAAGTATGAGGATCATTTGACATGTCCCGACTCAAGTATCAGAATCATTTGATTATGTTCAGACTCAAGTATCAGGATCATTTGACATGTCCCGACTCAAGTATCAGGATCATTTGATTTTGTCTCGACTCAAGTATCGGGATCAGTTGACATGTCCCGACTCAAGTATCAGGATCATTTGACATGTCCCGACTCAAGTATTAGGATCATTTTACAAGTCCCGACTTAAGTATAAGGCTCATTTGACATCACAAGACTCAAGTATCAGGTGAATTTGACATGTCTTGACTCAAAAGTGAGGATCATTTGTTTATGTTCCGACTCAAGTATCAGGATCACTTAACATGTCCCTACACAAGTATCAGGATCATTTGACATGTCCCGACTTAAGTATCAGGATCACATGACATGTCTCAACATAAGTATCAGGATCATTTGACATGTCCCGACTTAAGTATCAGTATCATTTGACATCTCACGACAAGATTATCAGGATCATTTGACATGTCCCGACACAAGTATCAGGATCATTTTACAAGTCCCGACTTATGTATAAGGATCATTTGACATCTCACGACTCAAGTATTAGGAACATTTGACATGTCTCGACTCAAAAATCAGGATCTTTTGATTATGTTCCGACTCAGGTATAAGGATTATTTGACATGTTCCGACTCAAGTATCAGTATCATTTGATTATGTTCCGACTCAAGTCTCAGAATCATTTGACATGTCCCGACTCAAGTATCAGGATCATTTGACATGTCCCGACTTAAATATCAGTTACATTTGACATCTCACGACTCAAGTATCAGGATCAATTAAAAAGTCCCGACACAAGTATCAGGATCATTTGACATGTCCCAACACAAGTATCAGGATCATTTGACATGTCCCGACTCAAGTATCAGAATCATTTGATTATGTTCCGACTCAAGTATCAGGTCATTTAACATGTCCCGACTCAAATATCAGGATGATTTGACATATCCCGACACAAGTATCAGGATCATTTGACATGTCCCGACTCAAGTATCAGAATCATTTAATTATGTTCAGACTCAAGTATCAGGTCATTTGACATGTCCCGACTCAAGTATCAAAATCATTTGATTATGTTCAGACTCAAGTATCAGGATCATTTTACAAGTCCCGACTTAAGTATCAGAATCATTTGATTATGTTCCGACTCAAGTATGAGGATAATTTGACATCTCACGACTCAAGTATTATGATCATTTGATTATGTTCAGACTCAAGTATCAGGATCATTTGACAGGACCCGACACAAGTATCGGGATCAATTGACATGTCCCGATTCAAGTATCAGGATCATTTGACATGTCCTGACTCAAGTATCAGGAACATTTGATTATGTCCCGACTCAAGTATAAGGATCATTTGACATCTCACGACTCAAGTATCAGGATCATTTGACATGTCCCGACTCAAAAATCAGGATCTTTTGATTATGTTCCGACTCAGGTATCAGGATTATTTGACATGTTCCGAGTCAAGTATCAGGATCATTTGACATGTCCCAACACAAGTATCAGGATCATTTGACATGTCCCGACACAAGTATCAGGATCACTTGACAGGTCCCAACACAAGTATCAGGATCATTTGACATGTCCCGACACTAGAATCAGGATCATTTGATTATGTTCAGACTCAAGTATCAGGTCATTTAACATGTCCCGACTCAAGTATCAGAATCATTTGATTATGTTCAGACTCAAGTATCAGGATCATTTTACAAGTCCCGACTTAAGTATCAGAATCATTTGATTATGTTCCGACTCAAGTATGAGGATAATTTGACATCTCACGACTCAAGTATTATGATCATTTGATTATGTTCAGACTCAAGTATCAGGATCATTTGACAGGACCCGACACAAGTATCGGGATCAATTGACATGTCCCGATTCAAGTGTCAGGATCATTTGACATGTCCTGACTCAAGTATCAGAATCATATGATTATGTTCAGACTCAAGTATCAGTATCATTTGAATTGTCCCGACTCAAAAAACAGGAACAGTTGATTATGTCCCGACTCAAGTATCAGGATCATATGACATGTCCAGACTCAAGTATAAGGATCATTTGACATCTCACGACTCAAGTATCAGGATCATTTGACATGTCCCGACTCAAAAATCAGGATCTTTTGATTATGTTCCGACTCAGGTATCAGGATTATTTGACATGTTCCGAGTCAAGTATCAGGATCATTTGATTATGTTCCGACTCAAGTATCAGGATCACTTGACATGTCCTAACACAAGTATCAGGATCATTTGATTATGTTCCGACTCAAGTATCAGGATCACTTGACATGTCCTAACACAAGTATCAGGATCATTTGAAATGTCCCGACACAAGTATCAGGATCACTTGACATGTCCCAACACAAGTATCAGGATCATTTGACATGTCCCGACACAAGAATCAGGATCATTTGATTATGTTCCGACTCAAGTCTCAGGATCATTTGAAATGTCCCGACACAAATATCAGGATCATTTGACATGTCTCGACACAAGAATCAGGATCATTTGACATGTCCCGACTCAAGTATCAGAATTATTTGATTATGTTCAGACTCAAGTATCAGGTCATTTGACATGTCCCGACTCAAGTATCAGGATCATTTGAAATGTCCCGACTCAAGTATCAGGATCATTTGACAGGACCCGACACAAGTATCGGGATCAATTGTCATGTCCCGATTCAAGTATCAGGATCATTTGACATGTCCTGACTCAAGTATCAGGATCATTTGATTATGTTCCGACTCAAGTCTCAGGATCATTTGAAATGTCCCGACACAAATATCAGGATCATTTGACATGTCCCGACACAAGAATCAGGATCATTTGACATGTCCCGACTCAAGTATCAGAATTATTTGATTATGTTCAGACTCAAGTATCAGGATCACTTGACATGTCCCAACACAAGTATCAGGATCACTTGACATGTCCCAACACAAGTATCAGGATCATTTGACATGTCCCGACACAAGAATCAGGATCATTTGATTATGTTCAGACTCAAGTATCAGGTCATTTAACATGTCCCGACTCAAATATCAGGATGATTTGACATATCCCGACACAAGTATCAGGATCATTTGACATGTCCCGACTCAAGTATCAGAATCATTTGATTATGTTCAGACTCAAGAATCAGGTCATTTGACATGTCCCGACTCAAGTATCAGAATCATTTGATTATGTTCAGACTCAAGTATCAGGATCATTTTACAAGTCCCGACTTAAGTATCAGAATCATTTGATTATGTTCCGACTCAAGTATCAGGATCATTTGACATCTCACGACTCAAGTATCAGGATCATTTGAAATGTCCCGACTCAAGTATCAGGATCATTTGACAGGACCCGACACAAGTATCGGGATCAATTGACATGTCCCGATTCAAGTATCAGGATCATTTGACATGTCCTGACTCAAGTATCAGGAACATTTGATTATGTCCCGACTCAAGTATAAGGATCATTTGACATCTCACGACTCAAGTATCAGGATCATTTGACATGTCCCGACTCAAAAATCAGGATCTTTTGATTATGTTCCGACTCAGGTATCAGGATTATTTGACATGTTCCGAGTCAAGTATCAGGATCATTTGACATGTCCCAACACAAGTATCAGGATCATTTGACATGTCCCGACACAAGTATCAGGATCACTTGACAGGTCCCAACACAAGTATCAGGATCATTTGACATGTCCCGACACTAGAATCAGGATCATTTGATTATGTTCAGACTCAAGTATCAGGTCATTTAACATGTCCCGACTCAAGTATCAGGAACAGTTGATTTTGTCCCGACTTTAGTATCAGGATCATTTGACATGTCCCGACTCAAAAATCAGGATCTTTTGATTATGTTCCGACTCAGGTATCAGGATTATTTGACATGTTCCGAGTCAAGTATCAGGATCATTTGACATGTCCCAACACAAGTATCAGGATCATTTGACATGTCCCGACACAAGTATCAGGATCACTTGACAGGTCCCAACACAAGTATCAGGATCATTTGACATGTCCCGACACTAGAATCAGGATGATTTGACATATCCCGACACAAGTATCAGGATCATTTGACATGTCCCGACTCAAGTATCAGGAACAGTTGATTTTGTCCCGACTTTAGTATCAGGATCATTTGACATGTCCCGACTCAAAAATCAGGATCGCTTGATTATGTTCCGACTCAGGTATCAGGATTATTTGACATGTTCCGACTCAAGTATCAGGATCATTTGATTATGTTCCGACTCAAGTATCAGGATCATTTGACAGGACCCGACTAAATTATCAGGATCATTTGACATGTTCCGACTCAAGTATCAGGATCATTTGACATTGATACTCAAGTATCAGGATCATTTGATTATGTTCCGACTCAAGTGTCAGGATCATTTGACATGTCCCGACACAAGAATCAGAATCATTTGATTATGTTCCGACTCAAGTATCAGGATCATTTGACATCTCACGACTCAAGTATCAGGATCATTTGACATGTCCCGACACAAGTATCAGGATCATTTGACATGTCCCGACACAAGTATCAGGATCATTTGACATGTCCCGACGCAAGTATCAGGATCATTTGACATGTCCCGACTCAAAAATTAGGATCTTTTGATTATTTCCCGACTCAAGTCTCATGATCATTTGACATGTCCCGACACAAGTCTCAAGATCATTTGACATGTCCCAACACAAGTATCAGGATCATTTGACATGTCCCGACTCAAGTATCAGTATCATTTGACATCTCACGACTCAAGTATCAGGATCATTTGAAATGTCCCGACACAAGTATCAGGATCATTTGACATGTCCCGACACAAGTATCAGGATCATTTGACATGTCCCGACTCAAGTATCAGTATCATTTGACATCTCACGACTCAAGTATCAGGATCATTTGACATGTCCCGACACAAGTATCAGGATCATTTGACATGTCCCGACACAAGTATCAGGATCATTTGACATGTCCCGACACAAGTATCAGGATCATTTGACATGTCCCGACTCAAGTATGAGGATCATTTGACATGTCCCGACTCAAGTATCAGAATCATTTGAATTTGTTCAGACTCAGGTATCAGGATTATTTGACATGTCCCGACTCAAATATCAGGAACAGTTGATTATTTCCCGACTCAAGTCTCATGATCATTTGACATGTCCCGACACAAGTCTCGAGATCATTTGACATGTCCCAACACAAGTATCAGGATCATTTGACATGTCCCGACACAAGTATCAGGATCATTTGACATGTCCCGACTCAAGTATCAGAATCATTTGATTATGTTCAGACTCAAGTATCAGAATCATTTGACATGTCCTGACTCAAGTATCAGGATCATTTGATTTTGTCTCGACTAAAGTATCGGGATCAGTTGACATGTTCCGACACAAGTATCGGGATCAATTGGCATGTCCCGACTCAAGTATCAGGATCATTTGACATGTCCCGACTCAAGTATCAGGATCATTTGAAATGTCCCGACACAAGTATCAGGATCATTTGACATGTCCCGACTCAAGTATCAGGATCATTTGACATGTCCCGACTTAAGTATCAGTATCATTTGACATCTCACGACTCAAGTATCAGGATCATTTGACATGTACCGACACAAGTATCAGGATCATTTGACATGTCCCGACTCAAGTATGAGGATCATTTGACATGTCCCGACTCAAGTATCAGAATCATTTGATTATGTTCAGACTCAAGTATCAGGATCATTTGACATGTCCCGACTCAAGTATCAGGATCATTTGATTTTGTCTCGACTCAAGTATCGGGATCAGTTGACATGTCCCGACTCAAGTATCAGGATCATTTGACATGTCCCGACTCAAGTATTAGGATCATTTTACAAGTCCCGACTTAAGTATAAGGCTCATTTGACATCACAAGACTCAAGTATCAGGTGAATTTGACATGTCTTGACTCAAAAGTGAGGATCATTTGTTTATGTTCCGACTCAAGTATCAGGATCACTTAACATGTCCCTACACAAGTATCAGGATCATTTGACATGTCCCGACTTAAGTATCAGGATCACATGACATGTCTCAACATAAGTATCAGGATCATTTGACATGTCCCGACTTAAGTATCAGTATCATTTGACATCTCACGACAAGATTATCAGGATCATTTGACATGTCCCGACACAAGTATCAGGATCATTTTACAAGTCCCGACTTATGTATAAGGATCATTTGACATCTCACGACTCAAGTATTAGGAACATTTGACATGTCTCGACTCAAAAATCAGGATCTTTTGATTATGTTCCGACTCAGGTATAAGGATTATTTGACATGTTCCGACTCAAGTATCAGTATCATTTGATTATGTTCCGACTCAAGTCTCAGAATCATTTGACATGTCCCGACTCAAGTATCAGGATCATTTGACATGTCCCGACTTAAATATCAGTTACATTTGACATCTCACGACTCAAGTATCAGGATCAATTAAAAAGTCCCGACACAAGTATCAGGATCATTTGACATGTCCCAACACAAGTATCAGGATCATTTGACATGTCCCGACTCAAGTATCAGAATCATTTGATTATGTTCCGACTCAAGTATCAGGTCATTTAACATGTCCCGACTCAAATATCAGGATGATTTGACATATCCCGACACAAGTATCAGGATCATTTGACATGTCCCGACTCAAGTATCAGAATCATTTAATTATGTTCAGACTCAAGTATCAGGTCATTTGACATGTCCCGACTCAAGTATCAAAATCATTTGATTATGTTCAGACTCAAGTATCAGGATCATTTTACAAGTCCCGACTTAAGTATCAGAATCATTTGATTATGTTCCGACTCAAGTATGAGGATAATTTGACATCTCACGACTCAAGTATTATGATCATTTGATTATGTTCAGACTCAAGTATCAGGATCATTTGACAGGACCCGACACAAGTATCGGGATCAATTGACATGTCCCGATTCAAGTATCAGGATCATTTGACATGTCCTGACTCAAGTATCAGGAACATTTGATTATGTCCCGACTCAAGTATAAGGATCATTTGACATCTCACGACTCAAGTATCAGGATCATTTGACATGTCCCGACTCAAAAATCAGGATCTTTTGATTATGTTCCGACTCAGGTATCAGGATTATTTGACATGTTCCGAGTCAAGTATCAGGATCATTTGACATGTCCCAACACAAGTATCAGGATCATTTGACATGTCCCGACACAAGTATCAGGATCACTTGACAGGTCCCAACACAAGTATCAGGATCATTTGACATGTCCCGACACTAGAATCAGGATCATTTGATTATGTTCAGACTCAAGTATCAGGTCATTTAACATGTCCCGACTCAAGTATCAGAATCATTTGATTATGTTCAGACTCAAGTATCAGGATCATTTTACAAGTCCCGACTTAAGTATCAGAATCATTTGATTATGTTCCGACTCAAGTATGAGGATAATTTGACATCTCACGACTCAAGTATTATGATCATTTGATTATGTTCAGACTCAAGTATCAGGATCATTTGACAGGACCCGACACAAGTATCGGGATCAATTGACATGTCCCGATTCAAGTGTCAGGATCATTTGACATGTCCTGACTCAAGTATCAGGAACATTTGATTATGTCCCGACTCAAGTATAAGGATCATTTGACATGTCCCGACTCAAAAATCAGGATCTTTTGATTATGTTCCGACTCAGGTATCAGGATTATTTGACATGTTCCGAGTCAAGTATCAGGATCATTTGACATGTCCCAACACAAGTATCAGGATCATTTGACATGTCCCGACACAAGTATCAAATTCACTTGACAGGTCCCAACACAAGTATCAGGATCATTTGACATGTCCCGACACTAGAATCAGGATCATTTGATTATGTTCAGACTCAAGTATCAGGTCATTTAACATGTCCCGACTCAAATATCAGGATGATTTGACATATCCCGACACAAGTATCAGGATCATTTGACATGTCCCGACTCAAGTATCAGGAACAGTTGATTTTGTCCCGACTTTAGTATCAGGATCATTTGACATGTCCCGACTCAAAAATCAGGATCGCTTGATTATGTTCCGACTCAGGTATTAGGATTATTTGACATGTTCCGACTCAAGTATCAGGATCATTTGATTATGTTCCGACTCAAGTATCAGGATCATTTGACAGGACCCGACTCAATTATCAGGATCATTTGACATGTTCCGACTCAAGTATCAGGATCATTTGACATTGATACTCAAGTATCAGGATCATTTGATTATGTTCCGACTCAAGTGTCAGGATCATTTGACATGTCCCGACACAAGAATCAGAATCATTTGATTATGTTCCGACTCAAGTATCAGGATCATTTGACATCTCACGACTCAAGTATCAGGATCATTTGACATGTCCCGACACAAGTATCAGGATCATTTGACATGTCCCGACACAAGTATCAGGATCATTTGACATGTCCCGACGCAAGTATCAGGATCATTTGACATGTCCCGACTCAAAAATTCTTTTGATTATTTCCCGACTCAAGTCTCATGATCATTTGACATGTCCCGACACAAGTCTCAAGATCATTTGACATGTCCCAACACAAGTATCAGGATCATTTGACATGTCCCGACTCAAGTATCAGTATCATTTGACATCTCACGACTCAAGTATCAGGATCATTTGAAATGTCCCGACACAAGTATCAGGATCATTTGACATGTCCCGACACAAGTATCAGGATCATTTGACATGTCCCGACTCAAGTATCAGTATCATTTGACATCTCACGACTCAAGTATCAGGATCATTTGACATGTCCCGACACAAGTATCAGGATCATTTGACATGTCCCGACACAAGTATCAGGATCATTTGACATGTCCCGACTCAAGTATGAGGATCATTTGACATGTCCCGACTCAAGTATCAGAATCATTTGAATTTGTTCAGACTCAGGTATCAGGATTATTTGACATGTCCCGACTCAAATATCAGGAACAGTTGATTATTTCCCGACTCAAGTCTCATGATCATTTGACATGTCCCGACACAAGTCTCAAGATCATTTGACATGTCCCAACACAAGTATCAGGATCATTTGACATGTCCCGACACAAGTATCAGGATCATTTGACATGTCCCGACTCAAGTATCAGAATCATTTGATTATGTTCAGACTCAAGTATCAGAATCATTTGACATGTCCTGACTCAAGTATCAGGATCATTTGATTTTGTCTCGACTAAAGTATCGGGATCAGTTGACATGTTCCGACACAAGTATCGGGATCAATTGGCATGTCCCGACTCAAGTATCAGGATCATTTGACATGTCCCGACTCAAGTATCAGGATCATTTGAAATGTCCCGACACAAGTATCAGGATCATTTGACATGTCCCGACTCAAGTATCAGGATCATTTGACATGTCCCGACTTAAGTATCAGTATCATTTGACATCTCACGACTCAAGTATCAGGATCATTTGACATGTCCCGACACAAGTATCAGGATCATTTGACATGTCCCGACTCAAGTATGAGGATCATTTGACATGTCCCGACTCAAGTATCAGAATCATTTGATTATGTTCAGACTCAAGTATCAGGATCATTTGACATGTCCCGACTCAAGTATCAGGATCATTTGATTTTGTCTCGACTCAAGTATCGGGATCAGTTGACATGTCCCGACTCAAGTATCAGGATCATTTGACATGTCCCGACTCAAGTATTAGGATCATTTTACAAGTCCCGACTTAAGTATAAGGCTCATTTGACATCACAAGACTCAAGTATCAGGTGAATTTGACATGTCTTGACTCAAAAGTGAGGATCATTTGTTTATGTTCCGACTCAAGTATCAGGATCACTTAACATGTCCCTACACAAGTATCAGGATCATTTGACATGTCCCGACTTAAGTATCAGGATCACATGACATGTCTCAACATAAGTATCAGGATCATTTGACATGTCCCGACTTAAGTATCAGTATCATTTGACATCTCACGACTAGATTATCAGGATCATTTGACATGTCCCGACACAAGTATCAGGATCATTTTACAAGTCCCGACTTAAGTATAAGGATCATTTGACATCTCACGACTCAAGTATTAGGAACATTTGACATGTCTCGACTCAAAAATCAGGATCTTTTGATTATGTTCCGACTCAGGTATAAGGATTATTTGACATGTTCCGACTCAAGTATCAGTATCATTTGATTATGTTCCGACTCAAGTCTCAGAATCATTTGACATGTCCCGACTCAAGTATCAGGATTATTTGACATGTCCCGACTTAAGTATCAGTTACATTTGACATCTCACGACTCAAGTATCAGGATCAATTAAAAAGTCCCGACACAAGTATCAGGATCATTTGACATGTCCCAACACAAGTATCAGGATCATTTGACATGTCCCGACTCAAGTATCAGAATCATTTGATTATGTTCCGACTCAAGTATCAGGTCATTTAACATGTCCCGACTCAAATATCAGGATGATTTGACATATCCCGACACAAGTATCAGGATCATTTGACATGTCCCGACTCAAGTATCAGAATCATTAAATTATGTTCAGACTCAAGTATCAGGTCATTTGACATGTCCCGACTCAAGTATCAGAATCATTTGATTATGTTCAGACTCAAGTATCAGGATCATTTTACAAGTCCCGACTTAAGTATCAGAATCATTTGATTATGTTCCGACTCAAGTATGAGGATAATTTGACATCTCACGACTCAAGTATTATGATCATTTGATTATGTTCAGACTCAAGTATCAGGATCATTTTACAAGTCCCGACTTAAGTATCAGAATCATTTGATTATGTTCCGACTCAAGTATCAGGATCATTTGACATCTCATGACTCAAGTATCAGAATCATTTGACATGTCCCGACACAAGTATCAGGATCATTTGACATGTCCCGACACAAGTATCAGGATCATTTGACATGTCCCGACGCAAGTATCAGGATCATTTGACATGTCCCGACTAAAAAATCAGGATCTTTTGATTATGTTCCGACTCAAGTATCAGGATCATTTGACATCACACGACTCAAGTATCAGAATCATTTGACATGTCCCGACACAAGTATCAGGATCATTTGACATGTCCCGACACAAGTATCAGGATCATTTGACATGTCCCGACACAAGTATCAGAATCATTTGATTATGTTCAGACTCAAGTATCAGGATCATTTGACATGTCCCGACACAAATATCAGGATCATTTGACATGTCCCGACTCAAGTATCAGAATCATTTGATTATGTTCCGACTCAAGTATCAGGATCATTTGACATCTCACGACTAAAGTATCAGGATCATTTGACATTTACCGACTCAAGTATGAGGATCATTTGACATTTCCCGATTCAAGAATCAGGATCATTTGACTTGTCCCGACTTAAGTATCAGGATCACTTGACATGTCCTAACACAAGTATCAGAAACATTTGACATGTCCCGACTCAAGTATCAGGATCATTTTTCAAGTCCCGACTTAAGTATAAGGATCATTTGACATCTCACGACTCAAGTATCAGGTGAATTTGACATGTCCCGACTCAAAAATGAGGATCATTTGATTATGTTCCGACTCAAGTATCAGGATCACTTTACATGTCCCAACACAAGTATCAGAAACATTTGACATGTCCCGACACAAGTATCAGGATCATTTGACATGTCCCGACACAAGTTTCAGGATCATTTGACATGTCCCGACTTAAGTATCAGGATCACTTGACATGTCCCAACATAAGTATCAGGATTATTTGACATGTCCCGACTTAAATATCAGTATCATTTGACATCTCACGACTAGAGTTTCAGGATCATTTGACCTGTCCTGACTTAAGTATCAGGATCATTCGACATGTCCCGACTCAAATATCAGGAACAGTTGATTATGTCCCGACTCAACTATCAGGATCATTTGACATCTCCCGACTCAAGTATGAGGATAATTTGACATCTCACGACTCAAGTATTATGATCATTTGACATGTCCCGACTCAAAAATCAGGATCTTTTGATTATGTTCCGTCTCAGGTATCAGGATTATTTGACATGTTCCGACTCAAGTATCAGGATCATTTGATAATGTTCTGACATAAGTATCAGGATCACTTGACATGTCCCAACACAAGAATCAGGATCATTTGACATGTCCCGACACAAGTATCAGTATCATTTGATTATGTTCCGACTTAAGTCTCAGGATCATTTGACATGTCCCGACAGAAGTATCAGGATCATTTGACATGTCCCGACACAAGTATCAAGATCATTTGACATGTCCAGACTCAAGTATCAGGTTAATTTGACACGTCCCGACTCAAAAATGAGGATCATTTGATTATTTTCCTACATAAGTATCAGGATCACTTTTCATGTCTTAACACAAGTATCAGGAACATTTGACATGTCTCGACACAAGTATCAGAATCATTTGATTATGTTCAGACTCAAGTATCAGGATCATTTGACATGTCTCGACTCAAGAATCAGGATCATTTGATTTTGTCCCGACTCAAGTATCGGGATCATTTGACATGTCCCGACTAAAGTATCAGGATCATTCGACATGTCCCGACTCAAATATCAGGAACAGTTGATTATGTCCCGACTCAAGTATCAGAATCATTTGACATGTCCCGACTCAAGTATCAGGATCATTTGACATGTCCCGACTCAAATATCAGGAACAGTTGATTATGTCCCGACTCAAGTATCAGGATCATATGACATGTCCCGACTCAAGTATAAGGATCATTTGACATCTCACGACTCAAGTATCAGGATCATTTGACATGTCCCGACTCAAAAATCAGGATCTTTTGATTATGTTCCGACTCATGTATCAGGATTATTTGACATGTTCCGAGTCAAGTATCAGGATCATTTGATTATGTTCCGACTCAAGTATCAGGATCACTTGACATGTCCTTACACAAGTATCAGGATCATTTGACATGTCCCGACACAAGTATCAGGATCATTTGACATGTCCCGACACAAGTATCAGGATCATTTGAAATGTCCCGACACAAGTATCAGGATCATTTGACATGTCCCGACACAAGAATCAGGATCATTTGATTATGTTCCGACTCAAGTCTCAGGATCATTTGACATGTCCCGACACAAATATCAGGATCATTTGACATGTCCCGACTCAATTATCAGGATTATTTGACATGTTCCGACTCAAGTATCAGGATCATTTGAAATTGATACTCAAGTATCAGGATCATTCGATTATGTTCCGACTCAAGTGTCAGGATCATTTGACATGTCCCGAATCAAGTATCAGGATCATTCTACATCTCACGACTCAAGTATCAGGATCATTTGACATGTCCCGACTCAAGTATCAGAATCATTTGATTATGTTCCGACTCAAGTATCAGGATCATTTGACATCTCACGACTAAAGTATCAGGATCATTTGACATGTCCCGATTCAAGTATGACGATCATTTGACATTTCCCGATTCAAGAATCAGGATCAATTGACTTGACCCGACTCAAGTATCAGGATCATTTGACATGTCCCGACACAAGTTTCAGGATCATTTGACATGTCCCGACTTAAGTATCAGGATCACTTGACATGTCCCAACATAAGTATCAGGATAATTTGACATGTCCCGACTTAATTATCAGCAACATTTGACATCTCACGACTAGAGTTTCAGGATCATTTGACCTGTCCCGACTTAAGTATCAGGATCATTCGACATGTCCCGACTCAAATATCAGGAACAGTTGATTATGTCCCGACTCAACTATCAGGATCATTTGACATGTCCCGACTCAAGTATGAGGATAATTTGACATCTCACGACTCAAGTATTACGATCATTTGACATGTCCCGACTCAAAAATCAGGATCTTTTGATTATGTTCCGTCTCAGGTATCAGGATTATTTGACATGTTCCGACTCAAGTATCAGGATCATTTGATAATGTTCTGATACAAGTATCAGGATCACTTGACATGTCCCAACACAAGTATCAGGATAATTTGACATGTCCCGACACAAGTATCAGTATCATTTGATTATGTTCCGACTTAAGTCTCAGGATCATTTGACATGTCCCGACAGAAGTATCAGGATCATTTGACATGTCCCGACACAAGTATCAAGATCATTTGACATGTCCCGACTCAAGTATCAGGTTAATTTGACACGTCCCGACTCAAAAATGAGGATCATTTGATTATGTTCCTACTCAAGTATCAGGATCACTTTACATGTCTTAACACAAGTATCAGGAACATTTGACATGTCTCGACACAATTATCAGAATCATTTGATTATGTTCAGACTCAAGTATCAGGATCATTTGACATGTCTCGACTCAAGAATCAGGATCATTTGATTTTGTCCCGACTCAAGTATTGGGATCATTTGACATGTCCCGACTTAAGTATCAGGATCATTCGACATGTCCCGACTCAAATATCAGGAACAGTTGATTATGTCCCTACTCAAGTATCAGGATCATTTGACATGTCCCGACTCAAGTATCAGAATCATTTGATTATGTTCAGACTCAAGTATCAGGATCATTTTACAAGTCCCGACTTAAGTATCAGGATCATTTGACAACTCACGACTCAAGTATCAGGATCATTTGACATGTCCCGATTAAAGAATCAGGATCAATTGACTTGTCCTGACTCAAGTATCAGGATCATTTGACATGTCCCGACACAAGTATCAGGATCATTTGACATGTCCCGACGCAAGTATCAGGATCATTTGACAACTCACGACTCAAGTATCAGGATCATTTGACATGTCCCGATTAAAAAATCAGGATCAATTGACTTGTCCCGACTCAAGTATCAGGATCATTTGACCTGTCCCGACTTAAGTATCAGGATCATTCGACATGTCCCGACTCAAATATCAGGAACAGTTGATTATGTCCCGACTCAACTATCAGGATCATTTGACATGTCCCGACTCAAGTATCAGGATCATTTGATTTTGTCTCAACTCAAGTATCGGGATCAGTTGACATGTCCCGACTCAAGAATCAGGATCATTTGACATGTCCCGACTGAAGTATCAGGATCATTTTTCAAGTCCCGACTTAAGTATAAGGATCATCTGACATCTCACGACTCAAGTATCTGGTTAATTTGACATGTCCCGACTCAAAAATGAGGATCATTTGATTATGTTCCGACTCAAGTATCAGGATCACTTTACATGTCCCAACACAAGTATCAGAAACATTTGACATGTCCCGACACAAGTATCAGGATCATTTGACATGTCCCGACACAAGTATCAGAATCATTTGATTATGTTCAGACTCAAGTATCAGGATCATTTGACATGTCCCGAAACAAATATCAGGATCATTTGACATGTCCCGACTCAAGTATCAGAATCATTTGATTATGTTCCGACTCAAGTATCAGGATCATTTGACATCTCACGACTAAAGTATCAGGATCATTTGACATGTCCCGACTCAAGTATGAGGATCATTTGACATGTCCCGACTCAAGAATCAGGATCATTTGACATGTCCCGACTTAAGTATCAGGATCATTTTTCAAGTCCCGACTTAAGTATAAGGATCGTTTGACATCTCACGACTCAAGTATCAGGTTAATTTGACATGTCCCGACTCAAAAATGAGGATCATTTGATTATGTTCCGACTCAAGTATCAGGATCACTTTACATGTCCCAACACAAGTATCAGAAACATTTGACATGTCCCGACACAAGTATCAGGATCATTTGACATGTCCCGACACAAGTATCAGAATCATTTGATTATGTTCAGACTCAAGTATCAGGATCATTTGACATGTCCCGAAACAAATATCAGGATCATTTGACATGTCCCGACTCAAGTATCAGAATCATTTGATTTTGTCTCAACTCAAGTATCAGTATCATTTGATTATGTTCCGACTCAAGTCTCAGAATCTTTTGACATGTCCCGACTCAAGTATCAGAATCATTTGATTATGTTCAGACTCAAGTATCAGGATCATTTGACATGTCCCGACTCAAGTATCAGGATCATTTGATTTTGTCTCAACTCAAGTATCGGGATCAGTTGACATGTCCCGACTCAAGAATCAGGATCATTTGACATGTCCCGACTCAAGTATCAGGATCATTTTTCAAGTCCCGACTTAAGTATAAGGATCATTTGACATCTCACGACTCAAGTATCAGGTGAATTTGACATGTCCCGACTCAGAAATGAGGATCATTTGATTTTGTTCCGACTCAAGTATCAGGATCACTTTAGATGTCCCAACACAAGTATCAGAAACATTTGACATGTCCCGACACAAGTATCAGGATCATTTGACATGTCCCGACACAAGTATCAGAATCATTTGACATGTCCCGACTTAAGTATCAGGATCACTTGACATGTCCCAACATAAGTATCAGGATTATTTGACATGTCCCGACTTAAATATCAGTATCATTTGACATCTCACGACTAGAGTTTCAGGATCATTTGACCTGTCCTGACTTAAGTATCAGGATCATTCGACATGTCCCGACTCAAATATCAGGAACAGTTGATTATGTCCCGACTCAACTATCAGGATCATTTGACATGTCCCGACTCAAGTATGAGGATAATTTGACATCTCACGACTCAAGTATTATGATCATTTGACATGTCCCGACTCAAAAATCAGGATCTTTTGATTATGTTCCGTCTCAGGTATCAGGATTATTTGACATGTTCCGACTCAAGTATCAGGATCATTTGATAATGTTCTGAAACAAGTATCAGGATCACTTGACATGTCCCAACACAAGTATCAGGATCATTTGACATGTCCCGACACAAGTATCAGTATCATTTGATTATGTTCCGACTTAAGTCTCAGGATCATTTGACATGTCCCGACAGAAGTATCAGGATCATTTGACATGTCCCGACAAAAGTATCAAGATCATTTGACATGTCCAGACTCAAGTATCAGGTTAATTTGACACGTCCCGACTCAAAAATGAGGATCATTTGATTATGTTCCTACATAAGTATCAGGATCACTTTACATGTCTTAACACAAGTATCAGGAACATTTGACATGTCTCGACACAAGTATCAGAATCATTTGATTATGTTCAGACTCAAGTATCAGGATCATTTGACATGTCTCGACTCAAGAATCAGGATCATTTGATTTTGTCCCGACTCAAGTATCGGGATCATTTGACATGTCCCGACTTAAGTATCAGGATCACTCGACATGTCCCGACTCAAATATCAGGAACAGTTGATTATGTCCCGACTCAAGTATCAGAATCATTTGACATGTCCCGACTCAAGTATCAGGATCATTTGACATGTCCCGACTCAAATATCAGGAACAGTTGATTATGTCCCGACTCAAGTATCAGGATCATATGACATGTCCCGACTCAAGTATAAGGATCATTTGACATCTCACGACTCAAGTATTAGGATCATTTGACATGTCCCGACTCAAAAATCAGGATCTTTTGATTATGTTCCGACTCATGTATCAGGATTATTTGACATGTTCCGAGTCAAGTTTTTTTATAGTGAATACCTCACAAGAGTCCCAACTGCTCCCGTCTGGAGCCAGTGAGACTATGGCATCCCCAATTGGGGGATGTTGTGAGGCTGAAGGTAAGTGGGGAAGGGAAAGAGGAAGGTGGGGAAGTACCTGGCTATTCAGATCTAGTCACTAAACACGGCTAAAGCCATTTGGAGCAACGTTTCAATTCTGAATGGTGGTCTTACACCAGGGCGATACTGGTAGTATCTTCCACTCTGGAACGTGCCGCAGATATACTTTATATTATTTTAATTAATTAATTGTGAAATAACACAAATTAATCAAATAAAATTTGTTTGCGCACGCCGGGTTCGAACCCGCGACCTTCGGAATGGCAGTCCAATGCGTTACCACTGGACTATGCCGGCCGTATCAGGATCATTTGATTATGTTCCGACTCAAGTATCAGGATCACTTGACATGTCCTTACACAAGTATCAGGATCATTTGACATGTCCCGACACAAGTATCAGGATCATTTGACATGTCCCGACACAAGTATCAGGATCATTTGAAATGTCCCGACACAAGTATCAGGATCATTTGACATGTCCCGACACAAGAATCAGGATCATTTGATTATGTTTCGAATCAAGTCTCAGGATCATTTGACATGTCCCGACACAAATATCAGGATCATTTGACATGTCCCGACTCAATTATCAGGATTATTTGACATGTTCCGACTCAAGTATCAGGATCATTTGAAATTGATACTCAAGTATCAGGATCATTCGATTATGTTCCGACTCAAGTGTCAGGATCATTTGACATGTCCCGAATCAAGTATCAGAATCATTCTACATCTCACGACTCAAGTATCAGGATCATTTGACATGTCCCGACTCAAGTTTTCAGGATAATTTGATTATGTTCCGACTCAAGTCTCAGAATCTTTTGACATGTCCCGACTCAAGTATCAGAATCATTTGATTATGTTCAGACTCAAGTATCAGGATCATTTGACATGTCCCGACTCAAGTATCAGGATCATTTGATTTTGTCTCAACTCAAGTATTGGGATCAGTTGACATGTCCCGACTCAAGAATCAGGATCATTTGACATGTCCCGACTCAAGTATCAGGATCATTTTTCAAGTCCCGACTTAAGTATAAGGATCATTTGACATCTCACGACTCAAGTATCAGGTGAATTTGACATGTCCCGACTCAGAAATGAGGATCATTTGATTTTGTTCCGACTCAACTATCAGGATCACTTTACATGTCCCAACACAAGTATCAGAAACATTTGACATGTCCCGACACAAGTATCAGGATCATTTGACATGTCCCGACACAAGTATCAGAATCATTTGATTATGTTCAGACTCAAGTATCAGGATCATTTGACATGTCCCGAAACAAATATCAGGATCATTTGACATGTCCCGACTCAAGTATCAGAATCATTTGATTTTGTCTCAACTCAAGTATCAGTATCATTTGATTATGTTCCGACTCAAGTCTCAGAATCTTTTGACATGTCCCGACTCAAGTATCAGAATCATTTGATTATGTTCAGACTCAAGTATCAGGATCATTTGACATGTCCCGACTCAAGTATCAGGATCATTTGATTTTGTCTCAACTCAAGTATCGGGATCAGTTGACATGTCCCGACTCAAGAATCAGGATCATTTGACATGTCCCGACTCAAGTATCAGGATCATTTTTCAAGTCCCGACTTAAGTATAAGGATCATTTGACATCTCACGACTCAAGTATCAGGTGAATTTGACATGTCCCGACTCAGAAATGAGGATCATTTGATTTTGTTCCGACTCAAGTATCAGGATCACTTTACATGTCCCAACACAAGTATCAGAAACATTTGACATGTCCCGACACAAGTATCAGGATCATTTGACATGTCCCGATTCAAGAAAAAGGATCATTGGACTTGTTCCGACTCAAGTATCAGGATCATTTGACATGTCCCGACTCAAATATCAGGAACAGTTGATTATGTCCAAACTCAAGTATCAGGATCATTTGACATATCCCGACTCAAGTATCAGGATCATTCGACATGTACCGACTCAAGTATCAGGATCATTTGACATGTCCCGACACAAGTATCAGGATCATTTGACATCTCACGACGCAAGTATTAGGATCATTTGACACGTCCCGTCTCAAGTATCAGGATCATTTGATTATGTTCCGACTCAAGTATCAGGATCATTTGACATGTCCCGATTCAAGAAAATGGATCATTTGACTCTTCCCGACTCAAGTATCAGGATCATTTGACATGTCCCGACTCAAATATCAGGAACAGTTGATTATGTCCTTACTCAAGTATCAGGATCATTTGACAAGTCCCGACTTAAGTATCAGGATCATTTGACATCTCACGACTGAAGTATCAGGATTATTTGACATGTCCCGACTTAAGTATCAGGATCACTTGACATGTCCTATCACAAGTATCAGGATCATGTGACATGTCCCGACACAAGTATCAGGATCATTCGACATGTCCCGACTCAAGTATCAGGATCAGTTGACATGTCCCGACTCAAATATCAGGAACAGTTGATTATTTCCCGACTTAAGTCTCAGGATCATTTGACATGTCCCGACGCAAGTATCAGGATCATTTGACATGTCCCGACTTAAGTTTCAGGATGATTCGACATGTCCCGACTCAAATATCAGGATCATTTGACATGTCCCGACTCAAGTATCAGTATCATTTGACATCTCACGACTCAAGTATCAGGATCATTTGACATGTCCCGACACAAGTATCAGGATCATTTGACATGTCCCGACACAAGTATCAGGATCATTTGACATGTCCCGACTCAAGTATGAGGATCATTTGACATGTCCCGACTCAAGTATCAGAATCATTTGATTATGTTCAGACTCAGGTATCAGGATTATTTGACATGTCCCGACTCAAATATCAGGAACAGTTGATTATTTCCCGACTCAAGTATCAGGATCACTTGACATATCCTTACACAAGTATCAGGATCATTTGACATGTCCCGACACAAGTATCAGGATCATTTGACATGTCCCGACACAAGTATCAGGATCATTTGAAATGTCCCGACACAAGTATCAGGATCATTTGACATGTCCCGACACAAGAATCAGGATCATTTGATTATGTTCCGACTCAAGTCTCAGGATCATTTGACATGTCCCGACACAAATATCAGGATCATTTGACATGTCCCGACTCAATTATCAGGATTATTTGACATGTTCCGACTCAAGTATCAGGATCATTTGACATGTCCCGATTAAAAAATCAGGATCAATTGACTTGTCCCGACTCAAGTATCAGGATCATTTGACCTGTCCCGACTTAAGTATCAGGATCATTTGACATGTCCCGACTCAAATATCAGGAACGGTTGATTATGTCCCGACTCAACTATCAGGATCATTTGACATGTCCCGACTCAAGTATCAGGATCATTTGATTTTGTCTCAACTCAAGTTTCGGGATCAGTTGACATGTCCCGACTCAAGAATCAGGATCATTTGACATGTCCCGACTGAAGTATCAGGATCATTTTTCAAGTCCCGACTTAAGTATAAGGATCATCTGACATCTCACGACTAGAGTATCTGGTTAATTTGACATGTCCCGACTCAAAAATGAGGATCATTTGATTATGTTCCGACTCAAGTATCAGGATCACTTTACATGTCCCAACACAAGTATCAGAAACATTTGACATGTCCCGACACATGTATCAGGATCATTTGACATGTCCCGACACAAGTATCAGAATCATTTGATTATGTTCCGACTCAAGTATCAGGATCATTTGACATCTCACGACTAAAGTATCAGGATCATTTGACATGTCCCGACTCAAGTATGAGGATCATTTGACATGTCCCGACTCAAGAATCAGGATCATTTGACATGTCCCGACTTAAGTATCAGGATCATTCGACATGTACCGACTCAAGTATCAGGATCATTTGACATGTCCCGACACAAGTATCAGGATCATTTGACATCTCACGACGCAAGTATTAGGATCATTTGACACGTCCCGTCTCAAGTATCAGGATCATTTGATTATGTTCCGACTCAAGTATCAGGATCATTTGACATGTCCCGATTCAAGAAAATGGATCATTTGACTCTTCCCGACTCAAGTATCAGGATCATTTGACATGTCCCGACTCAAATATCAGGAACAGTTGATTATGTCCTTACTCAAGTATCAGGATCATTTGACAAGTCCCGACTTAAGTATCAGGATCATTTGACATCTCACGACTCAAGTATCAGGATTATTTGACATGTCCCGACTTAAGTATCAGGATCACTTGACATGTCCTATCACAAGTATCAGGATCATGTGACATGTCCCGACACAAGTATCAGGATCATTCGACATGTCCCGACTCAAGTATCAGGATCAGTTGACATGTCCCGACTCAAATATCAGGAACAGTTGATTATTTCCCGACTTAAGTCTCAGGATCATTTGACATGTCCCGACGCAAGTATAGGGATCATTTGACATGTCCCGACTTAAGTTTCAGGATGATTCGACATGTCCCGACTCAAATATCAGGATCATTTGACATGTCCCGACTCAAGTATCAGTATCATTTGACATCTCACGACTCAAGTATCAGGATCATTTGACATGTCCCGACACAAGTATCAGGATCATTTGACATGTCCCGACACAAGTATCAGGATCATTTGACATGTCCCGACTCAAGTATGAGGATCATTTGACATGTCCCGACTCAAGTATCAGAATCATTTGATTATGTTCAGACTCAGGTATCAGGATTATTTGACATGTCCCGACTCAAATATCAGGAACAGTTGATTATTTCCCGACTCAAGTATCAGGATCACTTGACATATCCTTACACAAGTATCAGGATCATTTGACATGTCCCGACACAAGTATCAGGATCATTTGACATGTCCCGACACAAGTATCAGGATCATTTGAAATGTCCCGACACAAGTATCAGGATCATTTGACATGTCCCGACACAAGAATCAGGATCATTTGATTATGTTCCGACTCAAGTCTCAGGATCATTTGACATGTCCCGACACAAATATCAGGATCATTTGACATGTCCCGACTCAATTATCAGGATTATTTGACATGTTCCGACTCAAGTATCAGGATCATTTGAAATTGATACTCAAGTATCAGGATCATTCGATTATGTTCCGACTCAAGTGTCAGGATCATTTGACATGTCCCGAATCAAGTATCAGAATCATTCTACATCTCACGACTCAAGTATCAGGATCATTTGACATGTCCCGACACAAGTATCAGGATCATTTGACATGTTCCGACTCAAATATCAGGATCATTTGACATGTCCCGATTCAAGAAAAAGGATCATTGGACTTGTTCCGACTCAAGTATCAGGATCATTTGACATGTCCCGACTCAAATATCAGGAACAGTTGATTATGTCCAAACTCAAGTATCAGGATCATTTGACATATCCCGACTCAAGTATCAGGATCATTCGACATGTACCGACTCAAGTATCAGGATCATTTGACATGTCCCGACACAAGTATCAGGATCATTTGACATCTCACGACGCAAGTATTAGGAACATTTGACACGTCCCGTCTCAAGTATCAGGATCATTTGATTATGTTCCGACTCAAGTATCAGGATCATTTGACATGTCCCGATTCAAGAAAATGGATCATTTGACTCTTCCCGACTCAAGTATCAGGATCATTTGACATGTCCCGACTCAAATATCAGGAACAGTTGATTATGTCCTTACTCAAGTATCAGGATCATTTGACAAGTCCCGACTTAAGTATCAGGATCATTTGACATCTCACGACTCAAGTATCAGGATTATTTGACATGTCCCGACTTAAGTATCAGGATCACTTGACATGTCCTATCACAAGTATCAGGATCATGTGACATGTCCCGACACAAGTATCAGGATCATTCGACATGTCCCGACTCAAGTATCAGGATCAGTTGACATGTCCCGACTCAAATATCAGGAACAGTTGATTATTTCCCGACTTAAGTCTCAGGATCATTTGACATGTCCCGACGCAAGTATCAGGATCATTTGACATGTCCCGACTTAAGTTTCAGGATGATTCGACATGTCCCGACAAAAATATCAGGATCATTTGACATGTCCCGACTCAAGTATCAGAATCATTTGATTATGTTCAGACTCAGGTATCAGGATTATTTGACATGTCCCGACTCAAGTATCAGAATCATTTGATTATGTTCCGACTCAGGTATCAGGATTATTTGACATGTTCCGACTCAAGTATCAGGATCATTTGATTATGTTCCGACTCAAGTATCAGTATCATTTGACATCTCACGACTCAAGTATCAGGATCATTTGACATGTCCCGACACAAGTATCAGGATCATTTGACATGTCCCGACACAAGTATCAGGATCATTTGACATGTCCCGACTCAAGTATGAGGATCATTTGACATGTCCCGACTCAAGTATCAGAATCATTTGATTATGTTCAGACTCAGGTATCAGGATTATTTGACATGTCCCGACTCAAATATCAGGAACAGTTGATTATTTCCCGACTCAAGTCTCATGATCATTTGACATGTCCCGACACAAGTCTCAAGATCATTTGACATGTCCCAACACAAGTATCAGGATCATTTGACATGTCCCGACACAAGTATCAGGATCATTTGACATGTCCCGTCTCAAGTATCAGAATCATTTGATTATGTCCAGACTCAAGTATCAGAATCATTTGACATGTCCTGACTCAAGTATCAGGATCATTTGATTTTGTCTCGACTAAAGTATCGGGATCAGTTGACATGTTCCGACACATGTATCGGGATCAATTGACATGTCCCGACTCAAGTTTCAGGATCATTTGACATGTCCCGACTCAAGTATCAGGATCATTTGAATTGTCCCGACTCAAAAAACAGGAACAGTTGATTATGTCCCGACTCAAGTAACAGGATCATATGACATGTCCCGACTCAAGTATAAGGATCATTTGACATCTCACGACTCAAGTATCAGGATCATTTGACATGTCCCGACTCAAAAATCAGGATCTTTTGATTATGTTCCGACTCAGGTATCAGGATTATTTGACATGTTCCGAGTCAAGTATCAGGATCATTTGATTATGTTCCGACTCAAGTATCAGGATCATTTGACATGTCCCGACACATGAATCAGGATCATTTGATTATGTTCCGACTCAAGTCTCAGGATCATTTGACATGTCCCGACACAAATATCAGGATCACTTGACATGTCCTAACACAAGTATCAGGATCATTTGAAATGTCTCGACACAAGTATCAGGATCACTTGACATGTCCCAACACAAGTATCAGGATCATTTGACATGTCCCGACACAAGAATCAGGATCATTTGATTATGTTCCGACTCAAGTCTCAGGATCATTTGACATGTCCCGACACAAATATCAGGATCATTTGACATGTCCCGACACAAGAATCAGGATCATTTGACATGTCCCGACTCAAGTATCAGAATCATTTGATTATGTCCCGATTCAAGAATCAGGATCATTTGACTTGTCCTGACTCAAGTATCAGGAACATTTGATTATGTCCCGACTCAAGTATCAGGATCATTTGACATCTCACGACTAAAGTATCAGGATCATTTGACATTTCCCGACTCAAGTATGAGGATCATTTGACATTTCCCGATTCAAGAATCAGGATCATTTGACATGTCCCGACTTAAGTATCAGGATCACTTGACATGTCCCAACACAAGTATCAGAAACATTTGACATGTCCCGACTCAAGTATCAGGATCATTTTTCAAGTCCCGACTTAAGTATAAGGATCATTTGACATCTCACGACTCAAGTATCAGGTGAATTTGACATGTCCCGACTCAAAAATGAGGATCATTTGATTATGTTCCGACTCAAGTATCAGGATCACTTGACATGTCCCAACACAAGTATCAGGATCATTTGACATGTCCCGACACAAGTATCAGGATCATTTGACATGTCCCGACTCAAGTATCAGAATCATTTGATTATGTTCAGACTCAAGTATCAGGTCATTTGACATGTCCCGACTCAAGTATCAGGATCAATTGACATGTCCCGACACAAGTATCGGGATCATTTGACATGTCCCGACTCATATATCAGGAACAGTTGATTTTGTCCCGACTTTAGTATCAGGATCATTTGACATGTCCCGACTCAAAAATCAGGATCGCTTGATTATGTTCCGACTCAGGTATCAGGATTATTTGACATGTCCCGACTCAAAAATCAGGATCTTTTGATTATGTTCCGACTCATGTATCAGGATTATTTGACATGTTCCAAGTCAAGTATCAGGATCATTTGATTATGTTCCGACTCAAGTATCAGGATCACTTGACATGTCCTAACACAAGTATCAGGATCATTTGACATGTCCCGACACAAGTATCAGGATCATTTGACATGTCCCGACACAAGTATCAGGATCATTTGAAATGTCCCGACACAAGTATCAGGATCATTTGACATGTCCCGACACAAGAATCAGGATCATTTGATTATGTTCCGACTCAAGTCTCAGGATCATTTGACATGTCCCGACACAAATATCAGGATCATTTGACATGTCCCGACTCAATTATCAGGATTATTTGACATGTTCCGACTCAAGTATCAGGATCATTTGAAATTGATACTCAAGTATCAGGATCATTCGATTATGTTCCGACTCAAGTGTCAGGATCATTTGACACGTCCCGAATCAAGTATCAGGATCATTCTACATCTCACGACTCAAGTATCAGGATCATTTGACATGTCCCGACTCAAGTTTTCAGGATAATTTGATTATGTTCCGAATCAAGTCTCAGGATCATTTGACATGTCCCGACACAAGTATCAGGATCATTTGACATGTCCCGACTCAAATATCAGGATCATTTGACATGTCCCGATTCAAGAAAAAGGATCATTGGACTTGTCCCGACTCAAGTATCAGGATCATTTGACATGTCCCGACTCAAATATCAGGAACAGTTGATTATGTCCAAACTCAAGTATCAGGATCATTTGACATATCCCGACTCAAGTATCAGGATCATTCGACATGTACCGACTCAAGTATCAGGATCATTTGACATGTCTCGACACAAGTATTAGGATCATTTGACATCTCACGACGCAAGTATTAGGATCATTTGACACGTCCCGTCTCAAGTATCAGGATCATTTGATTATGTTCCGACTCAAGTATCAGGATCATTTGACATGTCCCGATTCAAGAAAATGGATCATTTGACTCTTCCCGACTCAAGTATCAGGATCATTTGACATGTCCCGACTCAAATATCAGGAACAGTTGATTATGTCCTTACTCAAGTATCAGGATCATTTGACAAGTCCCGACTTAAGTATCAGGATCATTTGACATCTCACGACTCAAGTATCAGGATTATTTGACATGTCCCGACTTAAGTATCAGGATCACTTGACATGTCCTATCACAAGTATCAGGATCATGTGACATGTCCCGACACAAGTATCAGGATCATTCGACATGTCCCGACTCAAGTATCAGGATCAGTTGACATGTCCCGACTCAAATATCAGGAACAGTTGATTATTTCCCGACTTAAGTCTGAGGATCATTTGACATGTCCCGACGAAAGTATCAGGATCATTTGACATGTCCCGACTTAAGTTTCAGGATGATTCGACATGTCCCGACACAAATATCAGGATCATTTGACATGTCCCGACTCAAGTATCAGTATCATTTGACATCTCACGACTCAAGTATCAGGATCATTTGACATGTCTCGACACAAGTATCAGGATCATTTGACATGTCCCGACTTAAGTATCAGGATCATTTGACATGTCCCGACTCAAATATCAGGAACGGTTGATTATGTCCCGACTCAACTATCAGGATCATTTGACATGTCCCGACTCAAGTATCAGGATCATTTGATTTTGTCTCAACTCAAGTTTCGGGATCAGTTGACATGTCCCGACTCAAGAATCAGGATCATTTGACATGTCCCGACTGAAGTATCAGGATCATTTTTCAAGTCCCGACTTAAGTATAAGGATCATCTGACATCTCACGACTAGAGTATCTGGTTAATTTGACATGTCCCGACTCAAAAATGAGGATCATTTGATTATGTTCCGACTCAAGTATCAGGATCACTTTACATGTCCCAACACAAGTATCAGAAACATTTGACATGTCCCGACACATGTATCAGGATCATTTGACATGTCCCGACACAAGTATCAGAATCATTTGATTATGTTCAGACTCAAGTATCAGGATCATTTGACATGTCCCGAAACAAATATCAGGATCATTTGACATGTCCCGACTCAAGTTTCAGAATCATTTGATTATGTTCCGACTCAAGTATCAGGATCATTTGACATCTCACGACTAAAGTATCAGGATCATTTGACATGTCCCGACTCAAGTATGAGGATCATTTGACATGTCCCGACTCAAGAATCAGGATCATTTGACATGTCCCGACTTAAGTATCAGGATCATTCGACATGTACCGACTCAAGTATCAGGATCATTTGACATGTCCCGACACAAGTATCAGGATCATTTGACATCTCACGACGCAAGTATTAGGATCATTTGACACGTCCCGTCTCAAGTATCAGGATCATTTGATTATGTTCCGACTCAAGTATCAGGATCATTTGACATGTCCCGATTCAAGAAAATGGATCATTTGACTCTTCCCGACTCAAGTATCAGGATCATTTGACATGTCCCGACTCAAATATCAGGAACAGTTGATTATGTCCTTACTCAAGTATCAGGATCATTTGACAAGTCCCGACTTAAGTATCAGGATCATTTGACATCTCACGACTCAAGTATCAGGATTATTTTACATGTCCCGACTTAAGTATCAGGATCACTTGACATGTCCTATCACAAGTATCAGGATCATGTGACATGTCCCGACACAAGTATCAGGATCATTCGACATGTCCCGACTCAAGTATCAGGATCAGTTGACATGTCCCGACTCAAATATCAGGAACAGTTGATTATTTCCCGACTTAAGTCTCAGTATCATTTGACATGTCCCGACGCAAGTATAGGGATCATTTGACATGTCCCGACTTAAGTTTCAGGATGATTCGACATGTCCCGACTCAAATATCAGGATCATTTGACATGTCCCGACTCAAGTATCAGTATCATTTGACATCTCACGACTCAAGTATCAGGATCATTTGACATGTCCCGACACAAGTATCAGGATCATTTGACATGTCCCGACACAAGTATCAGGATCATTTGACATGTCCCGACTCAAGTATGAGGATCATTTGACATGTCCCGACTCAAGTATCAGAATCATTTGATTATGTTCAGACTCAGGTATCAGGATTATTTGACATGTCCCGACTCAAATATCAGGAACAGTTGATTATTTCCCGACTCAAGTATCAGGATCACTTGACATATCCTTACACAAGTATCAGGATCATTTGACATGTCCCGACACAAGTATCAGGATCATTTGACATGTCCCGACACAAGTATCAGGATCATTTGAAATGTCCCGACACAAGTATCAGGATCATTTGACATGTCCCGACACAAGAATCAGGATCATTTGATTATGTTCCGACTCAAGTCTCAGGATCATTTGACATGTCCCGACACAAATATCAGGATCATTTGACATGTCCCGACTCAATTATCAGGATTATTTGACATGTTCCGACTCAAGTATCAGGATCATTTGAAATTGATACTCAAGTATCAGGATCATTCGATTATGTTCCGACTCAAGTGTCAGGATCATTTGACATGTCCCGAATCAAGTATCAGAATCATTCTACATCTCACGACTCAAGTATCAGGATCATTTGACATGTCCCGACACAAGTATCAGGATCATTTGACATGTTCCGACTCAAATATCAGGATCATTTGACATGTCCCGATTCAAGAAAAAGGATCATTGGACTTGTTCCGACTCAAGTATCAGGATCATTTGACATGTCCCGACTCAAATATCAGGAACAGTTGATTATGTCCAAACTCAAGTATCAGGATCATTTGACATATCCCGACTCAAGTATCAGGATCATTCGACATGTACCGACTCAAGTATCAGGATCATTTGACATGTCCCGACACAAGTATCAGGATCATTTGACATCTCACGACGCAAGTATTAGGATCATTTGACACGTCCCGTCTCAAGTATCAGGATCATTTGATTATGTTCCGACTCAAGTATCAGGATCATTTGACATGTCCCGATTCAAGAAAATGGATCATTTGACTCTTCCCGACTCAAGTATCAGGATCATTTGACATGTCCCGACTCAAATATCAGGAACAGTTGATTATGTCCTTACTCAAGTATCAGGATCATTTGACAAGTCCCGACTTAAGTATCAGGATCATTTGACATCTCACGACTGAAGTATCAGGATTATTTGACATGTCCCGACTTAAGTATCAGGATCACTTGACATGTCCTATCACAAGTATCAGGATCATGTGACATGTCCCGACACAAGTATCAGGATCATTCGACATGTCCCGACTCAAGTATCAGGATCAGTTGACATGTCCCGACTCAAATATCAGGAACAGTTGATTATTTCCCGACTTAAGTCTCAGGATCATTTGACATGTCCCGACGCAAGTATAGGGATCATTTGACATGTCCCGACTTAAGTTTCAGGATGATTCGACATGTCCCGACTCAAATATCAGGATCATTTGACATGTCCCGACTCAAGTATCAGTATCATTTGACATCTCACGACTCAAGTATCAGGATCATTTGACATGTCCCGACACAAGTATCAGGATCATTTGACATGTCCCGACACAAGTATCAGGATCATTTGACATGTCCCGACTCAAGTATGAGGATCATTTGACATGTCCCGACTCAAGTATCAGAATCATTTGATTATGTTCAGACTCAGGTATCAGGATTATTTGACATGTCCCGACTCAAATATCAGGAACAGTTGATTATTTCCCGACTCAAGTATCAGGATCACTTGACATATCCTTACACAAGTATCAGGATCATTTGACATGTCCCGACACAAGTATCAGGATCATTTGACATGTCCCGACACAAGTATCAGGATCATTTGACATGTCCCGACACAAGAATCAGGATCATTTGATTATGTTCCGACTCAAGTCTCAGGATCATTTGACATGTCCCGACACAAATATCAGGATCATTTGACATGTCCCGACTCAATTATCAGGATTATTTGACATGTTCCGACTCAAGTATCAGGATCATTTGAAATTGATACTCAAGTATCAGGATCATTCGATTATGTTCCGACTCAAGTGTCAGGATCATTTGACATGTCCCGAATCAAGTATCAGAATCATTCTACATCTCACGACTCAAGTATCAGGATCATTTGACATGTCCCGACACAAGTATCAGGATCATTTGACATGTTCCGACTCAAATATCAGGATCATTTGACATGTCCCGATTCAAGAAAAAGGATCATTGGACTTGTTCCGACTCAAGTATCAGGATCATTTGACATGTCCCGACTCAAATATCAGGAACAGTTGATTATGTCCAAACTCAAGTATCAGGATCATTTGACATATCCCGACTCAAGTATCAGGATCATTCGACATGTACCGACTCAAGTATCAGGATCATTTGACATGTCCCGACACAAGTATCAGGATCATTTGACATCTCACGACGCAAGTATTAGGATCATTTGACACGTCCCGTCTCAAGTATCAGGATCATTTGATTATGTTCCGACTCAAGTATCAGGATCATTTGACATGTCCCGATTCAAGAAAATGGATCATTTGACTCTTCCCGACTCAAGTATCAGGATCATTTGACATGTCCCGACTCAAATATCAGGAACAGTTGATTATGTCCTTACTCAAGTATCAGGATCATTTGACAAGTCCCGACTTAAGTATCAGGATCATTTGACATCTCACGACTCAAGTATCAGGATTATTTGACATGTCCCGACTTAAGTATCAGGATCACTTGACATGTCCTATCACAAGTATCAGGATCATGTGACATGTCCCGACACAAGTATCAGGATCATTCGACATGTCCCGACTCAAGTATCAGGATCAGTTGACATGTCCCGACTCAAATATCAGGAACAGTTGATTATTTCCCGACTTAAGTCTCAGGATCATTTGACATGTCCCGACGCAAGTATCAGGATCATTTGACATGTCCCGACTTAAGTTTCAGGATGATTCGACATGTCCCGACAAAAATATCAGGATCATTTGACATGTCCCGACTCAAGTATCAGAATCATTTGATTATGTTCAGACTCAGGTATCAGGATTATTTGACATGTCCCGACTCAAGTATCAGAATCATTTGATTATGTTCCGACTCAGGTATCAGGATTATTTGACATGTTCCGACTCAAGTATCAGGATCATTTGATTATGTTCCGACTCAAGTATCAGTATCATTTGACATCTCACGACTCAAGTATCAGGATCATTTGACATGTCCCGACACAAGTATCAGGATCATTTGACATGTCCCGACACAAGTATCAGGATCATTTGACATGTCCCGACTCAAGTATGAGGATCATTTGACATGTCCCGACTCAAGTATCAGAATCATTTGATTATGTCCCGACTCAAATATCAGGAACAGTTGATTATTTCCCGACTCAAGTCTCATGATCATTTGACATGTCCCGACACAAGTCTCAAGATCATTTGACATGTCCCAACACAAGTATCAGGATCATTTGACATGTCCCGACACAAGTATCAGGATCATTTGACATGTCCCGTCTCAAGTATCAGAATCATTTGATTATGTCCAGACTCAAGTATCAGAATCATTTGACATGTCCTGACTCAAGTATCAGGATCATTTGATTTTGTCTCGACTAAAGTATCGGGATCAGTTGACATGTTCCGACACAAGTATCGGGATCAATTGACATGTCCCGACTCAAGTTTCAGGATCATTTGACATGTCCCGACTCAAGTATCAGGATCATTTGAATTGTCCCGACTCAAAAAACAGGAACAGTTGATTATGTCCCGACTCAAGTAACAGGATCATATGACATGTCCCGACTCAAGTATAAGGATCATTTGACATCTCACGACTCAAGTATCAGGATCATTTGACATGTCCCGACTCAAAAATCAGGATCTTTTGATTATGTTCCGACTCAGGTATCAGGATTATTTGACATGTTCCGAGTCAAGTATCAGGATCATTTGATTATGTTCCGACTCAAGTATCAGGATCATTTGACATGTCCCGACACATGAATCAGGATCATTTGATTATGTTCCGACTCAAGTCTCAGGATCATTTGACATGTCCCGACACAAATATCAGGATCACTTGACATGTCCTAACACAAGTATCAGGATCATTTGAAATGTCCCGACACAAGTATCAGGATCACTTGACATGTCCCAACACAAGTATCAGGATCATTTGACATGTCCCGACACAAGAATCAGGATCATTTGATTATGTTCCGACTCAAGTCTCAGGATCATTTGACATGTCCCGACACAAATATCAGGATCATTTGACATGTCCCGACACAAGAATCAGGATCATTTGACATGTCCCGACTCAAGTATCAGAATCATTTGATTATGTCCCGATTCAAGAATCAGGATCATTTGACTTGTCCTGACTCAAGTATCAGGAACATTTGATTATGTCCCGACTCAAGTATCAGGATCATTTGACATCTCACGACTAAAGTATCAGGATCATTTGACATTTCCCGACTCAAGTATGAGGATCATTTGACATTTCCCGATTCAAGAATCAGGATCATTTGACATGTCCCGACTTAAGTATCAGGATCACTTGACATGTCCCAACACAAGTATCAGAAACATTTGACATGTCCCGACTCAAGTATCAGGATCATTTTTCAAGTCCCGACTTAAGTATAAGGATCATTTGACATCTCACGACTCAAGTATCAGGTGAATTTGACATGTCCCGACTCAAAAATGAGGATCATTTGATTATGTTCCGACTCAAGTATCAGGATCACTTGACATGTCCCAACACAAGTATCAGGATCATTTGACATGTCCCGACACAAGTATCAGGATCATTTGACATGTCCCGACTCAAGTATCAGAATCATTTGATTATGTTCAGACTCAAGTATCAGGTCATTTGACATGTCCCGACTCAAGTATCAGGATCAATTGACATGTCCCGACACAAGTATCGGGATCATTTGACATGTCCCGACTCATATATCAGGAACAGTTGATTTTGTCCCGACTTTAGTATCAGGATCATTTGACATGTCCCGACTCAAAAATCAGGATCGCTTGATTATGTTCCGACTCAGGTATCAGGATTATTTGACATGTCCCGACTCAAAAATCAGGATCTTTTGATTATGTTCCGACTCATGTATCAGGATTATTTGACATGTTCCAAGTCAAGTATCAGGATCATTTGATTATGTTCCGACTCAAGTATCAGGATCACTAGACATGTCCTAACACAAGTATCAGGATCATTTGACATGTCCCGACACAAGTATCAGGATCATTTGACATGTCCCGACACAAGTATCAGGATCATTTGAAATGTCCCGACACAAGTATCAGGATCATTTGACATGTCCCGACACAAGAATCAGGATCATTTGATTATGTTCCGACTCAAGTCTCAGGATCATTTGACATGTCCCGACACAAATATCAGGATCATTTGACATGTCCCGACTCAATTATCAGGATTATTTGACATGTTCCGACTCAAGTATCAGGATCATTTGAAATTGATACTCAAGTATCAGGATCATTCGATTATGTTCCGACTCAAGTGTCAGGATCATTTGACACGTCCCGAATCAAGTATCAGGATCATTCTACATCTCACGACTCAAGTATCAGGATCATTTGACATGTCCCGACTCAAGTTTTCAGGATAATTTGATTATGTTCCGAATCAAGTCTCAGGATCATTTGACATGTCCCGACACAAGTATCAGGATCATTTGACATGTCCCGACTCAAATATCAGGATCATTTGACATGTCCCGACACAAGTATCAGGATCATTTGACATGTCCCGACTCAAGTATGAGGATCATTTGACATGTCCCGACTCAAGTATCAGAATCATTTGATTATGTTCAGACTCAGGTATCAGGATTATTTGACATGTCCCGACTCAAATATCAGGAACAGTTGATTATTTCCCGACTCAAGTATCAGGATCACTTGACATATCCTTACACAAGTATCAGGATCATTTGACATGTCCCGACACAAGTATCAGGATCATTTGACATGTCCCGACACAAGTATCAGGATCATTTGAAATGTCCCGACACAAGTATCAGGATCATTTGACATGTCCCGACACAAGAATCAGGATCATTTGATTATGTTCCGACTCAAGTCTCAGGATCATTTGACATGTCCCGACACAAATATCAGGATCATTTGACATGTCCCGACTCAATTATCAGGATTATTTGACATGTTCCGACTCAAGTATCAGGATCATTTGAAATTGATACTCAAGTATCAGGATCATTCGATTATGTTCCGACTCAAGTGTCAGGATCATTTGACATGTCCCGAATCAAGTATCAGAATCATTCTACATCTCACGACTCAAGTATCAGGATCATTTGACATGTCCCGACACAAGTATCAGGATCATTTGACATGTTCCGACTCAAATATCAGGATCATTTGACATGTCCCGATTCAAGAAAAAGGATCATTGGACTTGTTCCGACTCAAGTATCAGGATCATTTGAGATGTCCCGACTCAAATATCAGGAACAGTTGATTATGTCCAAACTCAAGTATCAGGATCATTTGACATATCCCGACTCAAGTATCAGGATCATTCGACATGTACCGACTCAAGTATCAGGATCATTTGACATGTCCCGACACAAGTATCAGGATCATTTGACATCTCACGACGCAAGTATTAGGATCATTTGACACGTCCCGTCTCAAGTATCAGGATCATTTGATTATGTTCCGACTCAAGTATCAGGATCATTTGACATGTCCCGATTCAAGAAAATGGATCATTTGACTCTTCCCGACTCAAGTATCAGGATCATTTGACATGTCCCGACTCAAATATCAGGAACAGTTGATTATGTCCTTACTCAAGTATCAGGATCATTTGACAAGTCCCGACTTAAGTATCAGGATCATTTGACATCTCACGACTCAAGTATCAGGATTATTTGACATGTCCCGACTTAAGTATCAGGATCACTTGACATGTCCTATCACAAGTATCAGGATCATGTGACATGTCCCGACACAAGTATCAGGATCATTCGACATGTCCCGACTCAAGTATCAGGATCAGTTGACATGTCCCGACTCAAATATCAGGAACAGTTGATTATTTCCCGACTTAAGTCTCAGGATCATTTGACATGTCCCGACGCAAGTATCAGGATCATTTGACATGTCCCGACTTAAGTTTCAGGATGATTCGACATGTCCCGACAAAAATATCAGGATCATTTGACATGTCCCGACTCAAGTATCAGAATCATTTGATTATGTTCAGACTCAGGTATCAGGATTATTTGACATGTCCCGACTCAAGTATCAGAATCATTTGATTATGTTCCGACTCAGGTATCAGGATTATTTGACATGTTCCGACTCAAGTATCAGGATCATTTGATTATGTTCCGACTCAAGTATCAGTATCATTTGACATCTCACGACTCAAGTATCAGGATCATTTGACATGTCCCGACACAAGTATCAGGATCATTTGACATGTCCCGACACAAGTATCAGGATCATTTGACATGTCCCGACTCAAGTATGAGGATCATTTGACATGTCCCGACTCAAGTATCAGAATCATTTGATTATGTCCCGACTCAAATATCAGGAACAGTTGATTATTTCCCGACTCAAGTCTCATGATCATTTGACATGTCCCGACACAAGTCTCAAGATCATTTGACATGTCCCAACACAAGTATCAGGATCATTTGACATGTCCCGACACAAGTATCAGGATCATTTGACATGTCCCGTCTCAAGTATCAGAATCATTTGATTATGTCCAGACTCAAGTATCAGAATCATTTGACATGTCCTGACTCAAGTATCAGGATCATTTGATTTTGTCTCGACTAAAGTATCGGGATCAGTTGACATGTTCCGACACAAGTATCGGGATCAATTGACATGTCCCGACTCAAGTTTCAGGATCATTTGACATGTCCCGACTCAAGTATCAGGATCATTTGAATTGTCCCGACTCAAAAAACAGGAACAGTTGATTATGTCCCGACTCAAGTAACAGGATCATATGACATGTCCCGACTCAAGTATAAGGATCATTTGACATCTCACGACTCAAGTATCAGGATCATTTGACATGTCCCGACTCAAAAATCAGGATCTTTTGATTATGTTCCGACTCAGGTATCAGGATTATTTGACATGTTCCGAGTCAAGTATCAGGATCATTTGATTATGTTCCGACTCAAGTATCAGGATCATTTGACATGTCCCGACACATGAATCAGGATCATTTGATTATGTTCCGACTCAAGTCTCAGGATCATTTGACATGTCCCGACACAAATATCAGGATCACTTGACATGTCCTAACACAAGTATCAGGATCATTTGAAATGTCCCGACACAAGTATCAGGATCACTTGACATGTCCCAACACAAGTATCAGGATCATTTGACATGTCCCGACACAAGAATCAGGATCATTTGATTATGTTCCGACTCAAGTCTCAGGATCATTTGACATGTCCCGACACAAATATCAGGATCATTTGACATGTCCCGACACAAGAATCAGGATCATTTGACATGTCCCGACTCAAGTATCAGAATCATTTGATTATGTCCCGATTCAAGAATCAGGATCATTTGACTTGTCCTGACTCAAGTATCAGGAACATTTGATTATGTCCCGACTCAAGTATCAGGATCATTTGACATCTCACGACTAAAGTATCAGGATCATTTGACATTTCCCGACTCAAGTATGAGGATCATTTGACATTTCCCGATTCAAGAATCAGGATCATTTGACATGTCCCGACTTAAGTATCAGGATCACTTGACATGTCCCAACACAAGTATCAGAAACATTTGACATGTCCCGACTCAAGTATCAGGATCATTTTTCAAGTCCCGACTTAAGTATAAGGATCATTTGACATCTCACGACTCAAGTATCAGGTGAATTTGACATGTCCCGACTCAAAAATGAGGATCATTTGATTATGTTCCGACTCAAGTATCAGGATCACTTGACATGTCCCAACACAAGTATCAGGATCATTTGACATGTCCCGACACAAGTATCAGGATCATTTGACATGTCCCGACTCAAGTATCAGAATCATTTGATTATGTTCAGACTCAAGTATCAGGTCATTTGACATGTCCCGACTCAAGTATCAGGATCAATTGACATGTCCCGACACAAGTATCGGGATCATTTGACATGTCCCGACTCATATATCAGGAACAGTTGATTTTGTCCCGACTTTAGTATCAGGATCATTTGACATGTCCCGACTCAAAAATCAGGATCGCTTGATTATGTTCCGACTCAGGTATTAGGATTATTTGACATGTCCCGACTCAAAAATCAGGATCTTTTAATTATGTTCCGACTCATGTATCAGGATTATTTGACATGTTCCAAGTCAAGTATCAGGATCATTTGATTATGTTCCGACTCAAGTATCAGGATCACTTGACATGTCCTAACACAAGTATCAGGATCATTTGACATGTCCCGACACAAGTATCAGGATCATTTGACATGTCCCGACACAAGTATCAGGATCATTTGAAATGTCCCGACACAAGTATCAGGATCATTTGACATGTCCCGACACAAGAATCAGGATCATTTGATTATGTTCCGACTCAAGTCTCAGGATCATTTGACATGTCCCGACACAAATATCAGGATCATTTGACATGTCCCGACTCAATTATCAGGATTATTTGACATGTTCCGACTCAAGTATCAGGATCATTTGAAATTGATACTCAAGTATCAGGATCATTCGATTATGTTCCGACTCAAGTGTCAGGATCATTTGACACGTCCCGAATCAAGTATCAGGATCATTCTACATCTCACGACTCAAGTATCAGGATCATTTGACATGTCCCGACTCAAGTTTTCAGGATAATTTGATTATGTTCCGAATCAAGTCTCAGGATCATTTGACATGTCCCGACACAAGTATCAGGATCATTTGACATGTCCCGACTCAAATATCAGGATCATTTGACATGTCCCGACACAAGTATCAGGATCATTTGACATGTCCCGACTCAAGTATGAGGATCATTTGACATGTCCCGACTCAAGTATCAGAATCATTTGATTATGTTCAGACTCAGGTATCAGGATTATTTGACATGTCCCGACTCAAATATCAGGAACAGTTGATTATTTCCCGACTCAAGTATCAGGATCACTTGACATATCCTTACACAAGTATCAGGATCATTTGACATGTCCCGACACAAGTATCAGGATCATTTGACATGTCCCGACACAAGTATCAGGATCATTTGAAATGTCCCGACACAAGTATCAGGATCATTTGACATGTCCCGACACAAGAATCAGGATCATTTGATTATGTTCCGACTCAAGTCTCAGGATCATTTGACATGTCCCGACACAAATATCAGGATCATTTGACATGTCCCGACTCAATTATCAGGATTATTTGACATGTTCCGACTCAAGTATCAGGATCATTTGAAATTGATACTCAAGTATCAGGATCATTCGATTATGTTCCGACTCAAGTGTCAGGATCATTTGACATGTCCCGAATCAAGTATCAGAATCATTTTACATCTCACGACTCAAGTATCAGGATCATTTGACATGTCCCGACACAAGTATCAGGATCATTTGACATGTTCCGACTCAAATATCAGGATCATTTGACATGTCCCGATTCAAGAAAAAGGATCATTGGACTTGTTCCGACTCAAGTATCAGGATCATTTGACATGTCCCGACTCAAATATCAGGAACAGTTGATTATGTCCAAACTCAAGTATCAGGATCATTTGACATATCCCGACTCAAGTATCAGGATCATTCGACATGTACCGACTCAAGTATCAGGATCATTTGACATGTCCCGACACAAGTATCAGGATCATTTGACATCTCACGACGCAAGTATTAGGATCATTTGACACGTCCCGTCTCAAGTATCAGGATCATTTGATTATGTTCCGACTCAAGTATCAGGATCATTTGACATGTCCCGATTCAAGAAAATGGATCATTTGACTCTTCCCGACTCAAGTATCAGGATCATTTGACATGTCCCGACTCAAATATCAGGAACAGTTGATTATGTCCTTACTCAAGTATCAGGATCATTTGACAAGTCCCGACTTAAGTATCAGGATCATTTGACATCTCACGACTCAAGTATCAGGATTATTTGACATGTCCCGACTTAAGTATCAGGATCACTTGACATGTCCTATCACAAGTATCAGGATCATGTGACATGTCCCGACACAAGTATCAGGATCATTCGACATGTCCCGACTCAAGTATCAGGATCAGTTGACATGTCCCGACTCAAATATCAGGAACAGTTGATTATTTCCCGACTTAAGTCTCAGGATCATTTGACATGTCCCGACGCAAGTATCAGGATCATTTGACATGTCCCGACTTAAGTTTCAGGATGATTCGACATGTCCCGACAAAAATATCAGGATCATTTGACATGTCCCGACTCAAGTATCAGAATCATTTGATTATGTTCAGACTCAGGTATCAGGATTATTTGACATGTCCCGACTCAAATATCAGAATCATTTGATTATGTTCCGACTCAGGTATCAGGATTATTTGACATGTTCCGACTCAAGTATCAGGATCATTTGATTATGTTCCGACTCAAGTATCAGTATCATTTGACATCTCACGACTCAAGTATCAGGATCATTTGACATGTCCCGACACAAGTATCAGGATCATTTGACATGTCCCGACACAAGTATCAGGATCATTTGACATGTCCCGACTCAAGTATGAGGATCATTTGACATGTCCCGACTCAAGTATCAGAATCATTTGATTATGTCCCGACTCAAATATCAGGAACAGTTGATTATTTCCCGACTCAAGTCTCATGATCATTTGACATGTCCCGACACAAGTCTCAAGATCATTTGACATGTCCCAACACAAGTATCAGGATCATTTGACATGTCCCGACACAAGTATCAGGATCATTTGACATGTCCCGTCTCAAGTATCAGAATCATTTGATTATGTCCAGACTCAAGTATCAGAATCATTTGACATGTCCTGACTCAAGTATCAGGATCATTTGATTTTGTCTCGACTAAAGTATCGGGATCAGTTGACATGTTCCGACACAAGTATCGGGATCAATTGACATGTCCCGACTCAAGTTTCAGGATCATTTGACATGTCCCGACTCAAGTATCAGGATCATTTGAATTGTCCCGACTCAAAAAACAGGAACAGTTGATTATGTCCCGACTCAAGTAACAGGATCATATGACATGTCCCGACTCAAGTATAAGGATCATTTGACATCTCACGACTCAAGTATCAGGATCATTTGACATGTCCCGACTCAAAAATCAGGATCTTTTGATTATGTTCCGACTCAGGTATCAGGATTATTTGACATGTTCCGAGTCAAGTATCAGGATCATTTGATTATGTTCCGACTCAAGTATCAGGATCATTTGACATGTCCCGACACATGAATCAGGATCATTTGATTATGTTCAGACTCAAGTATCAGGTCATTTGACATGTCCCGACTCAAGTATCAGGATCAATTGACATGTCCCGACACAAGTATCGGGATCATTTGACATGTCCCGACTCATATATCAGGAACAGTTGATTTTGTCCCGACTTTAGTATCAGGATCATTTGACATGTCCCGACTCAAAAATCAGGATCGCTTGATTATGTTCCGACTCAGGTATCAGGATTATTTGACATGTCCCGACTCAAAAATCAGGATCTTTTGATTATGTTCCGACTCATGTATCAGGATTATTTGACATGTTCCAAGTCAAGTATCAGGATCATTTGATTATGTTCCGACTCAAGTATCAGGATCACTTGACATGTCCTAACACAAGTATCAGGATCATTTGACATGTCCCGACACAAGTATCAGGATCATTTGACATGTCCCGACACAAGTATCAGGATCATTTGAAATGTCCCGACACAAGTATCAGGATCATTTGACATGTCCCGACACAAGAATCAGGATCATTTGATTATGTTCCGACTCAAGTCTCAGGATCATTTGACATGTCCCGACACAAATATCAGGATCATTTGACATGTCCCGACTCAATTATCAGGATTATTTGACATGTTCCGACTCAAGTATCAGGATCATTTGAAATTGATACTCAAGTATCAGGATCATTCGATTATGTTCCGACTCAAGTGTCAGGATCATTTGACACGTCCCGAATCAAGTATCAGGATCATTCTACATCTCACGACTCAAGTATCAGGATCATTTGACATGTCCCGACTCAAGTTTTCAGGATAATTTGATTATGTTCCGAATCAAGTCTCAGGATCATTTGACATGTCCCGACACAAGTATCAGGATCATTTGACATGTCCCGACTCAAATATCAGGATCATTTGACATGTCCCGATTCAAGAAAAAGGATCATTGGACTTGTCCCGACTCAAGTATCAGGATCATTTGACATGTCCCGACTCAAATATCAGGAACAGTTGATTATGTCCAAACTCAAGTATCAGGATCATTTGACATATCCCGACTCAAGTATCAGGATCATTCGACATGTACCGACTCAAGTATCAGGATCATTTGACATGTCTCGACACAAGTATCAGGATCATTTGACATCTCACGACGCAAGTATTAGGATCATTTGACACGTCCCGTCTCAAGTATCAGGATCATTTGATTATGTTCCGACTCAAGTATCAGGATCATTTGACATGTCCCGATTCAAGAAAATGGATCATTTGACTCTTCCCGACTCAAGTATCAGGATCATTTGACATGTCCCGACTCAAATATCAGGAACAGTTGATTATGTCCTTACTCAAGTATCAGGATCATTTGACAAGTCCCGACTTAAGTATCAGGATCATTTGACATCTCACGACTCAAGTATCAGGATTATTTGACATGTCCCGACTTAAGTATCAGGATCACTTGACATGTCCTATCACAAGTATCAGGATCATGTGACATGTCCCGACACAAGTATCAGGATCATTCGACATGTCCCGACTCAAGTATCAGGATCAGTTGACATGTCCCGACTCAAATATCAGGAACAGTTGATTATTTCCCGACTTAAGTCTGAGGATCATTTGACATGTCCCGACGCAAGTATCAGGATCATTTGACATGTCCCGACTTAAGTTTCAGGATGATTCGACATGTCCCGACACAAATATCAGGATCATTTGACATGTCCCGACTCAAGTATCAGTATCATTTGACATCTCACGACTCAAGTATCAGGATCATTTGACATGTCTCGACACAAGTATCAGGATCACTTGACATGTCCCGACACAAGTATCAGGATCATTTGACATGTCCCGACTAGAGTATGAGGATCATTTGACATGTCCCGACTCAAGTATCAGAATCATTTGATTATGTTCAGACTCAGGTATCAGGATTATTTGACATGTCCCGACTCAAATATCAGGAACAGTTGATTATTTCCCGACTCAAGTCTCAAGATCATTTGACATGTCCCAACACAAGTATCAGGATCATTTGACATGTCCCGACACAAGTATCAGGATCATTTGACATGTCCCGACTCAAGTATCAGAATCATTTGATTATGTTCAGACTCAAGTATCAGAATCATTTGACATGTCCTGACTCAAATATCAGGATCATTTTATTATGTTCAGACTCAAGTATCAGTATCATTTGATTATGTTCCGACTCAAGTCTCAGAATCATTTGACATGTCCCGACACAAGTATCAGGATCATTTGACATGTCCCGACACAAGTATCAGGATCATTTTACAAGTCCCGACTTAAGTATAAGGATCATTTGACATCTCACGACTCAAGTATTAGGATCATTTGACATGTCTCGACTCAAAAATCAGGATCTTTTGATTATGTTCCGACTCAGGTATCAGGTTTATTTGACATGTTCCGACTCAAGTATCAGTATCATTTGATTATGTTCCGACTCAAGTCTCAGAATCATTTGACATGTCCCGACTCAAGTATCAGGATCATTTGACATGTCCCGACTTAAGTATCAGTTACATTTGACATCTCACGACTCAAGTATCAGGATCATTTAAAAAGTCCCGACACAAGTATCAGGATCATTTGACATGTCCCAACACAAGTATCAGGATCATTTGACATGTCCCGACTCAAGTATCAGAATCATTTGATTATGTTCCGACTCAGGTATCAGGATTATTTGACATGTTCCGACTCAAGTATCAGGATCATTTGATTATGTTCCGACTCAAGTATCAGGATCATTTGACAGGACCCGACTCAATTATCAGGATCATTTGACATGTTCCGACTCAAGTATCAGGATCATTTGACATTGATACTCAAGTATCAGGATCATTTGATTATGTTCCGACTCAAGTGTCAGGATCATTTGACATGTCCCGACACAAGAATCAGGATCATTTGATTATGTTCCGACTCAAGTCTCAGGATCAATTGACATGTCCCGACACAAGTTTCAGGATCACTTGACACGTCCCAACACAAGTATCAGGATCATTTGACATGTCCCGACAAGAGAATCAGGATCATTTGATTATGTTCTGACTCAAGTATCAGGTCATTTAACATGTCCCGACTCAAATATCAGGATGATTTGACATATCCCGACACAAGTATCAGGATCATTTGACATGTCCCGACACAAGAATCAGGATCATTTGATTATGTTCCGACTCAAGTCTCAGGATCATTTGACATGTCCCGACACAAATATCAGGATCATTTGACATGTCCCGACTCAATTATCAGGATTATTTGACATGTTCCGACTCAAGTATCAGGATCATTTGAAATTGATACTCAAGTATCAGGATCATTCGATTATGTTCCGACTCAAGTGTCAGGATCATTTGACATGTCCCGAATCAAGTATCAGGATCATTCTACATCTCACGACTCAAGTATCAGGATCATTTGACATGTCCCGACTCAAGTTTTCAGGATAATTTGATTATGTTCCGAATCAAGTCTCAGGATCATTTGACATGTCCCGACACAAGTATCAGGATCATTTGACATGTCCCGACTCAAATATCAGGATCATTTGACATATCCCGATTCAAGAAAAAGGATCATTGGACTTGTCCCGACTCAAGTATCAGGATCATTTGACATGTCCCAACTCAAATATCAGGAACAGTTGATTATGTCCAAACTCAAGTATCAGGATCATTTGACATATCCCGACTCAAGTATCAGGATCATTCGACATGTACCGACTCAAGTATCAGGATCATTTGACATGTCCCGACACAAGTATCAGGATCATTTGACATCTCACGACGCAAGTATTAGGATCATTTGACACGTCCCGTCTCAAGTATCAGGATCATTTGATTATGTTCCGACTCAAGTATCAGGATCATTTGACATGTCCCGATTCAAGAAAATGGATCATTTGACTCTTCCCGACTCAAGTATCAGGATCATTTGACATGTCCCGACTCAAATATCAGGAACAGTTGATTATGTCCTTACTCAAGTATCAGGATCATTTGACAAGTGTCGACTTAAGTATCAGGATCATTTGACATCTCACGACTCAAGTATCAGGATCATTTGACATGTCCCGACACAAGTATCAGGATCATTTGACATGCCCCGACACAAGAATCAGGATCATTTGACATGTCCCGACTCAAGTATGAGGATAATTTGACATCTCACGACTCAAGTATTATGATCATTTGACATGTCCCGACTCAAAAATCAGGATCTTTTTATTATGTTTCGACTCAGGTATCAGGATTATTTGACATGTCATGACGCAAGTATCAGGATCATTTGACATGTCCCGACTCAAAAATCAGGATCATTTGATTATGTTCCGACTCAAGTATCAGGATCATTTGACATGTCCCGACACAAGTATCAGGATCATTTGACATATCATGACGCAAGTATCAGGATCATTTGACATGTCCCGACTCAAAAATCAGGATCTTTTGATTATGTTCCGACTTAGGTATCAGGATTATTTGACATGTCCCGACTCAAATATCAGGAACAGTTGATTATTTCCCGACTTAATTCTCAGGATCATTTGACATGTCCCGACACAAGTATCAGGATCATTTGACATGTCCCGACACAAGTATCAGGATCATTTGACATATCATGACGCAAGTATCAGGATCATTTGACATGTCCCGACTCAAAAATCAGGATCTTTTGATTATGTTCCGACTTAGGTATCAGGATTATTTGACATGTCCCGACTCAAATATCAGGAACAGTTGATTATTTCCCGACTTAATTTTCAGGATCATTTGACATGTCCCGACTCAAGTATCAGGATCATTTGACATGTCCCGACACAAGTATCAGGATCATTTGACATGACCCGACACAAGAATCAGGATCATTTGACATGTCCCGACTCAAGTATGAGGATAATTTGACATCTCACGACTCAAGTATTATGATCATTTGACATGTCCCGACTCAAAAATCAGGATCTTTTGATTATATTTCGACTCAGGTATCAGGATTATTTGACATGTCATGACGCAAGTATCAGGATCATTTGACATGTTCCGACACAAGTATCAGGATCATTTGACATGTCCCGACTCAAGTATGAGGATCATTTGACTCTTCCCGACTCAAGTATCAGGATCATTTGACATGTCCCGACTCAAATATCAGGAACAGTTGATTATGTCCTTACTCAAGTATCAGGATCATTTGACAAGTCCCGACTTAAGTATCAGGATCATTTGACATGTCCCGACAGAAGTATCAGGATCATTTGACATGTCCCGACACAAGTATCAAGATCATTTGACATGTCCCGACTCAAGTATCAGGTTAATTTGACACGTCCCGACTCAAAAATGAGGATCATTTGATTATGTTCCTACTCAAGTATCAGGATCACTTTACAAGTCTTAACACAAGTATCAGGAACATTTGACATGTCTCGACACAATTATCAGAATCATTTGATTATGTTCAGACTCAAGTATCAGGATCATTTGACATGTCTCGACTCAAGAATCAGGATCATTTGATTTTGTCCTGACTCAAGTATCGGGATCATTTGACATGTCCCGACTTAAGTATCAGGATCATTCGACATGTCCCGACTCAAATATCAGGAACAGTTGATTATGTCCCTACTCAAGTATCAGGATCATTTGACATGTCCCGACTCAAGTATCAGAATCATTTGATTATGTTCAGACTCAAGTATCAGGATCATTTTACAAGTCCCGACTTAAGTATCAGGATCATTTGACATTTCACGACTCAAGTATCAGGATCATTTGACATGTCCCGATTAAAGAATCAGGATCAATTGACTTGTCCCGACTCAAGTATCAGGATCATTTGACATGTCCCGACACAAGTATCAGGATCATTTGACATGTTCCGACGCAAGTATCAGGATCATTTGACAACTCACGACTCAAGTATCAGGATCATTTGACATGTCCCGATTAAAAAATCAGGATCAATTGACTTGTCCCGACTCAAGTATCAGGATCATTTGACCTGTCCCGACTTAAGTATCAGGATCATTTGACATGTCCCGACTCAAATATCAGGAACAGTTGATTATGTCCCGACTCAACTATCAGGATCATTTGACATGTCCCGACTCAAGTATCAGGATCATTTGATTTTGTCTCAACTCAAGTATCGGGATCAGTTGACATGTCCCGACTCAAGAATCAGGATCATTTGACATGTCCCGACTGAAGTATCAGGATCATTTTTCAAGTCCCGACTTAAGTATAAGGATCATCTGACATCTCACGACTAGAGTATCTGGTTAATTTGACATGTCCCGACTCAAAAATGAGGATAATTTGATTATGTTCCGACTCAAGTATCAGGATCACTTTACATGTCCCAACACAAGTATCAGAAACATTTGACATGTCCCGACACAAGTATCAGGATCATTTGACATGTCCCGACACAAGTATCAGAATCATTTGATTATGTTCAGACTCAAGTATCAGGATCATTTGACATGTCCCGAAACAAATATCAGGATCATTTGACATGTCCCGACTCAAGTTTCAGAATCATTTGATTATGTTCCGACTCAAGTATCAGGATCATTTGACATCTCACGACTAAAGTATCAGGATCATTTGACATGTCCCGACTCAAGTATGAGGATCATTTGACATGTCCCGACTCAAGAATCAGGATCATTTGACATGTCCCGACTTAAGTATCAGGATCATTTTTCAAGTCCCGACTTAAGTATAAGGATCATTTGACATCTCACGACTCAAGTATCAGGTTAATTTGACATGTCCCGACTCAAAAATGAGGATCATTTGATTATGTTCCGACTCAAGTATCAGGATCACTTTACATGTCCCAACACAAGTATCAGAAACATTTGACATGTCCCGACACAAGTATCAGGATCATTTGACATGTCCCGACACAAGTATCAGAATCATTTGATTATGTTCAGACTCAAGTATCAGGATCATTTGACATATCCCGAAACAAATATCAGGATCATTTGACATGTCCCGACTCAAGTATCAGAATCATTTGATTTTGTCTCAACTCAAGTATCAGTATCATTTGATTATGTTCCGACTCAAGTCTCAGAATCTTTTGACATGTCCCGACTCAAGTATCAGAATCATTTGATTATGTTCAGACTCAACTATCAAGATCATTTGACATGTCCCGACTCAAGTATCAGGATCATTTGATTTTGTCTCAACTCAAGTATCGGGATCAGTTGACATGTCCCGACTCAAGAATCAGGATCATTTGACATGTCCCGACTCAAGTATCAGGATCATTTTTCAAGTCCCGACTTAAGTATAAGGATCATTTGACATCTCACGACTCAAGTATCAGGTGAATTTGACATGTCCCGACTCAGAAATGAGGATCATTTGATTTTGTTCCGACTCAAGTATCAGGATCACTTTACATGTCCCAACACAACTATCGGAAACATTTGACATGTCCCGACACAAGTATCAGGATCATTTGACATGTCCTGACACAAGTATCAGAATCATTTGACATGTCCCGACTTAAGTATCAGGATCACTTGACATGTCCCAACATAAGTATCAGGATTATTTGACATGTCCCGACTTAAATATCAGTATCATTTGACATCTCACTACTAGAGTTTCAGGATCATTTGACCTGTCCTGACTTAAGTATCAGGATCATTCGACATGTCCCGACTCAAATATCAGGAACAGTTGATTATGTCCCGACTCAACTATCAGGATCATTTGACATGTCCCGACTCAAGTATGAGGATAATTTGACATCTCACGACTCAAGTATTATGATCATTTGACATGTCCCGACTCAAAAATCAGGATCTTTTGATTATGTTCCGTCTCAGGTATCAGGATTATTTGACATGTTCCGACTCAAGTATCAGGATCATTTGATAATGTTCTGACACAAGTATCAGGATCACTTGACATGTCCCAACACAAGTATCAGGATCATTTGACATGTCCCGACACAAGTATCAGTATCATTTGATTATGTTCCGACTTAATTCTCAGGATCATTTGACATGTCCCGACAGAAGTATCAGGATCATTTGACATGTCCCGACTCAATTATCAGGATTATTTGACATGTTCCGACTCAAGTATCAGGATCATTTGAAATTGATACTCAAGTATCAGGATCATTCGATTATGTTCCGACTCAAGTGTCAGGATCATTTGACATGTCCCGAATCAAGTATCAGAATCATTTTACATCTCACGACTCAAGTATCAGGATCATTTGACATGTCCCGACACAAGTATCAGGATCATTTGACATGTTCCGACTCAAATATCAGGATCATTTGACATGTCCCGATTCAAGAAAAAGGATCATTGGACTTGTTCCGACTCAAGTATCAGGATCATTTGACATGTCCCGACTCAAATATCAGGAACAGTTGATTATGTCCAAACTCAAGTATCAGGATCATTTGACATATCCCGACTCAAGTATCAGGATCATTCGACATGTACCGACTCAAGTATCAGGATCATTTGACATGTCCCGACACAAGTATCAGGATCATTTGACATCTCACGACGCAAGTATTAGGATCATTTGACACGTCCCGTCTCAAGTATCAGGATCATTTGATTATGTTCCGACTCAAGTATCAGGATCATTTGACATGTCCCGATTCAAGAAAATGGATCATTTGACTCTTCCCGACTCAAGTATCAGGATCATTTGACATGTCCCGACTCAAATATCAGGAACAGTTGATTATGTCCTTACTCAAGTATCAGGATCATTTGACAAGTCCCGACTTAAGTATCAGGATCATTTGACATCTCACGACTCAAGTATCAGGATTATTTGACATGTCCCGACTTAAGTATCAGGATCACTTGACATGTCCTATCACAAGTATCAGGATCATGTGACATGTCCCGACACAAGTATCAGGATCATTCGACATGTCCCGACTCAAGTATCAGGATCAGTTGACATGTCCCGACTCAAATATCAGGAACAGTTGATTATTTCCCGACTTAAGTCTCAGGATCATTTGACATGTCCCGACGCAAGTATCAGGATCATTTGACATGTCCCGACTTAAGTTTCAGGATGATTCGACATGTCCCGACAAAAATATCAGGATCATTTGACATGTCCCGACTCAAGTATCAGAATCATTTGATTATGTTCAGACTCAGGTATCAGGATTATTTGACATGTCCCGACTCAAATATCAGAATCATTTGATTATGTTCCGACTCAGGTATCAGGATTATTTGACATGTTCCGACTCAAGTATCAGGATCATTTGATTATGTTCCGACTCAAGTATCAGTATCATTTGACATCTCACGACTCAAGTATCAGGATCATTTGACATGTCCCGACACAAGTATCAGGATCATTTGACATGTCCCGACACAAGTATCAGGATCATTTGACATGTCCCGACTCAAGTATGAGGATCATTTGACATGTCCCGACTCAAGTATCAGAATCATTTGATTATGTCCCGACTCAAATATCAGGAACAGTTGATTATTTCCCGACTCAAGTCTCATGATCATTTGACATGTCCCGACACAAGTCTCAAGATCATTTGACATGTCCCAACACAAGTATCAGGATCATTTGACATGTCCCGACACAAGTATCAGGATCATTTGACATGTCCCGTCTCAAGTATCAGAATCATTTGATTATGTCCAGACTCAAGTATCAGAATCATTTGACATGTCCTGACTCAAGTATCAGGATCATTTGATTTTGTCTCGACTAAAGTATCGGGATCAGTTGACATGTTCCGACACAAGTATCGGGATCAATTGACATGTCCCGACTCAAGTTTCAGGATCATTTGACATGTCCCGACTCAAGTATCAGGATCATTTGAATTGTCCCGACTCAAAAAACAGGAACAGTTGATTATGTCCCGACTCAAGTAACAGGATCATATGACATGTCCCGACTCAAGTATAAGGATCATTTGACATCTCACGACTCAAGTATCAGGATCATTTGACATGTCCCGACTCAAAAATCAGGATCTTTTGATTATGTTCCGACTCAGGTATCAGGATTATTTGACATGTTCCGAGTCAAGTATCAGGATCATTTGATTATGTTCCGACTCAAGTATCAGGATCATTTGACATGTCCCGACACATGAATCAGGATCATTTGATTATGTTCAGACTCAAGTATCAGGTCATTTGACATGTCCCGACTCAAGTATCAGGATCAATTGACATGTCCCGACACAAGTATCGGGATCATTTGACATGTCCCGACTCATATATCAGGAACAGTTGATTTTGTCCCGACTTTAGTATCAGGATCATTTGACATGTCCCGACTCAAAAATCAGGATCGCTTGATTATGTTCCGACTCAGGTATCAGGATTATTTGACATGTCCCGACTCAAAAATCAGGATCTTTTGATTATGTTCCGACTCATGTATCAGGATTATTTGACATGTTCCAAGTCAAGTATCAGGATCATTTGATTATGTTCCGACTCAAGTATCAGGATCACTTGACATGTCCTAACACAAGTATCAGGATCATTTGACATGTCCCGACACAAGTATCAGGATCATTTGACATGTCCCGACACAAGTATCAGGATCATTTGAAATGTCCCGACACAAGTATCAGGATCATTTGACATGTCCCGACACAAGAATCAGGATCATTTGATTATGTTCCGACTCAAGTCTCAGGATCATTTGACATGTCCCGACACAAATATCAGGATCATTTGACATGTCCCGACTCAATTATCAGGATTATTTGACATGTTCCGACTCAAGTATCAGGATCATTTGAAATTGATACTCAAGTATCAGGATCATTCGATTATGTTCCGACTCAAGTGTCAGGATCATTTGACACGTCCCGAATCAAGTATCAGGATCATTCTACATCTCACGACTCAAGTATCAGGATCATTTGACATGTCCCGACTCAAGTTTTCAGGATAATTTGATTATGTTCCGAATCAAGTCTCAGGATCATTTGACATGTCCCGACACAAGTATCAGGATCATTTGACATGTCCCGACTCAAATATCAGGATCATTTGACATGTCCCGATTCAAGAAAAAGGATCATTGGACTTGTCCCGACTCAAGTATCAGGATCATTTGACATGTCCCGACTCAAATATCAGGAACAGTTGATTATGTCCAAACTCAAGTATCAGGATCATTTGACATATCCCGACTCAAGTATCAGGATCATTCGACATGTACCGACTCAAGTATCAGGATCATTTGACATGTCTCGACACAAGTATCAGGATCATTTGACATCTCACGACGCAAGTATTAGGATCATTTGACACGTCCCGTCTCAAGTATCAGGATCATTTGATTATGTTCCGACTCAAGTATCAGGATCATTTGACATGTCCCGATTCAAGAAAATGGATCATTTGACTCTTCCCGACTCAAGTATCAGGATCATTTGACATGTCCCGACTCAAATATCAGGAACAGTTGATTATGTCCTTACTCAAGTATCAGGATCATTTGACAAGTCCCGACTTAAGTATCAGGATCATTTGACATCTCACGACTCAAGTATCAGGATTATTTGACATGTCCCGACTTAAGTATCAGGATCACTTGACATGTCCTATCACAAGTATCAGGATCATGTGACATGTCCCGACACAAGTATCAGGATCATTCGACATGTCCCGACTCAAGTATCAGGATCAGTTGACATGTCCCGACTCAAATATCAGGAACAGTTGATTATTTCCCGACTTAAGTCTGAGGATCATTTGACATGTCCCGACGCAAGTATCAGGATCATTTGACATGTCCCGACTTAAGTTTCAGGATGATTCGACATGTCCCGACACAAATATCAGGATCAATTGACATGTCCCGACTCAAGTATCAGTATCATTTGACATCTCACGACTCAAGTATCAGGATCATTTGACATGTCTCGACACAAGTATCAGGATCACTTGACATGTCCCGACACAAGTATCAGGATCATTTGACATGTCCCGACTAGAGTATGAGGATCATTTGACATGTCCCGACTCAAGTATCAGAATCATTTGATTATGTTCAGACTCAGGTATCAGGATTATTTGACATGTCCCGACTCAAATATCAGGAACAGTTGATTATTTCCCGACTCAAGTCTCAAGATCATTTGACATGTCCCAACACAAGTATCAGGATCATTTGACATGTCCCGACACAAGTATCAGGATCATTTGACATGTCCCGACTCAAGTATCAGAATCATTTGATTATGTTCAGACTCAAGTATCAGAATCATTTGACATGTCCTGACTCAAATATCAGGATCATTTTATTATGTTCAGACTCAAGTATCAGTATCATTTGATTATGTTCCGACTCAAGTCTCAGAATCATTTGACATGTCCCGACACAAGTATCAGGATCATTTGACATGTCCCGACACAAGTATCAGGATCATTTTACAAGTCCCGACTTAAGTATAAGGATCATTTGACATCTCACGACTCAAGTATTAGGATCATTTGACATGTCTCGACTCAAAAATCAGGATCTTTTGATTATGTTCCGACTCAGGTATCAGGTTTATTTGACATGTTCCGACTCAAGTATCAGTATCATTTGATTATGTTCCGACTCAAGTCTCAGAATCATTTGACATGTCCCGACTCAAGTATCAGGATCATTTGACATGTCCCGACTTAAGTATCAGTTACATTTGACATCTCACGACTCAAGTATCAGGATCATTTAAAAAGTCCCGACACAAGTATCAGGATCATTTGACATGTCCCAACACAAGTATCAGGATCATTTGACATGTCCCGACTCAAGTATCAGAATCATTTGATTATGTTCCGACTCAGGTATCAGGATTATTTGACATGTTCCGACTCAAGTATCAGGATCATTTGATTATGTTCCGACTCAAGTATCAGGATCATTTGACAGGACCCGACTCAATTATCAGGATCATTTGACATGTTCCGACTCAAGTATCAGGATCATTTGACATTGATACTCAAGTATCAGGATCATTTGATTATGTTCCGACTCAAGTGTCAGGATCATTTGACATGTCCCGACACAAGAATCAGGATCATTTGATTATGTTCCGACTCAAGTCTCAGGATCAATTGACATGTCCCGACACAAGTTTCAGGATCACTTGACACGTCCCAACACAAGTATCAGGATCATTTGACATGTCCCGACAAGAGAATCAGGATCATTTGATTATGTTCTGACTCAAGTATCAGGTCATTTAACATGTCCCGACTCAAATATCAGGATGATTTGACATATCCCGACACAAGTATCAGGATCATTTGACATGTCCCGACACAAGAATCAGGATCATTTGATTATGTTCCGACTCAAGTCTCAGGATCATTTGACATGTCCCGACACAAATATCAGGATCATTTGACATGTCCCGACTCAATTATCAGGATTATTTGACATGTTCCGACTCAAGTATCAGGATCATTTGAAATTGATACTCAAGTATCAGGATCATTCGATTATGTTCCGACTCAAGTGTCAGGATCATTTGACATGTCCCGAATCAAGTATCAGGATCATTCTACATCTCACGACTCAAGTATCAGGATCATTTGACATGTCCCGACTCAAGTTTTCAGGATAATTTGATTATGTTCCGAATCAAGTCTCAGGATCATTTGACATGTCCCGACACAAGTATCAGGATCATTTGACATGTCCCGACTCAAATATCAGGATCATTTGACATATCCCGATTCAAGAAAAAGGATCATTGGACTTGTCCCGACTCAAGTATCAGGATCATTTGACATGTCCCAACTCAAATATCAGGAACAGTTGATTATGTCCAAACTCAAGTATCAGGATCATTTGACATATCCCGACTCAAGTATCAGGATCATTCGACATGTACCGACTCAAGTATCAGGATCATTTGACATGTCCCGACACAAGTATCAGGATCATTTGACATCTCACGACGCAAGTATTAGGATCATTTGACACGTCCCGTCTCAAGTATCAGGATCATTTGATTATGTTCCGACTCAAGTATCAGGATCATTTGACATGTCCCGATTCAAGAAAATGGATCATTTGACTCTTCCCGACTCAAGTATCAGGATCATTTGACATGTCCCGACTCAAATATCAGGAACAGTTGATTATGTCCTTACTCAAGTATCAGGATCATTTGACAAGTGTCGACTTAAGTATCAGGATCATTTGACATCTCACGACTCAAGTATCAGGATCATTTGACATGTCCCGACACAAGTATCAGGATCATTTGACATGCCCCGACACAAGAATCAGGATCATTTGACATGTCCCGACTCAAGTATGAGGATAATTTGACATCTCACGACTCAAGTATTATGATCATTTGACATGTCCCGACTCAAAAATCAGGATCTTTTTATTATGTTTCGACTCAGGTATCAGGATTATTTGACATGTCATGACGCAAGTATCAGGATCATTTGACATGTCCCGACTCAAAAATCAGGATCATTTGATTATGTTCCGACTCAAGTATCAGGATCATTTGACATGTCCCGACACAAGTATCAGGATCATTTGACATGTCCCGACACAAGTATCAGGATCATTTGACATATCATGACGCAAGTATCAGGATCATTTGACATGTCCCGACTCAAAAATCAGGATCTTTTGATTATGTTCCGACTTAGGTATCAGGATTATTTGACATGTCCCGACTCAAATATCAGGAACAGTTGATTATTTCCCGACTTAATTCTCAGGATCATTTGACATGTCCCGACACAAGTATCAGGATCATTTGACATGTCCCGACACAAGTATCAGGATCATTTGACATATCATGACGCAAGTATCAGGATCATTTGACATGTCCCGACTCAAAAATCAGGATCTTTTGATTATGTTCCGACTTAGGTATCAGGATTATTTGACATGTCCCGACTCAAATATCAGGAACAGTTGATTATTTCCCGACTTAATTTTCAGGATCATTTGACATGTCCCGACTCAAGTATCAGGATCATTTGACATGTCCCGACACAAGTATCAGGATCATTTGACATGACCCGACACAAGAATCAGGATCATTTGACATGTCCCGACTCAAGTATGAGGATAATTTGACATCTCACGACTCAAGTATTATGATCATTTGACATGTCCCGACTCAAAAATCAGGATCTTTTGATTATATTTCGACTCAGGTATCAGGATTATTTGACATGTCATGACGCAAGTATCAGGATCATTTGACATGTTCCGACACAAGTATCAGGATCATTTGACATGTCCCGACTCAAGTATGAGGATCATTTGACTCTTCCCGACTCAAGTATCAGGATCATTTGACATGTCCCGACTCAAATATCAGGAACAGTTGATTATGTCCTTACTCAAGTATCAGGATCATTTGACAAGTCCCGACTTAAGTATCAGGATCATTTGACATGTCCCGACAGAAGTATCAGGATCATTTGACATGTCCCGACACAAGTATCAAGATCATTTGACATGTCCCGACTCAAGTATCAGGTTAATTTGACACGTCCCGACTCAAAAATGAGGATCATTTGATTATGTTCCTACTCAAGTATCAGGATCACTTTACAAGTCTTAACACAAGTATCAGGAACATTTGACATGTCTCGACACAATTATCAGAATCATTTGATTATGTTCAGACTCAAGTATCAGGATCATTTGACATGTCTCGACTCAAGAATCAGGATCATTTGATTTTGTCCTGACTCAAGTATCGGGATCATTTGACATGTCCCGACTTAAGTATCAGGATCATTCGACATGTCCCGACTCAAATATCAGGAACAGTTGATTATGTCCCTACTCAAGTATCAGGATCATTTGACATGTCCCGACTCAAGTATCAGAATCATTTGATTATGTTCAGACTCAAGTATCAGGATCATTTTACAAGTCCCGACTTAAGTATCAGGATCATTTGACATTTCACGACTCAAGTATCAGGATCATTTGACATGTCCCGATTAAAGAATCAGGATCAATTGACTTGTCCCGACTCAAGTATCAGGATCATTTGACATGTCCCGACACAAGTATCAGGATCATTTGACATGTTCCGACGCAAGTATCAGGATCATTTGACAACTCACGACTCAAGTATCAGGATCATTTGACATGTCCCGATTAAAAAATCAGGATCAATTGACTTGTCCCGACTCAAGTATCAGGATCATTTGACCTGTCCCGACTTAAGTATCAGGATCATTTGACATGTCCCGACTCAAATATCAGGAACAGTTGATTATGTCCCGACTCAACTATCAGGATCATTTGACATGTCCCGACTCAAGTATCAGGATCATTTGATTTTGTCTCAACTCAAGTATCGGGATCAGTTGACATGTCCCGACTCAAGAATCAGGATCATTTGACATGTCCCGACTGAAGTATCAGGATCATTTTTCAAGTCCCGACTTAAGTATAAGGATCATCTGACATCTCACGACTAGAGTATCTGGTTAATTTGACATGTCCCGACTCAAAAATGAGGATAATTTGATTATGTTCCGACTCAAGTATCAGGATCACTTTACATGTCCCAACACAAGTATCAGAAACATTTGACATGTCCCGACACAAGTATCAGGATCATTTGACATGTCCCGACACAAGTATCAGAATCATTTGATTATGTTCAGACTCAAGTATCAGGATCATTTGACATGTCCCGAAACAAATATCAGGATCATTTGACATGTCCCGACTCAAGTTTCAGAATCATTTGATTATGTTCCGACTCAAGTATCAGGATCATTTGACATCTCACGACTAAAGTATCAGGATCATTTGACATGTCCCGACTCAAGTATGAGGATCATTTGACATGTCCCGACTCAAGAATCAGGATCATTTGACATGTCCCGACTTAAGTATCAGGATCATTTTTCAAGTCCCGACTTAAGTATAAGGATCATTTGACATCTCACGACTCAAGTATCAGGTTAATTTGACATGTCCCGACTCAAAAATGAGGATCATTTGATTATGTTCCGACTCAAGTATCAGGATCACTTTACATGTCCCAACACAAGTATCAGAAACATTTGACATGTCCCGACACAAGTATCAGGATCATTTGACATGTCCCGACACAAGTATCAGAATCATTTGATTATGTTCAGACTCAAGTATCAGGATCATTTGACATATCCCGAAACAAATATCAGGATCATTTGACATGTCCCGACTCAAGTATCAGAATCATTTGATTTTGTCTCAACTCAAGTATCAGTATCATTTGATTATGTTCCGACTCAAGTCTCAGAATCTTTTGACATGTCCCGACTCAAGTATCAGAATCATTTGATTATGTTCAGACTCAACTATCAAGATCATTTGACATGTCCCGACTCAAGTATCAGGATCATTTGATTTTGTCTCAACTCAAGTATCGGGATCAGTTGACATGTCCCGACTCAAGAATCAGGATCATTTGACATGTCCCGACTCAAGTATCAGGATCATTTTTCAAGTCCCGACTTAAGTATAAGGATCATTTGACATCTCACGACTCAAGTATCAGGTGAATTTGACATGTCCCGACTCAGAAATGAGGATCATTTGATTTTGTTCCGACTCAAGTATCAGGATCACTTTACATGTCCCAACACAACTATCGGAAACATTTGACATGTCCCGACACAAGTATCAGGATCATTTGACATGTCCTGACACAAGTATCAGAATCATTTGACATGTCCCGACTTAAGTATCAGGATCACTTGACATGTCCCAACATAAGTATCAGGATTATTTGACATGTCCCGACTTAAATATCAGTATCATTTGACATCTCACTACTAGAGTTTCAGGATCATTTGACCTGTCCTGACTTAAGTATCAGGATCATTCGACATGTCCCGACTCAAATATCAGGAACAGTTGATTATGTCCCGACTCAACTATCAGGATCATTTGACATGTCCCGACTCAAGTATGAGGATAATTTGACATCTCACGACTCAAGTATTATGATCATTTGACATGTCCCGACTCAAAAATCAGGATCTTTTGATTATGTTCCGTCTCAGGTATCAGGATTATTTGACATGTTCCGACTCAAGTATCAGGATCATTTGATAATGTTCTGACACAAGTATCAGGATCACTTGACATGTCCCAACACAAGTATCAGGATCATTTGACATGTCCCGACACAAGTATCAGTATCATTTGATTATGTTCCGACTTAATTCTCAGGATCATTTGACATGTCCCGACAGAAGTATCAGGATCATTTGACATGTCCCGACAAAAGTATCAAGATCATTTGACATGTCCAGACTCAAGTATCAGGTTAATTTGACACGTCCCGACTCAAAAATGAGGATCATTTGATTATGTTCCTACATAAGTATCAGGATCACTTTACATGTCTTAACACAAGTATCAGGAACATTTGACATGTCTCGACACAAGTATCAGAATCATTTGATTATGTTCAGACTCAAGTATCAGGATCATTTGACATGTCTCGACTCAAGAATCAGGATCATTTGATTTTGTCCCGACTCAAGTATCGGGATCATTTGACATGTCCCGACTTAAGTATCAGGATCACTCGACATGTCCCGACTCAAATATCAGGAACAGTTGATTATGTCCCGACTCAAGTATCAAAATCATTTGACATGTCCCGACTCAAGTATCAGGATCATTTGACATGTACCGACTCAAATATCAGGAACAGTTGATTATGTCCCGACTCAAGTATCAGGATCATATGACATGTCCCGACTCAAGTATAAGGATCATTTGACATCTCACGACTCAAGTATCAGGATCATTGGACATGTCCCGACTCAAAAATCAGGATCTTTTCATTATGTTCCGACTCATGTATCAGGATTATTTGACATGTTCCGAGTCAAGTATCAGGATCATTTGATTATGTTCCGACTCAAGTATCAGGATCACTTGACATGTCCTTACACAAGTATCAGGATCATTTGACATGTCCCGACACAAGTATCAGGATCTTTTGACATGTCCCGACACAAGTATCAGGATCATTTGAAATGTCCCGACACAAGTATCAGGATCATTTGACATGTCCCGACACAAGAATCAGGATCATTTGATTATGTTTCGACTCAAGTCTCAGGATCATTTGACATGTCCCGACACAAATATCAGGATCATTTGACATGTCCCGACTCAATTATCAGGATTATTTGACATGTTCCGACTCAAGTATCAGGATCATTTGAAATTGATACTCAAGTATCAGGATCATTCGATTATGTTCCGACTCAAGTGTCAGGATCATTTGACATGTCCCGAATCAAGTATCAGAATCATTCTACATCTCACGACTCAAGTATCAGGATCATTTGAAATGTCCCGACTCAAGTTTTCAGGATAATTTGATTATGTTCCGAATCAAGTCTCAGGATCATTTGACATGTCCCGACACAAGTATCAGGATCATTTGACATGTCCCGACTCAAATATCAGGATCATTTGACATGTCCCGATTCAAGAAAAAGGATCATTGGACTTGTTCCGACTCAAGTATCAGGATCATTTGACATGTCCCGACTCAAATTTTTTTTTTTTTTTTTTTTTTTATATTTACTCCACACAGGAGGCCCTGAAGAAAATAATTTCCCTCAGGGCCTATGTCATCTTTGGGGATGCTGTGTGGAGGGTCTTTTTGTGGAGAGGAAGGAGTGAACATGGGTCTTGAAGAGTCCCATGTTGTAGGAGGGAGGAAACACAGAGGCCGGCAGTTCGTTCCACAGCCGAGCTGTTGAACTTAAGAACGAATCGTAGAAGCGACCCGTTCTCATGTGACAAGTGTCAACTGTGTACAAATGTTGGGCGCGCGTTTGGCGTGTATCCCGACTACGCACCGGTGCCGAAGGGATCAATGACGCTAGTTCCTCAGAGCATCTTCCATTGTAATACCGATAGAACAAGGACAGCATACCTACCTGACGCCTGTGCTCTAAAGATTGCAGTCCGTTTGTTAAGATTGGGGAATCTATCAAACGGACCGCCCGTTTCTGCACAGAGTCAAGGGTTTTTTTCAGGTATTTTGGGGCTCCAGACCAGAGATGGCTGCCAAATTCGACAGTAGGGCGCACTTGCGATTTGTACAGGGTGAGCAGTTGTGTACTATTAAAGTATCTGCGGGCCCTGTACAGTACGCCCAGCTTCTGAGAGGCCAACTTTACTCTGGCTTCGATGGAGCCCCCGTACCTGAGCTGGTCACTAATAGTTACACCAAGCATATCAATGGAAGGCCTGTTCGGAAGATTGCTTCCGTTAAAGGAGACTAGATTATCATTTGGATCCCTTTTAGACGTAATCAGACAGGATTGGGTCTTTGAAACATTAAATTCGACGAGATTATTTTTACCCCAGGAGGAAATACTCTCGAGATAACCGTCCATTCTCTGCTTCAAAGCCCTCCGAGCCGTTGGAGTTTGTGTGCCCTTTGGGGGCTTGTCAAACAAAAAGCTATCATGAACTGTACTGTCATCCGCGTAACAATGAATCGGTGCACATGTCAAAAGGTCATTGATGTGCAACAAAAACAAAGTCGGAGACAGAACCGATCCCTGTGGGACGCCAGCATTTATGGAGTGCGAGGAAGAGGTGAAACCGTCAGCAACCGCCTGAATCGACCTATCCCTTAAAAAGTCAGCAATCCACGTACACAGGGATGCGGGAAGTCCGTAAGAATGCAATTTGTTGACAAGTCCTCGGTGCCAGACCCGGTCAAAGGCCTTGGATATGTCTAGTGCGACCGTTTGGGTCTCACCGTGACGTTCCAGGCACCGCCCCCAAACATGCGTCACATACGCGAGAAGATCACCGCACGAGCGGTTCCGCCGGAATCCGTATTGACGGTCGTTGATAATTTTGTTCTTCTCGAGGTATGTGAGCAGTTTGTCGTTGATCACACGTTCCATCACTTTGGACAGAACTGATGTGATCGCTATGGGGCGGTAGTTGGCCGGGTTGGAGCGGTCACCTTTCTTGGGAATAGGGTGAATTACCGCTTTTTTCCAACCAGAGGGCACAGTGCCACACTTCAGGGACATTTTGAAGAGCTTTGTCAAAACTGGAACTATTTCCGCAGCACACCTCTGCAATACCAGGGCAGGTATTCCATCAGGTCCACTAGCTTTGTTAACATCGAGCCCCCGTATGACGTGGAGTACATCCCGATGCCGGATCCTCAGCTTTTTCATAAAGAAGCCGCAGTGAGGAACCGACGGCGGAACAGCACCCCCGTCGTCGAGGGTCGAGTTTTCCGCAAACATTTTCCCTAAAAGGTTTGCCTTTTCGGTGGCGGTGTTTGCTAGTGAGCCGTCAGGTCTGGTAAGAGGTGGCAAACTGGGTTTGCAAAAATTTCGACCTATTGAGCCCGCAAGCGACCAGAATGCTCTGCTGCCATGCGGGCAGGCAGCCAGCTTTTTGCTGATCTGCAGGTCGTGTTCGAATTTTGATCTATTGATGATTCTCTTGCATTCCTTTGCCGATTTGTTGTATGCTGATCTGCTTTCGGGCGTTCGAGATGTGTTGTAGGCTCGGTAAGCCGCGTTTTTTCGTCGAACTGCTTCGGAGCATTGTCGACTGAACCACGGCTTTGAGCCCACGCCAGTTTCTTTAGTAGTCGATTGTATGAAGCCATCCATCGCCGATTTGATGACTTCACCAATCTCCTGGGCACATCTTGAAGGGTCCGAAGTCCGAAAACAAACAGCTGACCACGGAAAAGCATTGAAATGGGCCCGCATACCGAACCAATCTGCTGACCTATAGTGCCACACTTTTCTCCTCAGCCTCTCATTGGTTGGTCTGAGGCTAACGGGGATTGATGTCGTCACTAGGCAGTGGTCAGATGATCCCAGAGGCGCTGTGACGTCAATCTTATAACCGTGTGGCACAGTAGTTAAGAATAGGTCTAACAGATTGGAGCGGTGAGTCTGGACATCAGGAACCCTTGTAGGCTCCTGAACCAATTGCTCTAATCCGTAGCAAATGGCAAAGGATTCCGCCTGTCGGCCAGCCGAGTCCGTTGGGCCTGAGAACTTCAACCATGGTTCGTTATGAACGTTGAAGTCCCCCAGAACAACAAACTCGGCCGAAGGGTAGCGGGGCAAGAGATCATCAATAGTATCGCTCAAATGTTTGAAGAGCTCGGAGGTGTCTGATTCGCTATGGTTCGGTGAGCGGTATAGACATGCGTAGAATCTTGCCGTACTGGCAAGATTGACGCGCACCCACATTACGTCGAATCTGGAGTTTTCCAGACTCAATAGTCGCACACAGTTGACGTCAGCTCGACTATAGAGGCAGACTCCTCCTTTTAGTCGGAATTTGCTTGCGAGGGTAAAGCCCGGGCAGTCCAGATAGGAGGAGTCTGGCGGCTCGGCTATCTGAGTTTCGGATAGGAAAAGAAGGTTGGGACGTTGGGACAAAAGATGGTGATGGACGGAATTTAAGTTAGTGTGCAGGCCGCGAATGTTGGCAAAATTTACCAACAGATTTGGCCCGCACCGGGGACGCCTGCTACTCGCCGCTGTAATGATGTTAAAATTTTTGTGTTGTATATTCATGAATTTATTTTTTTTTTTTTTGTAAGGGTAGGAGGTGAAAGGAAAGGTCTGGAAAGGAAAGGTATGAGGGGTGGGTAGGAATCTGGGGTTCAGGCTGTCCAGGAGTGATGAGCGTTTGGTTCCAGCCCACCCACCGCGGTGCTAGGCGATAGGCTGGGAGAGTCCGGCTGGAGAGGGCATCCAATGCGCCCCAAACGCTGCTGCTGGGTCCCCTCCGGTCACGAACCGGCACAACAGCAGTGGCGGGGTTTTTTCACTCGCTGATGGGGCAGCCCACCCTTAGTCGTGAGCCTGAGGGTCGGGCCCCTGTACTATCGAGCGGCCCGGACAGCGGTAACCGGTTGTAAAGGGTCTCCCTCAACCAGCATCTCCCAACCGGCCCGCCACGCAGAAGGTGGGCCGACGCACCCGCCACCAAGACCCGGGCAAACCTTAACCCATGAACCCGGGCACCCCTGCTAAGTCACCAAACGTAGCGAACCACTTGGGGTGACCTGTGGCAGAGGTGTTGGTCATCCAATAAATGGTTCCCAGGGCGGCGGTACCCATTCCCGCCTACCAAATTAAAAAAATCAAATCAAATATCAGGAACAGTTGATTATGTCCAAACTCAAGTATCAGGATCATTTGACATATCCCGACTCAAGTATCAGGATCATTCGACATGTACCGACTCAAGTATCAGGATCATTTGACATGTCCCGACACAAGTATCAGGATCATTTGACATCTCACGACGCAAGTATTAGGATCATTTGACACGTCCCGTCTCAAGTATCAGGATCATTTGATTATGTTCCGACTCAAGTATCAGGATCATTTGACATGTCCCGATTCAAGAAAATGGATCATTTGACTCTTCCCGACTCAAGTATCAGGATCATTTGACATGTCCCGACTCAAATATCAGGAACAGTTGATTATGTCCTTACTCAAGTATCAGGATCATTTGACAAGTCCCGACTTAAGTATCAGGATCATTTGACATCTCACGACTCAAGTATCAGGATTATTTGACATGTCCCGACTTAAGTATCAGGATCACTTGACATGTCCTATCACAAGTATCAGGATCATGTGACATGTCCCGACACAAGTATCAGGATCATTTGACATGTCATGACTCAAGTATCAGGATCAGTTGACATGTCCCGACTCAAATATCAGGAACAGTTGATTATTTCCCGACTTAAGTCTCAGGATCATTTGACATGTCCCGACGCAAGTATCAGGATCATTTGACATGTCACGACTTAAGTTTCAGGATGATTCGACATGTCCCGACTCAAATATCAGGATCATTTGACATGTCCTGACTCAAGTATCAGGATCATTTGACATGTCCCGACACAAGTATCAGGATCATTTGACATGTCCCGACACAAGTATCAGGATCATTTGACATGTCCCGACTCAAGTATGAGGATCATTTGACATGTCCCGACTCAAGTATCAGAATCATTTGATTATGTTCAGACTCAGGTATCAGGATTATTTGACATGTCCCGACTCAAATATCAGGAACAGTTGATTATTTCCCGACTCAAGTATCAGGATCACTTGACATATCCTTACACAAGTATCAGGATCATTTGACATGTCCCGACACAAGTATCAGGATCATTTGACATGTCCCGACACAAGTATCAGGATCATTTGAAATGTCCCGACACAAGTATCAGGATCATTTGACATGTCCCGACACAAGAATCAGGATCATTTGATTATGTTCCGACTCAAGTCTCAGGATCATTTGACATGTCCCGACACAAATATCAGGATCATTTGACATGTCCCGACTCAATTATCAGGATTATTTGACATGTTCCGACTCAAGTATCAGGATCATTTGAAATTGATACTCAAGTATCAGGATCATTCGATTATGTTCCGACTCAAGTGTCAGGATCATTTGACATGTCCCGAATCAAGTATCAGAATCATTCTACATCTCACGACTCAAGTATCAGGATCATTTGACATGTCCCGACTCAAGTTTACAGGATAATTTGATTATGTTCCGAATCAAGTCTCAGGATCATTTGACATGTCCCGACACAAGTATCAGGATCATTTGACATGTCCCGACTCAAATATCAGGATCATTTGACATGTCCCGATTCAAGAAAAAGGATCATTGGACTTGTTCCGACTCAAGTATCAGGATCATTTGACATGTCCCGACTCAAATATCAGGAACAGTTGATTATGTCCAAACTCAAGTATCAGGATCATTTGACATATCCCGACTCAAGTATCAGGATCATTCGACATGTACCGACTCAAGTATCAGGATCATTTGACATGTCCCGACACAAGTATCAGGATCATTTGACATCTCACGACGCAAGTATTAGGATCATTTGACACGTCCCGTCTCAAGTATCAGGATCATTTGATTATGTTCCGACTCAAGTATCAGGATCATTTGACATGTCCCGATTCAAGAAAATGGATCATTTGACTCTTCCCGACTCAAGTATCAGGATCATTTGACATGTCCCGACTCAAATATCAGGAACAGTTGATTATGTCCTTACTCAAGTATCAGGATCATTTGACAAGTCCCGACTTAAGTATCAGGATCATTTGACATCTCACGACTCAAGTATCAGGATTATTTGACATGTCCCGACTTAAGTATCAGGATCACTTGACATGTCCTATCACAAGTATCAGGATCATGTGACATGTCCCGACACAAGTATCAGGATCATTCGACATGTCCCGACTCAAGTATCAGGATCAGTTGACATGTCCCGACTCAAATATCAGGAACAGTTGATTATTTCCCGACTTAAGTCTCAGGATCATTTGACATGTCCCGACGCAAGTATCAGGATCATTTGACATGTCCCGACTTAAGTTTCAGGATGATTCGACATGTCCCGACTCAAATATCAGGATCATTTGACATGTCCCGACTCAAGTATCAGTATCATTTGACATCTCACGACTCAAGTATCAGGATCATTTGACATGTCCCGACACAAGTATCAGGATCATTTGACATGTCCCGACACAAGTATCAGGATCATTTGACATGTCCCGACTCAAGTATGAGGATCATTTGACATGTCCCGACTCAAGTATCAGAATCATTTGATTATGTTCAGACTCAGGTATCAGGATTATTTGACATGTCCCGACTCAAATATCAGGAACAGTTGATTATTTCCCGACTCAAGTCTCATGATCATTTGACATGTCCCGACACAAGTCTCAAGATCATTTGACATGTCCCAACACAAGTATCAGGATCATTTGACATGTCCCGACACAAGTATCAGGATCATTTGACATGTCCCGTCTCAAGTATCAGAATCATTTGATTATGTCCAGACTCAAGTATCAGAATCATTTGACATGTCCTGACTCAAGTATCAGGATCATTTGATTTTGTCTCGACTAAAGTATCGGGATCAGTTGACATGTTCCGACACAAGTATCGGGATCAATTGACATGTCCCGACTCAAGTTTCAGGATCATTTGACATGTCCCGTCTCAAGTATCAGGATCATTTGAATTGTCCCGACTCAAAAAACAGGAACAGTTGATTATGTCCCGACTCAAGTAACAGGATCATATGACATGTCCCGACTCAAGTATAAGGATCATTTGACATCTCACGACTCAAGTATCAGGATCATTTGACATGTCCCGACTCAAAAATCAGGATCTTTTGATTATGTTCCGACTCAGGTATCAGGATTATTTGACATGTTCCGAGTCAAGTATCAGGATCATTTGATTATGTTCCGACTCAAGTATCAGGATCATTTGACATGTCCCGACACATGAATCAGGATCATTTGATTATGTTCCAACTCAAGTCTCAGGATCATTTGACATGTCCCGACACAAATATCAGGATCACTTGACATGTCCTAACACAAGTATCAGGATCATTTGAAATGTCCCGACACAAGTATCAGGATCACTTGACATGTCCCAACACAAGTATCAGGATCATTTGACATGTCCCGACACAAGAATCAGGATCATTTGATTATGTTCCGACTCAAGTCTCAGGATCATTTGACATGTCCCGACACAAATATCAGGATCATTTGACATGTCCCGACACAAGAATCAGGATCATTTGACATGTCCCGACTCAAGTATCAGAATCATTTGATTATGTCCCGATTCAAGAATCAGGATCATTTGACATGTCCTGACTCAAGAATCAGGAACATTTGATTATGTCCCGACTCAAGTATCAGGATCATTTGACATCTCACGACTAAAGTATCAGGATCATTTGACATTTCCCGACTCAAGTATGAGGATCATTTGACATTTCCCGATTCAAGAATCAGGATCATTTGACATGTCCCGACTTAAGTATCAGGATCACTTGACATGTCCCAACACAAGTATCAGAAACATTTGACATGTCCCGACTCAAGTATCAGGATCATTTTTAAAGTCCCGACTTAAGTATAAGGATCATTTGACATCTCACGACTCAAGTATCAGGTGAATTTGACATGTCCCGACTCAAAAATGAGGATCATTTGATTATGTTCCGACTCAAGTATCAGGATCACTTGACATGTCCCAACACAAGTATCAGGATCATTTGACATGTCCCGACACAAGTATCAGGATCATTTGACATGTCCCGACTCAAGTATCAGAATCATTTGATTATGTTCAGACTCAAGTATCAGGTCATTTGACATGTCCCGACTCAAGTATCAGGATCAATTGACATGTCCCGACACAAGTATCGGGATCATTTGACATGTCCCGACTCATATATCAGGAACAGTTGATTTTGTCCCGACTTTAGTATCAGGATCATTTGACATGTCCCGACTCAAAAATCAGGATCGCTTGATTATGTTCCGACTCAGGTATCAGGATTATTTGACATGTCCCGACTCAAAAATCAGGATCTTTTGATTATGTTCCGACTCATGTATCAGGATTATTTGACATGTTCCAAGTCAAGTATCAGGATCATTTGATTATGTTCCGACTCAAGTATCAGGATCACTTGACATGTCCTTACACAAGTATCAGGATCATTTGACATGTCCCGACACAAGTATCAGGATCATTTGACATGTCCCGACACAAGTATCAGGATCATTTGAAATGTCCCGACACAAGTATCAGGATCATTTGACATGTCCCGACACAAGAATCAGGATCATTTGATTATGTTCCGACTCAAGTCTCAGGATCATTTGACATGTCCCGACACAAATATCAGAATCATTTGACATGTCCCGACTCAATTATCAGGATTATTTGACATGTTCCGACTCAAGTATCAGGATCATTTGAAATTGATACTCAAGTATCAGGATCATTCGATTATGTTCCGACTCAAGTGTCAGGATCATTTGACACGTCCCGAATCAAGTATCAGGATCATTCTACATCTCACGACTCAAGTATCAGGATCATTTGACATGTCCCGACTCAAGTTTTCAGGATAATTTGATTATGTTCCGAATCAAGTCTCAGGATCATTTGACATGTCCCGACACAATTATCAGGATCATTTGACATGTCCCGACTCAAATATCAGGATCATTTGACATGTCCCGATTCAAGAAAAAGGATCATTGGACTTGTCCCGACTCAAGTATCAGGATCATTTGACATGTCCCGACTCAAATATCAGGAACAGTTGATTATGTCCAAACTCAAGTATCAGGATCATTTGACATATCCCGACTCAAGTATCAGGATCATTCGACATGTACCGACTCAAGTATCAGGATCATTTGACATGTCCCGACACAAGTATCAGGATCATTTGACATCTCACGACGCAAGTATTAGGATCATTTGACACGTCCCGTCTCAAGTATCAGGATCATTTGATTATGTTCCGACTCAAGTATCAGGATCATTTGACATGTCCCGATTCAAGAAAATGGATCATTTGACTCTTCCCGACTCAAGTATCAGGATCATTTGACATGTCCCGACTCAAATATCAGGAACAGTTGATTATGTCCTTACTCAAGTATCAGGATCATTTTTCAAGTCCCGACTTAAGTATCAGGATCATTTGACATCTCACGACTCAAGTATCAGGATTATTTGACATGTCCCGACTTAAGTATCAGGATCACTTGACATGTCCTATCACAAGTATCAGGATCATGTGACATGTCCCGACACAAGTTTCAGGATCATTCGACATGTCCCGACTCAAGTATCAGGATCAGTTGACATGTCCCGACTCAAATATCAGGAACAGTTGATTATTTCCCGACTTAAGTCTGAGGATCATTTTACATGTCCCGACGCAAGTATCAGGATCATTTGACATGTCCCGACTTAAGTTTCAGGATGATTCGACATGTCCCGACACAAATATCAGGATCATTTGACATGTCCCGACTCAAGTATCAGTATCTTTTGACATCTCACGACTCAAGTATCAGGATCATTTGACATGTCTCGACACAAGTATCAGGATCATTTGACATGTCCCGACACAAGTATCAGGATCATTTGACATGTCCCGACTAGAGTATGAGGATCATTTGACATGTCCCGACTCAAGTATCAGAATCATTTGATTATGTTCAGACTCAGGTATCAGGATTATTTGACATGTCCCGACTCAAATATCAGGAACAGTTGATTATTTCCCGACTCAAGTCTCAAGATCATTTGACATGTCCCAACACAAGTATCAGGATCATTTGACATGTCCCGACACAAGTATCAGGATCATTTGACATGTCCCGACTCAAGTATCAGAATCATTTGATTATGTTCAGACTCAAGTATCAGAATCATTTGACATGTCCTGACTCAAATATCAGGATCATTTTATTATGTTCAGACTCAAGTATCAGTATCATTTGATTATGTTCCGACTCAAGTCTCAGAATCATTTGACATGTCCCGACACAAGTATCAGGATCATTTGACATGTCCCGACACAAGTATCAGGATCATTTTACAAGTCCCGACTTAAGTATAAGGATCATTTGACATCTCACGACTCAAGTATTAGGATCATTTGACATGTCTCGACTCAAAAATCAGGATCTTTTGATTATGTTCCGACTCAGGTATCAGGATTATTTGACATGTTCCGACTCAAGTATCAGTATCATTTGATTATGTTCCGACTCAAGTCTCAGAATCATTTGACATGTCCCGACTCAAGTATCAGGATCATTTGACATGTCCCGACTTAAGTATCAGTTACATTTGACATCTCACGACTCAAGTATCAGGATCATTTAAAAAGTCCCGACACAAGTATCAGGATCATTTGACATGTCCCAACACAAGTATCAGGATCATTTGACATGTCCCGACTCAAGTATCAGAATCATTTGATTATGTTCCGACTCAGGTATCAGGATTATTTGACATGTTCCGAATCAAGTATCAGGATCATTTGATTATGTTCCGACTCAAGTATCAGGATCATTTGACAGGACCCGACTCAATTATCAGGATCATTTGACATGTTCCGACTCAAGTATCAGGATCATTTGACATTGATACTCAAGTATCAGGATCATTTGATTATGTTCCGACTCAAGTGTCAGGATCATTTGACATGTCCCGACACAAGAATCAGGATCATTTGATTATGTTCCGACTCAAGTCTCAGGATCAATTGACATGTCCCGACACAAGTTTCAGGATCACTTGACACGTCCCAACACAAGTATCAGGATCATTTGACATGTCCCGACACAAGAATCAGGATCATTTGATTATGTTCTGACTCAAGTATCAGGTCATTTAACATGTCCCGACTCAAATATCAGGATGATTTGACATATCCCGACACAAGTATCAGGATCATTTGACATGTCCCGACACAAGAATCAGGATCATTTGATTATGTTCCGACTCAAGTCTCAGGATCATTTGACATGTCCCGACACAAATATCAGGATCATTTGACATGTCCCGACTCAATTATCAGGATTATTTTACATGTTCCGACTCAAGTATCAGGATCATTTGAAATTGATACTCAAGTATCAGGATCATTCGATTATGTTCCGACTCAAGTGTCAGGATCATTTGACATGTCCCGAATCAAGTATCAGGATCATTCTACATCTCACGACTCAAGTATCAGGATCATTTGAGATGTCCCGACTCAAGTTTTCAGGATAATTTGATAATGTTCCGAATCAAGTCTCAGGATCATTTGACATGTCCCGACACAAGTATCAGGATCATTTGACATGTCCCGACTCAAATATCAGGATCATTTGACATATCCCGATTCAAGAAAAAGGATCATTGGACTTGTCCCGACTCAAGTATCAGGATCATTTGACATGTCCCGACTCAAATATCAGGAACAGTTGATTATGTCCAAACTCAAGTATCAGGATCATTTGACATATCCCGACTCAAGTATCAGGATCATTCGACATGTACCGACTCAAGTATCAGGATCATTTGACATGTCCCGACACAAGTATCAGGATCATTTGACATCTCACGACGCAAGTATTAGGATCATTTGACACGTCCCGTCTCAAGTATCAGGATCATTTGATTATGTTCCGACTCAAGTATCAGGATCATTTGACATGTCCCGATTCAAGAAAATGGATCATTTGACTCTTCCCGACTCAAGTATCAGGATCATTTGACATGTCCCGACTCAAATATCAGGAACAGTTGATTATGTCCTTACTCAAGTATCAGGATCATTTGACAAGTCCCGACTTAAGTATCAGGATCATTTGACATCTCACGACTCAAGTATCAGGATCATTTGACATGTCCCGACACAAGTATCAGGATCATTTGACATGTCCCGACACAAGTATCAGGATCATTTGACATGTCCCGACTCAAGTATGAGGATCATTTGACATGTCCCGACTCAAGTATCAGAATCATTTGATTATGTTCAGACTCAGGTATCAGGATTATTTGACATGTCCCGACTCAAATATCAGGAACAGTTGATTATTTCCCAAATCAAGTCTCATGATCATTTGACATGTCCCGACACAAGTCTCAAGATCATTTGACATGTCCCGACTCAAGTATCAGAATCATTTGACATGTCCCGACTCAAGTATCAGGATCATTTGAATTGTCCCGACTCAAAAAACAGGAACAGTTGATTATGTCCCGACTCAAGTAACAGGATCATATGACATGTCCCGACTCAAGTATAAGGATCATTTGACATCTCACGACTCAAGTATCAGGATCATTTGACATGTCCCGACTCAAAAATCAGGATCTTTTGATTATGTTCCGACTCAGGTATCAGGATTATTTGACATGTTCCGAGTCAAGTATCAGGATCATTTGATTATGTTCCGACTCAAGTATCAGGATCACTTGACATGTCCTAACACAAGTATCAGGATCATTTGATTATGTTCCGACTCAAGTATCAGGATCACTTGACATGTCCTAACACAAGTATCAGGATCATTTGAAATGTCCCGACACAATTATCAGGATCACTTGACATGTCCCAACACAAGTATCAGGATCATTTGACATGTCCCGACACAAGAATCAGGATCATTTGATTATGTTCCGACTCAAGTCTCAGGATCATTTGACATGTCCCGACACAAATATCAGGATCATTTGACATGTCCCGACACAAGAATCAGGATCATTTGACATGTCCCGACTCAAGTATCAGAATCATTTGATTATGTTCAGACTCAAGTATCAGGTCATTTGACATGTCCCGACTCAAGTATCAGGATCATTTGAAATGTCCCGACTCAAGTATCAGGATCATTTGACAGGACCCGACACAAGTATCGGGATCAATTGACATGTCCCGATTCAAGTATCAGGATCATTTGACATGTCCTGACTCAAGTATCAGAAACATTTGATTATTTCCCGACTCAAGTATAAGGATCATTTGACATCTCACGACTCAAGTATCAGGATCATTTGAAATGTCCCGACACAAGTATCAGGATCACTTGACATGTCCCAACACAAGTATCAGGATCATTTGACATGTCTCGACTCAAAAATCAGGATCTTTTGATTATGTTCCGACTCAGGTATCAGGATTATTTGACATGTTCCGACTCAAGTATCAGTATCATTTGATTATGTTCCGACTCAAGTCTCAGAATCATTTGACATGTCCCGACTCAAGTATCAGGATCATTTGACATGTCCCGACTTAAGTATCAGTTACATTTGACATCTCACGACTCAAGTATCAGGATCATTTAAAAAGTCCCGACACAAGTATCAGGATCATTTGACATGTCCCAACACAAGTATCAGGATCATTTGACATGTCCCGACTCAAGTATCAGAATCATTTGATTATGTTCCGACTCAGGTATCAGGATTATTTGACATGTTCCGACTCAAGTATCAGGATCATTTGATTATGTTCCGACTCAAGTATCAGGATCATTTGACAGGACCCGACTCAATTATCAGGATCATTTGACATGTTCCGACTCAAGTATCAGGATCATTTGACATTGATACTCAAGTATCAGGATCATTTGATTATGTTCCGACTCAAGTGTCAGGATCATTTGACATGTCCCGACACAAGAATCAGGATCATTTGATTATGTTCCGACTCAAGTCTCAGGATCAATTGACATGTCCCGACACAAGTTTCAGGATCACTTGACACGTCCCAACACAAGTATCAGGATCATTTGACATGTCCCGACACAAGAATCAGGATCATTTGATTATGTTCTGACTCAAGTATCAGGTCATTTAACATGTCCCGACTCAAATATCAGGATGATTTGACATATCCCGACACAAGTATCAGGATCATTTGACATGTCCCGACACAAGAATCAGGATCATTTGATTATGTTCCGACTCAAGTCTCAGGATCATTTGACATGTCCCGACACAAATATCAGGATCATTTGACATGTCCCGACTCAATTATTCATGATTATTTGACATGTTCCGACTCAAGTATCAGGATCATTTGAAATTGATACTCAAGTATCAGGATCATTCGATTATGTTCCGACTCAAGTGTCAGGATCATTTGACATGTCCCGAATCAAGTATCAGGATCATTCTACATCTCACGACTCAAGTATCAGGATCATTTGACATGTCCCGACTCAAGTTTTCAGGATAATTTGATAATGTTCCGAATCAAGTCTCAGGATCATTTGACATGTCCCGACACAAGTATCAGGATCATTTGACATGTCCCGACTCAAATATCAGGATCATTTGACATATCCCGATTCAAGAAAAAGGATCATTGGACTTGTCCCGACTCAAGTATCAGGATCATTTGACATGTCCCGACTCAAATATCAGGAACAGTTGATTATGTCCAAACTCAAGTATCAGGATCATTTGACATATCCCGACTCAAGTATCAGGATCATTCGACATGTACCGACTCAAGTATCAGGATCATTTGACATGTCCCGACACAAGTATCAGGATCATTTGACATCTCACGACGCAAGTATTAGGATCATTTGACACGTCCCGTCTCAAGTATCAGGATCATTTGATTATGTTCCGACTCAAGTATCAGGATCATTTGACATGTCCCGATTCAAGAAAATGGATCATTTGACTCTTCCCGACTCAAGTATCAGGATCATTTGACATGTCCCGACTCAAATATCAGGATCATTTGACATATCCCGATTCAAGAAAAAGGATCATTGGACTTGTCCCGACTCAAGTATCAGGATCATTTGACATGTCCCGACTCAAATATCAGGAACAGTTGATTATGTCCAAACTCAAGTATCAGGATCATTTGACATGTCCCGACACAAGTATCAGGATCATTTGACATCTCACGACGCAAGTATTAGGATCATTTGACACGTCCCGTCTCAAGTATCAGGATCATTTGATTATGTTCCGACTCAAGTATCAGGATCATTTGACATGTCCCGATTCAAGAAAATGGATCATTTGACTCTTCCCGACTCAAGTATCAGGATCATTTGACATGTCCCGACTCAAATATCAGGAACAGTTGATTATGTCCTTACTCAAGTATCAGGATCATTTGACAAGTCCCGACTTAAGTATCAGGATCATTTGACATCTCACGACTCAAGTATCAGGATCATTTGACATGTCCCGACACAAGTATCAGGATCATTTGACATGTCCCGACACAAGTATCAGGATCATTTGACATGTCCCGACTCAAGTATGAGGATCATTTGACATGTCCCGACTCAAGTATCAGAATCATTTGATTATGTTCAGACTCAGGTATCAGGATTATTTGACATGTCCCGACTCAAATATCAGGAACAGTTGATTATTTCCCAAATCAAGTCTCATGATCATTTGACATGTCCCGACACAAGTCTCAAGATCATTTGACATGTCCCGACTCAAGTATCAGAATCATTTGACATGTCCCGACTCAAGTATCAGGATCATTTGAATTGTCCCGACTCAAAAAACAGGAACAGTTGATTATGTCCCGACTCAAGTAACAGGATCATATGACATGTCCCGACTCAAGTATAAGGATCATTTGACATCTCACGACTCAAGTATCAGGATCATTTGACATGTCCCGACTCAAAAATCAGGATCTTTTGATTATGTTCCGACTCAGGTATCAGGATTATTTGACATGTTCCGAGTCAAGTATCAGGATCATTTGATTATGTTCCGACTCAAGTATCAGGATCACTTGACATGTCCTAACACAAGTATCAGGATCATTTGATTATGTTCCGACTCAAGTATCAGGATCACTTGACATGTCCTAACACAAGTATCAGGATCATTTGAAATGTCCCGACACAATTATCAGGATCACTTGACATGTCCCAACACAAGTATCAGGATCATTTGACATGTCCCGACACAAGAATCAGGATCATTTGATTATGTTCCGACTCAAGTCTCAGGATCATTTGACATGTCCCGACACAAATATCAGGATCATTTGACATGTCCCGACACAATAATCAGGATCATTTGACATGTCCCGACTCAAGTATCAGAATCATTTGATTATGTTCAGACTCAAGTATCAGGTCATTTGACATGTCCCGACTCAAGTATCAGGATCATTTGAAATGTCCCGACTCAAGTATCAGGATCATTTGACAGGACCCGACACAAGTATCGGGATCAATTGACATGTCCCGATTCAAGTATCAGGATCATTTGACATGTCCTGACTCAAGTATCAGAAACATTTGATTATTTCCCGACTCAAGTATAAGGATCATTTGACATCTCACGACTCAAGTATCAGGATCATTTGAAATGTCCCGACACAAGTATCAGGATCACTTGACATGTCCCAACACAAGTATCAGGATCATTTGACATGTCTCGACTCAAAAATCAGGATCTTTTGATTATGTTCCGACTCAGGTATCAGGATTATTTGACATGTTCCGACTCAAGTATCAGTATCATTTGATTATGTTCCGACTCAAGTCTCAGAATCATTTGACATGTCCCGACTCAAGTATCAGGATCATTTGACATGTCCCGACTTAAGTATCAGTTACATTTGACATCTCACGACTCAAGTATCAGGATCATTTAAAAAGTCCCGACACAAGTATCAGGATCATTTGACATGTCCCAACACAAGTATCAGGATCATTTGACATGTCCCGACTCAAGTATCAGAATCATTTGATTATGTTCCGACTCAGGTATCAGGATTATTTGACATGTTCCGACTCAAGTATCAGGATCATTTGATTATGTTCCGACTCAAGTATCAGGATCATTTGACAGGACCCGACTCAATTATCAGGATCATTTGACATGTTCCGACTCAAGTATCAGGATCATTTGACATTGATACTCAAGTATCAGGATCATTTGATTATGTTCCGACTCAAGTGTCAGGATCATTTGACATGTCCCGACACAAGAATCAGGATCATTTGATTATGTTCCGACTCAAGTCTCAGGATCAATTGACATGTCCCGACACAAGTTTCAGGATCACTTGACACGTCCCAACACAAGTATCAGGATCATTTGACATGTCCCGACACAAGAATCAGGATCATTTGATTATGTTCTGACTCAAGTATCAGGTCATTTAACATGTCCCGACTCAAATATCAGGATGATTTGACATATCCCGACACAAGTATCAGGATCATTTGACATGTCCCGACACAAGAATCAGGATCATTTGATTATGTTCCGACTCAAGTCTCAGGATCATTTGACATGTCCCGACACAAATATCAGGATCATTTGACATGTCCCGACTCAATTATTCATGATTATTTGACATGTTCCGACTCAAGTATCAGGATCATTTGAAATTGATACTCAAGTATCAGGATCATTCGATTATGTTCCGACTCAAGTGTCAGGATCATTTGACATGTCCCGAATCAAGTATCAGGATCATTCTACATCTCACGACTCAAGTATCAGGATCATTTGACATGTCCCGACTCAAGTTTTCAGGATAATTTGATAATGTTCCGAATCAAGTCTCAGGATCATTTGACATGTCCCGACACAAGTATCAGGATCATTTGACATGTCCCGACTCAAATATCAGGATCATTTGACATATCCCGATTCAAGAAAAAGGATCATTGGACTTGTCCCGACTCAAGTATCAGGATCATTTGACATGTCCCGACTCAAATATCAGGAACAGTTGATTATGTCCAAACTCAAGTATCAGGATCATTTGACATATCCCGACTCAAGTATCAGGATCATTCGACATGTACCGACTCAAGTATCAGGATCATTTGACATGTCCCGACACAAGTATCAGGATCATTTGACATCTCACGACGCAAGTATTAGGATCATTTGACACGTCCCGTCTCAAGTATCAGGATCATTTGATTATGTTCCGACTCAAGTATCAGGATCATTTGACATGTCCCGATTCAAGAAAATGGATCATTTGACTCTTCCCGACTCAAGTATCAGGATCATTTGACATGTCCCGACTCAAATATCAGGAACAGTTGATTATGTCCTTACTCAAGTATCAGGATCATTTGACAAGTCCCGACTTAAGTATCAGGATCATTTGACATCTCACGACTCAAGTATCAGGATCATTTGACATGTCCCGACACAAGTATCAGGATCATTTGACATGTCCCGACACAAGTATCAGGATCATTTGACATGTCCCGACTCAAGTATGAGGATCATTTGACATGTCCCGACTCAAGTATCAGAATCATTTGATTATGTTCAGACTCAGGTATCAGGATTATTTGACATGTCCCGACTCAAATATCAGGAACAGTTGATTATTTCCCGAATCAAGTCTCATGATCATTTGACATGTCCCGACACAAGTCTCAAGATCATTTGACATGTCCCGACTCAAGTATCAGAATCATTTGACATGTCCCGACTCAAGTATCAGGATCATTTGAATTGTCCCGACTCAAAAAACAGGAACAGTTGATTATGTCCCGACTCAAGTAACAGGATCATATGACATGTCCCGACTCAAGTATAAGGATCATTTGACATCTCACGACTCAAGTATCAGGATCATTTGACATGTCCCGACTCAAAAATCAGGATCTTTTGATTATGTTCCGACTCAGGTATCAGGATTATTTGACATGTTCCGAGTCAAGTATCAGGATCATTTGATTATGTTCCGACTCAAGTATCAGGATCACTTGACATGTCCTAACACAAGTATCAGGATCATTTGATTATGTTCCGACTCAAGTATCAGGATCACTTGACATGTCCTAACACAAGTATCAGGATCATTTGAAATGTCCCGACACAATTATCAGGATCACTTGACATGTCCCAACACAAGTATCAGGATCATTTGACATGTCCCGACACAAGAATCAGGATCATTTGATTATGTTCCGACTCAAGTCTCAGGATCATTTGACATGTCCCGACACAAATATCAGGATCATTTGACATGTCCCGACACATGAATCAGGATCATTTGACATGTCCCGACTCAAGTATCAGAATCATTTGATTATGTTCAGACTCAAGTATCAGGTCATTTGACATGTCCCGACTCAAGTATCAGGATCATTTGAAATGTCCCGACTCAAGTATCAGGATCATTTGACAGGACCCGACACAAGTATCGGGATCAATTGACATGTCCCGATTCAAGTATCAGGATCATTTGACATGTCCTGACTCAAGTATCAGAAACATTTGATTATTTCCCGACTCAAGTATAAGGATCGTTTGACATCTCACGACTCAAGTATCAGGATCATTTGACATGTCCCGACACAAGAATCAGGATCATTTGATTATGTTCCGACTCAAGTCTCAGGATCATTTGACATGTCCCGACACAAATATCAGGATCACTTGACATGTCCTAACACAAGTATCAGGATCATTTGAAATGTCCCGACACAAGTATCAGGATCACTTGACATGTCCCAACACAAGTATCAGGATCATTTGACATGTCCCGACACAAGAATCAGGATCATTTGATTATGTTCCGACTCAAGTCTCAGGATCATTTGACATGTCCCGACACAAATATCAGGATCATTTGACATGTCCCGACACAAGAATCAGGATCATTTGACATGTCCCGACTCTAGTATCAGAATCATTTGATTATGTCCCGATTCAAGTATCAGGATCATTTGACATGTCCTGACTCAAGTATCAGGAACATTTGATTATGTCCCGACTCAAGTATAAGGATCATTTGACATCTCACGACTCAAGTATCAGGATCATTTGACATGTCCCGACACAAGTATCAGGATCATTTGACATGTCCCGACTCAAGTATCAGAATCATTTGATTATGTTCAGACTCAAGTATCAGGTCATTTGACATGTCCCGACTCAAGTATCAGGATTAATTGACATGTCTCGACACAAGTATCGGGATCATTTGACATGTCCCGACTCAAATATCAGGAACAGTTGATTTTGTCCCGACTTTAGTATCAGGATCATTTGACATATCCCGACACAAAAATCAGGATCGCTTGATTATGTTCCGACTCAGGTATCAGGATTATTTGACATGTTCCGACTCAAGTATCAGGATCATTTGATTATGTTCCGACTCAAGTATCAGGATCATTTGACAGGACCCGACTCAATTATCAGGATCATTTGACATGTTCCGACTCAAGTATCAGGATCATTTGACATTGATACTCAAGTATCAGGATCATTTGATTATGTTCCGACTCAAGTGTCAGGATCATTTGACATGTCCCGACACAAGAATCAGGATCATTTGATTATGTTCCGACTCAAGTCTCAGGATCATTTGACATGTCCCGACACAAGTATCAGGATCACTTGACATGTCCAAACACAAGTTTCAGGATCATTTGACATGTCCCGACACAAGAATCAGGATCATTTGATTATGTTCAGACTCAAGTATCAGGTCATTTAACATGTCCCGACTCAAATATCAGGATGATTTGACATATCCCGACACAAGTATCAGGATCATTTGACATGTCCCGACTCAAGTATCAGAATCATTTGATTATGTTTAGACTCAAGTATCAGGTCATTTGACATGTCCCGACTCAAGTATCAGAATCATTTGATTATGTTCAGACTCAAGTATCAGGATCATTTGACATGTCCCGACTCAAGTTTTCAGGATAATTTGATAATGTTCCGAATCAAGTCTCAGGATCATTTGACATGTCCCGACACAAGTATCAGGATCATTTGACATGTCCCGACTCAAATATCAGGATCATTTGACATATCCCGATTCAAGAAAAAGGATCATTGGACTTGTCCCGACTCAAGTATCAGGATCATTTGACATGTCCCGACTCAAATATCAGGAACAGTTGATTATGTCCAAACTCAAGTATCAGGATCATTTGACATATCCCGACTCAAGTATCAGGATCATTCGACATGTACCGACTCAAGTATCAGGATCATTTGACATGTCCCGACACAAGTATCAGGATCATTTGACATCTCACGACGCAAGTATTAGGATCATTTGACACGTCCCGTCTCAAGTATCAGGATCATTTGATTATGTTCCGACTCAAGTATCAGGATCATTTGACATGTCCCGATTCAAGAAAATGGATCATTTGACTCTTCCCGACTCAAGTATCAGGATCATTTGACATGTCCCGACTCAAATATCAGGAACAGTTGATTATGTCCTTACTCAAGTATCAGGATCATTTGACAAGTCCCGACTAAAGTATCAGGATCATTTGACATCTCACGACTCAAGTATCAGGATCATTTGACATGTCCCGACACAAGTATCAGGATCATTTGACATGTCCCGACACAAGTATCAGGATCATTTGACATGTCCCGACTCAAGTATGAGGATCATTTGACATGTCCCGACTCAAGTATCAGAATCATTTGATTATGTTCAGACTCAGGTATCAGGATTATTTGACATGTCCCGACTCAAATATCAGGAACAGTTGATTATTTCCCGAATCAAGTCTCATGATCATTTGACATGTCCCGACACAAGTCTCAAGATCATTTGACATGTCCCGACTCAAGTATCAGAATCATTTGACATGTCCCGACTCAAGTATCAGGATCATTTGAATTGTCCCGACTCAAAAAACAGGAACAGTTGATTATGTCCCGACTCAAGTAACAGGATCATATGACATGTCCCGACTCAAGTATAAGGATCATTTGACATCTCACGACTCAAGTATCAGGATCATTTGACATGTCCCGACTCAAAAATCAGGATCTTTTGATTATGTTCCGACTCAGGTATCAGGATTATTTGACATGTTCCGAGTCAAGTATCAGGATCATTTGATTATGTTCCGACTCAAGTATCAGGATCACTTGACATGTCCTAACACAAGTATCAGGATCATTTGATTATGTTCCGACTCAAGTATCAGGATCACTTGACATGTCCTAACACAAGTATCAGGATCATTTGAAATGTCCCGACACAATTATCAGGATCACTTGACATGTCCCAACACAAGTATCAGGATCATTCGACATGTCCCGACACAAGAATCAGGATCATTTGATTATGTTCCGACTCAAGTCTCAGGATCATTTGACATGTCCCGACACAAATATCAGGATCATTTGACATGTCCCGACACAAGAATCAGGATCATTTGACATGTCCCGACTCAAGTATCAGAATCATTTGATTATGTTCAGACTCAAGTATCAGGTCATTTGACATGTCCTGACTCAAGTATCAGAAACATTTGATTATTTCCCGACTCAAGTATAAGGATCATTTGACATCTCACGACTCAAGTATCAGGATCATTTGACGTGTCCCGACACAAGAATCAGGATCATTTGATTATGTTCCGACTCAAGTCTCAGGATAATTTGACATGTCCCGACACAAATATCAGGATCACTTGACATGTCCTAACACAAGTATCAGGATCATTTGAAATGTCCCGACACAAGTATCAGGATCACTTGACATGTCCCAACACAAGTATCAGGATCATTTGACATGTCCCGACACAAGAATCAGGATCATTTGATTATGTTCCGACTCAAGTCTCAGGATCATTTGACATGTCCCGACACAAATATCAGGATCATTTGACATGTCCCGACACAAGAATCAGGATCATTTGACATGTCCCGACTCTAGTATCAGAATCATTTGATTATGTCCCGATTCAAGTATCAGGATCATTTGACATGTCCTGACTCAAGTATCAGGAACATTTGATTATGTCCCGACTCAAGTATAAGGATCATTTGACATCTCACGACTCAAGTATCAGGATCATTTGACATGTCCCGACACAAGTATCAGGATCATTTGACATGTCCCGACTCAAGTATCAGAATCATTTGATTATGTTCAGACTCAAGTATCAGGTCATTTGACATGTCCCGACTCAAGTATCAGGATCAATTGACATGTCTCGACACAAGTATCGGGATCATTTGACATGTCCCGACTCAAATATCAGGAACAGTTGATTTTGTCCCGACTTTAGTATCAGGATCATTTGACATATCCCGACACAAAAATCAGGATCGCTTGATTATGTTCCGACTCAGGTATCAGGATTATTTGACATGTTCCGACTCAAGTATCAGGATCATTTGATTATGTTCCGACTCAAGTATCAGGATCATTTGACAGGACCCGACTCAATTATCAGGATCATTTGACATGTTCCGACTCAAGTATCAGGATCATTTGACATTGATACTCAAGTATCAGGATCATTTGATTATGTTCCGACTCAAGTGTCAGGATCATTTGACATGTCCCGACACAAGAATCAGGATCATTTGATTATGTTCCGACTCAAGTCTCAGGATCATTTGACATGTCCCGACACAAGTATCAGGATCACTTGACATGTCCCAACACAAGTTTCAGGATCATTTGACATGTCCCGACACAAGAATCAGGATCATTTGATTATGTTCAGACTCAAGTATCAGGTCATTTAACATGTCCCGACTCAAATATCAGGATGATTTGACATATCCCGACACAAGTATCAGGATCATTTGACATGTCCCGACTCAAGTATCAGAATCATTTGATTATGTTTAGACTCAAGTATCAGGTCATTTGACATGTCCCGACTCAAGTATCAGAATCATTTGATTATGTTCAGACTCAAGTATCAGGATCATTTTACAAGTCCCGACTTAAGTATCAGAATCATTTGATTATGTTCCGACTCAAGTATCAGGATCATTTGACATCTCACGACTCAAGTATCAGAATCATTTGACATGTCCCGACACAAGTATCAGGATCATTTGACATGTCCCGACACAAGTATCAGGATCATTTGACATGTCCCGACGCAAGTATCAGGATCATTTGACATGTCCCGACTAAAAAATCAGGATCTTTTGATTATGTTCCGACTCAGGTATCAGGATTATTTGACATGTCCCGACTCAAATATCAGGAACAGTTGATTTTTTCCCGAATTAAGTCTCAGGATCATTTGACATGTCCCGACGCAAGTATCAGGATCATTTGACATGTCCCGACTTAAGTTTCAGGATGATTCGACATGTCCCAACTCAAATATCAGGATCATTTGACATGTCCCGACTCAAGTATCAGTATCATTTGACATCTCACGACTCAAGTATCAGGATCATTTGACATGTCCCGACACAAGTATCAGGATCATTTGACATGTCCCGACACAAGTATCAGGATCATTTGACATGTCCCGACTCAAGTATGAGGATCATTTGACATGTCCCGACTCAAGTATCAGAATCATTTGATTATGTTCAGACTCAAGTATTAGGATCATTTGACATGTCCCGACTCAAGTATCAGGATCATTTGATTTTGTCTCGACTCAAGTATCGGGATCAGTTGACATGTCCCGACTAAAGTATCAGGATCATTTGACATGTCCCGATACAAGAATCAGGATCATTTGATTATGTTCCGACTCAAGTCTCAGGATCATTTGACATGTCCCGACACAAATATCAGGATCATTTGACATGTCCCGACACAAGAATCAGGATCATTTGACATGTCCCGACTCAAGTATCAGAATCATTTGATTATGTTCAGACTCAAGTATCAGGTCATTTGACATGTCCCGACTCAAGTATCAGGATCATTTGAAATGTCCCGACTCAAGTATCAGGATCATTTGACAGGACCCGACACAAGTATCGGGATCAATTGACATGTCCCGATTCAAGTATCAGGATCATTTGACATGTTCTGACTCAAGTATCAGAAACATTTGATTATTTCCCGACTCAAGTATAAGGATCATTTGACATCTCACGACTCAAGTATCAGGATCATTTGACATGTCCCGAAACAAGAATCAGGATCATTTGATTATGTTCCGACTCAAGTCTCAGGATCATTTGACATGTCCCGACACAAATATCAGGATCACTTGACATGTCCTAACACAAGTATCAGGATCATTTGAAATGTCCCGACACAAGTATCAGGATCACTTGACATGTCCCAACACAAGTATCAGGATCATTTGACATGTCCCGACACAAGAATCAGGATCATTTGATTATGTTCCGACTCAAGTCTCAGGATCATTTGACATGTCCCGACACAAATATCAGGATCATTTGACATGTCCCGACACAAGAATCAGGATCATTTGACATGTCCCGACTCTAGTATCAGAATCATTTGATTATGTCCCGATTCAAGTATCAGGATCATTTGACATGTCCTGACTCAAGTATCAGGAACATTTGATTATGTCCCGACTCAAGTATAAGGATCATTTGACATCTCAAGACTCAAGTATCAGGATCATTTGACATGTCCCGACACAAGTATCAGGATCATTTGACATGTCCCGACTCAAGTATCAGAATCATTTGATTATGTTCAGACTCAAGTATCAGGTCATTTGACATGTCCCGACTCAAGTATCAGGATCAATTGACATGTCTCGACACAAGTATCGGGATCATTTGACATGTCCCGACTCAAATATCAGGAACAGTTGATTTTGTCCCGACTTTAATATCAGGATCATTTGACATATCCCGACACAAAAATCAGGATCGCTTGATTATGTTCCGACTCAGGTATCAGGATTATTTGACATGTTCCGACTCAAGTATCAGGATCATTTGATTATGTTCCGACTCAAGTATCAGGATCATTTGACAGGACCCGACTCAATTATCAGGATCATTTGACATGTTCCGACTCAAGTATCAGGATCATTTGACATTGATACTCAAGTATCAGGATCATTTGATTATGTTCCGACTCAAGTGTCAGGATCATTTGACATGTCCCGACACAAGAATCAGGATCATTTGATTATGTTCCGACTCAAGTCTCAGGATCATTTGACATGTCCCGACACAAGTATCAGGATCACTTGACATGTCCCAACACAAGTTTCAGGATCATTTGACATGTCCCGACACAAGAATCAGGATCATTTGATTATGTTCAGACTCAAGTATCAGGTCATTTAACATGTCCCGACTCAAATATCAGGATGATTTGACATATCCCGACACAAGTATCAGGATCATTTGACATGTCCCGACTCAAGTATCAGAATCATTTGATTATGTTTAGACTCAAGTATCAGGTCATTTGACATGTCCCGACTCAAGTATCAGAATCATTTGATTATGTTCAGACTCAAGTATCAGGATCATTTTACAAGTCCCGACTTAAGTATCAGAATCATTTGATTATGTTCCGACTCAAGTATCAGGATTATTTGACATGTCCCGACTCAAATATCAGGAACAGTTGATTTTTTCCCAAATTAAGTCTCAGGATCATTTGACATGTCCCGACGCAAGTATCAGGATCATTTGACATGTCCCGACTTAAGTTTCAGGATGATTCGACATGTCCCGACTCAAATATCAGGATCATTTGACATGTCCCGACTCAAGTATCAGTATCATTTGACATCTCACGACTCAAGTATCAGGATCATTTGACATGTCCCGACACAAGTATCAGGATCATTTGACATGTCCCGACTCAAGTATCAGAATCATTTGATTATGTTCAGACTCAAGTATCAGGTCATTTGACATGTCCCGACTCAAGTATCAGGATCAATTGACATGTCTCGACACAAGTATCGGGATCATTTGACATGTCCCGACTCAAATATCAGGAACAGTTGATTTTGTCCCGACTTTAGTATCAGGATCATTTGACATATCCCGACACAAAAATCAGGATCGCTTGATTATGTTCCGACTCAGGTATCAGGATTATTTGACATGTTCCGACTCAAGTATCAGGATCATTTGATTATGTTCCGACTCAAGTATCAGGATCATTTGACAGGACCCGACTCAATTATCAGGATCATTTGACATGTTCCGACTCAAGTATCAGGATCATTTGACATTGATACTCAAGTATCAGGATCATTTGATTATGTTCCGACTCAAGTGTCAGGATCATTTGACATGTCCCGACACAAGAATCAGGATCATTTGATTATGTTCCGACTCAAGTCTCAGGATCATTTGACATGTCCCGACACAAGTATCAGGATCACTTGACATGTCCCAACACAAGTTTCAGGATCATTTGACATGTCCCGACACAAGAATCAGGATCATTTGATTATGTTCAGACTCAAGTATCAGGTCATTTAACATGTCCCGACTCAAATATCAGGATGATTTGACATATCCCGACACAAGTATCAGGATCATTTGACATGTCCCGACTCAAGTATCAGAATCATTTGATTATGTTTAGACTCAAGTATCAGGTCATTTGACATGTCCCGACTCAAGTATCAGAATCATTTGATTATGTTCAGACTCAAGTATCAGGATCATTTTACAAGTCCCGACTTAAGTATCAGAATCATTTGATTATGTTCCGACTCAAGTATCAGGATCATTTGACATCTCACGACTCAAGTATCAGAATCATTTGACATGTCCCGACACAAGTATCAGGATCATTTGACATGTCCCGACACAAGTATCAGGATCATTTGACATGTCCCGACGCAAGTATCAGGATCATTTGACATGTCCCGACTAAAAAATCAGGATCTTTTGATTATGTTCCGACTCAGGTATCAGGATTATTTGACATGTCCCGACTCAAATATCAGGAACAGTTGATTTTTTCCCGAATTAAGTCTCAGGATCATTTGACATGTCCCGACGCAAGTATCAGGATCATTTGACATGTCCCGACTTAAGTTTCAGGATGATTCGACATGTCCCAACTCAAATATCAGGATCATTTGACATGTCCCGACTCAAGTATCAGTATCATTTGACATCTCACGACTCAAGTATCAGGATCATTTGACATGTCCCGACACAAGTATCAGGATCATTTGACATGTCCCGACACAAGTATCAGGATCATTTGACATGTCCCGACTCAAGTATGAGGATCATTTGACATGTCCCGACTCAAGTATCAGAATCATTTGATTATGTTCAGACTCAAGTATTAGGATCATTTGACATGTCCCGACTCAAGTATCAGGATCATTTGATTTTGTCTCGACTCAAGTATCGGGATCAGTTGACATGTCCCGACTAAAGTATCAGGATCATTTGACATGTCCCGATACAAGAATCAGGATCATTTGATTATGTTCCGACTCAAGTCTCAGGATCATTTGACATGTCCCGACACAAATATCAGGATCATTTGACATGTCCCGACACAAGAATCAGGATCATTTGACATGTCCCGACTCAAGTATCAGAATCATTTGATTATGTTCAGACTCAAGTATCAGGTCATTTGACATGTCCCGACTCAAGTATCAGGATCATTTGAAATGTCCCGACTCAAGTATCAGGATCATTTGACAGGACCCGACACAAGTATCGGGATCAATTGACATGTCCCGATTCAAGTATCAGGATCATTTGACATGTTCTGACTCAAGTATCAGAAACATTTGATTATTTCCCGACTCAAGTATAAGGATCATTTGACATCTCACGACTCAAGTATCAGGATCATTTGACATGTCCCGAAACAAGAATCAGGATCATTTGATTATGTTCCGACTCAAGTCTCAGGATCATTTGACATGTCCCGACACAAATATCAGGATCACTTGACATGTCCTAACACAAGTATCAGGATCATTTGAAATGTCCCGACACAAGTATCAGGATCACTTGACATGTCCCAACACAAGTATCAGGATCATTTGACATGTCCCGACACAAGAATCAGGATCATTTGATTATGTTCCGACTCAAGTCTCAGGATCATTTGACATGTCCCGACACAAATATCAGGATCATTTGACATGTCCCGACACAAGAATCAGGATCATTTGACATGTCCCGACTCTAGTATCAGAATCATTTGATTATGTCCCGATTCAAGTATCAGGATCATTTGACATGTCCTGACTCAAGTATCAGGAACATTTGATTATGTCCCGACTCAAGTATAAGGATCATTTGACATCTCAAGACTCAAGTATCAGGATCATTTGACATGTCCCGACACAAGTATCAGGATCATTTGACATGTCCCGACTCAAGTATCAGAATCATTTGATTATGTTCAGACTCAAGTATCAGGTCATTTGACATGTCCCGACTCAAGTATCAGGATCAATTGACATGTCTCGACACAAGTATCGGGATCATTTGACATGTCCCGACTCAAATATCAGGAACAGTTGATTTTGTCCCGACTTTAATATCAGGATCATTTGACATATCCCGACACAAAAATCAGGATCGCTTGATTATGTTCCGACTCAGGTATCAGGATTATTTGACATGTTCCGACTCAAGTATCAGGATCATTTGATTATGTTCCGACTCAAGTATCAGGATCATTTGACAGGACCCGACTCAATTATCAGGATCATTTGACATGTTCCGACTCAAGTATCAGGATCATTTGACATTGATACTCAAGTATCAGGATCATTTGATTATGTTCCGACTCAAGTGTCAGGATCATTTGACATGTCCCGACACAAGAATTAGGATCATTTGATTATGTTCCGACTCAAGTCTCAGGATCATTTGACATGTCCCGACACAAGTATCAGGATCACTTGACATGTCCCAACACAAGTTTCAGGATCATTTGACATGTCCCGACACAAGAATCAGGATCATTTGATTATGTTCAGACTCAAGTATCAGGTCATTTAACATGTCCCGACTCAAATATCAGGATGATTTGACATATCCCGACACAAGTATCAGGATCATTTGACATGTCCCGACTCAAGTATCAGAATCATTTGATTATGTTTAGACTCAAGTATCAGGTCATTTGACATGTCCCGACTCAAGTATCAGAATCATTTGATTATGTTCAGACTCAAGTATCAGGATCATTTTACAAGTCCCGACTTAAGTATCAGAATCATTTGATTATGTTCCGACTCAAGTATCAGGATTATTTGACATGTCCCGACTCAAATATCAGGAACAGTTGATTTTTTCCCAAATTAAGTCTCAGGATCATTTGACATGTCCCGACGCAAGTATCAGGATCATTTGACATGTCCCGACTTAAGTTTCAGGATGATTCGACATGTCCCGACTCAAATATCAGGATCATTTGACATGTCCCGACTCAAGTATCAGTATCATTTGACATCTCACGACTCAAGTATCAGGATCATTTGACATGTCCCGACACAAGTATCAGGATCATTTGACATGTTCCGACACAAGTATCAGGATCATTTGACATGTCCCGACTCAAGTATGAGGATCATTTGACATGTCCCGACTCAAGTATCAGAATCATTTGATTATGTTCAGACTCAAGTATTAGGATCATTTGACATGTCCCGACTCAAGTATCAGGATCATTTGATTTTGTCTCGACTCAAGTATCGGGATCAGTTGACATGTCCCGACTAAAGTATCAGGATCATTTGACATGTCCCGACACAAGAATCAGGATCATTTGATTATGTTCCGACTCAAGTCTAAGGATCATTTGACATGTCCCGACACAAATATCAGGATCATTTGACATGTCCCGACACAAGAATCAGGATCATTTGACATGTCCCGACTCAAGTATCAGAATCATTTGATTATGTTCAGACTCAAGTATCAGGTCATTTGACATGTCCCGACTCAAGTATCAGGATCATTTGAAATGTCCCGACTCAAGTATCAGGATCATTTGACAGGACCCGACACAAGTATCGGGATCAATTGACATGTCCCGATTCAAGTATCAGGATCATTTGACATGTCCTGACTCAAGTATCTGAAACATTTGATTATTTCCCGACTCAAGTATAAGGATCATTTGACATCTCACGACTCAAGTATCAGGATCATTTGACATGTCCCGACACAAGAATCAGGATCATTTGATTATGTTCCGACTCAAGTCTCAGGATCATTTGACATGTCCCGACACAAATATCAGGATCACTTGACATGTCCTAACACAAGTATCAGGATCATTTGAAATGTCCCGACACAAGTATCAGGATCACTTGACATGTCCCAACACAAGTATCAGGATCATTTGACATGTCCCGACACAAGAATCAGGATCATTTGATTATGTTCCGACTCAAGTCTCAGGATCATTTGACATGTCCCGACACAAATATCAGGATCATTTGATATGTCCCGACACAAGAATCAGGATCATTTGACATGTCCCGACTCTAGTATCAGAATCATTTGATTATGTCCCGATTCAAGTATCAGGATCATTTGACATGTCCTGACTCAAGTATCAGGAACATTTGATTATGTCCCGACTCAAGTATAAGGATCATTTGACATCTCACGACTCAAGTATCAGGATCATTTGACATGTCCCGACACAAGTATCAGGATCATTTGACATGTCCCGACTCAAGTATCAGAATCATTTGATTATGTTCAGACTCAAGTATCAGGTCATTCTACATGTCCCGACTCAAGTATCAGGATCAATTGACATGTCTCGACACAAGTATCGGGATCATTTGACATGTCCCGACTCAAATATCAGGAACAGTTGATTTTGTCCCGACTTTAGTATCAGGATCATTTGACATATCCCGACACAAAAATCAGGATCGCTTGATTATGTTCCGACTCAGGTATCAGGATTATTTGACATGTTCCGACTCAAGTATCAGGATCATTTGATTATGTTCCGACTCAAGTATCAGGATCATTTGACAGGACCCGACTCAATTATCAGGATCATTTGACATGTTCCGACTCAAGTATCAGGATCATTTGACATTGATACTCAAGTATCAGGATCATTTGATTATGTTCCGACTCAAGTGTCAGGATCATTTGACATGTCCCGACACAAGAATCAGGATCATTTGATTATGTTCCGACTCAAGTCTCAGGATCATTTGACATGTCCCGACACAAGTATCAGGATCACTTGACATGTCCCAACACAAGTTTCAGGATCATTTGACATGTCCCGACACAAGAATCAGGATCATTTGATTATGTTCAGACTCAAGTATCAGGTCATTTAACATGTCCCGACTCAAATATCAGGATGATTTGACATATCCCGACACAAGTATCAGGATCATTTGACATGTCCCGACTCAAGTATCAGAATCATTTGATTATGTTTAGACTCAAGTATCAGGTCATTTGACATGTCCCGACTCAAGTATCAGAATCATTTGATTATGTTCAGACTCAAGTATCAGGATCATTTTACAAGTCCCGACTTAAGTATCAGAATCATTTGATTATATTCCGACTCAAGTATCAGGATCATTTGACATCTCACGACTCAAGTATCAGAATCATTTGACATGTCCCGACACAAGTATCAGGATCATTTGACATGTCCCGACACAAGTATCAGGATCATTTGACGTGTCCCGACGCAAGTATCAGGATCATTTGACATGTCCCGACTAAAAAATCAGGATCTTTTGATTATGTTCCGACTCAGGTATCAGGATTATTTGACATGTCCCGACTCAAATATCAGGAACAGTTGATTTTTTCCCGAATTAAGTCTCAGGATCATTTGACATGTCCCGACGCAAGTATCAGGATCATTTGACATGTCCCGACTTAAGTTTCAGGATGATTCGACATGTCCCGACTCAAATATCAGGATCATTTGACATGTCCCGACTCAAGTATCAGTATCATTTGACATCTCACGACTCAAGTATCAGGATCATTTGACATGTCCCGACACAAGTATCAGGATCATTTGACATGTCCCGACACAAGTATCAGGATCATTTGACATGTCCCGACTCAAGTATGAGGATCATTTGACATGTCCCGACTCAAGTATCAGAATCATTTGATTATGTTCAGACTCAAGTATTAGGATCATTTGACATGTCCCGACTCAAGTATCAGGATCATTTGATTTTGTCTCGACTCAAGTATCGGGATCAGTTGACATGTCCCGACTAAAGTATCAGGATCATTTGACATGTCCCGACTCAAGTATCAGGATCATTTTACAAGTCCCGACTTAAGTATAAGGATCATTTGACATCACAAGACTCAAGTATCAGGTTAATTTGACATGTCCCGACTCAAAAGTGAGGATCATTTGTTTATGTTCCGACTCAAGTATCAGGATCACTAAACATGTCCCTACACAAGTATCAGGATCATTTGACATGTCCCGACTTAAGTATCAGGATCACTTGACATGTCTCAACATAAGTATCAGGATCATTTGACATGTCCCGACTTAAGTATCAGTATCATTTGACATCTCACGACTAGAGTATCAGGATCATTTGACATGTCCCGACTTAAGTATCAGGATCATTCGACATGTCCCGACTCAAATATCTGGAACAGTTGAACATGTCCCGACTCACGTATCAGGATCATTTGACATCTCACGACTCAAGTATTAGGATCATTTGACATGTCTCGACTCAAGTATCAGAATCATTTGATTATGTTCAGACTCAAGTATCAGTATCATTTGATTATGTTCCGACTCAAGTCTCAGAATCATTTGACATGTCCCGACACAAGTATCAGGATCATTTGACAGGACCCGACTCAATTATCAGGATCATTTGACATGTTCCAACTCAAGTATCAGGATCATTTGACATTGATACTCAAGTATCAGGATCATTTGATTATGTTCCGACTCAAGTGTCAGGATCATTTGACATGTCCCGACACAAGAATCAGGATCATTTGATTATGTTCCGACTCAAGTCTCAGGATCATTTGACATGTCCCGACACAAGTATCAGGATCACTTGACATGTCCCAACACAAGTTTCAGGATCATTTGACATGTCCCGACACAAGAATCAGGATCATTTGATTATGTTCAGACTCAAGTATCAGGTCATTTAACATGTCCCGACTCAAATATCTGGATGATTTGACATATCCCGACACAAGTATCAGGATCATTTGACATGTCCCGACTCAAGTATCAGAATCATTTGATTATGTTTAGACTCAAGTATCAGGTCATTTGACATGTCCCGACTCAAGTATCAGAATCATTTGATTATGTTCAGACTCAAGTATCAGGATCATTTTACAAGTCCCGACTTAAGTATCAGAATCATTTGATTATGTTCCGACTCAAGTATCAGGATTATTTGACATGTCCCGACTCAAATATCAGGAACAGTTGATTTTTTCCCGAATTAAGTCTCAGGATCATTTGACATGTCCCGACGCAAGTATCAGGATCATTTGACATGTCCCGACTTAAGTTTCAGGATGATTCGACATGTCCCGACTCTAATATCAGGATCATTTGACATGTCCCGACTCAAGTATCAGTATCATTTGACATCTCACGACTCAAGTATCAGGATCATTTGACATGTCCCGACACAAGTATCAGGATCATTTGTCATGTCCCGACACAAGTATCAGGATCATTTGACATGTCCCGACTCAAGTATGAGGATCATTTGACATGTCCCGACTCAAGTATCAGAATCATTTGATTATGTTCAGACTCAAGTATTAGGATCATTTGACATGTCCCGACTCAAGTATCAGGATCATTTGATTTTGTCTCGACTCAAGTATCGGGATCAGTTGACATGTCCCGACTAAAGTATCAGGATCATTTGACATGTCCCGACACAAGAATCAGGATCATTTGATTATGTTCCGACTCAAGTCTCAGGATCATTTGACATGTTACGACACAAATATCAGGATCATTTGACATGTCCCGACACAAGAATCAGGATCATTTGACATGTCCCGACTCAAGTATCAGAATCATTTGATTATGTTCAGACTCAAGTATCAGGTCATTTGACATGTCCCGACTCAAGTATCAGGATCATTTGAAATGTCCCGACTCAAGTATCAGGATCATTTGACAGGACCCGACACAAGTATCGGGATCAATTGACATGTCCCGATTCAAGTATCAGGATCATTTGACATGTCCTGACTCAAGTATCAGAAACATTTGATTATTTCCCGACTCAAGTATAAGGATCATTTGACATCTCACGACTCAAGTATCAGGATCATTTGACATGTCCCGACACAAGAATCAGGATCATTTGATTATGTTCCGACTCAAGTCTCAGGATCATTTGACATGTCCCGACACAAATATCAGGATCACTTGACATGTCCTAACACAAGTATCAGGATCATTTGAAATGTCCCGACAAAAGTATCAGGATCACTTGACATGTCCCAACACAAGTATCAGGATCATTTGACATGTCCCGACACAAGAATCAGGATCATTTGATTATGTTCCGACTCAAGTCTCAGGATCATTTGACATGTCCCGACACAAATATCAGGATCATTTGACATGTCCCGACACAAGAATCAGGATCATTTGACATGTCCCGACTCTAGTATCAGAATCATTTGATTATGTCCCGATTCAAGTATCAGGATCATTTGACATGTCCTGACTCAAGTATCAGGATCATTTGACATGTCTCGACTCAAGTATCAGAATCATTTGATTATGTTCAGACTCAAGTATCAGTATCATTTGATTATGTCCCGATTCAAGTATCAGGATCATTTGACATGTCCTGACTCAAGTATCAGGATCATTTGACATGTTCCGACACAAGTATCAGGATCACTAAACATGTCCCTACACAAGTATCAGGATCATTTGACATGTCCCGACTTAAGTATCAGGATCACTTGACATGTCTCAACATAAGTATCAGGATCATTTGACATGTCCCGACTTAAGTATCAGTATCATTTGACATCTCACGACTAGAGTATCAGGATCATTTGACATGTCCCGACTTAAGTATCAGGATCATTCGACATGTCCCGACTCAAATATCTGGAACAGTTGAACATGTCCCGACTCACGTATCAGGATCATTTGACATCTCACGACTCAAGTATTAGGATCATTTGACATGTCTCGACTCAAGTATCAGAATCATTTGATTATGTTCAGACTCAAGTATCAGTATCATTTGATTATGTTCCGACTCAAGTCTCAGAATCATTTGACATGTCCCGACACAAGTATCAGGATCATTTGACAGGACCCGACTCAATTATCAGGATCATTTGACATGTTCCAACTCAAGTATCAGGATCATTTGACATTGATACTCAAGTATCAGGATCATTTGATTATGTTCCGACTCAAGTGTCAGGATCATTTGACATGTCCCGACACAAGAATCAGGATCATTTGATTATGTTCCGACTCAAGTCTCAGGATCATTTGACATGTCCCGACACAAGTATCAGGATCACTTGACATGTCCCAACACAAGTTTCAGGATCATTTGACATGTCCCGACACAAGAATCAGGATCATTTGATTATGTTCAGACTCAAGTATCAGGTCATTTAACATGTCCCGACTCAAATATCTGGATGATTTGACATATCCCGACACAAGTATCAGGATCATTTGACATGTCCCGACTCAAGTATCAGAATCATTTGATTATGTTTAGACTCAAGTATCAGGTCATTTGACATGTCCCGACTCAAGTATCAGAATCATTTGATTATGTTCAGACTCAAGTATCAGGATCATTTTACAAGTCCCGACTTAAGTATCAGAATCATTTGATTATGTTCCGACTCAAGTATCAGGATTATTTGACATGTCCCGACTCAAATATCAGGAACAGTTGATTTTTTCCCGAATTAAGTCTCAGGATCATTTGACATGTCCCGACGCAAGTATCAGGATCATTTGACATGTCCCGACTTAAGTTTCAGGATGATTCGACATGTCCCGACTCTAATATCAGGATCATTTGACATGTCCCGACTCAAGTATCAGTATCATTTGACATCTCACGACTCAAGTATCAGGATCATTTGACATGTCCCGACACAAGTATCAGGATCATTTGTCATGTCCCGACACAAGTATCAGGATCATTTGACATGTCCCGACTCAAGTATGAGGATCATTTGACATGTCCCGACTCAAGTATCAGAATCATTTGATTATGTTCAGACTCAAGTATTAGGATCATTTGACATGTCCCGACTCAAGTATCAGGATCATTTGATTTTGTCTCGACTCAAGTATCGGGATCAGTTGACATGTCCCGACTAAAGTATCAGGATCATTTGACATGTCCCGACACAAGAATCAGGATCATTTGATTATGTTCCGACTCAAGTCTCAGGATCATTTGACATGTTACGACACAAATATCAGGATCATTTGACATGTCCCGACACAAGAATCAGGATCATTTGACATGTCCCGACTCAAGTATCAGAATCATTTGATTATGTTCAGACTCAAGTATCAGGTCATTTGACATGTCCCGACTCAAGTATCAGGATCATTTGAAATGTCCCGACTCAAGTATCAGGATCATTTGACAGGACCCGACACAAGTATCGGGATCAATTGACATGTCCCGATTCAAGTATCAGGATCATTTGACATGTCCTGACTCAAGTATCAGAAACATTTGATTATTTCCCGACTCAAGTATAAGGATCATTTGACATCTCACGACTCAAGTATCAGGATCATTTGACATGTCCCGACACAAGAATCAGGATCATTTGATTATGTTCCGACTCAAGTCTCAGGATCATTTGACATGTCCCGACACAAATATCAGGATCACTTGACATGTCCTAACACAAGTATCAGGATCATTTGAAATGTCCCGACAAAAGTATCAGGATCACTTGACATGTCCCAACACAAGTATCAGGATCATTTGACATGTCCCGACACAAGAATCAGGATCATTTGATTATGTTCCGACTCAAGTCTCAGGATCATTTGACATGTCCCGACACAAATATCAGGATCATTTGACATGTCCCGACACAAGAATCAGGATCATTTGACATGTCCCGACTCTAGTATCAGAATCATTTGATTATGTCCCGATTCAAGTATCAGGATCATTTGACATGTCCTGACTCAAGTATCAGGATCATTTGACATGTCTCGACTCAAGTATCAGAATCATTTGATTATGTTCAGACTCAAGTATCAGTATCATTTGATTATGTCCCGATTCAAGTATCAGGATCATTTGACATGTCCTGACTCAAGTATCAGGATCATTTGACATGTTCCGACACAAGTATCAGGATCATTTGACATGTCCCGACTCAAGTATGAGGATCATTTGACATGTCCCGACTCAAGTATCAGAATCATTTGATTATGTTCAGACTCAAGTATTAGGATCATTTGACATGTCCCGACTCAAGTATCAGGATCATTTGATTTTGTCTCGACTCAAGTATCGGGATCAGTTGACATGTCCCGACTAAAGTATCAGGATCATTTGACATGTCCCGACACAAGAATCAGGATCATTTGATTATGTTCCGACTCAAGTCTCAGGATCATTTGACATGTCCCGACACAAATATCAGGATCATTTGACATGTCCCGACACAAGAATCAGGATCATTTGACATGTCCCGACTCAAGTATCAGAATCATTTGATTATGTTCAGACTCAAGTATCAGGTCATTTGACATGTCCCGACTCAAGTATCAGGATCATTTGAAATGTCCCGACTCAAGTATCAGGATCATTTGACAGGACCCGACACAAGTATCGGGATCAATTGACATGTCCCGATTCAAGTATCAGGATCATTTGACATGTCCTGACTCAAGTATCAGAAACATTTGATTATTTCCCGACTCAAGTATAAGGATCATTTGACATCTCACGACTCAAGTATCAGGATCATTTGACATGTCCCGACACAAGAATCAGGATCATTTGATTATGTTCCGACTCAAGTCTCAGGATCATTTGACATGTCCCGACACAAATATCAGGATCATTTGACATGTCCCGACACAAGAATCAGGATCATTTGACATGTCCCGAATCTAGTATCAGAATCATTTGATTATGTCCCGATTCAAGTATCAGGATCATTTGACATGTCCTGACTCAAGTATCAGGAACATTTGATTATGTCCCGACTCAAGTATAAGGATCATTTGACATCTCACGACTCAAGTATCAGGATCATTTGACATGTCCCGACACAAGTATCAGGATCATTTGACATGTCCCGACTCAAGTATCAGAATCATTTGATTATGTTCAGACTCAAGTATCAGGTCATTTGACATGTCCCGACTCAAGTATCAGGATCAATTGACATGTCTCGACACAAGTATCGGGATCATTTGACATGTCCCGACTCAAATATCAGGAACAGTTGATTTTGTCCCGACTTTAGTATCAGGATCATTTGACATATCCCGACACAAAAATCAGGATCGCTTGATTATGTTCCGACTCAGGTATCAGGATTATTTGACATGTTCCGACTCAAGTATCAGGATCATTTGATTATGTTCCGACTCAAGTATCAGGATCATTTGACAGGACCCGACTCAATTATCAGGATCATTTGACATGTTCCGACTCAAGTATCAGGATCATTTGACATTGATACTCAAGTATCAGGATCATTTGATTATGTTCCGACTCAAGTGTCAGGATCATTTGACATGTACCGACACAAGAATCAGGATCATTTGATTATGTTCCGACTCAAGTCTCAGGATCATTTGACATGTCCCGACACAAGTATCAGGATCACTTGACATGTCCCAACACAAGTTTCAGGATCATTTGACATGTCCCGACACAAGAATCAGGATCATTTGATTATGTTCAGACTCAAGTATCAGGTCATTTAACATGTCCCGACTCAAATATCAGGATGATTTGACATATCCCGACATAAGTATCAGGATCATTTGACATGTCCCGACTCAAGTATCAGAATCATTTGATTATGTTTAGACTCAAGTATCAGGTCATTTGACATGTCCCGACTCAAGTATCAGAATCATTTGATTATGTTCAGACTCAAGTATCAGGATTATTTGACATGTCCCGACTCAAATATCAGGAACAGTTGATTTTTTCCCGAATTAAGTCTCAGGATCATTTGACATGTCCCGACGCAAGTATCAGGATCATTTGACATGTCCCGACTTAAGTTTCAGGATGATTCGACATGTCCCGACTCAAATATCAGGATCATTTGACATGTCCCGACTCAAGTATCAGTATCATTTGACATCTCACGACTCAAGTATCAGGATCATTTGACATGTCCCGACACAAGTATCAGGATCATTTGACATGTCCCGACACAAGTATCAGGATCATTTGACATGTCCCGACTCAAGTATGAGGATCATTTGACATGTCCCGACTCAAGTATCAGAATCATTTGATTATGTTCAGACTCAAGTATTAGGATCATTTGACATGTCCCGACTCAAGTATCAGGATCATTTGATTTTGTCTGGACTCAAGTATCGGGATCAGTTGACATGTCCCGACTAAAGTATCAGGATCATTTGACATGTCCCGACTCAAGTATCAGGATCATTTTACAAGTCCCGACTTAAGTATAAGGATCATTTGACATCACAAGACTCAAGTATCAGGTTAATTTGACATGTCCCGACTCAAAAGTGAGGATCATTTGTTTATGTTCCGACTCAAGTATCAGGATCACTAAACATGTCCCTACACAAGTATCAGGATCATTTGACATGTCCCGACTTAAGTATCAGGATCACTTGACATGTCTCAACATAAGTATCAGGATCATTTGACATGTCCCGACTTAAGTATCAGTATCATTTGACATCTTACGACTAGAGTATCAGGATCATTTGACATGTCCCGACTTAAGTATCAGGATCATTCGACATGTCCCGACTCAAATATCTGGAACAGTTGAACATGTCCCGACTCACGTATCAGGATCATTTGACATATCACGACTCAAGTATTAGGATCATTTGACATGTCTCGACTCAAGTATCAGAATCATTTTATTATGTTCAGACTCAAGTATCAGTATCATTTGATTATGTTCCGACTCAAGTCTCAGAATCATTTGACATGTCCCGACACAAGTATCAGGATCATTTGACATGTCCCGACACAAGTATCAGGATCATTTGACATATCACGACTCAAGTATTAGGATCATTTGACATGTCTCGACTCAAGTATCAGAATCATTTTATTATGTTCAGACTCAAGTATCAGTATCATTTGATTATGTTCCGACTCAAGTCTCAGAATTATTTGACATGTCCCGACACAAGTATCAGGATCATTTGACATGTACAACACAAGTAACAGGATCATTTGACATGTCCCGACTCAAGTATCAGAATCATTTGATTATGTTCCGACTCAGGTATCAGGATTATTTGACATGTTCCGACTCAAGTATCAGGATCATTTGATTATGTTCCGACTCAAGTATCAGGATCATTTGACAGGACCCGACTCAATTATCAGGATCATTTGACATGTCCCGACACAAGTTTCAGGATCATTTGACATGTCCCGACTTAAGTATCAGGATCACTTGACATGTCCCAACACAAGTATCAGGATCATTTGACATGTCCCGACTCAAGTATGAGGATCATTTGACATGTCCCGACTCAAGTATCAGAATCATTTGATTATGTTCAGACTCAAGTATTAGGATCATTTGACATGTCCCGACTCAAGTATCAGAATCATTTGATTATGTTTAGACTCAAGTATCAGGTCATTTGACATGTCCCGACTCAAGTATCAGAATCATTTGATTATGTTCAGACTCAAGTATCAGGATCATTTTACAAGTCCCGACTTAAGTATCAGAATCATTTGATTATGTTCCGACTCAAGTATCAGGATTATTTGACATGTCCCGACTCAAATATCAGGAACAGTTGATTTTTTCCCGAATTAAGTCTCAGGATCATTTGACATGTCCCGACGCAAGTATCAGGATCATTTGACATGTCCCGACTTAAGTTTCAGGATGATTCGACATGTCCCGACTCTAATATCAGGATCATTTGACATGTCCCGACTCAAGTATCAGTATCATTTGACATCTCACGACTCAAGTATCAGGATCATTTGACATGTCCCGACACAAGTATCAGGATCATTTGACATGTCCCGACACAAGTATCAGGATCATTTGACATGTCCCGACTCAAGTATGAGGATCATTTGACATGTCCCGACTCAAGTATCAGAATCATTTGATTATGTTCAGACTCAAGTATTAGGATCATTTGACATGTCCCGACTCAAGTATGAGGATCATTTGACATGTCCCGACTCAAGTATCAGAATCATTTGATTATGTTCAGACTCAAGTATTAGGATCATTTGACATGTCCCGACTCAAGTATCAGGATCATTTGATTTTGTCTCGACTCAAGTATCGGGATCAGTTGACATGTCCCGACTAAAGTATCAGGATCATTTGACATGTCCCGACACAAGAATCAGGATCATTTGATTATGTTCCGACTCAAGTCTCAGGATCATTTGACATGTTACGACACAAATATCAGGATCATTTGACATGTCCCGACACAAGAATCAGGATCATTTGACATGTCCCGACTAAAGTATCAGAATCATTTGATTATGTTCAGACTCAAGTATCAGGTCATTTGACATGTCCCGACTCAAGTATCAGGATCATTTGAAATGTCCCGACTCAAGTATCAGGATCATTTGACAGGACCCGACACAAGTATCGGGATCAATTGACATGTCCCGATTCAAGTATCAGGATCATTTGACATGTCCTGACTCAAGTATCAGAAACATTTGATTATTTCCCGACTCAAGTATAAGGATCATTTGACATCTCACGACTCAAGTATCAGGATCATTTGACATGTCCCGACACAAGAATCAGGATCATTTGATTATGTTCCGACTCAAGTCTCAGGATCATTTGACATGTCCCGACACAAATATCAGGATCACTTGACATGTCCTAACACAAGTATCAGGATCATTTGAAATGTCCCGACAAAAGTATCAGGATCACTTGACATGTCCCAACACAAGTATCAGGATCATTTGACATGTCCCGACACAAGAATCAGGATCATTTGATTATGTTCCGACTCAAGTCTCAGGATCATTTGACATGTCCCGACACAAATATCAGGATCATTTGACATGTCCCGACACAAGAATCAGGATCATTTGACATGTCCCGACTCTAGTATCAGAATCATTTGATTATGTCCCGATTCAAGTATCAGGATCATTTGACATGTCCTGACTCAAGTATCAGGATCATTTGACATGTCTCGACTCAAGTATCAGAATCATTTGATTATGTTCAGACTCAAGTATCAGTATCATTTGATTATGTCCCGATTCAAGTATCAGGATCATTTGACATGTCCTGACTCAAGTATCAGGATCATTTGACATGTCCCGACACAAGTATCAGGATCATTTGACATGTCCCGACTCAAGTATGAGGATCATTTGACATGTCCCGACTCAAGTATCAGAATCATTTGATTATGTTCAGACTCAAGTATTAGGATCATTTGACATGTCCCGACTCAAGTATCAGGATCATTTGATTTTGTCTCGACTCAAGTATCGGGATCAGTTGACATGTCCCGACTAAAGTATCAGGATCATTTGACATGTCCCGACACAAGAATCAGGATCATTTGATTATGTTCCGACTCAAGTCTCAGGATCATTTGACATGTCCCGACACAAATATCAGGATCATTTGACATGTCCCGACACAAGAATCAGGATCATTTGACATGTCCCGACTCAAGTATCAGAATCATTTGATTATGTTCAGACTCAAGTATCAGGTCATTTGACATGTCCCGACTCAAGTATCAGGATCATTTGAAATGTCCCGACTCAAGTATCAGGATCATTTGACAGGACCCGACACAAGTATCGGGATCAATTGACATGTCCCGATTCAAGTATCAGGATCATTTGACATGTCCTGACTCAAGTATCAGAAACATTTGATTATTTCCCGACTCAAGTATAAGGATCATTTGACATCTCACGACTCAAGTATCAGGATCATTTGACATGTCCCGACACAAGAATCAGGATCATTTGATTATGTTCCGACTCAAGTCTCAGGATCATTTGACATGTCCCGACACAAATATCAGGATCATTTGACATGTCCCGACACAAGAATCAGGATCATTTGACATGTCCCGAATCTAGTATCAGAATCATTTGATTATGTCCCGATTCAAGTATCAGGATCATTTGACATGTCCTGACTCAAGTATCAGGAACATTTGATTATGTCCCGACTCAAGTATAAGGATCATTTGACATCTCACGACTCAAGTATCAGGATCATTTGACATGTCCCGACACAAGTATCAGGATCATTTGACATGTCCCGACTCAAGTATCAGAATCATTTGATTATGTTCAGACTCAAGTATCAGGTCATTTGACATGTCCCGACTCAAGTATCAGGATCAATTGACATGTCTCGACACAAGTATCGGGATCATTTGACATGTCCCGACTCAAATATCAGGAACAGTTGATTTTGTCCCGACTTTAGTATCAGGATCATTTGACATATCCCGACACAAAAATCAGGATCGCTTGATTATGTTCCGACTCAGGTATCAGGATTATTTGACATGTTCCGACTCAAGTATCAGGATCATTTGATTATGTTCCGACTCAAGTATCAGGATCATTTGACAGGACCCGACTCAATTATCAGGATCATTTGACATGTTCCGACTCAAGTATCAGGATCATTTGACATTGATACTCAAGTATCAGGATCATTTGATTATGTTCCGACTCAAGTGTCAGGATCATTTGACATGTACCGACACAAGAATCAGGATCATTTGATTATGTTCCGACTCAAGTCTCAGGATCATTTGACATGTCCCGACACAAGTATCAGGATCACTTGACATGTCCCAACACAAGTTTCAGGATCATTTGACATGTCCCGACACAAGAATCAGGATCATTTGATTATGTTCAGACTCAAGTATCAGGTCATTTAACATGTCCCGACTCAAATATCAGGATGATTTGACATATCCCGACATAAGTATCAGGATCATTTGACATGTCCCGACTCAAGTATCAGAATCATTTGATTATGTTTAGACTCAAGTATCAGGTCATTTGACATGTCCCGACTCAAGTATCAGAATCATTTGATTATGTTCAGACTCAAGTATCAGGATTATTTGACATGTCCCGACTCAAATATCAGGAACAGTTGATTTTTTCCCGAATTAAGTCTCAGGATCATTTGACATGTCCCGACGCAAGTATCAGGATCATTTGACATGTCCCGACTTAAGTTTCAGGATGATTCGACATGTCCCGACTCAAATATCAGGATCATTTGACATGTCCCGACTCAAGTATCAGTATCATTTGACATCTCACGACTCAAGTATCAGGATCATTTGACATGTCCCGACACAAGTATCAGGATCATTTGACATGTCCCGACACAAGTATCAGGATCATTTGACATGTCCCGACTCAAGTATGAGGATCATTTGACATGTCCCGACTCAAGTATCAGAATCATTTGATTATGTTCAGACTCAAGTATTAGGATCATTTGACATGTCCCGACTCAAGTATCAGGATCATTTGATTTTGTCTGGACTCAAGTATCGGGATCAGTTGACATGTCCCGACTAAAGTATCAGGATCATTTGACATGTCCCGACTCAAGTATCAGGATCATTTTACAAGTCCCGACTTAAGTATAAGGATCATTTGACATCACAAGACTCAAGTATCAGGTTAATTTGACATGTCCCGACTCAAAAGTGAGGATCATTTGTTTATGTTCCGACTCAAGTATCAGGATCACTAAACATGTCCCTACACAAGTATCAGGATCATTTGACATGTCCCGACTTAAGTATCAGGATCACTTGACATGTCTCAACATAAGTATCAGGATCATTTGACATGTCCCGACTTAAGTATCAGTATCATTTGACATCTTACGACTAGAGTATCAGGATCATTTGACATGTCCCGACTTAAGTATCAGGATCATTCGACATGTCCCGACTCAAATATCTGGAACAGTTGAACATGTCCCGACTCACGTATCAGGATCATTTGACATATCACGACTCAAGTATTAGGATCATTTGACATGTCTCGACTCAAGTATCAGAATCATTTTATTATGTTCAGACTCAAGTATCAGTATCATTTGATTATGTTCCGACTCAAGTCTCAGAATCATTTGACATGTCCCGACACAAGTATCAGGATCATTTGACATGTCCCGACACAAGTATCAGGATCATTTGACATATCACGACTCAAGTATTAGGATCATTTGACATGTCTCGACTCAAGTATCAGAATCATTTTATTATGTTCAGACTCAAGTGTCAGTATCATTTGATTATGTTCCGACTCAAGTCTCAGAATTATTTGACATGTCCCGACACAAGTATCAGGATCATTTGACATGTACAACACAAGTAACAGGATCATTTGACATGTCCCGACTCAAGTATCAGAATCATTTGATTATGTTCCGACTCAGGTATCAGGATTATTTGACATGTTCCGACTCAAGTATCAGGATCATTTGATTATGTTCCGACTCAAGTATCAGGATCATTTGACAGGACCCGACTCAATTATCAGGATCATTTGACATGTCCCGACACAAGTTTCAGGATCATTTGACATGTCCCGACTTAAGTATCAGGATCACTTGACATGTCCCAACATAAGTATCAGGATTATTTGACATGTCCCGACTTAAATATCAGTATCATTTGACATCTCACGACTAGAGTTTCAGGATCATTTGACCTGTCCTGACTTAAGTATCAGGATCATTCGACATGTCCCGACTCAAATATCAGGAACAGTTGATTATGTCCCGACTCAACTATCAGGATCATTTGACATGTCCCGACTCAAGTATGAGGATAATTTGACATCTCACGACTCAAGTATTATGATCATTTGACATGTCCCGACTCAAAAATCAGGATCTTTTGATTATGTTCCGTCTCAGGTATCAGGATTATTTGACATGTTCCGACTCAAGTATCAGGATCATTTGATAATGTTCTGACACAAGTATCAGGATCACTTGACATGTCCCAACACAAGTATCAGGATCATTTGACATGTCCCGACACAAGTATCAGTATCATTTGATTATGTTCCGACTTAAGTCTCAGGATCATTTGACATGTCCCGACAGAAGTATCAGGATCATTTGACATGTCCCGACACAAGTATCAAGATCATTTGACATGTCCAGACTCAAGTATCAGGTTAATTTGACACGTCCCGACTCAAAAATGAGGATCATTTGATTATGTTCCTACATAAGTATCAGGATCACTTTTCATGTCTTAACACAAGTATCAGGAACATTTGACATGTCTCGACACAAGTATCAGAATCATTTGATTATGTTCAGACTCAAGTATCAGGATCATTTGACATGTCTCGACTCAAGAATCAGGATCATTTGATTTTGTCCCGACTCAAGTATCGGGATCATTTGACATGTCCCGACTTAAGTATCAGGATCATTCGACATGTCCCGACTCAAATATCAGGAACAGTTGATTATGTCCCGACTCAAGTATCAGAATCATTTGACATGTCCCGACTCAAGTATCAGGATCATTTGACATGTCCCGACTCAAATATCAGGAACAGTTGATTATGTCCCGACTCAAGTATCAGGATCATATGACATGTCCCGACTCAAGTATAAGGATCATTTGACATCTCACGACTCAAGTATCAGGATCATTTGACATTTCCCGACTCAAAAATCAGGATCTTTTGATTATGTTCCGACTCATGTATCAGGATTATTTGACATGTTCCGAGTCAAGTATCAGGATCATTTGATTATGTTCCGACTCAAGTATCAGGATCACTTGACATGTCCTTACACAAGTATCAGGATCATTTGACATGTCCCGACACAAGTATCAGGATCATTTGACATGTCCCGACACAAGTATCAGGATCATTTGAAATGTCCCGACACAAGTATCAGGATCATTTGACATGTCCCGACACAAGAATCAGGATCATTTGATTATGTTCCGACTCAAGTCTCAGGATCATTTGACATGTCCCGACACAAATATCAGGATCATTTGACATGTCCCGACTCAATTATCAGGATTATTTGACATGTTCCGACTCAAGTATCAGGATCATTTGAAATTGATACTCAAGTATCAGGATCATTCGATTATGTTCCGACTCAATTGTCAGGATCATTTGACATGTCCCGAATCAAGTATCAGGATCATTCTACATCTCACGACTCAAGTATCAGGATCATTTGACATGTCCCGACTTAATTATCAGCAACATTTGACATCTCACGACTAGAGTTTCAGGATCATTTGACCTGTCCCGACTTAAGTATCAGGATCATTCGACATGTCCCGACTCAAATATCAGGAACAGTTGATTATGTCCCGACTCAACTATCAGGATCATTTGACATGTCCCGACTCAAGTATGAGGATAATTTGACATCTCACGACTCAAGTATTACGATCATTTGACATGTCCCGACTCAAAAATCAGGATCTTTTGATTATGTTCCGTCTCAGGTATCAGGATTATTTGACATGTTCCGACTCAAAAATCAGGATCATTTGATAATGTTCTGATACAAGTATCAGGATCACTTGATATGTCCCAACACAAGTATCAGGATAATTTGACATGTCCCGACACAAGTATGAGTATCATTTGATTATGTTCCGACTTAAGTCTCAGGATCATTTGACATGTCCCGACAGAAGTATCAGGATCATTTGACATGTCCTGACACAAGTATCAAGATCATTTGACATGTCCCGACTCAAGTATTAGGATCATTTGACATGTCTCGACTCAAGTATCAGAATCATTTTATTATGTTCAGACTCAAGTGTCAGTATCATTTGATTATGTTCCGACTCAAGTCTCAGAATTATTTGACATGTCCCGACACAAGTATCAGGATCATTTGACATGTACAACACAAGTAACAGGATCATTTGACATGTCCCGACTCAAGTATCAGAATCATTTGATTATGTTCCGACTCAGGTATCAGGATTATTTGACATGTTCCGACTCAAGTATCAGGATCATTTGATTATGTTCCGACTCAAGTATCAGGATCATTTGACAGGACCCGACTCAATTATCAGGATCATTTGACATGTCCCGACACAAGTTTCAGGATCATTTGACATGTCCCGACTTAAGTATCAGGATCACTTGACATGTCCCAACATAAGTATCAGGATTATTTGACATGTCCCGACTTAAATATCAGTATCATTTGACATCTCACGACTAGAGTTTCAGGATCATTTGACCTGTCCTGACTTAAGTATCAGGATCATTCGACATGTCCCGACTCAAATATCAGGAACAGTTGATTATGTCCCGACTCAACTATCAGGATCATTTGACATGTCCCGACTCAAGTATGAGGATAATTTGACATCTCACGACTCAAGTATTATGATCATTTGACATGTCCCGACTCAAAAATCAGGATCTTTTGATTATGTTCCGTCTCAGGTATCAGGATTATTTGACATGTTCCGACTCAAGTATCAGGATCATTTGATAATGTTCTGACACAAGTATCAGGATCACTTGACATGTCCCAACACAAGTATCAGGATCATTTGACATGTCCCGACACAAGTATCAGTATCATTTGATTATGTTCCGACTTAAGTCTCAGGATCATTTGACATGTCCCGACAGAAGTATCAGGATCATTTGACATGTCCCGACACAAGTATCAAGATCATTTGACATGTCCAGACTCAAGTATCAGGTTAATTTGACACGTCCCGACTCAAAAATGAGGATCATTTGATTATGTTCCTACATAAGTATCAGGATCACTTTTCATGTCTTAACACAAGTATCAGGAACATTTGACATGTCTCGACACAAGTATCAGAATCATTTGATTATGTTCAGACTCAAGTATCAGGATCATTTGACATGTCTCGACTCAAGAATCAGGATCATTTGATTTTGTCCCGACTCAAGTATCGGGATCATTTGACATGTCCCGACTTAAGTATCAGGATCATTCGACATGTCCCGACTCAAATATCAGGAACAGTTGATTATGTCCCGACTCAAGTATCAGAATCATTTGACATGTCCCGACTCAAGTATCAGGATCATTTGACATGTCCCGACTCAAATATCAGGAACAGTTGATTATGTCCCGACTCAAGTATCAGGATCATATGACATGTCCCGACTCAAGTATAAGGATCATTTGACATCTCACGACTCAAGTATCAGGATCATTTGACATTTCCCGACTCAAAAATCAGGATCTTTTGATTATGTTCCGACTCATGTATCAGGATTATTTGACATGTTCCGAGTCAAGTATCAGGATCATTTGATTATGTTCCGACTCAAGTATCAGGATCACTTGACATGTCCTTACACAAGTATCAGGATCATTTGACATGTCCCGACACAAGTATCAGGATCATTTGACATGTCCCGACACAAGTATCAGGATCATTTGAAATGTCCCGACACAAGTATCAGGATCATTTGACATGTCCCGACACAAGAATCAGGATCATTTGATTATGTTCCGACTCAAGTCTCAGGATCATTTGACATGTCCCGACACAAATATCAGGATCATTTGACATGTCCCGACTCAATTATCAGGATTATTTGACATGTTCCGACTCAAGTATCAGGATCATTTGAAATTGATACTCAAGTATCAGGATCATTCGATTATGTTCCGACTCAATTGTCAGGATCATTTGACATGTCCCGAATCAAGTATCAGGATCATTCTACATCTCACGACTCAAGTATCAGGATCATTTGACATGTCCCGACTTAATTATCAGCAACATTTGACATCTCACGACTAGAGTTTCAGGATCATTTGACCTGTCCCGACTTAAGTATCAGGATCATTCGACATGTCCCGACTCAAATATCAGGAACAGTTGATTATGTCCCGACTCAACTATCAGGATCATTTGACATGTCCCGACTCAAGTATGAGGATAATTTGACATCTCACGACTCAAGTATTACGATCATTTGACATGTCCCGACTCAAAAATCAGGATCTTTTGATTATGTTCCGTCTCAGGTATCAGGATTATTTGACATGTTCCGACTCAAAAATCAGGATCATTTGATAATGTTCTGATACAAGTATCAGGATCACTTGATATGTCCCAACACAAGTATCAGGATAATTTGACATGTCCCGACACAAGTATGAGTATCATTTGATTATGTTCCGACTTAAGTCTCAGGATCATTTGACATGTCCCGACAGAAGTATCAGGATCATTTGACATGTCCTGACACAAGTATCAAGATCATTTGACATGTCCCGACTCAAGTATCAGGTTAATTTGACACGTCCCGACTCAAAAATGAGGATCATTTGATTATGTTCCTACTCAAGTATCAGGATCACTTTACATGTCTTAACACAAGTATCAGGAACATTTGACATGTCTCGACACAATTATCAGAATCATTTGATTATGTTCAGACTCAAGTATCAGGATCATTTGACATGTCTCGACTCAAGAATCAGGATCATTTGATTTTGTCCCGACTCAAGTATCGGGATCATTTGACATGTCCCGACTTAAGTATCAGGATCATTCGACATGTCCCGACTCAAATATCAGGAACAGTTGATTATGTCCCTACTCAAGTATCAGGATCATTTGACATGTCCCGACTCAAGTATCAGAATCATTTGATTATGTTCAGACTCAAGTATCAGGATCAATTTACAAGTCCCGACTTAAGTATCAGAACCATTTGACAACTCACGACTCAAGTATCAGGATCATTTGACATGTCCCGATTAAAGAATCAGGATCAATTGACTTGTCCCGACTCAAGTATCAGGATCATTTGACATGTCCCGACACAAGTATCAGGATCATTTGACATGTCCCGACGCAAGTATCAGGATCATTTGACAACTCACGACTCAAGTATCAGGATCATTTGACATGTCCCGATTAAAAAATCAGGATCAATTGACTTGTCCCGACTCGAGTATCAGGATCATTTGACCTGTCCCGACTTAAGTATCAGGATCATTCGACATGTCCCGACTCAAATATCAGGAACAGTTGATTATGTCCCGACTCAATTCTCAGGATCATTTGACAAGTCCCGACACAAGTTTCAGGATCATTCGACATGTCCCTACTCAAATATCAGAAACAGTTGATTATGTCCCGACTCAAGTATCAGGATCATTCGACATGTCCCTACTCAAATATCAGAAACAGTTGATTATATCCCGACTTAAGTATCAGGATTATTTGACATGTTCCGACTCAAGTATTAGGATCCTTTGATTATGTTCCGACTCAAGTATCAGGATCATTTGACATCTCACGACTCAAGTATCAGGATCATTTGACATGTCCCGACTCAAGTATCAGGATCATTTGACATGTCCCGACACAAGTTTCAGGATCATTTGACATGTCCCGACGTAAGTATCAGGATCATTTGACATGTCCCGACTCAAGTATCAGGATCATTTGATTTTGTCTCTACTCAAGTATCGGGATCAGTTGACATGTCCTGACTAGAGAATCAGGATCATTTGACATGTCCCGACTCAAGTATCAGGATCATTTTTCAAGTCCCGACTTAAGTATAAGGATCATTTGACATCTCACGACTTAAGTATCAGGTTAATTTGACATGTCCCGACTCAAAAATGAGGATCATTTGATTATGTCCCCACTCAAGTATCAGGATCATTTGACATGTCCCGACTCAAAAATCAGGATCTTTTATTATGTTCCGACTCAGGTATCAGGATTATTTGACATGTTCCGACTCAAGTATTAGGATCATTTGATTATGTTCCGAATCAAGTATCAGGATCATTTGACATCTCACGACTCAAGTATCAGGATCATTTGACATGTCCCGACTCAAGTATGAGGATCATTTGACATGTCCCGATTCAAGAATCAGGATCAATTGACTTGTCCCGACTCAAGTATCAGGATCATTTGACATGTCCCGACTCAAGTATGAGGATCATTTGACATGTCCCGATTCAAGAATCAGGATCAATTGACTTGTCCCGACTCAAGTATCAGGATCATTTGACATGTCCCGACACAAGTTTCAGGATCATTTGACATGTTCCGACTCAAGTCTCAGGATCATTTGACATCTCACGACTCAAGTATCAGGATCATTTGAAATGTCCCGACACAAGTATCAGGATCATTTGACATGTCCCAACACAAGTATCAGGATCATTTGACATGTCCCGACTCAAGTATCAGAATCATTTGATTATGTTCCGACTCAAGTATCAGCATCATTTGACATCTCACGACTCAAGTATCAGGATCATTTGACATGTCCCAACACAAGTATAGGGATCATTTGACATGTCCCGATTAAAGAATCAGGATCAATTGACTTGTCCCGACTCAAGTATCAGGATCATTTGACATGTTCCGACTCAAGTATAGGGATCATTTGAAATGTCCCGATTAAAGAATCAGGATCAATTGACTTGTCCCGACTTAAGTATCAGTTACATTTGACATCTCACGACTCAAGTATCAGGGTCATTTAAAAAGTCCCGACACAAGTATCAGGATCTTTTGACATGTCTCAACACAAGTATCAGGATCATTTGACATGTCCCGACTCAAGTATCAGAATCATTTGATTATGTTCCGACTCAAGTATCAGGATCATTTGACATCTCACGACTCAAGTATCAGGATCATTTGACATGTCCCGACACAAGTATCAGGATCATTTGACATGTCCCGACACAAGTATCATGATCATTTGACATGTCATGACGCAAGTATCAGGATCATTTGACATGTCCCGACTCAAAAATCAGGATCTTTTGATTATGTTCCGACTCAGGTATCAGGATTATTTGACATGTCCCGACTCAAATATCAGGAACAGTTGATTATTTCCCGACTTAATTCTCAGGATCATTTGACATGTCCCGACGCAAGTATCAGGATCATTTGACATGTCCCGACTTAAGTTTCAGGATCATTCGACATGTCCCGACTCAAATATCAGGAACAGTTGATTATGTACCGACTCAAGTATCAGGATCATTTGACATGTCCCGACACAAGTATCAGTATCATTTGACATCTCACGACTCAAGTATCAGGATCATTTGACATGTCCCGACACAAGTATCAGGATCATTTGACATGCCCCGACACAAGAATCAGGATCATTTGACATGTCCCGACTCAAGTATCAGGATCATTTGACATGTCCCGACTTAAGTATCAGTATCATTTGACATCTCACGACTAAAGTATCAGGATCATTTGACATGTCCCGACACAAGTATCAGGATCATTTGACATGTCCCGACACAAGTATCAGGATCATTTGACATGTCCCGACTCAAGTATGAGGATCATTTGACATGTCCCGACTCAAGTATCAGAATCATTTGATTATGTTCAGACTCAAGTATCAGGATCATTCGACATGTCCCGACTCAAATATCAGGAACAGTTGATTATGTCCCGACTCAACTATCAGGATCATTTGACATGTCCCGACTCAAGTATGAGGATAATTTGACATCTCACGACTCAAGTATCATAATCATTTGACATGTCCCGACTCAAATATCAGGAACAGTTGATTATTTCCCGACTCAAAAATCAGGATCATTTGACATGTCCCGACACAAGTTTCAGGATCATTTGACATGTCCCGACTTAAGTATCAGGATCACTTGACATGTCTCAACATAAGTATCAGGATCATTTGACATGTCCCGACTTAAGTATTAGTATCATTTGACATCTCACGACTCAAGTATCAGGATCATTTGACATGTCCCGACACAAGTATCAGGATCATTTGACATGTCCCGACAAAAGTATCAGGATCATTTGACATGTCCCGACTCAAGTATCAAAATCATTTGATTATGTTCAGACTCAAGTATCAGGATCATTTTTCAAGTCCCGACTTAAGTATAAGGATCATTTGACATCTCACGACTCAAGTATCAGGTTAATTTGACATGTCCCGACTCAAAAATCAGGATCTTTCGATTATGTTTCGACTCAGGTATAAGGATTATTTGACATGTTACGACTGAAGTATCAGGATCATTTGATTATGTTCCGACTCAAGTATCAGGATCATTTGACATGTCCCGACACAAGTTTCAGGATCATTTGACATGTCCCGACTTAAGTATCAGGATCATTTGATTTTGTCTCGACTCAAGTATCGGGATTATTTGACATGTCCCGACTCAAGTATCAGGATCATTTGACATGTCCCGACTCAAGTATCAGGATCATTTTACAAGTCCCGAATTAAGTATTAGGATCATTTGACATGTCCCGACACAAGTATCAGGATCATTTGACATGTCCCGACAAAAGTATCAGGATCATTTGACATGTCCCGACTCAAGTATCAGAATCATTTGATTATGTTCAGACTCAAGTATCAGGATCATTTTACAAGTCCCGACTTAAGTATTAGGATCATTTGACATCTCACGACTCAAGTATCAGGTTAATTTGACATGTCCCGACTCAAAAGTGAGGATCATTTGTTTATGTTCCGACTCAAGTATCAGGATCACTTAACATGTCCCTACACAAGTATCAGGATCATTTGAAATGTCCCGACACAAGTATCAGGATCATTTGACATGTCCCGACTTAAGTATCAGGATCATTTGATTTTGTCTCGACTCAAGTATCGGGATTATTTGACATGTCCCGACTCAAGTATCAGGATCATTTGACATGTCCCGACTCAAGTATCAGGATCATTTTACAAGTCCCGAATTAAGTATTAGGATCATTTGACATGTCCCGACACAAGTATCAGGATCATTTGACATGTCCCGACAAAAGTATCAGGATCATTTGACATGTCCCGACTCAAGTATCAGGATCATTTGATTTTGTCTCTACTCAAGTATCGGGATCAGTTGACATGTCCTGACTAGAGAATCAGGATCATTTGACATGTCCCGACTCAAGTATCAGGATCATTTTTCAAGTCCCGACTTAAGTATAAGGATCATTTGACATCTCACGACTTAAGTATCAGGTTAATTTGACATGTCCCGACTCAAAAATGAGGATCATTTGATTATGTCCCCACTCAAGTATCAGGATCATTTGACATGTCCCGACTCAAAAATCAGGATCTTTTATTATGTTCCGACTCAGGTATCAGGATTATTTGACATGTTCCGACTCAAGTATTAGGATCATTTGATTATGTTCCGAATCAAGTATCAGGATCATTTGACATCTCACGACTCAAGTATCAGGATCATTTGACATGTCCCGACTCAAGTATGAGGATCATTTGACATGTCCCGATTCAAGAATCAGGATCAATTGACTTGTCCCGACTCAAGTATCAGGATCATTTGACATGTCCCGACTCAAGTATGAGGATCATTTGACATGTCCCGATTCAAGAATCAGGATCAATTGACTTGTCCCGACTCAAGTATCAGGATCATTTGACATGTCCCGACACAAGTTTCAGGATCATTTGACATGTTCCGACTCAAGTCTCAGGATCATTTGACATCTCACGACTCAAGTATCAGGATCATTTGACATGTCCCGACACAAGTATCAGGATCATTTGACATGTCCCAACACAAGTATCAGGATCATTTGACATGTCCCGACTCAAGTATCAGAATCATTTGATTATGTTCCGACTCAAGTATCAGCATCATTTGACATCTCACGACTCAAGTATCAGGATCATTTGACATGTCCCAACACAAGTATAGGGATCATTTGACATGTCCCGATTAAAGAATCAGGATCAATTGACTTGTCCCGACTCAAGTATCAGGATCATTTGACATGTTCCGACTCAAGTATAGGGATCATTTGAAATGTCCCGATTAAAGAATCAGGATCAATTGACTTGTCCCGACTTAAGTATCAGTTACATTTGACATCTCACGACTCAAGTATCAGGGTCATTTAAAAAGTCCCGACACAAGTATCAGGATCTTTTGACATGTCTCAACACAAGTATCAGGATCATTTGACATGTCCCGACTCAAGTATCAGAATCATTTGATTATGTTCCGACTCAAGTATCAGGATCATTTGACATCTCACGACTCAAGTATCAGGATCATTTGACATGTCCCGACACAAGTATCAGGATCATTTGACATGTCCCGACACAAGTATCATGATCATTTGACATGTCATGACGCAAGTATCAGGATCATTTGACATGTCCCGACTCAAAAATCAGGATCTTTTGATTATGTTCCGACTCAGGTATCAGGATTATTTGACATGTCCCGACTCAAATATCAGGAACAGTTGATTATTTCCCGACTTAATTCTCAGGATCATTTGACATGTCCCGACGCAAGTATCAGGATCATTTGACATGTCCCGACTTAAGTTTCAGGATCATTCGACATGTCCCGACTCAAATATCAGGAACAGTTGATTATGTACCGACTCAAGTATCAGGATCATTTGACATGTCCCGACACAAGTATCAGTATCATTTGACATCTCACGACTCAAGTATCAGGATCATTTGACATGTCCCGACACAAGTATCAGGATCATTTGACATGCCCCGACACAAGAATCAGGATCATTTGACATGTCCCGACTCAAGTATCAGGATCATTTGACATGTCCCGACTTAAGTATCAGTATCATTTGACATCTCACGACTAAAGTATCAGGATCATTTGACATGTCCCGACACAAGTATCAGGATCATTTGACATGTCCCGACACAAGTATCAGGATCATTTGACATGTCCCGACTCAAGTATGAGGATCATTTGACATGTCCCGACTCAAGTATCAGAATCATTTGATTATGTTCAGACTCAAGTATCAGGATCATTCGACATGTCCCGACTCAAATATCAGGAACAGTTGATTATGTCCCGACTCAACTATCAGGATCATTTGACATGTCCCGACTCAAGTATGAGGATAATTTGACATCTCACGACTCAAGTATCATAATCATTTGACATGTCCCGACTCAAATATCAGGAACAGTTGATTATTTCCCGACTCAAAAATCAGGATCATTTGACATGTCCCGACACAAGTTTCAGGATCATTTGACATGTCCCGACTTAAGTATCAGGATCACTTGACATGTCTCAACATAAGTATCAGGATCATTTGACATGTCCCGACTTAAGTATTAGTATCATTTGACATCTCACGACTCAAGTATCAGGATCATTTGACATGTCCCGACACAAGTATCAGGATCATTTGACATGTCCCGACAAAAGTATCAGGATCATTTGACATGTCCCGACTCAAGTATCAAAATCATTTGATTATGTTCAGACTCAAGTATCAGGATCATTTTTCAAGTCCCGACTTAAGTATAAGGATCATTTGACATCTCACGACTCAAGTATCAGGTTAATTTGACATGTCCCGACTCAAAAATCAGGATCTTTCGATTATGTTTCGACTCAGGTATAAGGATTATTTGACATGTTACGACTGAAGTATCAGGATCATTTGATTATGTTCCGACTCAAGTATCAGGATCATTTGACATGTCCCGACACAAGTTTCAGGATCATTTGACATGTCCCGACTTAAGTATCAGGATCATTTGATTTTGTCTCGACTCAAGTATCGGGATTATTTGACATGTCCCGACTCAAGTATCAGGATCATTTGACATGTCCCGACTCAAGTATCAGGATCATTTTACAAGTCCCGAATTAAGTATTAGGATCATTTGACATGTCCCGACACAAGTATCAGGATCATTTGACATGTCCCGACAAAAGTATCAGGATCATTTGACATGTCCCGACTCAAGTATCAGAATCATTTGATTATGTTCAGACTCAAGTATCAGGATCATTTTACAAGTCCCGACTTAAGTATTAGGATCATTTGACATCTCACGACTCAAGTATCAGGTTAATTTGACATGTCCCGACTCAAAAGTGAGGATCATTTGTTTATGTTCCGACTCAAGTATCAGGATCACTTAACATGTCCCTACACAAGTATCAGGATCATTTGAAATGTCCCGACACAAGTATCAGGATCATTTTACAAGTCCCGACTTAAGTATAAGGATCATTTGACATCTTACGACTCAAGTATCAGGTTAGTTTGACATGTCCCGACTCAAAAGTGAGGATCATTTGTTAATGTTCCGACTCGTCTCAGGATCATTTGACATGTCCCTACACAAGTATCAGTATCATTTGACATGTCCCGACACAAGTATCAGGATCATTTGATTATGTTCCGTTTCAAGTCTCAGGATCATTTGACATGTCCCGACACAAGTATCGGGATAATTTGACATAACCCGACTCAAGTATCAGAATCATTTGACATGTCCCGACTCAAATATCAGGAACAGTTGATAATTTCCCGACTCAAGTCTCAGTATCATTTGACATGTCCCGACTCAAGTATAAGGATCATTTGACATCTCACAACTCAAGTAATAGGATCATTTGACATGTCCCGACTCAAAAATCAGGATCTTTTGATTATGTTCCGACTCAGGTATCAGGATTATTTGACATGTCCCGACTCAAATATCAGGAAAGTTGATTATTTCCCGACTCGATTCTCAGGATCATTTGACAAGTCCCGACACAAGTATCAGGATCATTTGACATGTCCCAACACAAGTATCAGGATCTTTTGACATGTCCCGACTCAAGTATCAGAATCATTTGATTATGTTCAGACTCAAGTATCAGGATCATTTTACAAGTCCCGACTTAAGTATCAGGATCATATGACAACTCACGACTCAAGGATCAGGATCATTTGACATGTCCCGATTAAAGAATCAGGATCAATTGACTTGTCCCGACTCAAGTATCAGGATCATTTGACATGTCCCGACTTAAGTATCAGTATCATTTAACATCTCACGACTCAAGTATCAGGATCATTTGACATGTCCCGACTCAAGTATCAGGATCATTTAACAAGTCCCGACTTAAGTATAAGGATCATTTGACATCAAAAGACTCAAGTATCAGGAATATTTGACATGTCCCGACACAAGTTTCAGGATCATTTGACATGTCCCGACTTAAGTATCAGGATCATTTGATTTTATCTCGACTCAAGTATCGGGATCAGTTGACATGTCCCGATTCAAGAATCAGGATCAATTGACTTGTCCCTACTCAAGTATCAGGATCATTTGACATGTCCCGACACAAGTTTCAGGATCATTTGACATGTCCCGACTCAAGTATCAGGATCATTTGACATGTCCCGACACAAGTTTCAGGATCATTTGACATCTCACGACTCAAGTATCAGGTTAATTTGACATGTCCCGACTCAAAAATCAGGATCTTTTGATTATGTTCCGACTCAAGTATCAGGATCATTTGACATGTCCCGACTCAAGAATGAGGATCATTTGACACGTCCCGATTCAAGAATCACGATCAATTGACTGGTCCCGACTCAAGTATCAGGATCATTTGACATGTCCCGACACAAGTTTCAGGATCATTTGACATGTCCCGACTTAAGTATCAGGATTAATTGACATGTCCCGACTCAAGTATCAGGATCATTTGATTATGTTCAGACTCAAGTATCAGGTTAATTGGACATGTCCCGACTTAAGTTTCAGGATCATTCGACATGTCCCGACTCAAATATCAGGAACAGTTGATTATGTCCCGACTCAAGTATCAGGATCAATTGACTTGTCCCGACTTAAGTATCAGTATCATTTGACATCTCACGACTCAAGTATCAGGATCATTTGACATGTCCCGACACAAGTATCAGGATCATTTGACATGCCCCGACACAAGAATCAGGATCATTTGACATGTCCCGACTCAAGTATGAGGATAATTTGACATCTCACGACTCAAGTATTATGATCATTTGACATGTCCCGACTCAAAAATCAGGATCTTTTGATTATGTTTCGACTCAGGTATCAGGATTATTTGACATGTCATGACGCAAGTATCAGGATCATTTGACATGTCCCGACTCAAAAATCAGGATCATTTGATTATGTTCCGACTCAAGTATCAGGATCATTTGACATGTCCCGACACAAGTATCAGGATCATTTGACATGTCCCGACACAAGTATCAGGATCATTTGACATATCATGACGCAAGTATCAGGATCATTTGACATGTCCCGACTCAAAAATCAGGATCTTTTGATTATGTTCCGACTTAGGTATCAGGATTATTTGACATGTCCCGACTCAAATATCAGGAACAGTTGATTATTTCCCGACTTAATTCTCAGGATCATTTGACATGTCCCGACACAAGTATCAGGATCATTTGACATGTCCCGACACAAGTATCAGGATCATTTGACATATCATGACGCAAGTATCAGGATCATTTGACATGTCCCGACTTAAGTATTAGTATCATTTGACATCTCACGACTCAAGTATCAGGATCATTTGACATGTCCCGACACAAGTATCAGGATCATTTGACATGTCCCGACAAAAGTATCAGGATCATTTGACATGTCCCGACTCAAGTATCAAAATCATTTGATTATGTTCAGACTCAAGTATCAGGATCATTTTTCAAGTCCCGACTTAAGTATAAGGATCATTTGACATCTCACGACTCAAGTATCAGGTTAATTTGACATGTCCCGACTCAAAAATCAGGATCTTTCGATTATGTTTCGACTCAGGTATAAGGATTATTTGACATGTTACGACTGAAGTATCAGGATCATTTGATTATGTTCCGACTCAAGTATCAGGATCATTTGACATGTCCCGACACAAGTTTCAGGATCATTTGACATGTCCCGACTTAAGTATCAGGATCATTTGATTTTGTCTCGACTCAAGTATCGGGATTATTTGACATGTCCCGACTCAAGTATCAGGATCATTTGACATGTCCCGACTCAAGTATCAGGATCATTTTACAAGTCCCGAATTAAGTATTAGGATCATTTGACATGTCCCGACACAAGTATCAGGATCATTTGACATGTCCCGACAAAAGTATCAGGATCATTTGACATGTCCCGACTCAAGTATCAGAATCATTTGATTATGTTCAGACTCAAGTATCAGGATCATTTTACAAGTCCCGACTTAAGTATTAGGATCATTTGACATCTCACGACTCAAGTATCAGGTTAATTTGACATGTCCCGACTCAAAAGTGAGGATCATTTGTTTATGTTCCGACTCAAGTATCAGGATCACTTAACATGTCCCTACACAAGTATCAGGATCATTTGAAATGTCCCGACACAAGTATCAGGATCATTTGACATGTCCCGACTTAAGTATCAGGATCATTTGATTTTGTCTCGACTCAAGTATCGGGATTATTTGACATGTCCCGACTCAAGTATCAGGATCATTTGACATGTCCCGACTCAAGTATCAGGATCATTTTACAAGTCCCGAATTAAGTATTAGGATCATTTGACATGTCCCGACACAAGTATCAGGATCATTTGACATGTCCCGACAAAAGTATCAGGATCATTTGACATGTCCCGACTCAAGTATCAGGATCATTTGATTTTGTCTCTACTCAAGTATCGGGATCAGTTGACATGTCCTGACTAGAGAATCAGGATCATTTGACATGTCCCGACTCAAGTATCAGGATCATTTTTCAAGTCCCGACTTAAGTATAAGGATCATTTGACATCTCACGACTTAAGTATCAGGTTAATTTGACATGTCCCGACTCAAAAATGAGGATCATTTGATTATGTCCCCACTCAAGTATCAGGATCATTTGACATGTCCCGACTCAAAAATCAGGATCTTTTATTATGTTCCGACTCAGGTATCAGGATTATTTGACATGTTCCGACTCAAGTATTAGGATCATTTGATTATGTTCCGAATCAAGTATCAGGATCATTTGACATCTCACGACTCAAGTATCAGGATCATTTGACATGTCCCGACTCAAGTATGAGGATCATTTGACATGTCCCGATTCAAGAATCAGGATCAATTGACTTGTCCCGACTCAAGTATCAGGATCATTTGACATGTCCCGACTCAAGTATGAGGATCATTTGACATGTCCCGATTCAAGAATCAGGATCAATTGACTTGTCCCGACTCAAGTATCAGGATCATTTGACATGTCCCGACACAAGTTTCAGGATCATTTGACATGTTCCGACTCAAGTCTCAGGATCATTTGACATCTCACGACTCAAGTATCAGGATCATTTGACATGTCCCGACACAAGTATCAGGATCATTTGACATGTCCCAACACAAGTATCAGGATCATTTGACATGTCCCGACTCAAGTATCAGAATCATTTGATTATGTTCCGACTCAAGTATCAGCATCATTTGACATCTCACGACTCAAGTATCAGGATCATTTGACATGTCCCAACACAAGTATAGGGATCATTTGACATGTCCCGATTAAAGAATCAGGATCAATTGACTTGTCCCGACTCAAGTATCAGGATCATTTGACATGTTCCGACTCAAGTATAGGGATCATTTGAAATGTCCCGATTAAAGAATCAGGATCAATTGACTTGTCCCGACTTAAGTATCAGTTACATTTGACATCTCACGACTCAAGTATCAGGGTCATTTAAAAAGTCCCGACACAAGTATCAGGATCTTTTGACATGTCTCAACACAAGTATCAGGATCATTTGACATGTCCCGACTCAAGTATCAGAATCATTTGATTATGTTCCGACTCAAGTATCAGGATCATTTGACATCTCACGACTCAAGTATCAGGATCATTTGACATGTCCCGACACAAGTATCAGGATCATTTGACATGTCCCGACACAAGTATCATGATCATTTGACATGTCATGACGCAAGTATCAGGATCATTTGACATGTCCCGACTCAAAAATCAGGATCTTTTGATTATGTTCCGACTCAGGTATCAGGATTATTTGACATGTCCCGACTCAAATATCAGGAACAGTTGATTATTTCCCGACTTAATTCTCAGGATCATTTGACATGTCCCGACGCAAGTATCAGGATCATTTGACATGTCCCGACTTAAGTTTCAGGATCATTCGACATGTCCCGACTCAAATATCAGGAACAGTTGATTATGTACCGACTCAAGTATCAGGATCATTTGACATGTCCCGACACAAGTATCAGTATCATTTGACATCTCACGACTCAAGTATCAGGATCATTTGACATGTCCCGACACAAGTATCAGGATCATTTGACATGCCCCGACACAAGAATCAGGATCATTTGACATGTCCCGACTCAAGTATCAGGATCATTTGACATGTCCCGACTTAAGTATCAGTATCATTTGACATCTCACGACTAAAGTATCAGGATCATTTGACATGTCCCGACACAAGTATCAGGATCATTTGACATGTCCCGACACAAGTATCAGGATCATTTGACATGTCCCGACTCAAGTATGAGGATCATTTGACATGTCCCGACTCAAGTATCAGAATCATTTGATTATGTTCAGACTCAAGTATCAGGATCATTCGACATGTCCCGACTCAAATATCAGGAACAGTTGATTATGTCCCGACTCAACTATCAGGATCATTTGACATGTCCCGACTCAAGTATGAGGATAATTTGACATCTCACGACTCAAGTATCATAATCATTTGACATGTCCCGACTCAAATATCAGGAACAGTTGATTATTTCCCGACTCAAAAATCAGGATCATTTGACATGTCCCGACACAAGTTTCAGGATCATTTGACATGTCCCGACTTAAGTATCAGGATCACTTGACATGTCTCAACATAAGTATCAGGATCATTTGACATGTCCCGACTTAAGTATTAGTATCATTTGACATCTCACGACTCAAGTATCAGGATCATTTGACATGTCCCGACACAAGTATCAGGATCATTTGACATGTCCCGACAAAAGTATCAGGATCATTTGACATGTCCCGACTCAAGTATCAAAATCATTTGATTATGTTCAGACTCAAGTATCAGGATCATTTTTCAAGTCCCGACTTAAGTATAAGGATCATTTGACATCTCACGACTCAAGTATCAGGTTAATTTGACATGTCCCGACTCAAAAATCAGGATCTTTCGATTATGTTTCGACTCAGGTATAAGGATTATTTGACATGTTACGACTGAAGTATCAGGATCATTTGATTATGTTCCGACTCAAGTATCAGGATCATTTGACATGTCCCGACACAAGTTTCAGGATCATTTGACATGTCCCGACTTAAGTATCAGGATCATTTGATTTTGTCTCGACTCAAGTATCGGGATTATTTGACATGTCCCGACTCAAGTATCAGGATCATTTGACATGTCCCGACTCAAGTATCAGGATCATTTTACAAGTCCCGAATTAAGTATTAGGATCATTTGACATGTCCCGACACAAGTATCAGGATCATTTGACATGTCCCGACAAAAGTATCAGGATCATTTGACATGTCCCGACTCAAGAATGAGGATCATTTGACACGTCCCGATTCAAGAATCACGATCAATTGACTGGTCCCGACTCAAGTATCAGGATCATTTGACATGTCCCGACACAAGTTTCAGGATCATTTGACATGTCCCGACTTAAGTATCAGGATTAATTGACATGTCCCGACTCAAGTATCAGGATCATTTGATTATGTTCAGACTCAAGTATCAGGTTTATTGGACATGTCCCGACTTAAGTTTCAGGATCATTCGACATGTCCCGACTCAAATATCAGGAACAGTTGATTATTTCCCGACTTAATTCTCAGGATCATTTGACATGTCCCGACGCAAGTATCAGGATCATTTGACATGTCCCGACTTAAGTTTCAGGATCATTCGACATGTCCCGACTCAAATATCAGGAACAGTTGATTATGTACCGACTCAAGTATCAGGATCATTTGACATGTCCCGACACAAGTATCAGTATCATTTGACATCTCACGACTCAAGTATCAGGATCATTTGACATGTCCCGACTCAAATATCAGGAACAGTTGATTATTTCCCGACTTAATTCTCAGGATCATTTGACATGTCCCGACGCAAGTATCAGGATCATTTGACATGTCCCGACTTAAGTTTCAGGATCATTCGACATGTCCCGACTCAAATATCAGGAACAGTTGATTATGTACCGACTCAAGTTTCAGGATTATTTGACATGTCCCGACTCAAATATCAGGAACAGTTGATTATTTCCCGACTTAATTCTCAGGATCATTTGACATGTCCCGACGCAAGTATCAGGATCATTTGACATGTCCCGACTTAAGTTTCAGGATCATTCGACATGTCCCGACTCAAATATCAGGAACAGTTGATTATGTACCGACTCAAGTATCAGGATCATTTGACATGTCCCGACACAAGTATCAGTATCATTTGACATCTCACGACTCAAGTATCAGGATCATTTGACATGTCCCGACACAAGTATCAGGATCATTTGACATGCCCCGACACAAGAATCAGGATCATTTGACATGTCCCGACTCAAGTATCAGGATCATTTGACATGTCCCGACTTAAGTATCAGTATCATTTGACATCTCACGACTAAAGTATCAGGATCATTTGACATGTCCCGACACAAGTATCAGGATCATTTGACATGTCCCGACACAAGTATCAGGATCATTTGACATGTCCCGACTCAAGTATGAGGATCATTTGACATGTCCCGACTCAAGTATCAGAATCATTTGATTATGTTCAGACTCAAGTATCAGGATCATTCGACATGTCCCGACTCAAATATCAGGAACAGTTGATTATGTCCCGACTCAACTATCAGGATCATTTGACATGTCCCGACTCAAGTATGAGGATAATTTGACATCTCACGACTCAAGTATCATAATCATTTGACATGTCCCGACTCAAATATCAGGAACAGTTGATTATTTCCCGACTCAAAAATCAGGATCATTTGACATGTCCCGACACAAGTTTCAGGATCATTTGACATGTCCCGACTTAAGTATCAGGATCACTTGACATGTCTCAACATAAGTATCAGGATCATTTGACATGTCCCGACTTAAGTATTAGTATCATTTGACATCTCACGACTCAAGTATCAGGATCATTTGACATGTCCCGACACAAGTATCAGGATCATTTGACATGTCCCGACAAAAGTATCAGGATCATTTGACATGTCCCGACTCAAGTATCAAAATCATTTGATTATGTTCAGACTCAAGTATCAGGATCATTTTTCAAGTCCCGACTTAAGTATAAGGATCATTTGACATCTCACGACTCAAGTATCAGGTTAATTTGACATGTCCCGACTCAAAAATCAGGATCTTTCGATTATGTTTCGACTCAGGTATAAGGATTATTTGACATGTTACGACTGAAGTATCAGGATCATTTGATTATGTTCCGACTCAAGTATCAGGATCATTTGACATGTCCCGACACAAGTTTCAGGATCATTTGACATGTCCCGACTTAAGTATCAGGATCATTTGATTTTGTCTCGACTCAAGTATCGGGATTATTTGACATGTCCCGACTCAAGTATCAGGATCATTTGACATGTCCCGACTCAAGTATCAGGATCATTTTACAAGTCCCGAATTAAGTATTAGGATCATTTGACATGTCCCGACACAAGTATCAGGATCATTTGACATGTCCCGACAAAAGTATCAGGATCATTTGACATGTCCCGACTCAAGTATCAGAATCATTTGATTATGTTCAGACTCAAGTATCAGGATCATTTTACAAGTCCCGACTTAAGTATTAGGATCATTTGACATCTCACGACTCAAGTATCAGGTTAATTTGACATGTCCCGACTCAAAAGTGAGGATCATTTGTTTATGTTCCGACTCAAGTATCAGGATCACTTAACATGTCCCTACACAAGTATCAGGATCATTTGAAATGTCCCGACACAAGTATCAGGATCATTTTACAAGTCCCGACTTAAGTATAAGGATCATTTGACATCTTACGACTCAAGTATCAGGTTAGTTTGACATGTCCCGACTCAAAAGTGAGGATCATTTGTTAATGTTCCGACTCGTCTCAGGATCATTTGACATGTCCCTACACAAGTATCAGTATCATTTGACATGTCCCGACACAAGTATCAGGATCATTTGATTATGTTCCGTTTCAAGTCTCAGGATCATTTGACATGTCCCGACACAAGTATCGGGATAATTTGACATAACCCGACTCAAGTATCAGAATCATTTGACATGTCCCGACTCAAATATCAGGAACAGTTGATAATTTCCCGACTCAAGTCTCAGTATCATTTGACATGTCCCGACTCAAGTATAAGGATCATTTGACATCTCACAACTCAAGTAATAGGATCATTTGACATGTCCCGACTCAAAAATCAGGATCTTTTGATTATGTTCCGACTCAGGTATCAGGATTATTTGACATGTCCCGACTCAAATATCAGGAAAGTTGATTATTTCCCGACTCGATTCTCAGGATCATTTGACAAGTCCCGACACAAGTATCAGGATCATTTGACATGTCCCAACACAAGTATCAGGATCTTTTGACATGTCCCGACTCAAGTATCAGAATCATTTGATTATGTTCAGACTCAAGTATCAGGATCATTTTACAAGTCCCGACTTAAGTATCAGGATCATATGACAACTCACGACTCAAGGATCAGGATCATTTGACATGTCCCGATTAAAGAATCAGGATCAATTGACTTGTCCCGACTCAAGTATCAGGATCATTTGACATGTCCCGACTTAAGTATCAGTATCATTTAACATCTCACGACTCAAGTATCAGGATCATTTGACATGTCCCGACTCAAGTATCAGGATCATTTAACAAGTCCCGACTTAAGTATAAGGATCATTTGACATCAAAAGACTCAAGTATCAGGAATATTTGACATGTCCCGACACAAGTTTCAGGATCATTTGACATGTCCCGACTTAAGTATCAGGATCATTTGATTTTATCTCGACTCAAGTATCGGGATCAGTTGACATGTCCCGATTCAAGAATCAGGATCAATTGACTTGTCCCTGCTCAAGTATCAGGATCATTTGACATGTCCCGACACAAGTTTCAGGATCATTTGACATGTCCCGACTCAAGTATCAGGATCATTTGACATGTCCCGACACAAGTTTCAGGATCATTTGACATCTCACGACTCAAGTATCAGGTTAATTTGACATGTCCCGACTCAAAAATCAGGATCTTTTGATTATGTTCCGACTCAAGTATCAGGATCATTTGACATGTCCCGACTCAAGAATGAGGATCATTTGACACGTCCCGATTCAAGAATCACGATCAATTGACTGGTCCCGACTCAAGTATCAGGATCATTTGACATGTCCCGACACAAGTTTCAGGATCATTTGACATGTCCCGACTTAAGTATCAGGATTAATTGACATGTCCCGACTCAAGTATCAGGATCATTTGATTATGTTCAGACTCAAGTATCAGGTTAATTGGACATGTCCCGACTTAAGTTTCAGGATCATTCGACATGTCCCGACTCAAATATCAGGAACAGTTGATTATGTCCCGACTCAAGTATCAGGATCAATTGACTTGTCCCGACTTAAGTATCAGTATCATTTGACATCTCACGACTCAAGTATCAGGATCATTTGACATGTCCCGACACAAGTATCAGGATCATTTGACATGCCCCGACACAAGAATCAGGATCATTTGACATGTCCCGACTCAAGTATGAGGATAATTTGACATCTCACGACTCAAGTATTATGATCATTTGACATGTCCCGACTCAAAAATCAGGATCTTTTGATTATGTTTCGACTCAGGTATCAGGATTATTTGACATGTCATGACGCAAGTATCAGGATCATTTGACATGTCCCGACTCAAAAATCAGGATCATTTGATTATGTTCCGACTCAAGTATCAGGATCATTTGACATGTCCCGACACAAGTATCAGGATCATTTGACATGTCCCGACACAAGTATCAGGATCATTTGACATATCATGACGCAAGTATCAGGATCATTTGACATGTCCCGACTCAAAAATCAGGATCTTTTGATTATGTTCCGACTTAGGTATCAGGATTATTTGACATGTCCCGACTCAAATATCAGGAACAGTTGATTATTTCCCGACTTAATTCTCAGGATCATTTGACATGTCCCGACACAAGTATCAGGATCATTTGACATGTCCCGACACAAGTATCAGGATCATTTGACATATCATGACGCAAGTATCAGGATCATTTGACATGTCCCGATTCAAAAATCAGGATCTTTTGATTATGTTCCGACTTAGGTATCAGGATTATTTGACATGTCCCGACTCAAATATCAGGAACAGTTGATTATTTCCCGACTTAATTCTCAGGATCATTTGACATGTCCCGACTTAAGTTTCAGGATCATTCGACATGTCCCGACTCAAATATCAGGAACAGTTTATTATGTCCCGACTCAAGTATCAGGATCAATTGACTTGTCCCGACTTAAGTATCAGTATCATTTGACATCTCACGACTCAAGTATCAGGATCATTTGACATGAACCCGACACAAGTATCAGGATCATTTGACATGCCCCGAC